>OY757917.1:35929760-36272757 GCA_963585895.1 Sepioteuthis lessoniana
ATGACTCTTTCTTGCCATCTGTCCCAGTCAACTGTTCCTCTTTGTAAGTTTTCTAGACAGCATCCAGTTTCTGCACAGAACAGATGAATAAGTTTTTGCTGGTTGGCCAGCACTGGTGTGCCCACAAGTAGAAGTCCATAAAAAAAACATAGCTTTTGAGTTTGTCATCACTTCTCCAGTGATCCATACTGCATGTCTTGCTTGTCATACTTATATGTTGATATTCTAGGCCATATAGTTGTTGTTTTGTAGGATCATGCTTCCAGAATTTGTTCAAAACAGCATTCAGCATCCTTTTCCTGTTTCCATTTAATGCTGTAACTCCACCAAAAAAATGGAATATCTCATGTATGACCCTAAACTACATCTGGTGATAAGCCTCCAGTTCAGAAGCTCTGGGGAGTATGGAGTATCTCTTCATTGCCATCACTCCTATGTTAATTCTGATCCTGTGTGGTAGTATCTTGATTGAGTCCCACCTATTAATCAAATAGAACTGCGACTAAACCAAATATCTGAATATAAACATACACAATTCCCTAACTTCTTAGCATAAAATAACCCTTGACAGGTTGATATGTGATTAAAATCAGTCAGTCAACAAAAGAAAAACTAAACAATGAAATAACAATATAATTAATGACTATAAGATTTAATCTTAAATAAACAATTGAATTGGTCCAAGTGCTGCATGGCATCTGTAAATTTAAAGAAAATAGCCATCAAAAAGATAATCATGACTCCTATTTAATAAGTATAATCATTTTTAAACTATTAGGAATTCATGAAATTATTCTTAATACTAATAAATGGTAGACAATTTCTGGTTACAAATATTTCTATTTAATACTAATAATTTGTTGGAACTTATATGGTTTTAAGTAAAAGTAAAGTTGGTGACCAGAAGGCTCCCTTTTCAATAGCTACTACACCGAGATGTAGGGGAGGGCGCCATTCCTTTCCCTGAATTGCTCCACTTTACCCTTGATACATACCTTATATTGCTGAGCGTTAAGCAAGGAGGTATCAAGTACCATTTTTAAAGTCTTTGGTATGACACGACCTGGGATTGAACCCAGGTCTCCTGGACCATTGGCAAACACCCTACCCACTAGGCCAATGAAATTCATTATATATAATGATAATCATTTGCTTTCACAGTTATTTGGTATCAAGAATCCCACCTAATTCTAATAATTTTTAAACATCCATTTGACCAATATATAGGATCCTAACAAGCTCACCCAGTCTGGAGCAAAGTGGATCTGGAAGAAATGGCTGTTGTTTGGCTTTTATGGCATATTAATCTTTGTAGGTTATTTAATGCCAAATCCATTTGTATACAAATATTCAGTTCTATTTCAAACAATTCAGTTTAGCCTAAGTACAGTTTCAATGTCAAAAACAGTTCGTTTCAAGCAATTCAGTTTAGCATAAGTACACAGTTTACATGTCAAAACTGTTCTATTTCAAGCAGTTCAGCTGAGAAGAAGTACACACTTTAAATATCAAAATTCTATTTGACCCATAGATAGGACTCTGGGCCAGAGTGGACCTGGGAGCGATGGCAGTGATGGGGTACTCGGCATTCCCCAAAGCTCCAGCATTACTGGAACCTCACCATCAGATTGTTTAGTGTCATATCCAGGACACTCATGGGGGGCACTTTCCCGTCTGCAGAGGTGCAGTCTGTGTATTCTACACCCCTAGCCAACTGGACAATGGAAGTAATGGCCATAAAGGGGTACTCCTCACTCCTTATATCTCCATTGCCCAGTTGGATGGAGTGGTAGAATACACAGACTGCGCCTCTGCAGATGACTAAGACCCCTGCAATGAGTACCCCATCAGTGCCATCATTTGCAGGTCCATTCTGGCCCGGAGTGGTAGCACCTGATAGAGCCTTGTCTATGGGTTAAATAGAACTAAACTGCATACTTATGCTAAACTGAATTGTTTGAATTAGAACTTTTTGACCAAACTGAATAACTTGAAATAGAAATGTTTTTGACAAATTGTGTACTCATGCTAAACTGAATTGTTTGAAGTTGAACTAATTATTTGTATAAAAATGGATTTGGTATTAAATAACCTTCAAAGGTTAATATGACATAAAACCCAAACGACCAACCAACCTTGTATATCCAGAAATTGAAGCCTCGCCATAAAATGCAGTTAAGAGTTATTCTCAGCCCACCACTGTTGGAGAGGGATGGTCATACCCCTATGACATGGTAGCCATAATATCTCATAACTAGGTATCTCAAAATCATATGGTCCATTGAACAAATTTAATACTTAATTCAAAATGCACCTTAAACTTGCAGTAAAAAGTGATTTCCTTTTTCTATTTTTAATGTAAAAATTAAAGTTTACAGTTTGTTATATGCTGCCTCTTAATAAATAGAGGAGATTTGTCCAAGGAAATTTAGGTTTGCTGCCAATTATTGGATGATTTGATAGGGCCTGACCTAAGCTCTGATCTCTGACCCCAAACACATTCTTGTCCAATTGTGCCTTCCAAGAAACCAACATTGCATGATCAATCATTCTTGACAACTTCATTTACATTGAAAAGCATCAGTATCTCTTCATAATATTTTTGGTTGTTTTCGTCTAATGTACCATTTGGAAAGCTAAAAATGTATCTTTGCCAGTGTGAAAGCTCACAATGAAAACATGAAATTAAAACCTAAAATAGTGAAAGCCACCCAGAAAAATGAAATATCTGATTTTCAGAATCAATCTATACAATGAATATTTGATTTTTTTATCTAAGTTACTATAATCCAGTAAAAATGTTATCTTGTAGTGAAATTTTTGTGAGCAAAATGGTTTTTAGAAGACTAACTTAGAGAATGAAGCAACTTTGAATTGAATTTGCAGCTTAATAATAATAGTGCTAGCCCAGTTGGCTGGGGTTGTAGAATATATCAACTGCATTTCTGTAGAGAGGCAAGCCTCCCCACCAATGTGTGTCCTGGATATGAAACTTAAGTGCATCTGATGTTGAAGCTCTTGTCCTAGAGCTCTTGGAAAAGTGGAGTATCACTTCACTGTCAATACTCCCAGGTCCACTCTGACCCAATGTGGTAGTACCTGTTAGGGTCCCATCAAGAGATCAAATAGAACAATTAAATGTGTAGCAGAAAGAAACTTGTATTTTTTGTTTGGCACATAATCTAATTTGACCGTTAGAGTCGCCGAACATTTTCCCCTAATCAGGATGCCCTGTCGTATTCAGCCCAAACCATATTTCCTAGCAGCACCTAAAATTGAAGAAAGCCCACGAAACTCTCTCTCCCTCAGAAATCCTCAATGGGAACAGACATTTTATCGTCTGCTCCTGAATAGTGGTAGCATCATGCACTATGAAGAGAGCCATCTAGTTTACGGACCCCTTGGGTCAATTTTTCTAGACCAAGGGATCCTAGTTAAAAACAAATTAGATGATACACTCTAACAACTTCCTACCTTCTTTCCTTCCTACGAGACCTCGCAGCATACCAGCGTAAACCCCTTTACTTCATGCTGTCATTAAAACCTTGATACAAAAACCTAACGATGTCTTTGTTCTTCCCCACCACCTTTATTTTCCATCAACATTTAACGAGGGGATAACAACCAACAAAATACTAACGCAACCAACATAATACCAACATAACCAACGCAAAACCAACTTAAACCTAAAAACCCCAATAATAATAACAATAATAATAATATCCCCATCGCTATAAATGGCGACCTTCCGACTTGTGAGAACACGCAACCACATATAAAAAACAAAATAAATATACCACTACAAATTAGAAATTAAATATCAAAACACAATATTCCCTCCTACAAATGTCTGCAAATGAATGACAAAGGTTAAATGGAATTGCTAGTTTTTCATAGCAATACTTGAAACCATTTAACAATGGGCAAACAAATGATGAATACTAAATAGAATTATTCAGGTTAGATAGGATAATGTAAAACCATTTAATTATATACAAAAATTGAATTATTGATATTACTTAGTGATTCTTGAAACGATTTAATTGTGTGAATGAATGGTGTTGATTAGAATTAAAATTGTTAAGTAGCAACATTTGAAACTCCAGGAATATAAAGCTATTCATGTGAGCAATATTCAAAACCACTGTATGCAAACAAATGATTTATATAAGACATAATTATTATTATTAGATAGCAATACTTGAAACCATTTAACTAGGAGCAAGCAAATGAGCTCTGGCTCATTTGAAAATGTTACCTACAAACTCTTTGTTTGCAAATCGGATTTAATATATGTATAAAGAGGATTTGGCATTAAATAACCTTCAATGGTTGATATGTCATGAAACCCAACTAAACCAAATCATATTTATTTAAGATTTTGTATAAACAAGATTTGGCATTATATCACCCACAAGGGCTGATATGCCATAAAATCGAACAAACCAATAATAATGTGGCTACATTTGTCATGTTAATCATAATTTCTTAAGGAGGATAACTCTGGCCTGCTAGTAGGGGTTAGAATACATTGATCATATCCCCTACAGAGGGGTAAGATCTGGGTATGACACTAAACCATGTCTGATGATGACATTCTAGTTCTGGAACTCTAGGAAATGTGGAGTGCCCTTTCATTGCCATTAATCCCAGGTTCTCTTTAACCTGGAGTGATAGCACCTGTTAGGGTCCTGTATAGGAGTCGAATGGATATGTGAGATATGAATACTTAATAACTCATAATTGTGTGAAAAAAAAAAACGCTTAAGAAACTACACAAAATATGAATGTACTGTACACATGATTCCTTAACCTCTATGCATAGAATAACCCTAGTCAGATTTATATACCATTAAAGTCAATCAAGAAGGATAACTATTCAATTGTAGTTATCAAATGCTTCCCCTTTTATTTATCTATTTGCAATTATAATATAAATTCTATAGATAAGATGTAACTGTATATCTAGCTCAATAGCAGACTTTGAATATACAGTAAACAGGTTCAGTTTCTTTGATTCAAGCTGAAACACTACTGCATAGTTTGGAACGAGCAGCTACAGGCACAGGCCTCTATGTCAATGCACACAAATATATGTGCTATAATCAAACGGGGGACATCTCCACTCTAGACGGAACCCCTCTTAAACTAGTTGACAAATTCACTTACCTAGGAAGCAGCGTCGCATCAACCGAAAAGGACATCGACACGAGGTTAACGAAAGCAAGGACGGCTATCAATTATATGGAAATCAGACCTAACCGATAAAATAAAACGCAGTTTCTTCCAGGCAGCGGTCACATCGATACTGCTATATGAATGCACTACATGGACTCTAACAAAACAGCTGGCGAAGAAGCTAGATGACAATTACACAAGAATGCTATGTACAATCTTAAACAAGTCCTGGCGGCAACACCCCACAAGACACCAACTGTACGGCCACCTGCCTCCTATCACAAAAACTATTCAAGTTAGATGAACCAGACATGCAGGACACTGCTGGAGAAGCAGGGACGAACTCATAAGTGATGTACTCTTATGGACCCCCACACATGGCCGTGCAAAAGCAGGACGACCAGCACGAACATACATTCAGCAACTATGTGAGGATACAGAATGTTGTCCTGAAGACCTGCCTGAGGCGATGAACGATAGGGAAAAGTGGCGAGAGAGGGTCAGGGATATCCATGCTACCAGAACAACATGATGATGAAGATGATGGTTTATATAATTTGAAATCTATTCTTTAAAAAGGATACTAGTGGTACTATTTTACCTATTGCTACAATGATGCAGTCACGCATATTATCCCCTATGCCATGAGGACTCCTTCTTGCAATAAAGAGGTAAATAAATACACATTGAATGTAATGGTTTAAGCATATTTACTTACCATACTGACATAAATCAAGAGTTTATTAAAAATTCACCAAAGATTACAAGGATAGACCGCTGAGGAAGGCTGAAAAGTAAAACAGCTAAAATATTGTGACTATAATACGCAAGGTGAAGACAGTTGTCTGAGTACATCACTATATAATAATGATAATTCTTTATCTCATGAATTCAGACAAAAATTAATAACCTTCTGGAAGAACTAATCCAAATAACATTCTAGTCAATCATTACATTATAAAGATTCAAGTTGAATAAGCACACTAATTGTTTTCATGAGTAAACAACTTTTCAAATACAGTATTCTCCATTTCTTCGATGTATTGTAGTAGATCTTTTTTTTTCCAGTCATTCTTCTTAGGAATGACAACCATTTCCTTTTGAAAAATTTAGATTTTTATTAGTTACAATAGTTTTATCAATATGTTCATTTAATTTTGTTTTTTATTAGAAAATCTGTGGAGGTTCCAGTAGTTTTATGAGTGTTCTAAATTTAACAGTTTATAGGTAAGGGGTACAATCGGGCCCAGTAAACCACAGAATTTGATCAGCATTTTTCTTTGGTTTCTTTGTTAAATGGAATATTAAGCTATATGAGTTATTTAATTCCAAAGGACAGTAGAGGTACTAATTAATCCATTGCTGGGGAAATAAGGGGGGATTATAACTTTAAGGGTATTAGTCCAAAAGTGAATGTAAAAGCATGACTGGAGTTCAAACTCACTATAATTTTGCAGTCGAGCACATTAGCAACAATACAACACTCATCAAAATTAATAAAGCAAATTCTACATAGATAAGAACATTTAAACACATTGATAGGGAACACATTCAAACTATGCTACTGTAGTGATGTTAAACTCCAGTTAGAATTCAGTTATCAATTCTTGTGTCCCTATCTATATGAGAATCAGTAAAGCTTCATGTTAGAAATTTTATCAGTTTCATCAAACATTTTAGCCTAAAAGAATGAATGCAGTACCTGAAATTACCAATACTGGAATACAGAAAAGCTTGATGATTAGGGGTTTAAAAGACCTTAAATATTTATGATAGGAGAGTAATACCAACACTGTTCAACCCAACAGGACAAGACAAGTGGGCATAACTATCAATCATACAGTTGTAAAAAAAAGGTTTATCTGAAAAAATATTTTACAAGCGAATAGTAAAACAAGTTAATAAACTCCCCGAAAAAAATAGTTAACATCACAACAATGAATACAGTCATACCCTACCCTACATCATTAATTGGTTCCAAAAGCTGTGATATAATGCAGACAAAAAGAACCGCCTTAAAATGAGAGTAAATACAGTAAAACTAGTGTAAATAACTTACGAAAAAATGTAACAATAACTAAACCTTAAAGAAAACTAAGAACACATTTTAGTCTTTTTTATAAAATAAGGAACACAAGGAATTTGTTATTCACCTTATAATCGCATCCATTTATATATTTTATTTATTCTCCAGGGTGGAATGATAAAATTGTTGCCCAAAGACTCTAAAATGGTATTACATGCCACCATTATAAGCTGAGGATTAAGGGTAAAGTGGAGTAATCCAGAGAAGGGAGTAGCACCCTCTCCTACACCTTGGTATGATAGCTATTGAAAAAGGAGCCTTCGGGTCACCCTCAACTCAGGTCACCATCTTTACTTTTATGTCATTTTGATGAAAGTTTCAAACAATTCAGTTTAGCATAAGTACAGTTTTTTATTTACACAGTTATATGTAAAAAACAGTTAATTTCAAACAGTTCACTATAGCATAATTAGTTTAGTTCTGTTTAACCCATAGATAGGACTCTATCAGGTGCTACCACTTCAGGCCAAAGTGGACCTGGGAGTGATAGCAATAAAGGATTGTTTAGTTTCATATCCAGAACACACATTGAGGGGAGTCTTACCCCTCTGCAGAGATGGAGTCAGTGTATTCTACAGCTCCAGTTGAGTTGGTAAATCATCTGAATGAGAATTGATCAAGTTATCAGATTATAAAATGTCATCAATTTTTCTGAAACATTATGAAGTTCATCTATAAAGTTTGTTAACAAGAACATCTGTACTGAATTACATAAATATTTAATTTCATTATCACTTGAATTATCTTTAAAAAATTTAACAAAAACAACCTGTTGAATAACTTCAAAACTGTTTAGTTTATTTTATTTTATGGCACATCAATCATTGTAGGTTATTTAATGCCAAAGATACGATTTGTAAACACATTTTGCAGATACACAATTAAATGATCAAACAGTTCTATTTCTAAGAATTCAATTTAGCATAAGTCAAAGTTAAATGGTTCCAAGTGTAGCTATGTATGACAAACAATTCAATTAAACATCAGTCTTGTTTACACACAGTTAAATGATCAAATAATTCTATATGACCCATAGGTGCTACCATTCCAATTTAGAATGTACCAAGGAGTGTTGGCAATGAAGGGTATTCTACATTACCTAAAGCTCCAGTATGACTGGAGCCTCACAATCAGATTGTTTAATGTCATAACCTGGACACTCAGAGGGGTGTTTTATCTCTTAACAGCTCCACTGACTTGGCTGGATCTGTTTGGTTTGGTTTCTTTGATAGCAGATCAAACCTTTGTGGGTTAACTAATGCCAAATCCATCCTTAAAGAAAAAAAGTAGTGGTACTAGTTAACCCATTGATGGGGAAGTACAACTGATGGTTTGGTTTGGTTTCTTTGTTTAATGGCATATCAACCTTCGTGGGTTATTTAATGCCAAAGCCATTCTCCTAGAAGAACAGTGTTGGTGCTATTTAACCCATAGCTGGGAAGATAAGGGGGTTCATACCTTTCCCAAGGGTATTTGTCCGAAAGTGAACGTAATAGCGCGACTGGAGTTTGAACTCGCGTGCTACGATTTCGCAGACCAATGCTTTAACCATTACACCACAGGGACACCCCCTAAGTACAACAGAGGAGGCATCAAACAGATTACATTTCTAAATATAACAATCATTAACAATTGTCTGCTTCACACCAATTTTCCTCCCATTTCGTGTGAGATGCAATTTGGAATTTCTGACTCAAATAATTTGCGTCCTTAATTCCATCTCATTGTTTCTAGCAGATTTTCTAAACCTGTCAGAAGACGACAGCACCTTGATACAATCAACTAGAAGTTTTGTTCTTGTTCCAACCTGGAATATATTGTATATTGCTTCAAGTTTGTGTATGCAAAGCTCAAAGGCAGTAATTATGAATAATTACCTCCCATTCCATCAGGTCAGTATAAAGACACCAATTTATTTTATCTATATATGGCCAGGGTAGAGATTTCTTTAAATAGGGAGCATAATGATCTTAGCAAATAACTGTATAAAATAAAATAAAGCCTCCAGTTGTTGGTGTAGAAATAGATTTTCAATAGAAGACATTTTACATTTCATTGTCCCAGAAGTTACAGCCTCATTAGCTAGTGCAAAAGATGCAGATAACATTTACAGAACAGAATGTGGTATATAATTGGGAAGAATTGTTTGTCCTTAGTTGAGGGATGAATGTTTTAATTTAGAGCTACTAAATTTGGTATATATATTTTATAGTAAAATCAAGTATTTTATTAAAAAAATATTTTGTAATGTATCTCTTTCTATAAATACATAGTATCAATAATTGGGAAGAGTTTGTTTTCTCCAGACGATAAAATGTTTAAAGTTAAGCTACTGAATTTGTATAGCATTTTCCAAATTAAAACACTCAAATGCATTTTAATAGTATTCAAATTATTTCTAAGACATTTTATTTTTTAGATAAAAAAATAATTAGATTTTGTAGAATAATTGTTCACAGTTAATTGAACATTATTAATAAACTTTATTTGTCGTTCTACAAGTTGGTGATGTTAAATAATTAAGATGATAAGCTGGACAAAAATTTAAAATATTTAAATTGATAATTCCCTTAAGTGTGGTGCAAATTTTCCAAAATAATTCTCTATAAAAACCTACAGCTGCAAACTTTGTCTTGATAGGTACTTCAACTAATATAAATAGGTACTTGATAGGTACTTCAACTAATATAAATAGGTACCTGATAGGTAATTCAACTAGTATAAATAGGTACTTGATAGGTACTTCAACTAGTATAAATAGGTACTTGAAAGGTACTTCAACTAATATAAATAGGTACAATCTAAGTATAGATATGAGGTGCACACGATAAGTTTCCAGACTTTTTTCATATGGGTACTTTTATTGATAGTACACACATGAAACTAATACCCTTTGAAGTAATCTCCTCCGGCTGCAATGCACTTGTTGTACTGTTCCAACAAATTCTGGAAGGACTCATGGAAGTACTCTTGTGTGAGCGTGTCAATAATCTTCGTCACAGCTTCTTTCCTCTCCTCAATTGTCTCATAACAACAGCCTCTGAGCTTAGAGGATGACCAAAAGTCACAGGGACCAACGTCTGGACTCGAGGGAGGCTGAGGAACTGTCTTGATGCCCATCTTGGTCAAAATATCTGTGACAAAGATGGAGTTGTGGACTGGTGCATTGTCCTGGTGGAAATGCCACCTACCCGATTTGAAGAGTGCTGGCCTCTTCCCAAGGAATCTCTTCCTGAACTCCCTTAAAACCTCAACATAGTAACCCTAACACTAACCCTTTGGCCAATCAACTCTGGTCTATTGACTTCCTTACACCTCCCACACCTTTCATCATCTCTCACAGACTCTGTGCCTTCCTTGAATCTCTTATGTCACTCCAAAACTAATGCTTGATTCATGCCAGATGCTCCAAAAGCATTCTGAAGCATTCCATACGTTTCTGTGCCATTTTTTTCCATGTTTAAAACAGAATTTTATCGCATATCATTCCTCTAAAGAGTCAGATGGTATTTTTGAAATTCAGCAGCTGTGACAATCAGGCTTTAGTAGGGTGTATTCCAATCCCTGCTGTAGCTGTTGATTTGAACCTGAAATCAAAAATTTGTCAGTCATCTCATAAGATATATAGCAATAATATACTGAATTTTCAAGTGTCTTAGACAATTTTAAATGCCCATACGAAAAAAATCTGGAAACTTATCGTATGCACCTTGTAGGTATTTTAACTCGAATAAAAACATCTAAGAAAGTAAAAAATTATTAAGTTTAAATTTGATTTTTATTGTGAAGAAAAAAAAAAGAAAACAGGTAGATTGTATGTGCATCTATGTCCATCTTTATATGGGGATATATTGTTTGTTTGTTTTTTTAATTTCACTTTATTCACATGAGTTACCTTTATTTTTGTCATTATTATTCATCATTGTTTCATGTCATCCTTTGCTTTTTTCTAATTTTTTTGCTTGGCTGAGAAAAAAAAAGTTTTACTTCTTTTTAAGTTGAATAATGTATGTGTATGTGTATCTGTTGTTATTTTTTTAACAGTTTCCACATGTTCTCATCATCAAGTCAAGTTGATAGATTGTTCTGACATCTCTATGGTCCATCAGTCTCAGCAGGTCCTCTAGCCTGCATCCAGTGTCCATTCAGAGCTGATGTATGTAAGTTTTTGCTGCTCGGCCAATACCGGCACATTCATGTGCAGGAATTTATCAGAAAACATTACTTACAAGTTCATCCTTCTTCAGCAGTGTTTTGCATATCTCGTTTGTCTTACTTGGATGCTTTGTGAGATGAGAGGTAAGTACAGCTGCTGTTTTGTGGGATGTTGCTCCAAGGATTTTTTTCAAGACAGCATGAAGTATCCATAAAGTTTATTCTCAATGTGGGTTGTTGTTTTACTATTTTTTCTTGTTGCTTCTCATCTCTTTTCATGTTCTCTTTTAAGCAAAATATTGAAGGTGTTAAGCAGAAGAATTTCTAATAAGTCCCTGATTCTGTTAAAGTGTTTCATATTTTGTATACTGAAATCAAATATTGAATAAAAACATTTTATCATTATCATGATTTACTCCTTTGAGAGTTTTTCACTAGAGTTTGAGTGACAGCAAGTCTCCTTAGGACCCTCTGTATTCGGCCCAATCTTGTTGCCGTAGTTTAGATGGTTTCTACTTGTCTTATTTCCATATTTTCCAGTCTCTTTACTGGTTCTTTTGGCAATTATCCCAAGTACAACAACCAAAATTGGTATCACTGTCACTTTCATGTTCCGTAGTTTGTTTTTTTTTAATTCTCTAGCAAGGTCGAAGAACTTATTTCTCTTCACTTTCTTTGATTTTTACTCCATGATCTGCCAGAACGGCAAAGTCCACTATTTGGTAGGTTCTTTTTTTATTGACTATCACTTGGTCAGATGATCTGGCCTCAATTATTGTTACTGTGTGAAGAATAAAAAAATTTTTGCTGAAATTCCTTCCAAAAAATATTGAATATGTCTTTAACATTCTGACACTTATGTCTAATTCAACAAACTTTAGAGAAGTCTAAAGATTATGCTGAAGGTAAATTTGATAAAATTAAGCCAGACAATAAAGTTCAAAGGATGATGTTTTAGTCTATTCAACATAAATAAGTAAAAAAAACAGTATCTTATAAAAGACATTTTGTTCTATGGTTTCTTTCAATTACTGAACATTTTTGGGCAACTGAGGTCAACTAGAAGAAAACTAATCATTATACCAACAAAATTCTGACCAATGTCAAGACAATTTAAGCAGTTTCAGTATTTTGACTGTACCATTGGCCTTATGAATAGCGTGTTTGCCAATGGTTTGGGGGATCAGAGTTCAATCCCAGATTGAGTCATACCAAAGACTCAAAAAAATGGTACTTGATGCCTCCTTGCTTAACATTCAGCATTATAAGGAAAGGATCAAGGTAAAGTGGAGTAATATAGGGAATGGAGTAGCACCCTCCTCTACACCTCAGTGTGGTAGCTATTGAAAAGGGATCCTTCAGGTCACCCTCAACTAAGGTCGCCAACTTACTAGTATGTTAATTGCTACAAGTAAATTAACAGAATAGGGGGAATAAAAATGACAATTTTATTTATTGGTCATTATGTCATGAATCGAATCTAACCATTACATAGCCTTCTCTGTACTTGGAAATTACATAAATTATATCTTATTTATTTTCTATTATGTATGGTATACTGAGACATGCACAGTTTATCGATTAAATACAGAGATACAAGGGCTGCTCAAAAAGTTCTAAGCCTCACCCAGAAAGAAGAGTATAGCTGAACATTTTTGTTGTGGGCACATCACCATTTATTAAACGAGGAAAGTCTGAATAATTTTTTTTCATTTTATAAGTGGTAGTGCATAGCCACAAAAAAAGAAAAGAAAAAAGTTCTGTAAGGCTCTACTTTTTGGAGGAGGCTTAGAAGTTTTTGAACATCATGTTTTATTTTAACAGAATCTTCAATAGCCTCACGCAATAAATCTTTAATCACCTCACACAATAAATCAAAATAAAAACATTAGATTTACAATGAATGACTAATTTTGTGAACATTGTATTATACCATATTGTATCATATTATATTGTATTATATAACCGGCTCATTGGCCTAGTCGGTAGAGTGTTTGCCAATGGCTCGGGAGACCTGGGTTCAATCCCATGTCGGGTCATACCAAAGACTTAAAAAATGGTACTTGATACACTCAGCAAACAGGTACATATCAAGGGTAAAGTGGAGCAATCCAGAGGAAGGAGTAGTGCTCTCCCCTAAACAACGGTGTAGTAGCTATTGAAAAGGGTGCCTTCAGGTCACCCTTGACCACAGTTGCTAACTTTACTTACTTTTATTGTTTTATATTGTATTATATTATATGATTAATTCTAATGGCATGTTAACTAGTCAAGGGTTATTTTATTCCTAAAAGTTTAGAGAATCACATTCATTGTTCACTAATGTTTACATTTTTGTGCAGTTGTTTAAAAAGGGTTTATTGTACACAGTCCTATTGAATTGGAATAATTTATAAACATCTATTCAAGCCATAGATGTGACCCTGACAGGTACTACCACACTTGTTCAGAGTGAACCTGGGAGTAATGGAAATAAAGGGGTACTCTACACTTTTGAGATCACAAGAACTGAAGTTTTACTATCAGATGCAATTTAGTATTTATCTCCAGACACCCTTTTTCTTTTTCAAGGGAACTTACCCTTCTGTTTGGGATACAGATAGGGCATATTATATTGATGTTGTACTTATAAAAGGGCATGAAATAGATGTAGTTTTACTCACTCTTAGGATATCCATCTCAGAATAAACGTTTCCTCACAGTGTATTCAGTGGTTAAAAATCTGTAGGAAGACAAAAAATAACCCTTTCTCTTGGACCGATATTTTATTAACACTGTTAGGTGGGTCACATTAGGGGTTTGTCAGACCAGTTGCTGTTGAGCTTTTCACAAGGAAAGAGATTCATCTCCCCATGTTCTATTAAAGAACAGAAATGATACTACACATATGATTGTTTCTTGAACCATTGGTTTGGTTTGGTTTTATAGCATATAAACCATTGTAGGTTATTTAATGCCAAATCAATTTTTATGCATATAATCAGTTTTATTTCAACCAATTCAGTTTAACTTAAGTACACAGTTTAAATGTCAAAATAGTCATATTTTAAACTATTCAGTTTAGCATACATACACTGTTTAGTTCTATTTGACTGATAGATAGGACCCTGTCAGGTACTACCACTCTGGGCAAGAGTGGACCTGAGAACGATAGCAATAAAAAGTGCTCGGCATTCCCCAAAGTTCCATCAGATTGTTTAGTGTCAAATCCAGGACACTCATTGGGAGAGTCTTACCCCTCAGTACATTCTCAAGTCCCAGCCGATTGGGCCCTCTTGAACCTTTGGGACATAGCAAGAATGTATTTTTTGTCCCCTTTCATATACTGCTTGTCTGAGTAAACATATTTCTAATTCTGTTAGATATAAAGCCATATCAACCCTTGATGGTTACTTAAAGCTGAAAACCGTTTAGACATGATTTTTAAGTAAATAATTCTTTAAACAAGTCAGAACTCATTTGTTTGAGCATAGTTGAATGGTTTCAAGTATTGCTATCTAACACCAATAGTTCTACTTGCACACATTCAAATGGTTTCAAGCATTGTTATCAAATATTAATATTTCAATATAATATTTATTATTTATTTGCATACAGTTAAAATGTTTCAAGTTTAGTAAATGATTAAACAGTTTGTTTGAGTCATAGATGAGATCCTAACAGGTACTACAACTCCAGGTAATAATAATGAAAGAGTACTCCACATTCTCCGAAGCTTCAGTACTAGAGTCTCACCATCAGATGCAGTTTAGTGTCATATTAAGGATACTCATTGGTGAGGTCTTACCCCTCTGCAAAGATGCAGTCAGTGCATTCCACAGCTCCAGTCGACACGGCTATCTAATTCTGTCAAATGGGAGATTATTACTTGTCAACATGAGAATATGGCAGATAAAATGTGTTGTTTTTGTCATTGTTTTCCACCTTGCTAAAGCGTGGGTGTAAATCCATCCTTTCTCTTTTTCCATGGCCTGAAAACTTCATTAAAGCTTATTTTAATTTGTCTTAAATCATTAAAAGATCCTGTTAAACTGAAATTTGGTGATTATATATCTTTGTATCTAACTCGTAAAATGTTCAAGTTTTATTGCTCTACACATAGTATAAAACGTGTACTTAATGTAATGGATATTGTCGTAGATAATAAACTAAATGACTCCCATTGAATCCCAAATAAGGCTGTGTTTCACTTTGTGCTAATGCCCTTAGGAAAACATGAATCAATCTGTTCTTCCCATACAGCTATAGGTAAATATAGGGCAGCCTTGGTTCTTTAGCTTTGATTAGGCAACCAGTCAAGGAGAAGGAAAACTGAATTCAAACCAGATGTACTCTATTTAATTAATGGACCTTGTTTCACATCCTGCTCAGCATGGAGATGGATAAATACACATAAAATATTCCCATAAAAAATTTTAGTAAAAATTATTTAAACAAAATAGATATTAGGAATTATTTATTATCAAAATCTATGGCACTGAAACTATCATAAAAAAATAAAATGGCATGAATATATATATTTTTGCACAGCAATATTCATATTTTTGGTTTCAGATTTTCAATGCAGTAAAGTTTGGTAATAAATAATCTTCAATAATCTCCATTTTGACTGTTTCCACAAGAAATAAAATCTGCACATAACTGATTCAAAAGAAAATTAGTTTTTTTATTAAAGTATTGTTTAGGTGTTCATATTGATGCAACACCTTTTCCACAGGAAAGATGTGACACAAGGTCAATCTCTTTTAAGCAGAGTAAAGCTGGTTTGAATTCAGAGTTTTCTCTTGAATCCAGTCTGCTCTACTATTTACCCATAGCAGCTGTGAAGAAGATATGGATTTATGCTTTTTCCCCCTCAAGATCATAAGAACAAAGTGAAATGTAAACAGCCTCATCTAGGTTTGAACTTGCCGATTCCATTTCCATTCTGATGAAAAATATTAAATCGCAATTCACTGATAGATTTATCAAGGAACATTCTTTCAATGTAGAATATCATTCAACATGCACAATCCTGAGCTGTGATTACTGCACATTCAAATCAGTCCCACTGGATCAAGTGTTCAAACAAGGTGTAAACTGTATGTGATTAATGATCCAATTAAAAAAATTCGTTGATCACAGAAAACATCTTCAAATCCTGAATATAGTCATATCTACATCCTTGACAAACGAGCCATGACTGTTGTAAGTAGATGTACTTGGATTATAATGTTGTATCTTCTGTGTAAGACTTCTTTGGGTGGTCTTGGGTTTATCTGCATCTCTGTGTCTACGTCTGTTCTTATAAATGCACACAAATGTTATAAAATAGCCGAGGGATTTCGGTTCATGCCTTTGAGTTTAGTTAGGCTGAGAACCTTTCGGCTCAGCACATGGGTTAGTTAGGTGCAACATTGAAGCAGGTGTTAATGCGGGTGCGCGCGGGCGGATGGAGGTGTCACTCAGATGTCATAATAGTGTGAGACGAAACGCGGTGACGGGGTGCGGGTGACATCACGCACCGGATGCGCATGGAGGTTTGTGTGAGAATTTGGAGAGAGAAAGGGTCGGGTACTAGACGCCAAACGAGAAGGATCATTTTTTGGAGCTCGCAGGCGCGAGGCGAACTTGCGCCCTAAGGGGCGGGGCCGCTCAAGATGGGGGCCAAATGAATAAGACAGCATAGAAGATTGTGACTCTCCTCCTTACGTCGAAACCTTTAACTCAAAGTTAATAAAAAGGTTTCGTCCCTGAACAAGAAGTCATTATGTGTTTTCGAATTCCGAGATTCCTATTTTCTTTATATATTCTATAGTAATGAACATTATATGTCTATTTCGCACATAGCATTAATTGTGAATAT
The DNA here is from genome assembly GCA_963585895.1 of Sepioteuthis lessoniana. Lineage (NCBI taxonomy): Eukaryota > Metazoa > Mollusca > Cephalopoda > Myopsida > Loliginidae > Sepioteuthis > Sepioteuthis lessoniana. Next base: position 35,947,025 of record OY757917.1, read on the forward strand.
GGTACACAAAGACCAATTTTTGACGTCTTTATTCAATCAAATTCCCATGTCAACTATACAGCTGGAGAAATACCCATTTTAGGCATCCATTCAATAAGGTACCCTGGACTACTCTGATTAACTCTGCCTACCTGAACCATTCTCATGACGAAGCCAACCAATCTGAGAACTGCTAAAAAGGTCAATCAGGGATCAAGTCTTGTCAACCATATCACAAGTTACTTTTCATGATTAACAAATTATCAATTAATGTTTGAATTTATGTATTTTAAATTCTATACTTAAAAAAATTAATAGGTGACCTATTCATTATGTAACAATAATATTTGGTACTTCAGACAATTTTTAAACTCCCTTTATCTGCAGTAGTAACGTCTTGCTTGCTAACAAGGAGAGGCTAATAAAAACTCAACTCCAAATCCTTTACTATCACTTTTAATGAAATAATTACTACTCTACAATATACAATTTTAAAATAAATATAATCACCATTCAGTGTTATTAATATAGTGCTTTATGTAAAAATATTCTAATCACTGGATGAGGGTTGGTGACCAACAGTGAAGTGAATATCACAGTTGGAGGTTACTAAACTACCATATGCATATTTGATTACCAACAAGTATAAGATGTTTAAGAATTTGTGAAACTTACAGCTCTGAGTTGGGTGATTTTTTTCTTATATTTATATATATATATATATATATATATATATATATACACACATACTGTATAAAAGAAAAATCTTAAAAAATTACTCATATTTTTTTTGTAATAATATCTATTTCAGCAGATATTTTATTTCTAAAATGTCATATCTGCATCTTCAGACAAATAGATAATTTTTTACAAGGCCTTGTGCCATAAAATGATTTCTATATATATATATATATATATATATATATATATATCTCACATAAGGCAAAGCTCTTCGAAAGAATTGAGCACTCTCTCCATATATAATGTCGTGGGTTCGAGCCCCATACTGGCCACATTTCAATTCTACATGCACTACATGGACTCTAACAAAACGGCTGGAGAAGAAGCTAGATGGCAATTACACAAGAATCCTGCAAGCAATCTTGAACAAGTCCTGGCGGCAACACCCCACAAGACACCAACTGTACGGCCACCTGCCTCCTATCACGAAAACTATTCAAGTTAGACGAACCAAACATGCAGGACACTGCTGGAGAAGCAGGGACAAACTCATAAGTGATGTACTCTTGTGGACCCCCACACATGGCCGGGCAAAAGCAGGACAGCCGGCACGAACATACATTCAGCAGCTATGTGAGGATACGGGATGTTGTCTGGAAGACCTGCCTGAGGCGATGAACGATAGGGAAAAGTGGTGAGAGAGGGTCAGGGATATCTGTGCTACCAGCACGACATGATGATGATGATATATAGGGATATTCAGCTATTTGCTGTAGATGTCCATTTTTATTTTACATATACATAAGTAAGCAAGTTGGCTGTCTGTAGTCAATGGCGACCCAAAGGCTCTCTTTTCAATAGCTACTACACCAGGGTGTAGGGGAGGGCACCACTTCTTTTCCTGGATTGATCCACTTACCCTTGATCCAGACCTTATAATGCTGAGTGTTAAGCAAGGAGGCAAATTGTACAATTTTTTGAGTCTTTGGTATAACTCAACCAGGGATTGAAATCTAGTCTCCCTAACCATTGGCAAACACTTTATTCATTATGCCAATGAACCGGTATAATGTAATATAAATTAAGTAAAAATGGGTATCTACAACAAACACATTGTGTATCTTTATATATAAGTAAAAAAGTTATCTATTAATACCAAGCACTTGATGACTGTCCTACTCATTTTTTTCTTAATGATAAAAATCATAAGTAATTAAGCAACAAATACCAATGATTAAAATATACTAAAACTACCTTTAATTTGTAAAATCTTTAGAATACATAAAAATACAGGACAATATCATAACTTATCAATTTAATGAGAGATTATATAAGACATGTAGAAAATACAAAAGTAAGGCACGGTAAAAACTCGAGACTCAGTTTTATGGCAACAATTGCCTGGTGAGCTGGTAATTCACTCACAGAATCATGCATTTTTACCCAGCCATATATATATATATATATATATATATATACATGCACAAGAGTCATTTAATAGATAAGGACAACTTTTATGAAAAAAGAAAAATTTGGATTTTTTTCTATAAATGTAAACACAGCAATGTTGAGACCTGATTTATAGTTAGAATTGTTTTGATCTTGCAAAAATATTTGTTTTGAGACTATTCAAATCAAACACTATACTCCAGGCTTGAACAGAGGACTGTCATCAAATTCATGGTCGCTGAGAAGTGCAAAAGAAATTGTTTACAAATTGGCTGAACATGGGTTTCCTTCTATGAGCCTGAGTTGAAAAGACTGAAGAAGCCACTGCCCTAATGCACTGGATGAAATAATAACACTTACTGGCTCGGCAGCCCAGCTGCCGTCTGGCTAGCAGACACAAATAAGTCAATGAGTAGGCCAGTATATGTGCACGCTAGCATAGCCACTCCTGAGTTGACAGCCAATCACCACCCAGGGAATGGACTAGACCACCTGTGCATCGTGGAATGCCATGATGTGCATATTATCTTCCCTTCCTCATGCTCAAGGCTGTATTAACCTTGATGTGTAAATCGACATATATGAACTATCTTTAAGTACAATATACAACAGAACTTCGACAAAAACACTGGCTTTGTGGTAAAGAATAGATTCCAGGCACAGCAGTAAGTAAAGATCATGTAGACAATCTTGTAGGACATGAAAGAACCTATCACGATTTATTTCCTTGAAAAAGTTGCAACTGAACAGTACTTCCAATCACAATCTCCTTAGGCAATATTCACCTTATTTACTGAATTATCCCTGTATGTACATATGCAGATACACATGTTATTTACTGTTGTAATTCCCTGCATGTCAGTAATATGACACCAGTAAATTATTCTTACCCAACCTTTCTTTCAAGTTGTCTGAGTCACTTCTAATAATTAGGTTTATTTTTCTCTTTTGAGCAAAAAAAAAAGAAAAGTTTTATCTGTATTTCCTTTTTCTATGTTCTTTTTTGCTAATTATGTTTGGTTGGTGTTTTATGGCATCTCAACTCTTGTGGTTTATCTAATGTTTGTTTGAACACAGTTTGTTTGCATACAGATGGCTTCAAGAATTGCTAATTAACGACAGTAATTGTATTTATCAAGGTTGGTTGGATTTTATGACATCAATCCTTATCGGTTATTTAATAGCAAATCATGTCTATAAAGTAATGTTGGCAACCTTAGTCGAGGGCGACCTGAAGGCTCCCTTTTCAATAACTACTACACCGAGGTGTAGGGGAGGGTGTTATACCTTTTCCTGGATTGCTCCACTTTACCCTTGATCCGTAATGTCTTAAGTCTTTGGTATGACTTGATCAGGGATTGTCAAGAGTGTGCGTGTGTGTGTAAAATATTTATCTTTAAAAATATAAACTAATTACTTAGTTTATATATTTTTATATGGTTTTTAATTGTCGCTATATCTCTTTATATCAAACACATTCTTACTTTGTGCTAGACGCCATTTTTTTCTCTCTTGACAATTATAAATAATCATCCAACTAAAATTGGCGAACACTCAACTCATTAGGCCAATGGCCCAGTAAATGTTTATAAATATATATAATAAACATGATTTGTAAACAAATAGATCGTAGCTTATGTTTTAAACAGGTCAGAGCTCATTTGTTTGCACACAGTTAAGTGGTTCCAAGTATTGCTATCGAACATCAACAATTCAATCTAAAAGCTGTCATTTGTTAGCACACTGTTAAATGGTTGAACTGTTCTATTTGACCCATAGGTGCAGTTCTAACAAGTTCTAGCAGTCTAGGTCAGAGTGAATCAGGGAGTAATGGCAATAAAGGGGTACTCCACATTCCCCAAAAGCTTCATGACTGGAGACTCACCATCAGATTGTTTAGTGTCATATCCAGGACACTTGTTGTGGCGGTGGGGGGTGTCTCACACTTCTGTAAAGATACACTAGGCTTGTATTATCAAGTATTACCATGTAATACAAATAATTTGTATACTGCTGTATGGATTCAAATAAATAATAATCCTTAAAAATAATTGGGGGGGTGTCCTCGTGTTGTAATGGTTAAAGCGATGGACTCCTGAATCGTAGTAAGCGAGTTTGAACTCCAGTTGCGCTATTACATTCACTTTTGGACAAATACCCTTGGGAAAGGTATGAACCCCCTTATCCTCCCAGCTATGGGTTAAATAGTACCACTACTGTTCTTTGAGGTTGATATGCCATTAAACAAAGAAAGGACCCAAACAGGTACTACTACTCTGGGTCAGATGGACCTGAGAGTACTTGCAATGAAGGAGTTTCTCAATATTCCCTAAAGCTCCAGGATTGGAGTCTCACCATCAGATGCAGTATAGTCATACTCAAGACATTCACTTGGAGGAAGAGCCTTACATCTCTTCAGAGGTGCAGTTGATATATTCTAAAGCCACAGTCAACTGGGCGGTTGGTTTCATTGGTTTCTTTTTTTTTTTAAGGCATATCAATCTTTGTTGGTTATTTAATGCCAAATCCAATCTTTTTCAGAAAGACATTTGTATTATTTATCCCATAGCTTGAAGGACAAGGGGGTCATAGCTTTCCCAAGGGTATTTGTCCAAAAGTGAATGTGATAGCTTGATTTCTATTTCACTTACAACCTTTCCACAGTCCATCGCTTTAACCAATACACCATGAGGACATCCCCCCATCGACTGGGCGGCTGTTAATCATGATTAAATACATTTTATCACTTAAATGTACATGTGTCTTTCATTAGTCTCTTAATGTATTTTTCTATCATATATCACAGAAGCAACAGATAAACAGACACACCCATTTAAATTGAACAAAGAAACAAACATCAACAGCAGTACATCAAATAGGTCTACAATAACTTTGCATCTAATGCTTTAATGCAAAATACAACTCTTTTCAAAAGCATTTGAAAATCATGATTTAGCTTGTTGTTGGTTGGTTGGGTTTTATGGCATATCAACCTTTGTAGGTTATTTAACACCAAATCCCTTTTTATACTGTTGCGTTCTGGTTAGTGAACGCTTGTAATATTAAATAAAGGACAAACCACGATATGAGAGTAAATAGAGATATATTCTCAAGAAAAAGTATATACAATAGAGAGACTATAAGTAGACAAGAGCATAGGATTAGTGAATAGAGAATAAAGATATAGTCCAACGATAGTATTGGTTTCCGTTATTATGGTAGCAAGTAAGGTGATCTAGTGCGATCTCCAGTCTCTAACGCTCTAATACTATTCCTATAAGAGGCTGCTCTTCACCTTCTAGTCTGCCCTGGTATTAGTAGCTACTGCTATATATAGCAGATGGACAAATTCATTGTGTGGAAAAAGGAGGGTGATACTCAACATATGCAAATAGTTCTATTTCAAACAATTCAGTTTAGCATAAGTACACAGTTTAATTGTCAAAAACATTTCTGTTTCAAGCTATTCAGTTTAGTCACCATCAGATTGTTCAGTGTCATATCCAGGACATTCATTGGGGGTTTTATCCCTCTGCAGAGGTGCAGTCGGTGTATTCAAAATGATTTAGCTTGTTTGTAAGCTTGTGTTGATTTCATCTATATCATTGTGGAGGTGCCCGTGGTGTAGTCGTTATCGTCGTAGGAAATGGACACGGCGAAACGAGTTCAAATCCTGGACGAGACTGATTGCATTTCACATAGCACTAATACCCTTGGGAAAGGTATGAATCCAATTATTCTCCCTCCAGCTATGGGTAAATAGTAGGGCAGACTAGGTTCTTCAGCCTTGGTGAGGCAACTAGTCTAGGAGAAGGAAAACTCTGAATTCAAACCTGTTAAACTCCACTTAAAAATTGACCTTGTGTCATATCCTGCCCGAGCGGAGGGGTTGGTAAATAGTATCTATATCATTGCCCAGTCGGCTGAGGCTATAGAATACACTGACAGCTCCTCTGCAGTGGAGTAAGTTCCCCCACAAACAATTGTCCGGGATATAACACTAAACAATCTTATGGTGAAGTTCCAGTAATGCTGGAGCTTTGGGGAATGCAGAGTACCCTTCATTGCCATCACTTCCAGGTCCGCTCTGGCCCGGAGTGGTAGTACCTGATGGGGTCCTATCAGTCAAATAGAACTAAACTGTGTACGCATGCTAAACTGAATTGTTTAAAATTGAACTGTTTTGACATTTAAACTGCGTACTTATGCTAAACTGAATTGCTCGAAATGGAACTGTTTTTGTATGCAAAACTGAATTGTTTGAAATAGAACTGTTTTTAACATTGAAACTTTACTTACACTAAACTGAATTGTTTGAAATAAAATAGTTTTGAAGTTTATCAGTGTGTAAACAAAAATCTATATTTATACTAAAGTGAATTGTTTGAAATAAAACTGTATGACTAAACAGAATATCTTGAAATAGAATTGTTTTTGACAATTAAACTGAGTACTTATGCTAAACTGAATCATTTCAAATATAACTGTTTATTTGTATAAAAATGGATTTGGCATTAAATAACCTACTGAGTTTGATATACCATTGAACCCAAACAAAGATATATATCAATAAGTGGCAAGTTTGTTTGTTCTCTATGGATGGCCAAATTGTTTAAAATAGAGTTACCAAATGTGGTAGGCATACTTACTGCATTATGAGGAAGGTCTTAGCTTAAAAAATAAATTGTTCATTGGGACTTTCATCAAAAGGGAATCTTTAATACACAATCAATATCAAATTTTGTTGCTGCAAGACAACTAATAAAGAAATTAAGAGTTATGTAAAATTAAGAATTTTAGAAACTATTTCTAATGCAGACTACATAGATGATCCCGTGCTCCTTGCAAAATATACCAGCTGAAGCTGAATGTGTTGCCATGTCATTACAATCATATAGTTAAGACACTTGAAGAAAAAGCAAGATGGGAACTATGCAAGCATACTGTGTGCTGTTTGGAACAAGAATTGGAAGTAGTACCCGCCAAAACAGCAGCTGTATGATCACTCTCATTTTACAAACCATTCAAGTAAGACAAGGAACACATGCTAGGCACTGCTAGAGAAGTAAGAACTCACTCGTATGTGACATCTCCTAGGGACTCCTATATAGACAGACCAGTATCGGCTAACCAGCCAAACATATATTCAGTTCTGTACAAACACTGGATGTCCTCAAGAGGACTTACTTAAAATTGACCATTATATAAAACTAAAACTTTCTAACATGAACTGAATAGTTGTCAATCACACGACATTTTTCACAACAACAATGGAAGGCAGTAATTACTGGGGATACGGTTACAAGATTCAGCATTCCTATCCGAGGTCGCGGTAAAAATCACCTGAAGAAGGCCAGAGGTGAAATTTGGCTGAAACGTAGCGAAAGAAGAAAACAACACAAAAACTACCAAGATGAGGACAAAAAGTCCACAATAAATAAAAAATAAATTCTCAGATTAAGAAGACTCATCTCAAAATGATTCCAATTAAAAGACACAAGAAATGCTACTGTTTTTACTAAGTTAAATGGTTTCAATTATTGCTATCAAACACTTATAATTCTGGTCAATATCAATCATTTGTTTGCAGACAGTATAGTTGTTACAAGGCTTTCTATTCAACACTATTCATTCATTTGCATACAGTCAAATTATTCTAAGTATTGCTATGTAAAACCATTAATTTAATGTAGGCATATAGTTAAAGAGTTTCAAGTATTGCTATTCAACACTAAAAATTCAATTCAACATTTGTTGCACATGGTTAAATAGTTCCAAGTATTGCTATATATCACATCAATCTAATTAGACAGTCATTTGTGTACCCACAGTTAAATGTCAAACAGTTCTATTTCAAACAATTCAGTTTAACATAAATCATTTGTTTGCACATAGATTAAATATCAAACAGTTCTATTTGACCTATCAAGTGCTACCACTTTGGGTCAGAGTGGACCTGGGAGTAATGGCAATAAAAGAGTACTCCACTTTCCCTACAATTCCAGGGCTGGAGCCTCATCATCAGATTGTTTTGTTTCATAACCAAGACACTTGTTGGGGAGGGGTCTTACTTCTCTGCAGAGGTGCAGTCTGCATACTCTACAACCCCAGCTGACTGGGCTGTATTCCAATTTAATCAGATTACTAATTAGTAGTTTTTCAAGCTGGAGATGTAAAATAGTATTATCACTTAGTTATGGTTAACTGTCTGATCACAAAGCAAAATGTTTAAATTGGTAAATCTTTTAAGTGTCCCTCACTTTATATTAAAATATAAGTGTCTACAAAATTGTGTGAAACTGTTCACAGAAAACGAGACATTTTATAAAACATAATAAAACTTGTATGGTTTGGTTTCATTAACTAATGGCATATCAACCTTCATGAGTTACTTAATGCCAAATCCTTCCTTGTAGAAAAACAGTTGTACTACTATGGAACCCATAGCTGGGAGAGTTAAGGTTTTTATACCATTCCTAAATGTATTAGTCCAAAAGTGAATGTAATAGTACCACTGAAGTTTGAACTTGCTTACTGTGATGTCACAGTCCAGCACATTAGTCACTATGATAGTGTGACACCTAATATAATTGGAAAATCTTTTTCATTATATAGATTAATATTCTATTGTTACCATTATCCTTAGTAATTTGTATTTCAGTTTGTAATTAATAATTGAATATGGGGCTTTTTTTTTTTGGTATGAGCTATATTATTGAAATTATCCAACTGTCCCAAGACAAAACTGAATGTTATTGCAGATTTTAGTTGCCAAAATATGGCATCGTTTAAAAGTTTGTTGCTAATTTAATACAAATGATTGGTGAGAAGTTTACAAGCAAATTTGTTCATTTCCTGTTCGACTCTCCTTATTTTTCTACTCAAACAGATTAAATCCAAGATGGAGTTTTAACTTCAACTGTTTCCCTCAGATTATGTGCTTGACTGATTGAATTCATTGTGAATTATTGGATGATAGACAGTTTGGCAGGGAGTGTAGTCATCTGTGTTTACAAGATGTAGTATTTCTGGAAGATAACCAGCTCCACTGAGAATGATCCTGATTTTATCTCATCACAAAGTGGATAACAGAGGTCACATGTTCCTGTCATACGAATCTCTTTACCCTTCCTTACATATGAACATCTTCCTCTCTACACACACAATCAAATATCTTCTCTCTCTCTCTCTCTCATATATAACTAAAATTCCCAGTGTTAGTGTGTGTGTGTGTGTGTGTGTGTGTGTGTGTGTGTGTGTGTGTATAAAATGGTGGCTCTGGTAGTGCAATGGTATTTGTCATAGGAAATGAATATGGTGACACGAGTTCAATTCCTGGATGAGGCTGTTTGCATTTCACGTAGCACTAATATCCTTGGGAAAGGAATGTATCCAACTATTTTCTCACAGCCATAAATAAATACTAGGGCAGACAGGGCTCTTTAACATTGGTAAGGCAACTAGTCTGGGAGAAGGAAGATTCTCAATTCAAACCTCTAAAACTCTGCTTTGTGTTGCATTCTACTCCTGGTGGAGGGGTTGGGTAAAAACACATATATATTATATAAATAATAACTGTCTTTAAAGGTGTATATATAAGTAATATAACAAATCAAACCCACATATTTAAGATATTTTCATGCTTCTTTGACCGTCAGCCATTATGACTTTCATGTAGTAAGGATTTGACACAAGATCATTTAAACGTGAGAAGGAGTACACAGGAATAAAGACTCATGCATGGTCATCATAAAAACTGCTTTATCTCCTTGGTATTCCTCTTTTAGTGGTGCCTCAAGTGTGAAGCAATAAACTTAACGTTGCTCAGCAGCTGTCTGGACTAGGCAATCAACTGAATATTACCCATCCAGTGCTATTGCCAGGACTAGGCAATCAACTCAATATTACCCATCCAGTGCTATTGCCTGGACGAGGCAATCAACTCAATATTACCCATCCAGTGCTATTGCCAGGACTAGGCAATCAACTTAATATTACCCATCCAGTGCTATGGCCTGGACTAGGCAATCAACTCAATATTACCCATCCAGTGCTATTGCCAGGACTAGGCAATCAACTTAATATCACCCATCTAGTGCAGATACCAGGAGAGCCCTGGATGATCCTTGTAGAACAGCAGTGGTAATATTTGACCCGTAGCAGGATGGGGGGATAAGAGTATTAGTCTGAAAGTAATAATAGTTTGAACTTGTTTACTCAGAGGCTGCAGTCCAGCATTTTTGCTATTATGCCATAGGGACTCCCGTCAGGCCCTGGAAGTGCAAGGTAAGTATTATACTGCATACGTTATATATTAATTTCAAGACAAAAAAAATTCTCTTGTTACTACTATCCCTCTGAGATGAAAGTTGCCAGACATGGTTAAAAATAAGAAAACTTGAGATACTTTTTGATGAAAAAAAGTGTGCAAAATACACAGTAGTCTATGGTATAAATATACTTATGGAGAAAGGGTTAAAAAACTAACTTTCTAATTTCTTTTGACTATTTAATAACAAATTAAAACATGACATTTAATTTATTCATTTTTTTTCATTTCATAATTAAGTATCAATTATATTTTGAAACCGAGTTCTAAAATAATTAAAGTTTGGAAATATAAAAATTACTTTTCTGTCTACAAATATAAAATTCCTATTTATACACAACTGGCAAAAAGTTTGTGGACCCAACCAGCATTTCTTTAAAAAAAACACCTTGAAATAGGATATTTTAAAGATTTTTAAGTTAAAAGATTAAATTTCAATTACTACAATGTTTGTTTTGCAGTTTTTCTTTAGCCTTTCTTCTCACAAATACTATCTTATTACCAAAATGTTCAAATTTAAGATCGCTTGTCCACAATACATTTTGGTGAATTATAAATATTTTCATTTTCTTTTTAACATTAACCTGTCAGTAGATTTTGAGATTACCAAACTTTTCAACTAAGTTAAATGTTAATACAGGTTCTAAATGTTTTTACTTATCACTGACTTACGCTCTAACACTGGTTGCTGTTTACTAGGAACATTCATTTAGGCCAAAACATAGCTGTTTTAAAAAGATTGTGCCGTTAAAACTATTTTCGAAGTATTTTTACTTTGTAGTAATTTGTACAAAATCGCAAAATCAAACCTGGTAAGCATTGAATTTTTTTAAAGAAGACTAGTCTCAAAGGTTTGGCATATAAACCATAGTAGGTTATTTACTGCCACATCTATTTTTATATATATAAACTGTTTTATTTCAACCAATTCAGGTTAACAAAAGTACATAGTTTAAATGTCAAAATAGTTCCTTTTTAAACAATTCAGTTTAGCATAAGTACACTGTTTAGTTCTATTTGACCCTATCAGATGCTACCACTGTCGGCCAGAGTAGACCCAAGAGCGGTGGCAATAAAAGGGTACACCACATTACCCAAAGCTCCTGCATTACTGGAGCCTTACCATCAGATTGTTTTGATGTCATATCCAGGACACTCATCAGGGGAGTCTTACTCCTCTGCAAAGAAGCAGTCAGTGTATTCTCTAGACCCAGCTGACTGGGTCCCTACCCTCAAAGATAAAGTTGCCAAGAAGGTGAAGATTTCTAGACATGGGATGCAATATCTGTCGTGAAGACAGTTAGAAATTGACACAAGTGTTGACAAGAAAAGAGCTAGACCACCAAAAGTGACAACTATTGCTGAGGATAAACACTTGATTATTGGGAGCAAAAGGGATAAAATGAAAACAGCTTCAGAGTTGACAGTTGAACTTAATTCTTTTTGGCAACCATCAGTGTTTCTTTCAGCTGTGAAAAATCAGCAAGGTACATCGCCATCAAGAAACCCCTATTACAGAAGGTAAAAAAGTAGAAAAGACTTATTGCCAAAAAAGAACAGGATATTGAAAAAGTGGCCAAAATGTGCTGTGGCCTGATGAGTCAAAGCTTAAGCCTTTTGGTTGTAAGAGGAGAGTGTATGTGAAAAGAAAATCTGGAAAAAGACTGGCTGATTAATATGTACTGCCTATAGTTAAGTATGGTGGTGAGTCTTATAGAGTGGGGGTGTTTTGGGGGATAGAGGGCAGTGGATTTGATTCAGGTCAAGTAAATCATAAAGAAAGAGCAATACTATGTAAAGACATACTCTACTATCTGGTTTACACATAACTGGAAAAAAAATTTACCTTTCAACAAGACAATGATCCAAAATACTCTTCTAAATTATACAAAAATGACCTTGAATTAAAGAAAAAAGGAACAAAATTTTGAAAATTATGACTTTTCTCCTATTGAATTATTGTGGGATTTATTGGATAGGAGAGTTAAAAAAGAATCCCCAAAGAACAGGAGTGAGCTTTTACAGTTCTTAAAGAATGCTTGGCAAGGTTTGCTGTCTACTTTTATTCAAAAACTGTTTGGAAGAATACCAAGAATTTGTAAAGCTATAATTAAGGCAAATGGTATTTTTTTGACAGAAACAAAATATAAAGCAAATACTCTGAAATTTAAAAAATACAATAATTTTAATCATTCTAAAGTGTTTTTTAAAGAAATGATGAGTGGCCCTAAACCTTTTTGGTTTGGTTTTATGGCATATCAACCATTGTTGGTTATAAAATGCCTAATCCCATTTTTATATATGATTTCTAAACACATTTTGTTGATAACATTTTTAAATGAGACTCAGCTCTTTTTGCACACAGTTAAATAGTTTCAAGTATTGCTCTATAACAGTCACAATTTAATATCAGTTATTTGCTTGCACACAGTTTGTTCTTTTTTACCCATAGATAGGACGCTATCAGGTGTAACCACTCTGGGTCAGAGTGGACCTGGGAGCAATAGCAATAAAGAGGTACTCTACATTTCCCTAATCTTCAGGGCTAGAACCTCATCATCAGCTGGGTTAATGTCATACCCAGTACACTGATTGGGTATGGGTCTTATCTTTTCAGTTATTTAGTTGGTCTCTTCTACAGCCCAAGCCAACTGTGGATACAAATTGTTTCTCATGAATACATTTATATATGGATTATTATGAGGAAAAAGACTAGTATAGAAGTACCCCATTCTTTGTGCAACTAACAAAACAAATGATATCAAGCCACATGATTTTCCCTGATTATTGTTAAAGAACTCTTTTCCTCCTCGGAAACAATTTTCCTTTTGTAGACCATACATTGGGTTCAATAAGTACACCTATCCAATTTGATAGCTCTGTATATAGTGCTGGTGTTTGGAGCTCATACACCCACCAAATCTATGCCATGGTGCCCTTTCCTCAACCCTGAATAACACGCGTCAGTTTTCATTAAATAGTAATACATATATTACAAGGCCTCTCTAAGCAACCCAGCAGGCTTAAGGCGCCCAAATCAGGGTGTTCAAGAGTGACTGGTGCTGCCGGTGTTTGGTTATCTATTGAAGATAATCAATCTCTTCTCAATTCTTAAAAGAAAAATTTTCCTTTCAAGTTTCTATTTAAAAGCTATTTTATTTCTATTTTATTTCTATTTTAAGCTCTAAGTTTCTATTTAAAAATAATTTTTGTGTAGTAATGATTGCCTTTTTCTTTAGAAATAAGATTAAAAGTTGATAGAAATTGGGAAAAAAAAAAAATTCTGACCTGTCAGACAGAATAAATCAGATATTTTTCTAAGCTGTAGTTGTGACAGTACTACAGTATGGCTGCACCTCTTGGACTAATATAGTGATAGGAATTACACAAGGATACTCAACTTTTGAACAAATTCGGGAAGCTGCATTCTACAAAACAGCAGCGATACTGCCACTTACACCCACCACCACCACCACACAAACCATCCAAGCAAGATATACTAGGAACTGGAAATGTAAGGATGAACTTGTGATGTTCTCCAATCGACTTTTACACATGGACACACCAGTGTGGACTGAATAGTAAAAATTTACTTACACTAGCTCTGTGTGGACACTGGAAGCTGTGTAGATAACTTACCAAAAGTAATGATCGATAGGGTTGGATGGTGAAAGAGAATCAAAGGAATCCATGCAGTCACAATATCGTCTTGATGATGCTGATAACCATATAAGGATAGGAAATACTTGATTGCTTGCTATGCAGCAACAGTATATCAGTTTTACAAGGATAGAAGAATTCCATTCTTTCTTGGACATTTTACAAATATGACCTGCCAATATTCATTTCAGTTTCCCAATAAACAACTTTAAAACATGGTCTTTTTAGAAAATATCCAGCCATTTTTAATATCTCAAGAATCTGCAGTTCAGCCTTGATATTCTCATGATTATTGCATTCAAAATGAGTAAGTAGGTAAGTGAATATGTGTCAAGTTCTATAAAAAATATTTAAAAATGATTAAGGTGGTTTTGTTTAGCTTTATGGCATATCAACCATTGTTGGTTATTTAATGCTAAATCCTGTTTTTACATATATTAAATATATGATTTGTAAATACATTTTATAGATACACAGTTAAATGATCAAACAGTTCCATTTCTAAGAATTCAATTTGACATAAGTCAAAGTTAAATGATTCCAAGAATTGCTATGTATATGGTGCATTCAATAAGTTTCCAGACTTTTCTTGTACAAGCATTTAAAATTCAGTATGTTATTGCTATACATCTTCTGAGATGACTGACCAATTTTTATGATTTCAGGTTCAAATCAACAGCTACAGCAGCAATTGGAACACACCCTACAAAAGCCTGATTGTCACAGCTGCTGAATTTCAAAAATGCAATCTGGACGTGAGGACACTTTAGAAGAACAATATGCAATAAAATTTTGTTTTAAACTTGGAAGAAATGCCACAGAAACATATGAAAGGCTTCAGACTGCTTTTCGACCATCTTACATGAATTGAGCATCAGTTTTTGAGTGGCATAAGAGATTCAAGGAAGCCAGGGAGTCTGTGAGGGATGATGAGAGGTGTAAGGAAGTCAATAGACCAGAGTTGATTGGCCAAAGGGTTAGAGTTAGGGTTACTATGTTGAGGTTTTAAGGGAGTTCTGGAAGAGATTCCATCGGAAGAGGCCAGCACTCTTCAAATTGGGTCAGTGGTATTTCCACCAGGACAATACACCAGTTCACAACTCCATCCTTGTCGCAGACTATTTGACCAAGATGGGCATCAAGATAATTTATCACCCTCCCAAGAGTCCAGACGTTGGTCCCTGTGACTTTTAGTTATTCCCTAAGCTCAGAGGCTGTTGTTATGAGACAATTGAGGAGATGAAAGAGGCTGTGACTCACACAAGAGTACTTCTATGGGGCCTTCCAGAAGTTGTTGGAATGGTAGAACAAGTGCATTGCAGCCGGAGGAGATTACTTCAAAGGGGATTAGAGTTTCATGTGTGTAGTATCAATAAAAGTGCCCATATGTAAAAAGTCTGGAAACTTATTTAATGGTCCTCGTATGACTAACAGTTCAATTAAACATCAGTCATTTGTTTATACACAACTAAATGGTCAAGTAGTTCTAATTCTAACAATTTATTTTAGCATGAGTCATTTACCTTCACACAGTTTAAATGCTAACCAGTTCTGTTTGACCCATAGATAGGAGCCTATCAGGTGCTACCACACCAGGCCAAAGTGAACATGGGAGCAATGACAATGAAGGATTACTGTACATTTAAGAACTGATTATTTTTACAAAAATGGATTTGGCATCAAATAACCAACAAAGGCTGATATGCCATCAAACCCAACCAATCACACACGTGTGTATATATATGTGTGTGTGTGTGTGTGTGTGTGTTTGCTTGCTATATTTATGAATAAAAAGTGCTCAATATCAGTGATAGGTCACATGTAGTAGAAAAAAAAACACATACCAAAAGTCATCTGGAAAGGTATCAAAGTAGTAACAATTTACCACAATAAGTCTTGATACTGTAACCTTAGCCTAGAAGAAAAATAGCACCTTCCCAAAACAAAAATTTGATAAATATCCCAAAATCAATACACTTGACCTACATAAATAACAACAAAGTACAAAGAGGTGTCCTTGTAGTGTAATGCACTGGATTGTGGAATCATAGCAAGTGAGTTTGAACTCCAGTCGCACTATTACGTTCACTTTCAGACAAATACCTTTGAGAAAAGTATGAACCCTTCATCCTCCTAGTTATAGGTTAAATAGTACCACTACTGTTCTTCTAGAAGGATGGCTTTGACATTAAATAACTTATGAAGCTTGATATGCCATAAAAAAAAAAACAAAGTATAAACTAGAATGCCCTTCCCCAAATACCCCACAAACCAAATCACTCTTTCCATTGTACTCCACAAAGCAGTTCATTACAGGATACCGACTACCTGGGAAACACTTAGTCCAATAACTGCATGGATGAGAAACTGACTGTCAGTAAGCATTGAAAACTGTGTCTATACTACCCTTAGATTATATATGAAGATGATGTAAACTGATGATTAAAATCACCTCCTAAAGCATTTAAAATAAACTTCTAAGAAATGTTTCCAATCATGATCCTCTCTAGTATTTTAGCATCACTTAATTTTATAACATGAATCAATCTTCCAGATGCTTGTGAAGATAGCAATTATTTTTTTGTTAATTTGTATGTACCCTTCCCCCACACCCCCAAAATTTGGTAACATTTATATATTTCTAAGAACAGATTGTGACTATTACTAACTTCTCCTTTAAGGTAAAGGAGAGATCTCAGGTGCTTACACGTTAAGAAAAAAATGATTACTATTTGCGCAAGCATCTGAAGATTGATTTCATAAAATGAAACTGATAGTTGAAACCACTTGTCATTCGGAATTAGTACTGATATTGTTTTCAGTATCTGAATAAACCTACCAGAGTCATAAAGCTTTTTGCAAGTTTACAGTGAGATTTAGATAGATTTTAAGATTTATTATCTTAGTCACTATTAGTGGAACTCTTTCATTTTTTGTTATATCTTCAAGAATTGATAGAAAATAACCAAATTCATATAAACTTTTATGAGAACTACAGCAGAATGCTACATGCTGTTTTGAACAAATCTTGGAAGCAACACTCAACCCCACCCAAAAAAAAACACAGTACTTGTATGGCAACTTACCTCTCATCTTACAAAGCATTCAAGTGAGATGAACAAGTCATGCAGGGCCCATTTGGGGAAGTGAGGACAAAATCATCAATGACATGCTCTTACAGACTCTAAAACAAGCACACTCATGTTGGCCAGCCTGCAAAGACTTACATCAGCACTATGCAGACTCTGGATGCCATCTAGAAGACCAGCCAGGAGTGATGAATGATGAGAGAGAGAGAGAGAGTCTGAACTGTATAGGCAGTGTGACTTAATGACAATTATATAAACTTGTTTTGGGGCCATTGGCCTAATGAGTAGAGTGTTTGCCAATGATCCGGGGGACCAGGGTTCAATCCCAGGTCAAGTCATACCAAAGACTCAAACAATGGTACTTGATGCCACCTGGCTAAACACTCAGCATTGTAAGGTGAGGATCAAGGATAAAGTGGATCAATCCAGGGAATGGAGTAGGGCCCTCCCCTACGCTTTTGTGTAGTAGCTATTGAAAAGGGAGCCTTCGGGTCACCTTCGACTAAGGTTGCCAATTTTACTTACTTATCCTTTGCTGCTCTTTCTCAAGGATGACTTATCGGTAGACGATAATTGTTTCACTTGATTGTTTTTTTCTGGAGATTTTCTTCATTATATATTGAAACTTCATAAATGGCAATAATTGTGACCAGGATAGTGGATCCTGATTGTTTGTTTTTATGGCATATCAACACTTATAGTTTATTTAATGCCAAATCCTCTTCATACATATATATTAAATGTATAAGATTTGTAAATACATTTTGTAGAAAACATTTTCAAACGAGCCTGAACTCTTTAACCACATGCCAAAATGTTTTTAAGTATTTCTATTGAACATGAATAATTCTATTTACTATAAATCATTTGTTTGCACACAGTTAAATGGTTTCAAGTATTGCTATGTAATACTTACAATTTAATATCACTCTCTTGTTAGCACACATTTAAATGGATATACATCTATGATTTGTAAGTGAATAGTTTATTGGTGATTTCATTTTTTCAAATGAAATAGAACTGATTTTTTTGCTCACTAGTATTGCTATTGTTTCTCCACTGTTAAATGGTTTCAATTATTGCTATCTAACACTAATAGTTCTATTCAATATTAATCATTTGTTTGCTGACAGTGAAGTGGTTACAAGTATTGTTATTTAACATCAATTATTCTATTCAACATTACTAATCTGTTTGCATACAATTAAATGGTTCCAAGTATTGCTACGTATCACTGACAATTCAGTTACATATCAGTCATTTGTTTACACAAAATTAAATAAACAGTTTCATTTCAAACAATTGAATTGAGGGAATAACCCGTTGGATTTCGAAATCCAACGGGTTATTCCCTCACAGGTTTGTATCCTGTTTGTAGTGCCATGTAGAATATCAGTCAGCTCACAACCAGCAAAAATTTCTGGACTGCCCATTTGCCAAGAATATCTAGGTGAATAGACACCTCTCATGCAGGTCCATCCTAGTAAAGTGGAGCAATCCACATGCTGCACAGGCACTCTCCCATAAAAGAAGTGAACAAAGTTGGCTAGTTTTTTAGGAGGCTTCTACAGGTAAGTGCTGTTTATTGTTATTCTATATATAGCATAAGTCCTTTGTTTGCACACATGTTTCCCAAAGTTCCAACATTACTGGAGCCAGACCATCAGATCGTTTAATGTCATATCCAGGACACTTGTCTGGGGAGTCCTTCCCCCTTAGCAGAGATGCAGTCTGTGTATTCTACAGCCCCAGCCAACTGGGCTGTGTACATCCTGAAATTATGAAATTGGAAAATTGCTTCAAAGGATTAATTCATAATAAATCTTTTTATATATCTATATCTTTTAAACACATTTTATCTTGAAATTTATTTTAAGTTTTAAAAAGCAATTTTAACTTGACAAAGGTTCCATAAAAGAAATAATGTAAGTTGTATTTATTCTGATAATCAACTTCTCTGGTAATAACATTGAATACTATGTGATTTAGTTAACTTCATATCAACCAATCTTAATTATAGTCGACCATAGTCAAGGGTGACTCGAAAGCTCCCTTTTTACACCTTTCCCTGGATTACTCCACTTTACCATTGATCTGCTGAGTGTTAAGCAAGGAGGCATCAAGTACCAGTTTTTGAGTCTTTGATGTGACTCAACCTGGGATTGAACCCAGGTCTCCCGAACCATTGGTGAACACTCAAACCATCATGCCAATGTCCGGTAATCTTAAGTATAGTTACTTAAAGCATAGGAAACTCTATCGCAAGAATTGTATCTTTCATAATTTAAAGCATCATATTTTTAAGGCTCTGGCAGATAAAAGATGAAGAGTATGTTTGACAGGATGCACATGACACTTGCTTATCTGGTAGGTAAAAGGTTCTCAAACTGTTGATAGAGAATATTTTCTGAAAGGCCATGTTATCTTACAAACAACAGAGCAATATAAAATAATTAATAGAAAGTTGCTTTTTGACACTGAACCAAAACAGAAGACAGACTAACATAATTTGCAACAATTCCCAAGGGGACTTGAAATTATTTTGTTCATGAAAAATAAGCCATAAATTGAAGAAAAAGTCATGAAACATGGAAAATATTGTTTCAAAGCATTGTGAATATTTTGTTCTACATATGTCTGCACTGAAAATAAATTCAATCAACAGTTAAAATGAAATCAAGAGGAAAAGATAAAGATCTTACAATATGTCCTTTTAAAAAAAAAAAAGACTTGTAAATGTTTATCTTTTATTGAAGTAAAGCTAGTGTAGACTTTATGTGCTAATCATTATTGTGTTGACCGAAGCAAGTTTAGTTATAGGAAAAACTTTTGAGTAGATATTATAACTAAGTATCTAACAGTATCTTTTTATTGTTATTGGTGAATGTAGTTGAGGGCGACCAGAAGGCTCCCTTTTCAAGAGCAACTACACCGAGGTGTAGGGGAGGGCGCTACTCCTTTCCCTAGATTGCTCCACTTTACCCTTGGTCCTTACCTTATAATGCTGAGTGTTAAGCAAGGAGGTATCAAGTAACATTTTTAAAGTCTTTGGTATGACGTGACCTGGGATTGAACCCAGGTCTCCTGGACCATTGGCGAACACTCAACCCACAAGGCCAATGATCCGGTTAAAGTCTAAATTTTTCTAAACCAATGATACCAGTATTTTATTTCTAGTGAAACATCATACAATCAAGATGGTTATTATTAGGTATCATTTATTACCAAACTACAGCATTAAAATAGGAAAAAAATATGAATGTATCACAGTCTGAAAATTGATACATTCCTTACAGATTTCAAATTGAAATGCAGAATGATTTGTTAATAAATAATATTTTATTATGATAATAATAATATCAATAACATCTAATAACACTCACATCCTTCAGATATCAATAGATGCAAATATCGCTATTTTCTAATGGCTATTCAATAACAGATTAAGTAGTTTCAATTTAAAGCAACTGAAATTATGAAATATCAGTCAAAAATGAACATTTTCCCAATTGTAGAATTATAGGTAGTTGAAGCATATGGGTAAATTCCAGGTAACGTATGTCAGACACCAACTCTCACTGTCTCATTGGTATTTTTATGAAAATGCAGCTAGCTTCATTATATAATCTGGAACAAGTATGATAATTCCCTCTTTTTCCTCGATCACCTCTCCGCTGCCTTATCCACAGGCAAGCAAAGCTTTCCATTGTAGTTATTCACAAGCATATTTACTTCCAAATAATGATATCAGTTTTGCATGAGTCAAGGTGTTTTTATATTCTCCACAAGGCAATATATATTTCTTGTAGAAGTTAACTGGACTCAAACTGAAATTTTGATTTCAAAGATTCATTGCACTTTAAGTCAATTGTAATGTTATATAATGTCATTCCAGTCTAGGATGGTGGGCTGGACAAAAATCACTTGAGGGCTGGATGTGGCCCGCAGGCTGGGGGTTGCTGACTCCTGCCCTACAAGAAGTAGACAGTTTTTTAGGGCCTGCAGTATTAGGCAGGAGTATTCTGAACTGAACTTGAAGAATTCTTGATGGTATGAGTTCTGAAGGTGTGATGACGTCAGGGGTGTCCAACTACAGTATGGACATCATAACTAGTAGATTGAGTTTGGTTTTATGGCATATCAACCATTGTAGATTATTTAATGCCAAATTCTCTTTATACATATATATTGAATATATATGATTTGTAAACACATTTTGTTGGTTGTTTGTTAAGGTTTTATGGCATATCAACCTTTGTAGGTTTATTTAATACCAAATCTATTTTTATAGAAATAGTCAGTTCTCTTTCAAACAATTCAGGTTAGCATGAGTACACAGTTTAATTGTCAAAAACATTTTTATTTCAAGCTTTTCAGTTTAATAAACAGTTCTATTTCAAATAACTCAGTTTAGCATAAGTATGCAGTTTAGTTCTATTTAACCAATAGATAGGGTTCTGTCAGGGGCTACCACTTTGGGCCAGAGTGGACCTGAGAGTGATAACAATGAAGAGGTACTCCACATTCCCCAAAGCTCCAGCATCACTGAAACCTCACCAATGTATTGTTTAGTGTCATATCCAGGACCCTCGTTGTGGGGGTCTTACCTGTCTGCAGAGGTGCAGTCAGTGTATTCTACAGTCCCAGATGACTGGGCAAGTAAACACACTTTGTTGATAACATCTTTAAACAAACCTGAGCTCATTTTTTTGTACAGTTAAATGGTTTCAAGTATTGCTACACAACACTAACAATTCAATTGAACAGTCATTTGTTTGCATCCAGTTAAATAGATTTACATATAATTTCCAAGTAAATAGTTTGTAGGTAATTTCATTTTTAAATGAGTTAGAACTAATTTGTTGACACATTACTATTGCTTCTACACAGTTGAATGATTTCAGTTATTGCTAACACAAATAATTCTATAAAACTTTAGTCATTCTCTGGTTCACAGTTAAATGGTTTCGACTATTGCTATATATCACTAACAATTCAATCAAGCATCTGTCATTTTTTATTTCACAGTTAGATAGTCAAAGAGTTCCCTAACAATTTAACACAAGTCATTTGTTTGCACACAGTTTAAATACCAAACAGTTCTATTTGACCCATAGATAGAACACCATCAGGCTCTACCACTCCGAGATAGATTGTATCTGGGAGTAATGGCAGTAAAGGGGTACTCCACTTTATTCAAAGCTCCTGGGCTAAAGACTCAGCATCAGATGTTTAATGTCCTATGCATTGAGCTACTATGAAATAACAACAATGCTACTGCCTGAATAACATTGGCAGCATATAGGTTAATAATGTGTCATCTAATAAAAATCAAAAATACTACAAATTGTTCAGATACTGTGGTGACAGACAAACAGATGCAAATCTGTCTAAAGTCCCTCATATTTAACAATCGCATAATTCATTAAGGTGCACAGGTAATTATGCTTTCTTTGCAAACAAATGTATTTATAAATAAATGCACTGTACTTGATCACCTCTATATAAATGCAATTATGCATGAAGCACATTGTTTCAAGATTTTAAAAAAAAAGAAAATATTTTATCAAAATCTGAAAAATGTTAAAGAAACTTAAAAGGAAACTAAATAATTTAAGTATTTTGTATTTCCTGACAGAAAAAATTGCCAGCAATTTAAGTGTTGTATACTCATAATACATATACAAATATACGCAGAAACATAGTCAACAATAATGACGAACTTCAATAAACGAACAAACACACTTCTTTATAAAAATATATCTCTCACACTTTATTCTCGAAAGGGTTGATGTTGGTTGTAAGTGAGAGGTGAGTTGGACACGGGGACAGACTGCTACATATTGACCCAAAGTTCTTCTGACCATAGCAGCACTTCTTCTTTATCTTGGCTGGGGTTGCTCAACCATGGGTCACTGAGGGCCACAAGCCCTCAGTCTGCAAGCTGATTCTCATGCTGGCATCTTGTCCCCCAACTGACTCCAACTGGAACTCACCCAAGCTGTCTGTGGCACCTGGTTATATAATTGTCTTACGTCCACCTGCTTCCGCTGTTCCTCCGCTTATTTACACAGGTGCATCTCTTAATTAAAGGCTCGGTTGAGGGTCAATATATAACATAAGTAATGAAGGCCAACTTAGAAATGGATTTTAACAATACTGTGAATAGTTGCCTGATATTGAAGACTTTCAACTTTAATTCTAACTGGTACTGATGGTGTGAAAAACTCTAAGATTTTTCAGTCAGACCTAATTATACATCTTAAGCATCAAGTGGGAGGGGTCTGTTAGTCTGGGATAAAATATATATATATATATATAAGAGAGAGAGAGAAAGAGTCAGAGAAATCCGTGCTAGCAGCGTGACATGATGATACATGAACTTATAATAGATCTTAAATATTTAAAATGAATGGTTTTAATGATCCACCCATCAACAGTTATTTTGGCCAAGAGGTTAGGGAATAGCTCTCATTGTATGTTCAAATTTACATTTTTTTTGTATTATTGTTTTTTTTCAAGAACTCTTTGTGCATGGTTTTATAATTTTTAAACAAATCTATTTGAGCCACACATAAGATCCTAACAAGAACAACCCTTCCAGATCAGAGTGGACCTGCAAGTAATGGCAATGAAGAGGTACTTCACACTTTACAGACCTCAAAACTGGAGCCTCACCATCAAATGCAGTTTAGTGTCATATCCAGGACACCCTATATTTTTTTAAGAGTTGGGGGGTCTTACACCTCTGTAGCGGATAGTGTCAGTATATTCTAAACCCTGCCGACAGCTGGGTGAACAATATTCACAGGTTAGATGTGTGCATATATATGACTTTATGAATACATATCAAATAAAAAAAATTATAATAGTTACCACTTAAGCTGGAGGCCGGATACTAAATCCCATTGCTTGATTGGAATGTCAAACTTGGAAGCGAGACGAATTAAGTGCAATCAATCATGCATGAGAGATACGCCATGTATAGCTGCAGGGATGCAAGTCAAGGTTTAAACAACTTTGACTGAGTTGCTTTGGCTAGGATCACTGATATTTGATGATTTGGAACTTCCATTGACTCTTGATGTATAAAAATACTGAGGAGATAACAAGGCACATCTTCAAGCTGTATTTTTCAAGGTATATAGAAACAAAGATGCTCTGTGCTGTTTTAAACAAATCCAGGAAGCAGCACCCAACAAAAAAGCAGTTGTATAGCCATTTATCTCCCATCACACAAGCTTTCAACTGGGACAAAGATATTGCTGGAGAAGTAAGCATGAACTCAAAAGCAACATTCCCCTATGGACTCCTACACATGGACACATCAATGTTGGCTGACCAGCAAAATCTTACATTCAACAGCTCTGTACAAACAGTAGAAGACATCAAGAAGACCAATCCAAAACAATCAGTGATAGAGACGAATGACGAGAGAGAACGTCAAGGAGTCAGTTCTGTTGATGTGCCTTGATTATATATGTTCCGTAAAGGATGCGGTTCTAATAGATAAATGGGTAGAATTTGGTAAATTCTTACCCTTTGACCCATCAGATTTCCGCGAAAACTAAAAATCAGATTCTGCTTTTTTTTTTTTTTTTGACGAATACATGTAAACAGCCTGAAAAAATATAATCTCGGGTCGTTGGTAACGCTTGCTATATTCGTCAAAAAAAAGTAGAATCTGATTTTTAGTTTTCGCTAAAATCCGATGGGTTCAAGGGTAAAAATTTACCTAGAATCTATGTGCATGTATTTAGAAACATTATCTAACAGTTAGAATGATTGCATCATGAGCTAGCATCAATTCAGCTTCCATTCCTTTGTATTGTGTCGTTTCCCAAAAATGAACCTATTTTGCTGACAAATCTTACAATGAACTTAATGTAAAATTTCCCCAGTCAAAACTTCCCTATAAACCAGCAATATTGTTGTTGAAATTAAAATATCTTTAGCATTTCAAGGGCAGTGTGACCTTACCTTCAAAATATACCTTCCTCTCCACACACACAATTCCACGTGAAACAAGAACTACAGACAAAAACGCAGACATAATAAGACAGAAATTAGTGATTCGCTTTGTTTTACAGTGAATCAATCCTTGTAGGTTATTTAATAGCAAATCCTGTTTTTACATATATTAAATATATATAATTTGTAAACGAATAGTTTTTAGGTGACAATTCTTCAACAAACCAGGGTGCATTTATATGTTTGTTCAATGGTTTTAAGTATTGCTATTTAACGCAAGTAAATCTATTTGTTATATTGCTGATAGAGATCTCTTCTGATATATTGTACAAACAAAATAATGGTAGTTCCAATTAACAGGACAGGAGAACCCTCACAGTATGTTGTCAGGGCCGAGATTTTTCCCCAAATAAAAGAAAACGTCTCTGCGCACGATGAAATGTTGATAGAATTTCTCAAAAAAAAAAAAAAAAAAAAAAAAATGAAATTAAATGTAATTTTTCAAACAATCTATGACCTTTACGGTAAAATATAAAGAAAGACCAAAGTTGATCTGATTTGAGGAAGGGAGAGCAATAAAAGATAAGATTCCTTTCAGGTCCAGACAGAGAGGAACATCACCCGACGCCAGCAACATTCAACATTACACAAACCCGTCTTAACCTTCTGACTGCGGCCTTTGATGAAAGCTGCATAACCCGAAAATCATCACCCAACCTACATTCCACTTTTTCAATGCCAACCTTTCTTCTTCCCTGTCGACATAAACTTTGGTTGACCGCGTAAGGCTGTGACTCACCCCTACCAACACAAATATTGAAACATTTTTATTTCTCGATTTTACTACCATACAACATACGTTAAAATTCCTAGAATTAATTAATTCTTACCAATACAATAACCGAACATTTCAAGTTCTCAATTTCACACACATTTTCACATTCACCGACACAATTGTTTGAACGTTTTCTTTTCTTCTTTTTTTGTTTGTTTATACAGTTGTTAAATTTTTCACTTGTCTTCTCGTTGTTTGATTTATAACACTTTTCTTGTGACCACACGCTTGATATCAACATTGTTTTTATTCGTTTGCATTCAGATAAATGGTTCCAAGTAGAGAAAAATATAAAATATTTCTATTTGAAACTCTGATGGGACCCTAGCAGGTACTTCCACTCAGGATAAGAGTGAACCTGGGAGTAATGGCAATGAAAAAGTTATTCAATCCATTAAGCTCTTGGACTGGAGCCTCACCATCAGATACAGTTTTGTGTCAAACAGAACACTCGTTGGACGAAGGGAGATCTTACTCCTCAACAGAGATAAAGTCGGCGTATTCTACAACTGCAGCCGATTTGGCTAAGAAATTAGGGTAATAACACTCAAGAAATAAACTTCAGTGTGAGTTCGTTCTTTGACCAGTATACGTGGTTTGAGTATACGTGGTCTGCATTTATTTTTTAGATGAGGCGTGGTTATTCTCTAGACACTGCGTGTTGCTGTACCCGCAACGTTTCGGCTGCGGTACCCTCCGGCCTTCAAGTAGCTTTTGTCATACTTGATAACCTTCCAGGATTTCTGAAAACCCTTTGTTGGGTCAGTAAAATGTATTTATTCCTGTGAGTGTGAGGTTAAGTGAGGGAGAGTCTCTCTATGACTGGATATACCAATCACGTTAATACCCCAGAAGTTTTGGTGCAAAATACCAAAAATCACCAGATAGATTCTGGGTCGGTTCCCGGCTGCACGTCGACCAGAAATTCTCCCCAAGAAATCACTAAATCAGAAGTCTGATACCCTCCCCATCTCACCGGTCTCTCAAACTTGACTCTAGACACAGAAAGAACTATGTTGTTAGTCATTGTTTTGTTCTTTGATAAAATGTTAGAATTGAATTAGGTTTTAATTCATTTGTTGCTGTTAGTCTAAGAAATAATATACTAACTCCATTACCTTTATAAGAATCACGTGAGTAAACTTCTCTCACTCTGCTGTCACTGGTATTTCGTATAAGCTACTATTTGCCTTTTTCACAGCTAGTGAAGCCTAGATAAGGGATTTACTTTGTTGTATAACTTTACTAATGTTATACAACTTCAATCAAAATCTGATTGACTAATACATTTCATACCCACTCACCGGCGAAACAAATAAATCAATACAATCAGGAAAAAATCCAATAAGCATACATTTCAGTTAAAAATGTTGACTGAACGGTAGCTAATAACAAAATGAATAAAATACGGCGATGTGCGGGTAGGCTCCACACATGCATCTGGCTGAAATGGAAAAATAAACACAAATAAAACTCTTTGCAAATAATCGGAAGCCTCCCCACCAAATCCTTCTAGAGTCGATTTTCCCCAACTGATATATGATGAAAAGGTAGATTTGTAGTGAATCTGACAGTATGATAGAAATATGTGGAAAGTTGGATTAATCAAACACTTAACTCAAATTTAGATGTTCGTTCGGCTTTATTTCATCTCAAACTTCTTCAGACAGGGACTATTTTCTGAGTTTTTCTATTTAAAAGCATGTGAAGAGAAATGATAAGATGGTGGAGGGGCTACAGCTGTAGCAGGAAAGCTTAGAGGGATTTAAAGTCAAATGTATCAGGTTTCATTAAATATTTTTTGTTTTGAAAGTAGAGATAGATTTTAAGGAGTTGATAAGAAAACGAAATATCACACATCTAAATTTGAGTTAAGTGTTTGATTTATCCAAATTTCCACACGCACGCACACACACACACACACACAAATATATAAGTATCCCCAGACATGAAAGCAGTAGATTGTGACCACACTTTCGGGCTATCAAGTCAGTACCAAGTTTATTCCTAGGTGCTTGAAGCGCCTGAAAAATGGGATGCCGATGGGGTCAAAAGTTTTTTTACCTGCCACAAATAAGTCGATTCGTGCATGGCCCCTACTATAAAACGGCATTGTGCTGACCCGGTGGTATGTCAGATAAATTGCTGTTGACCTCACACCTTGAACAAGGATAGAGACGACCACTGGCTTATCAACCAAACCACACTGTTGGGATTTATGAACCAAATTCTACATAAAAATAAGACTTACCTTTTTAAGTGCAGGTATTCATCTTCATATATTTCAGGCAGGATACTTTAACTCAATCAACAAGACAAAAACTTGAGGACGACTTTTTGAAACGCCTGATGCTCCTTTTATTTACAAAGGGAGGGGAAAACAAGGGAGCAGATAATCTGACCCTTGCTCAATGTGGGATTCGGTTCAAATAACTGACCCAACAATTTCTCATTTATAGTTCTAACGAGTACTGACTAAAGTGATAATTTTAACACCCAAAACATTTTGAAACTACCAAAACTAGGTCACTCAGACCACGTATACTGGTCAAAGAACGAACTCATGCACTCCGTTCCTGGTTGGTTGGTTGGTTGTTTTGTTTTACGGCGTATCAACCCTTTTCGAGTCATTTAACGCCAAATTAAATTTCAAACAATTTAGTTTTGTTTAAGTATTGTTTTTGTTTACAAACAGTTAATTGTAAAAACACTTCAGTTAAATACCAAAAACAGTTCTATTTCAAACAATACAGTTTAGCATAAGTACACAGTTTAGTTCAATTTAAAAACAGTTCCATTTCAAGCAGTTCAGTTTTGCATAAGTACGCAGTTTAAATGCCAAAACTGTTCTATTTCAAACAATTCAGTTTAGCATAACTACACATTTTAAAAGTCAAAACATTCTTACTTCAAGCAATTCAGTTTTGCGAAAGTTCAGTTTAGTTCTATTTGACCCATAGATAGGACCCTATCAGGTGCTATCACTTCCACCCAGAGTGGACCTGGGAGTGATGGCAATGAAGGGGTATTCCGCATTCACTGGAACCTCACCGTTAGATTGAGTGTCACATTGGGGGAGGGTCTTATCCCTCTGCAGAGGTGCAGTTGGTGTATTCTACTGCCCAAGCTGACTGGGCAAGTCTCCAACTTTTGGTCGGTTATATATATATATATATATATATATATATATATATATATATGAAAAAGCTAGATAGGAAATACGCAAGGATGTTACATGCTGTTTTGAACAAATCCTTGAAGCAGCACCCTACAAAACAGCAACTGTATGGCCATTTGCGTTTCCTTTCACAAACGGTCAAAAGAAGACAAACAAGACTGTTGGAGAAATAAGGACAAACTTACAGACGACGTTTTATGTACTTCAACTAATAGATACACCAGTGTTGGCCGACAATCAAACACTTACACGCTACAGCTCTATGCAGACACTAGGTGCTGTCTAGAGGACATGCCAGAACAGATGGAGAGAGGTTTGGTTTCTTTGCTTCATAGCATATCAACCTTTGTAGGTTATTTAATGCCGAAGGCATCCTTCTAGAAGAACAATAAGTGGTAATATTTAACCCATAGTTTGGAGGATGAGAGGGTTCGTACCTCTCCCAAAGGTATTTGTCCGAAAATGAACGTCATACCGCGACTGGAGACCGAATACACTACGATTCAACTGTTCGATCCATCACAAGGACACTCCATCCCTGGATGGAGAGAGCGTTAAGGGACTCTTTGCTATCAGCAGCATTTGATTATAGATAGGTAGATAGATATACCTAATATAAATTGTTGTCCATTCTCCCTTCCATGGCTGCTCCATAACTGCCCGTTTCATACATTTTTGTCGGGTAGGAAGAAACAAAAGCCTGTTCTTAGTTGACGATTGCATTTTTCTTCCTTCCAAATAATGCATGAAACTCGGTTACATGCCAGCCCTAGAGAAGTAAGGAAACAATTTATTCTAGGTTTTATCCTGCTCTCCTGACCAATATTGAATGAACACTTTTTTAAGCGTTTTTAAAACTTTTTCAATCGTATATATATATATATATATATATATATATATATATATATATATATATATATTGAATCAGACAGAGATGGGTTTTTATTCTGTTTGTTTAAACAGACCAAGAAATGGGGAGATCATAATAAATTTGAAGACATTGGCTAAAAAATGATCTCAGTGAGATTGGCGATACAGAAATTTGTAAAATGGAAGCTAAATCGGTTGCTAGGGGCTGCAATGGCAGGGATATAAATATTAGAAAAGAATCTCCTATCTGCTTAACACCCACCACCCAGAATTTCTTTGCATGGTTTATCTTTAGAGCTCTCTTTATAAACTACAGTTGCTCTCTACTTTTGAAACAGCAATACCGTCAACATTTTTAAGTTGGACTTTTATGTCATTTTCCAACTAGAAAAGTGTGGCTCTACTTTGCTTTTTTCCACAAATTGGCGCTTTTCCACTGCCTGGATACTCCGATTGGATCTGGCAGCACGATCTTGAAAGCCTTAACTTTGTTGTAGATTCTTTCAAAGTCATTGATGTAGGTTTCATATATCGGTTGGTCTCAGGCATTTTTATTTCCAGTATCTTCTACATAGATTCTTTGATGATCATCTTTTAAAGAGTTTGGTTTGTTTTTTTTTTCTTCATATCAACCTTTGAGGGTTATTTATTGTCAAAGCCATACTTCTAAAAGGATAGTAGTAGTATTGTTTAACCTATTGCTAGGAGGGGGAAGAGAATAAGGGGATCCATACCTTTCCCAAGGGTATTAGTCCGAAAATAACGTAATAGTTCAGTGGAACACGTTTACTATGATGTCACAGTCCAGCAAGTTACCCACTACGCTATGAAGATTTATTGAAAAAATTCGTTTTTTGTTTGGCAGGCATTTATAATGGCATATCAACCCTTGTTGCTCATTTAATACCAAATCATATACATATATATATATGATTCGTAAATATATAGTTTGTTGGTAAATATTTTTGTTTTAAAACGAATTGTTAGAGCGTGAGTGGCAAATTTTGCTTCACAGGCATATACTTTGTAGATAGTTTACTTTGTTTTTTGTGGCATATCAACCCTTGTAGGTTATTTAATATCAAATCCTTTTTCATATATAAATATTTGTAACCGAATATTTTGTCGGTAGAATTATTTTTAAATGAGCCAGAACTCATATGCTGGCACCCAGTTAAATGGTTTCAAGTATTACTAATTCTATTTTGCGTTTTATTTGGTTTAATGGCATATCAACTCCCGAAGGTTATTTAATGCTAAATCCTGTTTATTTATTTATTTATTATATTAAATATTTAAATGAATAACATGTTAACTTTATTTTTAAACGAGTTTTAAGAGCTTTTTTGTTTGCACCCAGTTTAGATTCTTACTATGGATATTTATTGTTCGAGTAAATGGTTTCAAGTATTGCTATTTAACATAAATAATTCTTTTTATTTGGGTTTTATGGTTATTCAATGCCAAATCTATTTTTATGCAAATAATCACTTCTATTCCAAACAATTCAGTTTAACATGAGTACACATTTTAATTGTCAAATACATTTCTATTTCAAGCTATTTAGTTTATTCAAATAGATCTAATTCAGTTTAGTATAAATACTTATTTTATTTACACACAGTTGAATGTCAAAACAGTTCTATATTAAACAAATCAGTTTAGTATAAGTACAGTTTTAATGTTAAAAACAGTTCTATTCAAAATAATTCAGTTTAGTTAAAGCACACAGTTTAAATGTCAGTACATTTTAATTGCCAAAAACATTTCTATTTAAACCTATTCAGTTTAGCCTAAGTATACAGTTTAGCTCTATTTAACCCATAGGTGCTACCAATCCGGGCCAGAGTGGACCTGGGAGCGATGGCAATAAAGGGGTACTTTGCATTCCCCACAGCTCCAGCATTACTGGACCCCTCCCCCATCAGATTGTTTAGTGTCATATCCATGGCACCCGTTAGGGGGGGGGTCCTACCCCTCTGCAGAGAAGCAGTCGGTGTATTCTACAGCCCCAGCCGATTGGGCAAAATTCTATTTGATATCAATTATTTGTTTGCATGCAGTTAAATGGTTTCAAATTTAACATTGATAAATCCATTTATGAAGTATTCTAATGTAATTTAATATCAATCTTTGCACACAATTGAACAGTTTCGAGTATTGCTATTTAACAGTGATAATTCTATTTAATATTGATAATAATTCCTCGTAAAAGATTTAACAGTTCTATTCGGTCTATAAATGGGATCGTAACAAATACTGCCACTCCTAGTCAGAGCGGACCTGAGAGAGATGGTAATGAAGTGGTATGATACGTTCTCCCAAACTCCAAAGCTGGAGTCTCACTATCAGATGCAGTTTAATGTCATACCCACGACAAGAAAGAGTTTATGCCGTTTTATAATCAGCTTATCTAAGTCATCATCTACATTCAACTCTTCAATTCCTAATTCCAATATTGCCTTCTCTAACTTTTCCATCCAAAGTTGGACTAACTTCTGGTACTTGTTTTTATTATCAACTCTGCAGTAAATTGCTCTTAATTTTACTTCTTTCACCAATTTTTCCTAAAATTATTAGCAACTCTTGGAAGAATTTTCAAAATGGAGTTTTTTTCCAAACAAATTAAATAAGATTTTGAATTCTAAAGTAAACTCCTCACAGGTAAACGAAGGTTTTATTTTCAAGAATAAAGCTACGAAGTCAAAGTGTTAATCTTGCTCTTTTTTTTTTTAGTTAATGAAAAGGGATATCAGATGGAAATACAATGTCAGTACCTTTCGACTAAATAGGCTCCTCTTAAGCATATCTTTTCGTTACTTGACGACCATGATTTTCTTTTTGTCCTGCCACAACATGACATTTTAGATGGCTAAAAAATAATTCTACTTCCTTTGAGGTTATTTATAGATATAAGGGGCACACAACTCTTGCTCAAGGGGGATAATCTTCACAGGTTTTAAGATTTTTTTGCCGGTGAATCAGATACCATAAATGCGGTTCTATCACAATAAAAAAAACAACCCTAAAATGTTTTAAAATGGTAGTTTGAACATCATTGGTCATTATCAAGAGTGTAAACTATTTTAGCATTGCGTTTGAAAACCAGACATTTTTTGTTGGTCGATGGAGTTTAATGGCATGTCAACTCATCTGGCCTTATTTCATGTCAAGAGGTTAGGGAATAATGTCCTTTGTTCGTCTATATTTACACTTTTGTTTTTATGTTTTAACGATATTTAATAATCTTCGGAGAACGTGCTGAGAGGGGTTACTTCGTGAAGTATTGATCGGGTTTTCGTTTATTTTTTGGTATGATTTTGTTTCTCTCAAAAAGGATAGTATGTCATCTATGATGACATTTTCAAATAGATCTTTGATCTTATTTGCGTTGAAAAAGCGTTTTCAGATGAAAGCGAAAACTTCACATTTTATTAGAAAGTGTTTAACAGTATAGTGTGTTTGACATGTTAAAGACTTTAGTTGTTGTTGTTTGAGTATAAAGGAGAATGTATGTCTTGAGTGACCCATGCCTAATCGAGATATAGTGACTTGTTCCTTTCTGGATTTTCTGAAGGCTAGTCTCCATTCTCCCAAAGTGGGTTTGATCAATTAGAGTTTATTGTGAATGTTGTTATTCCTGCGCCGTTGCCACGTTGTATAAAAGAATCTATTAATTTTAGCTTTCAAGTTAGTAAATGGAATCTTGAATTTGTCGGGGGCCAAATCTAAAGCCGATTTAGCTGCTGAGTCAGGATTTCAATCTACTCAGGAGTTCAACGATTTGGGAGTCTTCCAGGTTTTTTTTCTAAGTGATAGTAATACAGCAAGTTTAACAATACGACAAGGCTTTTGTGGCTGCTTTCAGAAATTATGTTGAGTACAAAGTCTATTGCACGGGATTCAGCGGTAAAAATGAAGTTTTTCTTTTAAAGAGCTTTTCTAACAATCTTATATAAATTGGCTGCAGACGCTGTTTTTTCGTTATCCTTAGAGTTTAGTAAATATGTAACGGTGGTTGGGATATTGTTCCAGCATACGACAGAGTTTATCTTGATAAGTGCTGGGGTGAATATTTGTTTAGGGGAACTTAGTTCGAGGATTACTTTAGGCATTTTTCAATAATCTAAGGTGGTATTTTGGAAAAGTTCTGAATACTCCTAAGAAAGTCTTTTTGGTGAATAGGGTTGAGCTCTTTGAGGTAGTAACTCCTGGCAGAGCTATGGACAAAAGACAAGTCGTGAGCGAATCAGATATGTACTGTTTAAGGAGCGTTTGTAGGTCCGCTCCCTATTCTGTATGAGCAACCAGTGGTAAGAGTTGATGGGATCTAGTTTATTTGGTTTTTAGATATTTCATGAGATGGATGAACGTTAGTTTTCGCAATTCCTTAAGCTTTCTGCTTGGGTGAGGCAAATGCCATATTAATTGGACACCCAATGAGCGTAGATATACATAAGTGAGCATAGATAAGCATCTGTGCAATTAAATACATATATAAACTGATATATATTTATTATTGGCCTAGTGGGCAGAGTGTTTGCCAATGGTCGCGTCATACCAAAGACTTTAAAAATGGTACTTGATACCTCCTTGCTTAACACTCAGCAATATAAGGTACGTATCGAGGGTAAAGTGAAGCAATCCAGGGAAAGGAGTAGCGCCCTCCCCCATACCTCGGTGTAGTAGCTATTGAAAAGGGAGCCTTCTGGTCGCCTGCGTCTACGGTCGCCAACAACAAATATTAGTAAAAAAAATAATGATTGTAAAAAGATTTATGTAGTTTGTTTACGATGCAATTTTTAAGATTTGGTTTGGTTTATTTAATGGCATATAAACACCTGATGGGTTATATAATGCCAAAATTGAATGAATTTCTAAATATTTGATTAAACTCATAAGTATATTTTCCGTGTTCCATTGCATTTTTTTTCTATTGTCATTTGTTTGCACACAGTTATATGGAATGTTATGGATATGACAGTATCCTACATCCAGTAATGAGGCTCCAGTGAGCTCGATGTTGTATATTGCCAAATCGGCTGGGGCTGTAGAATACACCAACTGCACCTCTGCAGAGGTGTAACCCCCCTCCCAATAAGAGTCCTGGATATGACACTAAACAATCTGATAGTGAATGTTCCAGTGATGCTGGAGCTTTGGGGAATGTGGAGTACCCCTTCATTGCCATTGCTCCAAAGTTCACTCTGGCCCGGAGTGGTAGCACCTGATAGGGCCCTATCTAAGGGTCAAAGTAGAAATAAACTGCATACTTATGTTAAACTGAATTGTTTGAATTAGAACTGTTTCACTAAATCGAATAGCCTGAAATAGAAATGTTTTTGACAATTAAACTGTACTTACATTTAAACTGCATGCTTATACTGAACTGAATTGTTTTAAATAGAACTGTTTTTGATATTGAAACTGTACTTACACTAAACTGAATAGTTTAATATAGAAAACTGCACTTACATTTAAACTGCATGCTTATGCTAAACTGAACTGTTTGAAATGGAACTGTTTTAGACATTGAAACTGTACTTACACAAAACTGAATTGTTTAATATAGAACTGTTTTGACATTTAATAGTGTGTAAACAAAATCTTTACTTACACTAAACTGAATTAGCTGAATTAGAACTGTTAGAATAAACTGAATAGTTTGAAATAGAAATGTTTTTGACAATTAAACTGTGTACTCATGCTAAACTGAACTGTTTGAAATAGAACTGATTATTTACATAAAAATGTATTTGGCATTAAATAACCTACAAAGGTTAGTACAACATAAAACCCAAGCAAGCAACTAACCAACCAATATCGATGCCTTATAGAGTTACTCCTTTATGGCCATTACTCCGAGTTCAATTCAGACTCAGAGCAGTAGAACCTGTTAGGGTTCCATCTATGGAGCAAATAGATCCATATAGAAATTATCAGTATTAGATAAGAAATTCTTGATATTGTTTAACTGTATGCAAACAAATGATTTTTTAAATATTGAAGCGTAATTAAAATTTATATGAAATTAATGAAGGCAAATTTATAAAATTGTTTTATGGGATATTACATTTGAAAAAAGAAAATTTATAGAATTTAATCTATTTGAATTATTCCTCTCTGTATGAGGTATTGTTTTACCGGGTCTTGCGAAAGTTTCAATTCCCTAATTTGAGATCCTCTCCTCCAAAAAGGAGTGTCCTGAGTATGACACTAAACTACTTTTGGTGGTGAGGCTCCTGTTCTGGGATTGTTTTACCAGTTTGCTAGGGATGCAGTCAGCATTTTCTAATCTTAACTGACAGGGCTTACGATATTCATATCAAAGTCATTTCTAAAAATCTGTTTAGTCTGGTATTGAAGAGTTTTTCTAGATGTGGGAAAGTTTTTGATGAAAATCTTTAACCCATTTCAGAAAGATTCGAGTCATCTTCAGATAGTCAAAACTTTTATAATTCATGGTAAAATAATCC
This sequence comes from Sepioteuthis lessoniana, assembly GCA_963585895.1. Taxonomy (NCBI): domain Eukaryota; kingdom Metazoa; phylum Mollusca; class Cephalopoda; order Myopsida; family Loliginidae; genus Sepioteuthis; species Sepioteuthis lessoniana. The sequence goes on from OY757917.1 coordinate 35,983,542, forward strand.
TTAATAAGGTTTTAAATATATATATATCATCCTGTCGTGCTGCTAGCATGGATTTCTCAGATTCTTTCTTGCAATTTGTCTCAATCAGCCATCGCTCCCAGCAGGTCTTCTCAACTACATCCCGTGTCAGTATAGAGTTGTTGTAGATAGTTCCTAGTTAGTTGTTCAACACTTCCATATGAAGGGATTCATTGGAAAACGTCACTTATGAGTTTGTTCTTAAGTCTCTAGCAGTGTCTCGCATGTCTTGTATGTCTTAATTTGATGGTTTTAGAGATGGGAGATAAGTGGCCGTACAACTACTGTTTTATGGGATGTTGCTTCCAGCATTTGTTTGATATGACATAGCATTCTTGTGCGATTCCCATCTAGCTTTTTCTCTATACATGAAGTCAGCGTCCATATGGTGCATCTATAAAGTAGAATCGACACGATCACTGCTTGGAAAAAATTGCGTTTAATTTCATCGGATAGGTTTGACTTCCATATGATCGATAGACTATCAATAGCAGTCCATGCCTTTGCTAGTTGCATATTGATGTCATTTTCAGTTGATGAGATGCTCCTTCTGAGGTGCATGAACTTGTTCACTGATTTCAAAGAACCACCATTTAGAGTAGAGATGTCTCCTTTTTGATTAAAACACATGAACTCCGTTTGATCTGTATTCAAACAGAGGCCAATGCCACCAGCTGCTTGCTCCAGACTAAGTACCAGGGAATCGGCTTGGGTCGGTGTATTTGCCAGAAGTGCTAAACCATCTGCGTAGTATGTGTCTGTAATTGTTTGTGCAGGATATCTATCGTCTGCTTCTTCCCTTTTTTTTTTTTTTAAATATCTTTCATTAGATCTATCAATGTTTGAAGTATATAGTCTTGGCAGATAATGAAGATATAGGGTGAATGTATCCCCTTGCAGAACAGAAGCAACAATATCAAAGAAGTCTATGTCTCCATCTGGTAAGCATGCTTTTACTTTTGTGTTTTTATAGAGCACCATTATGGCTGTGCCAGTTTCTTTGGGGAGAAAATAGGCTAGAAGTACTTGCTCCATCTTCCCTCTGAGTAAGGAGTCAAATGCCTTGCAGGTATATATATAAAGGCATATATTTGTTTATCTGCATATACTTAAATATATTAATGTGTGTGTGTGGATATGTATATATACTGATGAATATATATATATTTATATATATATGTGCTCTTATATACATATATGACAGAGAAATATATATACTCTTATAAATATATAAATATATGTATATATATATGTATGTGTATATATATATATTTCAGTGACATTGATTCAACTTATCAAAATTAGAATATATATGCATATGTGTATGTGTATATATATAGATAACAAAGTCGTCAACATAGAGAGTGCAATCAACTGTAGGATTCAGGTGTTAAACAATATAATCAATTTTTATGGAGAAGAGTGTAACGCATAGAAGTGAGGAATGTTTGCTTGATTTTGGAGATCAGAAAGAGTGGATCCCATATGTATCCCAAAGTATTTTTTTCTGAATGTGGGAAAGTTTTTGATGCAAATCTTTACCCATTTGAGAAATTTTTGAGTTTTCTTCAGGTAATTGAAACGAGTAAAACAATCCCAAATAAGGAGAGAAATAATCCAAATAGATTAACTTCCATAATTTCTGCATGAAAATCAATTTTTCTTGTTTTACAAGGTAATATCCAATACAACGATTTAATGAATTTGCCTTCATTGATTTCATATAAATTTTAATTACTCTTCAATATTGAAAAGAAAAAAGATGTGTGTGTGTGTGTGTATGTGTGTGTCTGTGCAGATTTATGTGTATGTGAGTGCATATGATAGAACAAGTTTGGTTTAGCCAATTACCTCTCTACACAACTTTAATTGATTGCTCATTAGGATTTTCTAGAATTCTCTTTTTACCCATTTAATGGTGTAATGGTTATCATCTTAGGAAGTTGACTCGGCTGCGGGAGTTCAAAACCTAAACAAGGCTGTCTGCTTTTCACTTAACGCTAATATTCCTGGGAAAGGAATAAATCTAACCATTCTTCTTCCACCTATGGGTAAATTATTGGGTAGTCTGGGCTCTTGAATTTTGGTAAGAAAATTTATATAGAAGGAAAACTGAATTGAAAATAGGAGACCTGGAAATGGATGGGTTCTGCAAGGCTATTCATGCACAAAACATGCTACATGTGTTGTACCCCGAGGACCAAATCAGATTTTCGGACCAGTGATCAGTGAGAGATTGCTATTTATGCAATTTATGTATGAATGAACTTACCTATAATACAAAATATAAATTTATTAAATGTTTCAAAATGACACAAAACATTGCCACATGTTAACTCTAAATATTGCTACATGCTAACTCTAAAATATTACCACATGTTAACTCTGAATATTACCATTGGTCTAATGAGTAGAGTATGGTCTGGGAGACTGGGGTTCAATCCCAGGTTGAGTCATGCCAAAGACTCAAAAAATGGTACTTGATGCTACCTTGCTAAACACTAAGCATTATAAGGTAAGGATCAAGAGTAAAGTGGAATACTACAGGGAATGGAGTCGCACCCTCCCTTATACCTCAGTGTAGTAGCTATTGAAAAGGGAACCTTCAGGTCACCCTTGACTAAGGTCACCAACTTTACTTCTAAAATATTGTCAAATGTTAACTCTAAAATCATAAGTTCCATTCATTCTCAAACACAGATTTATTTATAGTTCTATTGTTTAATCTATCCACCATGTTTGTCTGAGAATGTAAAATAACAATGTGTACATATTTTGGAGGCCATGCTTATCTTACTATAATTCACTAAATGTGTCCACTGAAAAGTTAGCAGTTTTAGTGACAGAGAAATAAAAAAGCAGTAATTAAAGAAAAAAACAAAGGTATGAAAAGAAAATATTGATAGAACAACAAAGAAATAAGCAGACAAATTGGGTTCCCAATATCCTGAATTTTTTTTTTTTGCAGGTTAAGCAGACTAATCACATATGAAATTAGAAGTAAAGATAAAAGTATTTCTCCTTGGAAAAATCTTCTAATGTCTTTAGAATCTTCTTCCTATAATTCACAAAATATCTTTTTTGTCTATCTGTCTGTTAATGAATAATATGAGAATGGCTAGAACTACAGCCACCAAATTTCCTATGTTTAATAGTAAACATGGAACACATTTTTGTATATTTCCAGAAATTATCAAACTTTTTCATTCTTTAAAGACTGGTTTGATTTTCAATGTAAGTATAATGCTAAACTGGATTCTTTATGTCTCTCAAGTTAATCTGTATAATTTCTATGTCCTCGCAAAAACATAGCTTAGAGTTAATAGCTAAAAATCCTCTCAGTAGGTTAGGTATTCAGCTAGGACTTATCATCATTATCATGTCATGCTGCTAGCACGGATTTCTCTGACTCTCTCTCTCTCTCTCTCTCTCTCTCTCTCTCTCATCACTTCCTACAGGTCTTCTAGACTACATCCTGTGTCTGTACAGAGCTGTTGTAGGTAAGTTCTTGTTGTTCGGCCAACACTGGCATGTCCGTGTGAAGGGGTCCATCAGAGAATGTCACTTATAAGTTGATCCGTGCTTCTCCAGCAGTGTCTTGCATGTCTTGTTTGTCTTATTTGGATGGTTTTAGAGATGGGAGATAGGTGGCCATACAGTTGCTGTTTCATGGAATGTTGCTACCAGGATTTATTCAATATAGCTTGTAGCATTCTTCTGCAGTTCCTGTCAAGCTCTTTCTCTATACCCTTAGTTGACATCAATGTGATACATCTATATTGTAGAATTTAAATAAAATGCAATTTCTTAGTACTTATAATATCCAAGTATTTTAAAAAAATTATTCTCAACTGGCAGTTGTTGTTAAATAGTTATCATAGTAGAAAATGCTTTTGCAACCTACATTCAAATTCTGGGTATGGTTGTTTGTTTGTTTGTTTGTTTCAGTTTTATGGCCTGTCAACTTTTGCATGTTATTTAATGCCAAATCCATTTTTATATAAATAATCAGTTCTATTTCAAACAATTCAGTTAAGCATGAGTACACCGTTTAATAGTAAAAAAAAAAAATATTTCAAGCTATTCAGTTTAGTTAAACAGTTCTAATTCAAACAATTCAGCTTAGCATAAGTATAGTTTTTGTTTACACAGTTAAATGCCAAGACAGTTCTATTTCAAACAATTCAGTTTAGCATTAGTACAATTTCAATATCAAAAACGGTTCTGTTTCAAACAATTCAGTTTAGCATGCAAAAGTAGTTCCATTTCAAGCAATTCAGTAAAGCATAAGTATGTAGTGTAAATGTCAAAACAGATCTATTTCAAACAATTCAGTTTAGCAGAAGCACAAAGTTTAGTTCTATTTGAACTATAAATAGGACCCTATCAGGTGCTACCACTCCGGTCCAGAGTGGACCTGGGAACGATGGCAATGAAGGATTACGCTGCATTTCCCAAAGCTCCAGCATTGCTGGAACCTCAGCATCAGATTGTTTAGTGACATATCCAGGAAATTTGTTCATGGGGTGGGGTTCTTACCCCTCCACAAAAATGCAGTCGGTGTATTCTACAGCCCCAGCTAACTTAGCAAATGGTTATTTGTGTAACATTTTGCACTGAAGTTGTTCAGAAAAGCCTGAATCTGTTTCTTCTGCTCAGTTAGTAAAGAATAAGCCTTTTTCGTCTTTATACAGCAACTGGCCCAGAAGAAAGAAAAATGAATTTGAATCAACTGAACACTGCTTTAAAAAATTCATTTTCTATAGCATTCTGCTCATAGCAGAAGAGTTAGTTAAAAGCATAAAATGTCAAACTGGATACTTATTTTGTGTTCATCAAATTAACCTTTAGACATGATCCATTAACAAATACTAAATTCCATGACGGATTGTTGGATTACTTTGGCTTATAAAAGACACAGACATTTTGATTGATTGCTAGATTTATTCTAATGGCATATCAACCTACCTTGGGTTACTCTATGCCTTCAAGTTAGGGAATTACATTCATTGCACATTCATATTTACATTTTTTGTATAGTTGTTTCTTAAAAGTTTTTTTGTACACAATCGTATCAAATATGCATAATTTTAAACAGACCCATTGACCCATTGATAGAACCTTAACAGGAACTGCCTGTCCAAAGGCAGAATCCCCATAACCTAGTAGCCCAATCAGCTAGGGCTGCAGCAGGGTAAGACTCCTCCGATGTATGTCCTGGATATGACACAAAACAATCTGATTGGTAAGACTCCAGTTATGCTGGAGCTTTGGGGGATGCGGAGTATCCTTTTATCGCCATCACTCCCTGGTCCACTCTGACTGGATCCCATCTATGGGTCAAATAAAACTAAACTGTGTATTTATGCTAAACTGAATTGTTGGAAATAAGACTGTTTTGACATTTAACTGAGTGAACAAAAAAAATATACTAAATTGATTTGTTTCAAATAGTACTGTTTTTGACATTTAAACTGTGTACTTATGTTAAACTGAATTGTTTGAAACAGAACTGTTTATATGTATGAAATAGATTTGGCATTAAATAACCTACAATGGTTGATGTGCCATAAAACTAAACCAAACCAAACATACAAACTTTTATCAAAATGACTTAATTCAACATTAAATGATCTAAAAGGGATGCATATGTTGTAAAACAAACAAAAAAAAGACAACAATGGCCAAATGGCTAATGTGATGGACTGCAATATCAAAGTAAACAAGTTTAAAATCTAGTTGTGCTATTACTTTTACTCTTGGATTAATACCCTTTGGAAAAGTATGAATCTGTTGTATAGTTCTCATAGACCCAACCAAGAACATTATCAAAGATAATGAATGAACTTCAATGAACGAACGAAACACACTTCTTTATAAAAATATATCTCTCTCATTTTATTCTCGAAAGGGGCACACAGTTTGAAAGTTTGAGAGATAGATGGAGAGACATATACTCCGAGAGAGGGGACTTCTTGCCACATATCTTCTTCCTGGAACGTGAGGGTGCCAACACTTGCACCACCTTGCAAGCCATATCATCAGAGATGACCTAATGCCTCTGATCAGCTTCGTATCCCTGGCTTAACTCGATTCTGATTGGATTGACTGTCTAAAACTGACTGTATGGTTCTCATATCATGTGGTCTCCTTCCGGTTACACACCTTCTTGACCAGCCTATCCTGACACACTGCCATCCCCCTGTTTACAAATCACAATGTGACAGCTTGTCAAATTACACGGGGTCACCAGGAATGGACCCAAAATCCATGTCAACAGTCATTATATAACAAATCTTCCTATCCTCCAAGAAATGTGTTAAATAGTACTGTTGTTCTACAATGGTGGATTTGACATTAAGTAACCCACAAAGGTTGATATGCTATTAAAAAACAAAAAAAAACTACCTTTCTGGGTCAGAGTGGACTGGGAAGTAATGGCAATGAAGGGGTATTCGACACCTCCAGGATCTCTAGAATTGAAGCCTCACAGCTGAAGTTTAGTGCCATTTTCAGGACACCCCATTTTGGGGTGTTTACACTTTTGCAGCATATTCAAAGCTCTGTCAACAGGGTTTACTTATAAGAACGGATCCCACAAATGTTTTATATTATTTGGTACTGCTGGAGATAAGAGAAAAAAGTTTTTGAAAAAAATTCAATTGTTTTCATTTCCCAGAACTGATCATGATAAGAATTGTAGAAATTTTTTAACAAAAAAAAACCAAGGATAAAAAATAGCGGGATAAAAACTGTTTATTTGACTAATTTGGTTTGTTTTGATGTCTTTGTTTAATGGCATATCAATCTCTGTGGGTTATTTAATGCCAAAGCTATCCTTTTAGAACTGTAATGGTACTATTTAATCCACAGCTGTATAGATAAAAGGGATATTACTCCAAAATTAATATACTACAGCACCTAGAGTAAGAACTTAATTACTATGATATTGTGGCCTGGCACATTAGCCACTACACCACAGGGACCCCATCTTAAACGTCTACAGATGATCAATTTATTATGAAAGTCCATAAATTCTATAAACTCTAATAAAAATATACATATGTTTTTTGTTTTTTTTTGTTTAATGGCATATAAACCACCATGTTTTGTCTAATACTAAATCAATCCTCATAGAAGAACAGTCATAGTACTATTTAACCCATAACTGGGGATAAGGAGGTTCATATGCCTTTCCCGAGGGCATTAGTTGGAAAGTGAATATAGTAAGTAGTGCAACTTCAGTTCAAACTTGTTCTCTATGACGTCACAGTCAAGTGTGTTATCCTGTGTTACGGACTTCCTTTATTAGAAAAGAGTAGTATTTAAAATTAGAGAATAAAAGTTCTCCAATATTTCTTTATCTATTAAAGCTAGGAAAGAAAAGGTTGGCTGAGAACTAAGGTTGTTTCTCAAAAAGCTTTATTGAAAAAATATACAATGAACGAGACTGTTGTAAAAATACAAATAACATATCAAAACTGTTTGTATTCTTCAAAAGACATATTGGACACTTTAACTATTTAGTTCATAAAGAATTGCGATTGTGTTCTGGTAAATGAGTGGCATAAAACAAAAACATTCAAAAAACTTAAAGTGGAAAAATCTGAATTTGAATTGGTTTATTTCAAAAGTCATTTGTGTGCAAACAGACGTAGACACACTTGTACATAACGATAAAAAAAAGAAAGAAAAGAGGAAAGAAGTTTATGTAAATATTTCATTTTGAGAAAAGAAAATGACTTGGAAGCTTTATGTCAATGACGATAGACAGATAAAGGAAAGATAAAATGTTGCTTTGGAGTGACAGTCAAACAATAAAAGGAATGAAATAGAAAGGTGGACTTGAGTGACATTTTTAGCTGCAAAAACAAAATTATTGTTCATGTCAAAGAAAAAGAAAATGAAGGATGAAATTTATGAATAAAGCCATCAATATAAGTGATTATAAAATCCCATAATCAGTCAAATCCGTATCAGCATCCCACCAACAGTTGGAGAAACAAAAAAAATTACTTAGAAAACAATTAACCATATTAATTTATAAATGTATTAGTAAAAAAAAGAGGAAAATGTCGGGAAAATGTATATTATCATTTCAAAAAATTCAATCAAAACTCTGAAGACAAAACTGCATCCAGTGGTGCATTTCCTGTTCTGAATCTGGGTGGGTGGGGTGTGGAGTCATCCCTTCATTGCAGTTACTTCGAGATTCAGTCTGTCCCTAAGTGGTCGTATATGTTAGAGTCAAAGAGATCAGTTGAAAATGATTCTGAATGACATTAGTTCATTGACTCTTAAAACATAGATAGTGGGGCTAAGTATGAAATGTTTACTTGTTTAAAATGATTATGAAGTATATTTAATTGCTTGCGAATTATTAGAATGAGATAGAAAGAGCTAATTTTAGTTGGTGACTGTTGTCAAGGGCAACCCAAAAGCTCCTTTTTCCATAGGGGTAGGGTACTACTCCTTTCCCTGGATTACTTCACTTACCCTTGATCTGTACCTTGTATTGCCCAGTCGGCTGGGGCTGTAGAATTCACCGACTGCTTCTCTGCAGAGGGATAAGACCCCCCTAACGAGTGTCCTGGATATGACACTAAACAATCTGATGGTGAGGTTCCAGTAATGCTGGAGCTTTGGGGAATGTGGAGTACCCCTTCATTACCATCGCTCCCAGGTCCACTCTGGCTCGGAGTGGTAGCACCTGATAAGGGTCCTATCTATGGATTAAATAGAACTAAACTGATTTTTGCATTTAAACTGTGTATTTATGCTAAACTGAATTGTTTAAAATAGAACTATTTTGACATGGGAACTGCGTACTAGTGCTGAACTGAATAGCTAGAAATAGAACTGTTTTGACGTCTAAACTGTGTACTTATGCTGAACTGAATTATCTGAAATAAAACTGTTTGACATTTAACTCTGTGTATCGCCCAGTCAGCTGGGGCTGTAGAATACACTGACTGCGCCTCTGCAGAGGGGTAAGACCCCCCCTAATGAGTGTCCTGGATATGACATTAAACAATCTGATGGTGCGGTTCCAGCAGTGCTGGAGCTTTAGGGAATGCGGAGTACCCCTTCATTGCCATTGCTCCCAGGTCCACTATGGGTTAAATAGAACTAACAGCATACTTATGCTAAAGTGAATTGTTTGAGTAAACTGAATAGCTTGAGATAGAAATGTTTTTGACAATTAAACCGTACTTACATTTAAACTGTGTGCTTATGCTTAACTGAATTATTTGAAATAGAACTGTTTTTTGACATTAACATTTTATTTACACTTAATTGAATTGTTACATATAACTTCTTGAACAGTTTGAAATAAATCAAGTACAATTTTTGAGTCTTTGGTATGACTCAACGAGGGATTGAATTCTTGACTCCTGGATTATTGCATTAGCAAATTCTTCTTCTTCTTCTTCTTCTTCTTCTTCTTATTATTATTATTATTATTATTATTATTGAATAAGAAGTTACTTGAAACAATAATTGTTCATAAATTATAAACACAAGATAGGAATACTTGAAACCTTATAACTGAACATTATATTCATTACAAACAATAGTTACTTGAAGCTATAATTATTTCAAATTATTATTATTACTCCTTTGAAAGTTTTTTACCCCAGCATTAGCTGATGGTTTTCCTCAGAAGTTTGAGGGACAGCAAGTCTTCAGGACTCTACTCAGTATTCTGGCCAATCTTAATAATGTGTTGTCTGGATGGTCTCCACTTGTCCTCTTATTTCTAAGTCCTCCAGTCCCTGTACCAATCCTATGGTGACTGTACCAAGTGCACCAATTGCAGTTGGTACCACCACCACTTTAAGGTTCCATAGTTTTTTTCCGTTCTCTAGCAAGGTTTAGGTACTTATCTTTCTTTGCCCTTTCTTTTAATTTAACTCTGTAGACTGCCGGAACCACAAAGTTCATTATTTGATAGGTTCTTTTCTTTGTTATCAGTAGGTTTGGTTGTTTGGCTGAAATTAGGGTTGTTATCATCATTATCAAAGAGATATAGTTAATTAAAAATATATAATTGCTTGCAAAAAAGACTGACTTTAGCATTGAATAACCCAAAAAGGTTTGACATGCCATAAAACCAACCAGCTTGTGTAAAATATGATTGTTTAATTTTGCCAGTGAATTAATTTTTTTTAATCTAGTTTATGATAAAATATTTCCTAAAGTTTTTACAATAAAATTAACACATTGTGCAGGTAGATAGTAGGAAGTTAAAGACAGTAGTCCAGCCAATAACAATAAGCTTTATACACCATTGAAAATGGGTAAGAGAGGAAAGAAAGAAGAGGACAAAATAAATAGGCGAGAGAAGAAAGTAAGGACAGAAAAAAGAGGAAGGAAGGAATAGAAAAAAAAAGAAGAATAAGAAAAAATGACAATAATAACGAGAGAGAAGAATTGAAAAAGAGGAAAAAGGAAAGAAGGAAGAGGGTGAAATTAATATGTGAGAAAAAAGAATAGTAAAGAAGGAAAAAAATAGGAAGGAACAGAAAAGAGAGGAGAATTCTAAAAAAAACTGATAAAAGAGAGAATGAGTATCTAATAATGAAAGAGAAGAATGAAAAAGAGGAAAAAGGAAAGAGGGGGAAATTATTATGAGAGAAAAAAAGAAAAATAAAGAATAAAAAAAATATAGGAAGGAACAGAAAAGAGAGAAGAATTCTAAAAAAAATTATATAACGGAAAAAGAATATCTAATAATGAGAGAGAAGAATGAAAAAGAGGAAAGAAGTAGGGAATGAATAAATGAAAGAGGCATGCTTAATGTAACATTTCTCATTGTAGGAAATTGAATTATGACACAAGTTCAAATCCCGGACAGGGCTGTTTGCATTTCCCTTCATGCTAATGTCTTTTGGAAAGGCATGAATCCATTTCTTTCTCCCTCCAGCTATGGGTAAACAGTAACACTGACTCAGTTCTTTAGCTTTGTTCAGGCAACCAGTCTAGGAGAAGGAAAACAATGAATTCAAACCAGCTTTACTCGTCTTAAAAATTAACCTTGTGTCACATCCTGCCTGTGTTGGAGGGGTTGGGTAAATACAAATAAATAGGTGAGGAAAGAAAAACTGAATAGGGAAATAAGCAAAAATTCTCAAATACAGAGAAGAAAGAAAATTGGTCAAAACTATAAAATAAAATAGAAAATTTAATAAGAATGGGAAGTAAGAAAGAAAAAAAGGAAGGAGAAACTGGAAAAAAAGTAAAGCAAAAATTAAAGTAAGATTAAACTAAGAATTGAAAAAAAAATTGAAAATAATACAATGATGAGTTGAAAGTTTTGCAATATTTTTGTACATACTAGTGTGAGGCACATATATCACTTGAGCAAAGTAGTTCAAGCTGTGGCAGGTAAATGCTGTTGGTTGGTAGTTTTGTGGTAGTTGGTGTGCTGATATGTTGTACATTACTTCCTTCTGTGTGTGATTTGAAAGCTAAATTGATGAATATGCAATGTAGACTAATTTAGGAACTTAAGGTTGACAAGTTTAAACTGGGCCATAATACCATAGAAGTAGCCAAAAGCATTTTGTTGTACAAAAGTTAAAGGAGCAGTTCATTACAGTGCAGTAACCAGATGATTGAAGAAATTTTTCTAGGTTGTTAGAAACTTGACAATCAAGCAAGGTCAGGTCGGCCTAAAACCATGGATTCTGAGGCCATGCTCAAAATCATAGAAACAGATCCAGTGAGAAGCACTTAGAGAGTATCAGGTTAGGTTGATATCTGACAGTCTAGTGAGGTTAGTCGCCTTCCTGACCATGGAAAAAGCAGCCATGGCAGCCAAAGCAGTCAAATTGTTCCCTGCATTACCAAAATATGGCAAGACTAATACTCACCCTAATAACAACAGTTTTTTGGAGACATTTGTTTTAAAATTTGTCAATAGATTAAATTTTTTTTTTTCTGAGAAGCAAATTTTCTTTTGATTTTTCATTCTTTAAACCTGAGCAGGAACTTATCTTACAAATTAATTTTAAACAAGTAAAATGACACCTTTTTATCTAAGTTTTCTGATCTTTTCCTGCCCCTTGCAGTGAATTGTATGATTTACACATTTGAAGCCCCTGTCAATTCCAATTACTTAATTGGATTCATTTTAATATAAAATGAATAAAGACAGCATGGATTGAAGTGCCTTATTCTTCCTAGAATCAGATATCATCATAAAGGATTTTGGATTTCATATTTATAAGATAAATGAAGCATTATAGGTGAGTGGTCTCAGGGTGCAAGTTGATAAGTTAGGAAAAAGGCAAGCAGCAGAAAGACAAGTCGACAACGTTCAATATCTCTTCTACTGCAAATACAATATGATTGATCAAGCACTCTGTGATTGGTTTTCAAAGGTCATTATTTAAAGTGTCACCTACCCAAGGCAAAAGTGAGGGTAAAGTGTTCTGTGAACCCCAGTAAATAAATATACATCTCTCTATATATATGAGAGTGTGTGTGTACAGGAGGTACTTGATATTTATCCGTGCCTCCCATTGAGCAATATTTGACACAAGGTCTTTTTTATAAAGGGTATTTCAGGGATGGGGAAGTCACACACAAGCCGAGGCTCATGTGTAGCTGGTCAATGCTGGTCATAGGATCACTAGTTGCAATGTGAACTATGCTAGTCTATGCTAAGTATTCAAACATGTATGCCAGGTGATCTTGCAGGTCATATATTCACTAGGCCAGAAAGCCAAGTGCAATATGAATTTATGCTTATGTTGTATACTACAGCTGTGTCTTGATGAACAATGAGGAACACGTATCTATAAAAATATATGATTATATTTTCATTCTTGACGACGATACTTGTGTGGAGCAGAAGAGCAATCGCAGAGAGTTTGCACACATGAAGGGGTCATTGGGAATCAGAAGAGAATGGTGAACAACTGACTTTAGCCAAAATTTGGGAACTTTCATAGTCTACAACTCCCACATGACCTGCAGCAATTCCTCTTTTTCATTGGTTATGGTTACATCCATGTCTCACTTCTTTGTTTTCCATTGGTTACAGTTCACATCCATGTGTTGCTTGTTCCCCATTGGCTACTTGCCCAAGCCCACTTCTAGGGGTAGACATATCTGCCACCATTCACTGAGTTTAATCACATCCATAGGTCAAGGTGATATTCTGAAGTCACCCTGTTGATATTATCTTTGTCCAGGTGAAGCCGTCAACAACACCTGCTGATACAACAACACCTGCAGGACATGGTGACATTCCGGTAATCCCCCACCAATCTTATCAATGTATCTGTCAACAATATCCGCTGTGTTCAACACCTGCAGGTCATGTTAATATATTACACTTATTGCTTGGCCTACCGACATGTATATAGATGACCTGGTGCTAGACCAGAATAGCCAAAAACTGTTTGGCAGGTGTATATTAGAGATGCTTGTGATGTAATAGTTTTAGTCATTGGAAATGGATACATCAACCCAATTTCAAATCCTGTGTAAGATTGTTTACGTTTCGCATAGCACTAATACCCTTGAGAAAGGTATGAATCCAATTATTCTCTCTCGACCTATATATAAATAGTAAAGTAGACTGAGCTTTTAAACCTGGATATAGTAACCAGTGTAAAAGAAGGAAAATATGAATTCAAACCGATTAAACTCTACTCAAAAATTGACCTTGTGTCACTTCCTACTCATGTGGAAGTGTTGTGTGTGTGTGTGTATGTGTATATATATGTGTGTGTATGTGTGTGTGTGTGTGTGTGTGTGTGTATCATAAAATTTGGATACCTTTCAGTGAAGTAGAAAGCTCTACTCATTGGAACATATGCCAGATTAAACTTACCTTAGGAAATACCTTAAAGTATAAAGTCTAAAATTCAGGAAATAGACTATTAATGAGAGATAGAAGTTGCAACATCAAGAAAAAAACTTTTTTTCATACATACTGTCAATATATATATATATATATATATATATATTGCTTTTACAATATACACACCTCCTGATGATTGCCCAAGATCAGGCCGAAAGTACAAGGGAACCAATTTATTATGGAAGGTTTATAACCCAATTATCATAACATCGATATGTTACCTTTAAAGGATAAATACAAAAATAAATAGACAAAAGAAATGTCAATATTGTTTTATCAAATATGTATTAATGAAGAAATGCTGCCCAAATACATACGCATATCTATCTATCTATCTATGTATATATATATATATATATATATATGTATATATATATATAAAGATTCAGTAGTATGATATTGAATGATATGACAGATTCCCAAAATATGGTAAGATATTGATTTGTGTTGGGATTATATGCTTCATGGCTGAATTCTGATCGTTAATATGTAATTTGTATTCTAAATACTTCATTTGTGCTAACAGAATGTTGAAATTTTCCCGTCTTGGATTTTCAATAAAACAAACATTGCTACAAATCAGAAATACTAATTTCTGAACAGAGTACAAAAGTACAATAGTTTATTTAAAGAACAATAAAGAGACTAAGACAAATATTTCAGCAGTGAAAATATTTAGAGATATGTCTAGTCATCTTTGTCATGTTTTAAAGTTGTCATTTACCAAGCTTAGCTTAGCTTTGCACACAGTCACATGAATGGGTCTTCCAGTGAGAATCAAACTCACTAAGGATGGTCTAATGGCCTATTTTGCTAACTATGACCTCTAGCAAAGTAGAAGTGCTTGTGGCATAATATTTATCATTGTAGGAAATGTAATCGGTAATCTGAGTTCAATTCCTGTCCAAGGCTATTTGTATTTCACTTTTACACAAATAGCCTTGGGAAAGGCATGAATCTATCTCGTTTTTCCTTGAATATGAGCAAAAGTAGAGCTGACTAAGCTATGACAAAAGGTCTACAAGGAAAAACTCTGAATTAAAACAAGCAGTTCCCTGTTTAAGAATTGACCTTTTGTCACAGCAGAGGAGAGGGATAAATACATCCATCATACTAAGTGCTTTTGCTATCTTTTAAATTCAGAAAGTTTATTTGTGATTTCATGATAAAATATTTTCATTTTAATCACATTTTGCATAACTATTGAAGACATGTCCTATTCAAGGAACTTATTTTTTTATTTTTCTGTTAAAAATATATGTTGTTCTCACTGGCAGTATTTCCAGAGGAAGTGTAGGGAAATAGTTGATCCCCCTGAGCACATTCTTCAAGAGCAGCACCTTTTAAACAATTTCTGAAAAACCTCCATTGTCCCTTATAAAATAAAAATCAACCTTAATAATTCTAAGAGGTATTTTTTTTTACTTTGATACATTGTCTTGAAAAATCTTTCTGAAATTATTAGTTAAAAAATTGCCCAGTTGGCTGAGGCAGTAGAATACACCGACTGCATCACTGTAGAGGGCTAAGACCCCACCCCAATGAGTGTCCTGGATATGACACTAAACAATCTGATGCTGAGGTTCCAGTAATGCT
This sequence comes from Sepioteuthis lessoniana, assembly GCA_963585895.1. NCBI lineage: Eukaryota > Metazoa > Mollusca > Cephalopoda > Myopsida > Loliginidae > Sepioteuthis > Sepioteuthis lessoniana. The sequence continues at coordinate 35,999,032 of OY757917.1, forward strand.
AGAGCTTTGGGGAATGCAGAGTACACCTACATTGCCATTGCTCCCTGGTCCACTCTGGCCTGGAGTGGTAGCATTTGATAGGGTCCTATTTATGGGTCAAATAGAACTAAACCGTGTTTTAATACTAAACTGAATTGGTTGAAATAGAACTGTTTGGAAATTTATACTGCGTAATTATGCTAATCTGAATTGCTTGAAATAGAACTGTTTGGGCATTTAAACTGCGTACTTATGCTAAACTTAATTGTTTGAAATAGAACTGTTTTGACTTTTAAACTATGGTCTTATTCTGAACTGAATTGTTTGAAATTGAACTGTTTTTGCATGCTAAACTGAATTGTTTGAAATAAAACTGTTTTTGACTATTAAACTGTACTCATGCTAAACTGAATTGTTTGGAATTAAACTTTTTATTTGTATAAAAATGGATCTGGCACTAAATATTCTACAAGGGTTAATATGCCATAAAACCCAAACAAACAAACAAACATTAGTTTAAAAATCATTTGTTGTGCAAAACATTAAGGAGCAGTTGATCATAGTGCAGTAACCAGATGTTTCAAGAAATGTTTCTATGGCTGCAAAGACATTGACTATCAGGAAAGGTCAGGTAAGCCTATAACCAAGGATGCTGAGTCTGTATACCAAGTCATAAAGGCAAATCAGGCAAGTAGGACTTGTAGATTATCAAGTAAGTTCTACATCTCACAGCTGAGTGTGGTTTGTCAACTTTATGACCTCTGCAAAAGTATTTGAAGCAGCTAAATTGTACCTCACATTAACAAAAAATTGCAAAACTTTTGACTCACTTGAATCATAGCAAAATAAATTTTTCAAGAAAGAATAAGAAAAATGAAAGAAAAAATAATGATGGGATAATGCACTGAAAAGGAAATTCAATACAAAATTACATCTAATAGAAGAAAAAAAAATGATAGATTCAAAGATGAATTATGTGTATGTTATAATGTTCAAAATGATTGCTCATCACTTTTATAATCTTCGTTCAGGGGGTAACTTTGGCAGACAATTTATAACTCTCATACAATACTGAATACTGAGTATGAAATGCTAATGCAATTCTTAGAATACTGACTCGCAAGATATTTGTTGAGTGCCCCATGCATGTGTGAGTATGGTACATGGCCTGTTTATTGAGGGTATAAGGTGCAGGACCATAGCCCACACGTGCTTAGCAGTTCTGAAAGTACCTTGAGCCCTGTCAGCATTCCCCTAAAAAGGAGTGCCTCATGCACCAGGCAATAAACCTAGCCCCTCCAGAGAGAGTTAGAACTTGTGGGGACAGCCCACTTAGGTCACAAAACACTGGTTTTAGTGTGCGGGACATAAATGGAACCCATGTCAGATCACCTCAACCAACTGGAACCCATGTCAGATCACCTCAACCAAATGCCACTGGAACCAAGACACATCTGACCTGATCCACTTATCAGGCAACATGGTGGGCCAAAGAGTGTCCCAGCCCAGTGGGAACAGGGCAGCAAGTCAAAAGCCAATGTTACTCTACCTACTTCCCCTTTAGACTTCTGTCAGACTTATTCATATATATTACTATTTCTAGTCATGTGACCCCAGTAGCACAATCCATTTCAACTGTTATGTTTGTTGGCATGGGTTGGTATCAGCACATTCTTCGACATAACAGTGTACTATCCAAATTTAATAATATGGATCTTCACTTGACAGTGATCAATTGATCCAATTATTCTCCCTCCAGCTAAAGATAGAGAACCTTTTGATATAATCGCCGACTCAAACATCCAAAATGTAGCATATAAATGAACACACATGTTCAAATAAAAGTGAATTACCACAAAATGTGTAAATATCTAACAATATTTTTTTCGTATTAAGTTTATATCCTTCAAAACTAAAAATACCAGAATTATATTATAACTAACACAGTGGAATATTATGCACTGTGTTTTGATTGGCATACTCAGTCTTTTGGGATGTGCTAAGGGGCTTGTTGTCATCTGATGAACTGAAACAAAATTCTGATCTCATAAATCTCCATAATGCGGAGAGATCCCAATGGTTTTAAACATTTTTATGTCATAACAAAATATTGTAGATATAATTGTTGAATTATCTTGGTATATGTCATTGGCAATTCCTGGTTGGAAATACATAGCTTTTTGATGATTGCATTCTGGGAGAAATAAATCCTTCAATTACAATAAAATGCCAAATATGTGGTGGCCATTTTGTATTTGCAAGTTTCCCCTTAGACTGGCTAACTGACTGTGAATTCTAAACTCTGAAAATTGACATGAGATATTAAAGAACCATTTGAGTGTTTACAAAGCATTGCGATATGAAAGGTTAGCCCTGGTTAGTGGCTCATCAAGCTTCCAATATTTGTCTCTGCCTGCCACTAGACAGGACTTGACACAAGATCAAATGACCCGAAGGTTGGATTACAGTGGGGGTGGGGAAGGGCAGGCATGAGCCGAGATTCGAGCCCTGCTGGTCTATGCTGGTCATCAGCCCACTTAGTGCAATGTGGGCCTGATGAGCCTTGCTGAACATGGACCCAAATCTGGGTCCAGGCACATATACCTGATTATAGCTTACACTGGACAGCTAGGTCTAATGCTATACAAGAGTGACAAAGGTGTCCGTAATGCAGTTTGCCCACTCAAAGGTGGCTCAGCCAAAGCTGAGAGCCTTTTGGCCTCAAGTCTGCCATTGAACATTGACCGTCCAGTAGGGATTCCAGACAGTCCGCTGAAAAGCCGATATTTGTCTCTGCCTCTCACCAGACAGGACTTGACACAAGGTTAATGACCCAAAGGTCAATTATAGAGGGGATTTAAGGGAGGGCAAAGTCAGGCATGAGCTGAGGTGCCCGTGGTGTAATGGTTATCGTCTTAGGAAATGGACATGGCGACACGAGTTCAATCCTGGATGAGACAGATTGCATTTCACATAGCACTAATACCCTTGGGAAAGATATGAATCCAATTATTCTCCCTCCAGCTATGGGTAAATAATAGGACAGACTGGGTTCTTCAGCCTTGGTGAGGCAACTAGTCTAGGAGAAGGAAAACTCTGAATTCAAACCTGTTAAACTCCGCTTAAAAATTGACCTTGTGTCATATCCTGCCCGAGCGGAGGGGTTGGGTAAATAGGATGAGCTGAGGCTCAAGCCCTGATTTACTATGCTGGTCATCAGTCCACTTAGTTCAATGCAGACCTGATGAACCAAGCTGGTCATGGACCCAAATCTGATTCAGTGCTATACAAGGGTGATTAAGGTGCCAATAATGCACCTTGACCACCTGAAAGTGGGACAGCCAAAGTTGGGGGCCTTTCAGCCTCAAGTCTGCCATGGAACATTGATCGTTCAGCACGGATGCCAGACAGAGAATTTAAAAGTTTCTGCGCGAAGCAGTGGCTTGTCAAGAGATATTTGATGAATGTCCCACCAGACAGACGAGTGTGGCACAAGGCCTTTTTTTAGGTGGCTCCAGGTGCAGGGCAGTGGCCCAGATGCATTTGGTGGCTCCTAAAATGCCTTGAGCCCTGTCAGTATTCTCCTAAAAAGGGATGCCTCAGGTGCCATGCAATAAACCTGACCCTTCCAAGGAGGGTTAAAGCCTGGGGGGACAGCCCTCTGAGGCTCAAGGAAATAAACTGTCCAACATGAATGCCAGGTAGTGTGCTGAAAATCCTTTGCACAAAGCAGTGGCTTGTCAAGTTTCCCAGTCATTCTCAGAGAGAGATTCATACTGGCTCTCTCTAACACTTATGGTAATTAGGCAAAGTAATTTGCCAGTATCACTACACAAAGTATATTTTCTGTACTGATGTTTAAATAAATCAAGCTTACAAACTGTTATTAGTGTATATTAATTTAACCATTTTATAATTGTTGTTGCTATATTTGATTTTTTAATCAAAAAATTCCCTAACTTGTTAATGAGCCAAGGAAAATTTATTTATTGAATTTTGATCCTTGGGAATAATCATTACAAACATCAAAAATGCTTAGTTTTTAGTATCTTCAGTGACTCAAAGCATTTTTTAATGTAAATATATTGAAAGTGGTTGCAAAAAATTTTACCTCAAACGTAAATAGTTCATTTACACCTAAAATTCAAAATAAACTAATGGGTCACATTTTGTAGAACAAGAAAATTTTTGATTACTCATTGATATTGTATATTGCATTTATTAAAAGAAATGTTTATGTGGATTCTGATAGAATGATAAGAATAGTTTAGATTTATTTATTCACTAATTTTGTTTATGACTGGAATGAAGTGTGTCTTTTTAAACAGTCTCAGCAAGTATTTATTCATCCTATTTGTTATTCAAAAGGTCAAATCAAGTTCAAGTTTTACATTTTGTACTTTCTTAGTTCATTTGGAAGTTAACACTACATAATCTTTCTTATTAAATGAAGCATAGTAGTTACTATTTACCAACCCCTCCGCTCGGGCAGGATATGACACAAGGTCAATTTTTAAGCGGAGTTTAACAGGTTTGAATTCAGAGTTTTCCTTCTCCTAGACTAGTTGCCTCAACAAGGCTGAAGAACCTAGTCCGTCCTACTATTTACCCATAGCTGGAGGGAGAATAAGGGGGTTCATACCTTTCCCAAGGGTATTTGCCCGAAAGTGAACATAATAGCGCGACTGGAGTACGAACTCGCGTACTACGATTCCGCAGTTCATCGCTTTAACCATTACACCACGAGGACACCCCAAAGCATAGTAGTTGAGTGGTCACAGATTTGTTTGTTTTTATGGCATATTATTCTTCTTGGGTTATTCAATGCCAAATCCATCCTTCTAGAAGAATAGTAGTTGTACTATTTAACCAATAGCTGGGAGGATAAGGAAGTTCATACCTTTCCCAAGGGTATTTGTCTGAAAGTGAACATAATAGCGCCACTGGAGTTTGAACTCGCTTACTTCAATTCCGCAGTCAGATGCTTTAACCATTACACCACGAGGACATCCTCCAGTGGTCACAAGGTGCAAGTAGATGAGTTATATAAAAAGCAAGCAGCAAAAAGATAAGTTAACAAAATTCAATCTTTCTTCCGCTATGAACATGTTATATCTGGCATTATATGGCTTATGTAAGTCTTAAGCTCTGCCAACTAAATTCTCTCTTCTTTCTTATGACATAGTGGAGCTTGTTTTTTGAAACTTTGTGTATACATTTATATATATGAGGGTCATTCAATATGTAGTGAATTTTGCCTAAGGAGTTGGAAATAAGAAACACTGTTTACAGTTGCATCTTTTTCAAGGAAATCAATAGTCGTATGTCCTTTCATGTTCTAAAAGACTGTCAGTATGACTTACATTACTGATCATTGCACCCAGAATTTTTTCTTCACTGGAGAATCAGTGTGTTTCCACTCAACGGGCAGTCTTTTCAATTCAGGCTCATAGTGGCAAACATATGCTGAGCTGATTAGTAAATAATTTTTTTACTAAAACATGCCTCTCCAAACACGTCACACATAATTTTGTTGCCCAGTTGGCTGGGGCTGGAGAATACACTGACTGCACCTCTACAGAGAAATAAGACCCCTACCCAATCATGAGTGTCCTGATGGTGAGGTTCCGGCGATGCTGGAACTTTGGGGAATGCGGAATACCTCTTCATTGCCATTGCTCCCAGGTCCACTCTGCCCCGGAGTGGTAGCACCTGATTGGGCCCTATCTATGGGTCAAATAAAACTAACTGCATACTTATGCTAAACTGAATTACTTGAAATAGAACTCTTTGACTAAACTTAATAGCTTAAAAAGAAATGTTTTTGACAATTAAACTGTGTACTTATATTTAAACTGTATGCTTATGCTAAACTAAATTGTTTGAAATGGAACTGTTTTTGACATTGAAACTGTACTTACACTAAACTAAATTGTTTAATATAGAACTGTGTGTAAACAAAACCTCTACTTATACTAAGCTGAATTAGCTGAATGAGAACTGTTTGAATAAACTGAATAGTTTGAAATAGAAATGTTTTTGACAATTAAACTGTGTACTCATGCTAAACTAAATTGTTTGAGATAGAACTGACAATTTGCATATAAATGGATTTCGCATTAAATAACCTACAAAGGTTGATATGCCATAAAACCCAAACAACCAACAAACCAACCACACATTATTCTGTAAATTTCAATGTGATTTGGGGTTTAGTTATGGCATATCAAACATTGTAGGTTATTTAATACCAAATGCATTTTTATACCTATAAACAGTTCTATTTCAAATAATTTAGTTTAGCATGAATAGTTTTTTTTTTCTTAACACAGTTATATTTCAAATAATTCAGTTTAGCATAAATACAGTTTAAATGTCAAACAGTTCTATTTAACCCATAGATAGGACCCAATCAGGTACTAACACTCCAGGCCACAGTGGACCAGGGAGTGATGACAAAGCAGTACTCCACATTCCCCAAAGCTCCAGCATTATTACAACCACACCATCAGACTGTCGAGTGTTATCTCCTGGACACTCATCTGCAGAGATGCAGTCGGTGTATTCTGCTGCCCCAGCTGACAAGACCCATTTCACATAGAATGAAGTTTTCAGTAACTAAAGAATTTATGACAGCAGTCCTTTGTTCAAGCCTAGAAGACTGTTTGATTCATCAGGATTTTGAATAATCTCACAATGAATATTTTTGTAAGATAGAATAATTTTTGCTATAAACCGATTTCATAAAAGTCAACATATATATCTATGGAAAAAAGTCTAAAAAAATTTATTTTGGTTTTTAAAAAATATTCCCTTGTTTTTTGAATGATCCTTATAGATATATATTTACTTCCACTTCTACTTTGCTTTTCTTAAATCCACTCCAACCATTTTTTGTCTTGTGTGAGGAATATTGGGCATTTATTCATCCTTCTTAGATCATTTAACTTACATGTCTTATCAGAAAATTATATTTTTAAAAACACATGAAACTTTTTGACACAAGGTAGGAAAACATTTATTATAGGTTTCATCATTCTCTACTGGTCAGTATTTGAAAACTTTTCGGTTTGGATATTTGTTTGTTTGTATGGGTTAATGGCATACCAATCTGTGAAGGTTATTTAATGCCAAATCCATTTTTATACAAATAAACAGTTCTATTTCAAACAATCCAGTTTGGCATAAGTACACAGTTTAATTGTCAAAAAGATTTCTATTTCAAGCTATTCAGTTTAGTCAAACTGTTCTATTAAAAGCAATTCAGTTTAGTGTAAGTATAGTTTCAATGTCAAAAACAGTTCAATTAAAAACAATTCAGTTTAGCATGCAAAAATATTTGAATATATGTAAATTATAATTTGGTATCTTTGTTTATAACGGCATATCAACCTTTTTGGGTTATTTAATGCCAAGCTATCTTTGTAGAAGAACAGTGGTACTACTTAACTCATAGGAGGGGGGTAAGGGGGTTCATGCCTTTCCCCAAGTGCATTAGTCCAAAACTGAACATATTAACATAACCGGAGTTTGAATTTGCTTATTATCATGTTGCAATCTGGCTCATTATTAGCCTCTAGTCGACAGGGACTCCCTATTAGAAGTAATACTTTTTTTGTCCCTGCCTCTAACTTTTAGATCTGGCTATACCCCTTATTTTAACCATTGTGATCTTACTAATGATATCTTTTCTTTATAAGATATAAAAAATCAAGAAAGCAATAATGCACTGAACTAGAAGTTTTGATTTCCATTGATAGTTCTGCTAATCAATCCTTGTGCATCAATCTCTCATCAGCTTATGCAAAAGGGATGTATTAATTTCAATATCTATAAAGGCAGCATCAATACAAAATAAGAGGATAAGAACAGGAGTTACACAAAAGGATATTGCTGAAAATCTTAAGAAAGCAACCATGTGCAATATCCGCATGATGAAAGCTGGAGATTGCATTCTGTTTAAGGGAAAGTAATCCAAAAAACACAGACAAAGGGATTATCTATATTAATGATAGGGAAACGTTTGTTCGTCTATCCACTAAATATGACCAAAGAGTTTAATGGGGAAATACCAAATTTAGTATACAAAGTTGGTTGGTTAGGTTTTATGGCCTATCAACCCCCATGTAGGTTATTTTATGCTAAATTCTGTCATATACAAATAAACATATATATTACCACACCATTGGCATAATGGTTTGATTGTTTGCCAATGGTCTGGGAGACTGGGGTTCAATTCCAGGTCGATTCATATTGAAGATTCAAAAAATGGTAATTGATGCCTCCTTGCTTAACACTCAGCATTTTAAGGTATGGATCAAGGGTAAGTGGAGCAATCCAGAGAAAGGAGTAGCACCCTCCCCAACACCTCAGTATTGTAGCTATTGAAAAGGGAGCTTTTGGGTCACCTTCAAGTATGGTCGACAAGCATATATATATATATATATATATATATATATATGCAAATATGATGAAAATGTTACCTACAAACTATTCATTTATAAATAATATTTATATATATAAACAAATAGTTTGAAGGTAACCTTTTCAATAAACCAGAGGTTATTTTTTTGCAAACAGTCAAATGGTTTGAAGTATTGCTAACTATAATTTTTCTATCTGCACTCAGTTAAATGGTTTCAAACATTGTTAATACTCATCATCTTCATCATCATCATCATCAAGTCTTGGTGCTGGCAGAGATTTCCCTGACTCTCTCTTTCCATCCATCCCTATCATCCATCACTCCTAGCGGGACTTCTAAACTGCATCCTGTGTCTGCACGGAGCTGTAGTAGGCAAGCTTTTGTTGTTTGTTTCAAGCTTGAATAGAGATCTCCTAATAAATTTTTTTAGTGTTTGAGGAATGAAAAACTTCATGAAATTTACAGAAGAATGTGTGACATGTATTCCAAAGTATGTTTTAGTCAAGAAATACTTACAAATTGACTAAACATCAAGCCTGGGTGGAAAAGAAAGTCCACTATGCAAAAACACACTTACTCTCAGGTAAAGAGAACGTTCTGAGCATAGTGTCCAGTAAAAATCTCATGCTAAAAATTCTTCTAGCACATGAAAAAACCTCTCATTATTGTTAACTGTGTGTAGACAAAATCTATACTTATATTATACAGAATCGTTTGAATTAGAACAGTTAAACTAAACTGAATAGCTTGAAACAGAAATATTTTTGACAATTAAACTGTGAACTTGTGCTAAACTGAACTGCTTGAAATAGAACTGTTTTTAACATCAAAACTGTACTTATACTAAACTGGATTGTTTGAAATAGTACTGTTTTGATATCTGAGTGAGGAGAAATTCTATACTTATACTCAACTGAATTGTTTGAATTAGAATTGTTTGAATAAACTGAATAGCTTGAAATAGAAATGTTTTTGACAATTAAACTGTGTACCCCTGCTAAACTGAAATATTTGTATTAGAATTGTTTGAATAAACTGAATAGCGTGAAATAGAAATGTTTTTGACAATTAAACTGTGTACCCCTGCTAAACTAAAATATTTGCATTAGAATTGTTTGAATAAACTGAATAGCGTGAAATAGAAATGTTTTTGACAATTAAACTGTGTACCCCTGCTAAACTAAAATATTTGCATTAGAATTGTTTGAATAAACTGAATAGCATGAAATAGAAATGCTTTTGATAATTAAACTGTGTACCCCTGCTAAACAGAAATGCTTACATTAGAATTGTTTGAATAAACTGAATAGCATGAAATAGAAATGTTTTTGACAATTAAACTGTGTACCTATGCTAAACTGAATGGTTTGAAATAGAATTGTTTATTTGTATAAAAATGAATTTGGCATTAAATAAACTACAAAGGTTGATATGCCATAAAACCCAAACAACCAACCAACCAACCATCACTATTGATCTGAAAATAGTGCAATTGTAAACAACACTCCCTCTTGCCAATTCTTCAAGTATTCACCTTATTTATTGAATGGCCTTCATATATGTATTTAATTTAAAACAACAAATGCTGATTCATTAATCAAACGGCCAACTTTTTCTTGTCATAATGGCCAACGTTTTTCTTATTATACAAATTTTCCTTACGTTTTTATATTTTACATTTTGCACACATCCATCATTGATTTGACATCACTAATATCATCCCTAATAGCCTTGATGATGGTTCATTAGAACCGAAACGCTATAGTGTTGGCTTTGTTTCTCAAAAAATCTCTCCTTCTGCTTGGATTACTTTGTTAACAATTTTTCTTTACAAACTGTCAGATTACAACCCATTATTTTCTTCCATATATATATATATATATATATATATATATATATATATATATATATAATAAAAAAAAGAGTTACAGTGTAGGTAAGGATATCCGAGAATGTGTCAGATTACTGAAAAATGAAACCATGTTGCTGAAATTTGTTCATTCAAATGGCTAATATCAACAAATTTGTCTTCATTTTTTCATTCTATTTTCTAACTGCTGTAGCTTTAAGCAGATTCAAATAATTTAATGCTTATTTTCAGAAGAAACTATGAACAAAACCAAAAACAAAACATAATCACAGAATGTAGGAAACATTTTCATAATCTAAATAAAAAAAAGAAAACTGATATGTAAATGCTCATTGCAAAATTCACCAAATAGTTAAAAGAATAATGAAGCAGATAGTGAAGAAATGAAACATTTGAATTTAAAGAACTCAAAAATTTTTATAACCCTTTCAACCCAAAGCTCCTGAGTCCCCAATTATGCTGTCGTTATGTTCACAGGAAAAAAAATGCCTCTGGAACAAAGCAGTTCAAGTCTTGGAATGTAACTGTTGGTAGTATTGTGATAGTTGGTGCACTGATAGGTGTAATGCTTCACTCCATGTGTGATTTGAAAGCCACACAGATGAACATGCAATGTAGTCTAATTTGGGAATTTAATCTTTATGAGTTCAAAATGGGCCATAACATTGTGGAAGCAACCCAAAACATTTGTTGTGCAAAACGTGAAGGTGCAGTTGATTGAAGAATAGTAAACAGATCATTCAAGAAATTTTGCTAGGGTTGAAAGATCTTTGACAATCAGGCAATGTCTGTTAGGCCTAAAACTATAGATTCTGAGGCCATGCATAGAGGTAAATCTAGTGATTAGCTCTCACAGCATAGTAAACAGATCTTTCAAGAAATTTTGCTTGAATTGAAAGAACCTTGACAATCAGGCAATGTTGTAATATAATAGCCGAGGGATTTTGGTTCATGCCTTTGAGTTTAGTTAGGCTGAAAACCTTTCTGCTCAGCACATGGGTTAGTTGGGTGCAACATTGAGGCAGGTGTTAACGTGGGCATGCACGGGTGGATGGAGGTGTCACTCAGATGTCACAATACTCCGAGACAAAACGGGTGACGGAGTGCGAGGGACGTCACGCACCGGAAGCGAGCAGAGGTTTGTGGAGATTTGAAAAAAGTTAGAGAGTTGAGATTAGACACTGGATGAAGACGGTTGACTTTTGGAGCTCGCAGATGCGAGGCGAACTTGCGCCCTATGGTGGCAACTCGAGATGGGGGCCAAATGAGTAAGACAGCATAGAAGATTGTGTCTCTTCTCCTTACGTCGAAACCTTTAACTCAAAGTTAATAAAAAGGTTTTGTACCTGAACAAGAAGTCGTTACGTGATTTTGAATTCCGAGATTCCTATGTTCTATTGTTATGAACATTATATGTCCATTTCGCACATAGCGTTAATTGTGAATATGTTACAATGTCTGTTAGGCCTAAAACTGTAGATTTTGAGGGCATGCTCCAAGACATAGGGGCAAATCTGGGGATTAGAACTCAGAGTGTATCAGACAAGCTTGGTATCTCACAGTTAAGTATAGTTTGTCACATTCACAACATCAGCTAAAGCATCCACAGCTGACAAATTGGATCTCCCATTACCAAAATATTGCAAAGCTTTTGACTTACCCGGGTAGCACTTAGCTTGAGATATTGGGTTTATGGTGCGTTGTAAAATAATGCTCAGCCTGAAATATTGCATTTATAAATTGAAAGGGTTAATTGGATTCTACAAGCTTCTGATATCAACTCATTAAAATGGAATCAACATCAGTCAAGGATTGCTTTTCCCGTTGCTTTCACAACTAATCCAAGAACTAAAAGAAAACAAAGATTTCACTCTTCAATGAAAGGTCATATGCAAGAGATAAAAGATCATTTATTTGGAATTACTTCCTTCCAAAATGAAAGTTACAATACAAATCTCAATTGATTTACATCCTATCCTGTTGATTAACTCTGGTCATTTTATCCTTTTCTTATTTTCTAACATTTAAAACTGAATAAATGAATTTGAATGAAGATCAAAGAATCAGAGAAAGTAACTTTATTCAATAACTGACATCTTTGAAATCATCTATTCATGAAAAAAAATCTCATTAGACATGATTAGGTTGAGTGATGTTTGTTATATAAAAAATGTAATTAATTCCGTTTTGTCAGCAAAAATTCTTTTGAAACAAACTTGACTTCAATTGTATGTAAATCCAATGAATTTATATTTGTGGGTCAGTGGAAAAAATTAATATTTTTTAAACTTTAAATAGTCACTGAAATCAATATAAAAACTGAAAGTAATGAAACTATTTTTTTTTTTCATTTTTCAGGTTGCCAATCCTGACTGAAGATCAATGTTGACCTTTAACTTATGTGGAAACATCCACTTCATATTTGCCTCACAAAATTCATGTTCAGTTGAGTAATGTTTCACAACAATAAGTGTGTTTGGTAAAGTGTGTTATAAAAATGTGATGCAAGATCAAACTGTTGCTTACTTAAGGAAAAGGCAACAGAAATATTTTACAAGTTAAGACAGGCTTTTGAAGATCAAATCATCTTCAAAGAGATAGGTTTTTGGTGGCAATAGGTAGTTTGGGATGGTTAAGAGACTGTAAAGATGAACCCCACTTGGGCCAATGGTCACTTCATAAATGAGGAATAATGACAATAGTAAAGGTTTTCATTTGATCTGATTGAAGATTGATGGTGTAAATAATGGGTGATGAATGAAATTTGAATCATTCAGCTGCTTCTGACATTTTTAAAAAGGACCTGGGTATATGAACAACTGGTTCTAAAGAGCCTCACTCTCTGTGAACAAGTTTTTGTCCTAAAAGAATATTCCTGTGGTAATCACAACCAACTTCCCTGATTTGAATCCTGCTAAAATCCATTTTCACCATTTGAGAAATTTTCCTGCAAAGATTCTCTTAACTCTCACTTGTCATCTACCCCTATCAACCTCACTTGGCTAGTCCTCTAGACAGCTCTTGGTATCGGCACAACGCTGATGAATAAAAGTTTTTGTTGGTTTTTCATACTGGTGTGGCCATGTGTAGGAGCCCGTAGGAGTACATTGCTTATGAGTTTGTCTTTACTTCACTAACAGAGCCCAGCAGGTTTGTGAAATGGAAGGTAAGATGGGAGGTAAGGGGCCATACAAAAGCTATTTTGTAGAGTGCTGCTCCCAGGATTTGTTCAAAACAGCACACAGAATCCTTGAACAGTTAACATCTAGCTTTTTTTCAAACTGCAAGTAGTGCAGCCATACAGTTATACTGACAAAGAGACAGGTTGGGAGAATTCAGAATATGTCATAATAAACCAAAAGAAGACAGTGTCAGTTAAAAACTTACAGCACTATTTCTAGAAGCAGAAGTAATGTCTTCATCAGTAAGTGACTTCCCAATTGAACTATTTTGAAGGTAATGAAGTGGATTTGTAATAATAATAATCAATAACAACATAATCAGTCAATAATAACATTCTTTCTAAAAAACAGTTACATTACTTTTAGCCCACAATGGTAAATGTTTCATAACCTTTGGATAGTTCATTCTTTATTATAGCATAATTACTTCCCTAGAAAAAAGTCTTTTCTCTTCTAATGTATCTTTAAAATAATCATTGTACAATTACAGCTGTCCCAGGTTTCAGTGAAGAATTTGCCAAAGTAATAATTTAATTGAAACAAGCCAAGAATTTAAGTAAAGTATCCATTTTTTAAAGGTTTGGTTTGTTCTTTTGTTTGATGGCATATCAACCTCCATGTTTTTTTTTGTGCAGGAACATCATTTACATTTGTTCATTCAACAATGAGACAAAACTCTATTTCAATACAGATTTTACTAAGATCCACTTCTAAGTGAAAGTAAATGAATCTCTGCAGGGAGTCTATAATGGCTAACATGCTCAACTGAGAAATTGTAAGCTTGTTCAAACTCCAGTTACACTATTATGTTCACTTTCAGATCAATATTGCCCAGTCAGCTGGGGCAGTAGAATACATTGACTGCACCTCTGCTGAGGGGTAAGACTACCCACTGAGTGTCCTGGATATGACACGAAACAATCTGATGGTGAGGTTTCAGTGATAATGGAACTTTGAGGAATGTGGAACACCCCTTTATTACCATTGCTCCCAGGTTCACTCTGGCTGGAGTGGTTGCACCTGATTGGGTCCAATCTCTGGGTCAAATAGAACTGTTTGATATTTCAACTGAGTGCAAACAAATGACTTAAGTTAAATTGAATTGATTGAAATAAAACTGTTTTAACTATTAAACTGTGTGTAAATAAATAACTGATGTTTAATTGAATTGTTAGTGATACATAACAATACTTGGAACCATTTGATTTTGTTAACTTATGCTAAATTGAATCGTTAGAAATAGAACTGTCTGATCATTTAACTGTGTATATATGAAATATTTACAAATCATTGATTTAATAAATGTATAAGAACAGGATTCAGAATTAAATAACCAACAATGGTTGATATGCCATAAACCAAACCAAATCAAACCCTTTATTTGTCCAGCTATGAGTGTAATAGTACCAGTACTCGTCTTCTAGAAAAATGGCTTTGATATTAAATAATCCATGAAGATTGAAATGTCATTAAACAAGTAAATCATAAACAATGTGTATATATATATATATATATATATATATGGGGGTTGAGCACTCTGACAAAGGAATTTTCGGCCACCGCTCGCATAATGCAAAGCTCTTCGAAAGAATTGAGCACTCTGGTAGCTGATAGGGTATAAAAATGTAAACAAACAGATGCTGCTGCTATTGCTACATAAAGACCTTATAATTCCCTTTGCCAATGTGGTATGCTTGTTGGCCAAGCGGTCTGATACTAAGTCTAACGTAAAGTTGGATGGGTTTCAATCCCGGCTTCAAGCGTCCTACATGTCTAGCCACACTGAAGAGTTCTGATCGAACGAAATGATCTGTCTGTGGATGACAATATATATATATATATATTCAGAAAGATTGGGTTGTTAATAAAATATACCATAAATTGCAACTTACAAGTTGACCTTTTAAGCATGAAAACATCTCTACAAAATAAGGTTTTGATTTATACAGCAGGGTTAAAGTTAAAATCTTTACCACAGGGTCAACTTTTGCTGTAATTTCCAGTAATTGTTTGGGCTTCATATAAAGAGCCGGTTGTTTGCATCCAGGCTTTCTGACTGCCTGTCAAATTCAAGGTAACAGCCAATGGTAATTGTTGCATGACTCCTTTTATTAACATGAACCCTTAATCCCCTGGATCATGAACAAATTGTAACGTTACCTCACCAACATGGCACCAAAATAGAATAGTCATCACATTATGGGACCCGATATGAACATTTTCACATATGCATATACAAAGCAACTCAGTTTTTTTTTTATATGAAAGTTTATTGCCACTAACGCTTTTTCATGGCAGCTGTGAAATGAGAGATGGAATGAAAGATAAGTGTCATGTCACAAAAGAAGCAAAAAGTTTCATTCATGCCAGACAATTACAGACATCATTTCTCCACTAACCAAACCTTACCACTAAAGGGGCTGCTTGTCTCAACTCCTGACTGGACTCAAAACTGGAAACTGCTCAATGCCAATTCTCTGATTGCCCTACTAGTCAGCCAACTAACTCTGCTTCAGCTAGTCATTTTGTTAATCAATCTGATATGTAATATTTAGACTTTCTAGCCACGTCACTCTAATATCAGTAGACATCAGCCACAAAATTAATATCTTTACTATCCTGCCCTCAACTGGTTTCAAAAAAACCTCTCAACCTTGTTTTGTCATCCAGTATGTCATGTGCATGCTTTTGACCTTTCCAATGCAAACTTACTCTTCAAACTCAAATTTTTTACCGAGCTCACAATTTATCAATATAAATTAAAAATAAAATGATTAACTTAGATAACTAATTTCAATCCTTAATTAAATTACAAAGTTAGTAACTAGGATTCCATCTTCAGGCATCTCAAGTGGCCATCTGCAGCCAATAGGTAGCTCATTTTTGCAGTGTTCAGCATTCACAAAGGGTTAAAAGGCAAAATTTAAAATCCAAAATGGCTACCACTCATCTGACATTTTACAATAAATGGAGGATTTATTTTTCCCAGAATGCCACACCAAGTTGGTATATATTTTATGTAGGAAACTGTTTATGGCATAGCAAAACTGTTAATTATGGCATAGCAAAAATTATGGCACAGCGAAACTGTTAATTATGTTATAGCAAAACTGTTTATAGCATAGCAAAAATAATCCAACTCAGACTACAACAGGGAATAGGCTTCATCATAACTAAAAATTGGATTCGTACTCAAGGAAAATTTCTACTAAATGCTTGTGGGGACTCTGTGTTATAATGTTGTTTATATAAAAACAAAAAAAATAAGATTGATAGATAATAAACCTTGCATCAAATCTAAGAAAAGAACAGAAATTATAGACATCCAAGTCCCAATTTTGGAGTGAAAAACAAATCACTATGGATGTAGCTATAAACATACCATGTGATTCCAAAAACAACATATTTCAGCCAATGGCAATAAAAGACCAAAATTCTCAATTTTGATTGGGCTGAACTCCCTGGTTTACAATAAAAGCAGCTAATGGTACCTTCCAAGACATATTACAACAGACACCAAGAAGACATGACACAGCACATGGCAGTGAGGAAGTCTGTGGCAGACCACATTAGGCAACAGAAGAGAGCTGTAGGGGATGAGCCAAACAACATGTATTACCAACAATCTACCAATGTAGATCAACTACAGTTCATTCAGACATTAGAACATCTGCGAAGAGACATTCACTTGTGGACAGACCACAACGAACAAAGCAACAAACTAACCAAATGAGTAAACCCATTTCTTTCTGCAAAGACTTTTTCTTGTGTAAGTACATTCTCACTCGTATACACATTCACACAAGGAACTTTTCTTCATTGTTCAACATTAGTCCATTTCCTCTCTGATAAGGAATTTCTGTTTTGCAATTGATGCAGAAAATTTGTTGTCAACTTATTCATGTCATTCACACATTTATTCCTTTCTCCTTTCTTTCATTCCCTGGACTTTCTCACTTGGTCAGTGGGCAAACGACTGAATTTTCTCTCGCTTTCTGTCTCTTTCTCAATCTCTTTCTCTATCATGAATACATGTGTGAACCCACATTGGGTGAACACCATCACAAAAAAGCACTCACTCACACACACCCTCTCTCTTTCTTTCTCTCTCTCTCTCTGTGAATGAGATTGAATGAAGAGTACTACATTCTGAACTCTGCAACAGTGTGTGCTACATTCTGAATTGATATGAGTTCTGTGCAGATATCAGGTATCAATTGCTAGCAATTAGAGCATTTAAATTGTTTTGAAGAAGATATACCAATCCCTCAGGACCAGTGTACAGCATTAAAAATAGCAAAAAAAACTGGTCTTTGCTCCTTCACATAAAAAAAAAACAACTTTGGGTGAGAAAAATCTACACCTTCCTTTTTCTCCAGATCTTAATCTATTGGATTGTGTCCTTATGTGGATTTATAAAACCAACTTGTTTTCAGATGCTGAATACTTAATCCTACAAGTTTTCAATCGTTTGAAGGATGTATATATGTTTGTACATGTTTACAAGGTGTATTCACAAAGTATTGAAACTGAAGTTATATTTACCAAGGCAGGAATAAAAAAAATAAATGAAACTAATTTTCTTCAAAATCACACCTTTTGTTATTCAACATGCGTAGTCAGGCAATTTTTTTTTTTTTCATTCAAAGCATCTCTGAAACCGAAAGTCTTTTAACAAAATAGAGTAATAAAGTTTATGAAATACTGTAAAGTGGTTATTGATGATGATTTGTTGAAAAAATTCTAATTAAATGTATTTTTCAAACCTAAATTTAAACATTACTTATGGGACAAAGAAGGGAGAGATATCTGCTGCCTTAATTTTATTGAAATACATTATACTGACAGATATAATGACTAATGGGATATGTAGTAACTTGTGCATAAATCATTTATGCATATTTGTCTTATATTGTGGTTATCATCACAAGGTGTTCATGCTGAATCTATTATTCTTGCTTAAGTACAAGAGTGAGTTAAAAGTTTTGTAATATTTAGCAGGTTTTAATTCGTGGTGTGTAGATCACATGATCTATGAAGTTCAAGCAGAGGAAGGCACTTGCTGTGATTGTCAGTATCATGGTAATTGTTGTGCTAACAAGCTATGCATGACTTCCTCATATAGTTTATATATAACTTCATTATATAGTTTGTGGTGCATAGATCCCATGACCAAGGAAGTTCAAGCTGCAGAAGACACCTGCTTTGAATGGTAGTATCATGGTAATTGGTGTGCTGACAAGCTGTGCCTGACTTCATTCTATGTGTGATTTGAAAGCCACTCAGATAAATATGCAATGTTGTCTAATTCAAGAAACTGTTCTTTACGAGTACAAACTGGGCCTTAATGCTGCAGAAGTTGATCATGGTACAGTAACCAGATGGTTCAAGAAATTTTACTTGGATTGTAAGAATCTTAACTATCAGGTAAATTCTAGAAAGCCTAAAACTGAATTTTGAGGCTGTGCTCCAATCTACTGAGGCAAATCCAATGAGTAGGGCTCAGAGAATATCAAGCAAAATTGGTATCTCAGAGTCCAGGGTGGTCTGTGACCTTCAAATATTGGCTAAAGAATTGTGCTTCACATTACCAAAATATTGTGAAACTTTTAACTCTACTTAGTATATTATACAGACAGAGATATTAAAACTCGTTGGATATATTTTAGATTATTTCATGAATCGTATATGCATATAAGCAGAATGTTATGGTTATTGTCTAGTGTTTATTATGACTATACCAAACCTACTACACTGGTTGAAAAATAAATATGCAAATGTTGGGTTAATTATAAGGGCTACATAACTAAAATAAAGCAGCAGAGGATCGAAGGAATTCATATCTCTACATAAGAATGGATAATCTACATATTATTAAAATTCTTATTATATTCATATGTTGTAGTGAGCCAGCAAAAACAGCACATCATAACGAGATTTTTGGTAGACTAATCTATATATGAAATGCTCTAAATTATTATTCTTTCTTTCCATTTTTTTTAATGGCAAATAAACCTTAGTAGGTGATTTAATGCCAAAGCTATCCCTGTAGAAGAACAGTAGAGGTACAATTTAATCTATAGATAATAGTGGGGATAAGGAATTTCATATCTTTCTCAAGGGAATTCGTCTGAAAGTGGATGTAATTGTGGGATTAGAGTTCAAACTTGCTTGCTATAATGTTACAGTCCAGCACTTTAGCCCTCAAACTACTGGGCTTTATAAGGCAATTGCCATTCTAATTTACAACTAAATTATATGCACACATAAATTATATATACATACATTATGTATACATATATGTATAAGAATATATATACATACACACAGACACACACACACACATACATATTTATAACCAGCAATTTGGTATAACGGTTAGAGTATTTGCCCACGATCAGAGAGATTGGGATTCAATCCAGGTCAAGTCATACCAAAGACTCAAAAATAGTACTTGATGTCCCTTTGTTGAACACTGTGTTATATCAACGTACAGTTGCAAGGAAAAAAAATAAACACAGCTGCAAAAACAAAGAACACAAAGGCACATAAAAATTTTAACAATTGTGTTGGAAACAAATAAGTAAAAACTTCAAATAGCTGGGTTTGTAAAAACATGTTGATATAGAATTAAAAGGTAGAAAAATGTTCTATGCTTAATAGTGGTAGGATTTTTAAACTTATGTGCATGCAGTCAATCAGATGTTACGAGTGCAGAGAGGAGAGGTGTGTTTGGTGATTTACAGGTTAGTCACTTCCTTCAAAGCTGAGAAGAGGAAAGTCAATGTGAGTGATGTGTGGTTTTGAGTTTCGCCTCTGTCTCCCTCTCTCTGTCTCTCACTCAGTTGGAGTTCTGGTCTGTGGAATGTCGTCTGCCTTCATTTGATCTGCTCCACTGTTAAGAAATTTGCCTTTTATATCGTTTTTCTTTTCTGATTGGATCAGATTGGGTTTTCTTTGCTTTTTTACCATGAAACTCACTGATTGGCCAAAAAATTACTTTTGATTATTTTTATTTTTTGACAAATTTCATTGACATTTTTCTATGTGCTGATCCTATGTGTAGAAACCCATTTTTTCCATTTTGAAGAAACCCACACCACCGATAACATCCAGTGAATGCTCTCATGGGTGCTAGTTGCAATCATTATATTGTGTGTTCTATAAATTAGAAAGAGATCTCTTTCGGTCATATAACAACTGCATTATAAGGTATGGATTGTAGCAGAAAGAAATAATTTCAAATTTATTGTTTAGCGCAGGAATTATTTTGGCTGTTGAGGTTTCGATTTATATTTTCATCTAATGAGGATGATTTAAGCCATTCTACTCAAATGACTTTCCCGGGTAGTATGAAAGGCCTCACATACACTCTCTCAGTCTCTTCCTCACTCATTCTAGCAGTAGAACAGACCAACATCAACATGAGGAGAGCACATTCAACTTTTGGACCATTGTTTTCTCTAGAAAATCATTCCTTTATTATTAATCCATTCCATCTCGACCAACTGGTCCTCGATGCTTCAAGTTGGATGCTTTATTTAATCTGCAACTGCTTTCTTCCCTTTCTTTGACTCACAGAACAGGGTTTTCTCTCAAGCTGTCATTAAAGTTTTTGGAAACTCACCAATATTCTCATATACTCATTTGTTTTACTCCTTTCTTAATGTAACAGGGCAAGTCAACTAATTTGCCCTGTTGGCAAAAGATCAAGGATAACTAGAGCAAGCCAGAGAAAGGAGTAGTGCCCTCCTCTCCACCGACTAGCGATTGAAAAGGGAGCCTTTGTGTCCCCCTCAACTATGGTCGACCAATTTACTTATATAAACATAAACACACACACACACACACACATATATGCACATAAATATACATTTTATTTATGCACACACATACATTTTATATATACATACACACACTCACACATATACACACCATTTCAGATATGTGTATGTGCAGATATTATATACTAGTAATGTAATCATAATAAATTGGCCTGTTTTATCATGAACTCATAAATGCATCCCTATGCAAGTTATTCCAATGCAAATTATTTCTAAGTGTCTTTGTTTGCAAATTACATTTTATAGATAGACAGATATCCTTTTTAGGTTTTGTTTTTTTACAATAATCGAAGTTACAATTTTACAATCTAACATACATATGTGCCAAATAGATTTCAATTCATCACCAAATTTTTTTCCTTCATTTCTGAAACAGAATGAAATGCAGCAAACTTTATAAACTATAGTATACACCGCACATGTATTTGTCTTCTTGTGTTTTTATTAATTGAATCTTTAGAATTTCTCTTAAAAAACAAACTGATTCTTGATATGAAAGCTAATTAAAATCCTTTTAATCCTGTATAGCTTAACTTAAGTGATGTAGCAGAAAGGAGTGTTTTAAGTATAATTTATTACTAATTGTCATTAATTAATCATGAAGTTTGTATACTTTAGTATATGTTCAATACATTTATTTTTTAAGTACCGTGTGTTTAAAAAAGTATCAAAACAGAAGCCGTATTCAGCAAGACGGAAATAAACGATGAATGAAATGTTAATTTTCTTTAAGATGGTCTCTTTTGCATTCACAAGATAAATAAACAGAGATAAAAATAGCAATAAATAGTGAGGAACAGATTAAGATATCTATCTCGGAGGTGTCTTTAAAAAGTATCAAGACTGAGGCTGTATTTACCAGGACGGAAATGAACAACGAATGAAATGTTAATTTAATCAAAATATTTCCCTTGGCATTCAACAAACCAACCATAAATCGCAGCCTATAAGTCAACTTGTCATTCAAGTCAACCTCAAGATTCTTTGGCTCAAAATTGTAGGTTTGATCTCTATTTACTGCATAAATTCACTCCCAAACATACAATAGGCTATTGTGACATTTTAGTTAGTGTTTACAGTCAGTGCATCAGCTTTCGGAAACAGCATGTGATACAGTGTTAATATATTACTCAATTTGTATTACAGTTTGTATTACATAAATTTGTATTACAATTTGTATTACATAAATCCCTGTTAATTTGTTAGATACATTCACTAAGCATGCGTTTAAATTGGAAATGTTTATATCAGTCTGCTGGAGTTACATTAAGTGGTGTATATGGATTTTCAGTACTGTTCCACTTGTTGACCTCTCTTGGGTAAAGGTTTGGATTTTAGCCCTGCCATATAAGTCGTTCTCTTGTTTTGTAGAGATTTGTTTTCATTAAAAGAATTGATTTGTATCCCAAAATTTACAGTAATCTTATTTATAATCGAACAATTATGTTTTTTTAGCATAAAATAGCCTGACAAGTGTTTACTTGCAAGTAAAACTAACTAATAAACCATCAACCAACCAACCAACTAATAATCTCAACATTACAACTTCTGACTTTAATTCTAATTTTGATTCAAGAAATATCCTTTTTATTTTCTGCCAATGTTTTTGGCTCTTTTTCCATATTAATTTTGTTTTTGTCATTTAGATTATTTTTCACACCAATTCCCTCTAAGGTTTGGTTTAGTTTAGATGTTGGTTTGGTTTGATTTCTTTGTTTAATGGCATATCAACTCTTTTTAGGTTATTTAATGCCAAAGCCATTCTCCTAGAAGAAGAGTAGTGGTACTATTTAACCCATAGCTGGGAGGATAAGGGCGTTCATACATAGTTTAGTTGTGTATTATGGCATATTAACCCTTGTGGATTATCTAATGCTGAATCATATATATATATATATATATATATATATATATATGATTTGTAAGCAAGCAGATTGTGTGTTACACTGTTCTAAACAAGCCAGAACTCATTTGTTTGCACACAGTTAAATAGTTTCAAGAACTGTTATTAAACACTAATGATTCTATTTAATATCAATAATTTGTTTGCACACAGTTAAATGGTTTGAAGTATAGTAAATCATTGAATTGTTTTATTTGACCCATAGATGGAAACCTAATAGGTGCAACCTGTCAGAGTGGACCAAAGTATAATGGAAATGGAGACATACAGCACATTCCCCAAAGCTCGACGACTGGAGCCTTACAATCAGTTTTGTGTCATACCAAGGACACTCCTTGGTGGTGGTAGTGGAGGTCTTATCCATCCGTGAAGATGCTATTGATGTAGTCTATAGCCTCACCTGACTGGACATCAATTCCTTCCTATCAGACATTATTAATTCTCTCATTACATTTATCTTTAAGAAGATAATCCACAAGGGTTGATATGCCATACTACACCAAGCAAATATTTCATAATTAATTAAAAAATATATGCTTTTTCGAAAATTCTATGCATTACAGGAATTCTTTCAAACTTTAGCGGCGTCAGTACTTCTGTAAGGGTGCACCCCTTTGACTCTCGCAAAGCACTTGAAGAAATATCTAGATGGGAACTACACAAGGATGCTGCATGCTGTTTTGAGAAAATACAGGAAACAGTACCCAGCATGTAAATTGTGTGAAATTCTTGGCTTGTTTCAATTAAATTATTACTTTGGTAAGTTCTTTACTGAAACCTGGGACAGCTGTAACTGAGCAATGATTATTTTAGAGTTACATTAGAAGAGAAATACTTTTTTTCTTGGGAAGTAATTATGTTAAAGTATAGAATGTGCAATCCCAAGGTTGTGAAACATATTTACGATAGTGGGGTAAAAAAATATAACTGTTCATTTAAAAAGAATGTTATTATTGACTTAATTACAAACCCACTTTATCTCCTTCAAAATAGTTCCATTGGGAAGTCACTTACTGATGAAGACATTACTTCCACTTCTAGAAATAGTGCTGGAAGTTTTCAACAGACACTATCTTGTTTTAGTTCATTATGACATGTTCTGAATTCTTCCAATCTATCTCCATGTCAGTACACCTGTATAGTTACACTACTTGGGCTATAACAAAGCAATTTGAAAAAAGCTAGATGTCAACAACTCAAAGATTCTGTGTGCTGTTTTGAACAAATCCTGTGAGCAGTGCCTGATAAAACAGCAGTTGTATGGCCACTTACCTCTCATCTTACAAACCATCCACATTAGTAAAACATGGTGAGTACAGTTGGAGATGTAAGGACTGAGTCATAAGCAACATTCTCCAATGGACTTTTATACATGGACACACCATTTGTCTGGTCAGTAAAAACTTATATTCGTCAGTTCTATGCGGATACCAGAAGTTACCTAGAAGACTTACAGATCAATGCTAAATAGGGATAGATGGCAAGAGAGACATAAGAAAATATATGCAGTCAGATGGCTTGGATGATAATGAAGGTGATGAAGCATTTTACATATTGCTTATTGTGGCATAAAAATGAGCATTAATGTGTTTGTATATATATGTATATATATAAATGAATGTATATGTGTGGCTCTCTGTGTGGGCTCATGGATGAGTGTCCAAAAAGGAGATTGTATCTCCAGCCCCTCTAAAGTAGTGCTGGAGTGTTCAGAAGACCTTTCTTTGTCTATTTTATTGCGAAGACCACACAAAGAACTGTGCCCCTGAAAACCTGTGAGACCGGAAGAAAGATGAAGGATGTTAGTCAGTTAGGTGTGAGACTTCGATGCGGAGGGTTCAGACATTCAGAGCTCAGAATGTGGGGCCGGGCAGTTTATAATGAAGACATGGAGCATTGATGGCAATGACAAGATGAGTTAGCATATTTAGTTGCTGTTTAGGATTTTCACTGGGTTCTCGCGATAGCCATGAACATACATACATAGAATGAAAGTGCAAACTTCACTTTCCTGTGTTTGTAGTTTCTTTCTTGTCTGTTTCTTTCTTCTACTCTCTGTTTGTTGTTTGATATTTTTTAAAGATTCACAGCCAGGATCTTATTGCAAATAAGTTTCATTGATTTGTAAGCATGAATAAGTAATTTTGTGGAAGTTGATAAAAATAAAAATAAACTAAACTCAAGATGGATCTTTTTTCCCTCAGCTGCAAGCTAGTGGTGCATGAGCCCGCCCAAGTCTAGTACTTGGTATAAGACCATGTCTCCTCTAGCAGCAGCCTATATTAGAATACCACCTGGACTTATCACCTACTACTAAAAACACCAACTTTGGACTTATCACCCTTGAATGACTTTTTCTAATGGTCCAGGCAGACATTCCTAGCTACAGAGTAGCTGTATGAAACCCCAAAATAAAGTGGAAATTTGAAAAGGTATTTTAGTCTCTTTTCTTCTTTCCTTCCATAATTCTTTTGCAGCCTTCTATAGACACAGAAGATGCCAATGAATTAAATGGGGTAGCAAAGAAACAAATGGAGTCAGATACTCTAAACTCAATTACTCACAACCAATGGAACTAAAAAACTAAATAATAACCAACCAAATCATCTATGCCCCATAATTTAACAGGGAATATTAATCACTATTTCATATTTTCAAACTATTCAAAAGCAATAATAAATCAGACCCACATTGTAGATATAAATAAGCTTCAAATTCAGTTAATTGCATTATTCTTGACTAAGGAAGAGTCCCTGAGGTGTAGTAGCTAACATGCTGAACTGCAAACTCATAGTAAGCGAGTTTAAACTCTAGGTATGCTATGACATTTATTTTCGGATTGATACCCTTAGATAAGGCATGAAATCCTTTATCCTCTTTTCAGCTGTGGATCAAATAGCACTACGACTAGGATGGCTTTGGCATTATATAACCCTTAAATACCTGAATGCCATGAAACAAAGAAACCAAAACCAAAAGTGAGTCTTGTGTATAACTCTGTTGACAAGTGCAGTGATACAAGAATGAATATCAACACTAAAAAATGTCTGCTAATCACCAGAACATTGAATACACTGACTGTATTGCATATAAAGAGGTAAGACTCCTCTATGAAAATGGGCATTCTGGGTATGACACTAAATTACATCAGATGGTGAGGCTCCTGTTCTAAAGATCTGGAAAGTGGAGAGTTCTCTTTCATTGCCATTGCTACTAGGCTTACTCTGACCCAGAGTGGTAATACCCTTTTAGGGTCCCATAAGTCGATCAATTAGATCTGTTTGAAAATTATTTGTATTCAGTTAGACTATGTGCAAAAAAAAACTCTTATAAAAGCAAGACAAAAGATATAAGTATGAATATACAATACATGTGATTCCCTAACCTCTAGTTACAAAATGACCCATGGCAGTTGATAGACAGTTAAAATAAATTAATTATTAAAAAAAAAAGAACTTTGTCACTGTCTCCTTTTTTCTGCAGCTCTTAATCTAATTATCATCATCATCATCATTTCATGCTGCCATTTGTCTCTATTGTCCATTGCATTTGGCAGGTTGACTAGATTACATTCTGTGTCTGTTCAGAGCTATTGTAGATAAATTGCTAGCTAGTCATTCAACACCTGCTTCTCTGTATGAAGGGGTCCACAAGAAAACGTCACTTATGAATTTGTCCTTACTTCTCCTGTAGTGTCCTGCATGTCTTTTTCATCTGATTTGAATGGTTTTAGAGATGGGAGGTTAGAGTACAGATCCTCCCCTCTGCAGAGGTATTACTGTTTTTATTATATTCTAAACACCACCACTCTCTAAGTTAGTGATTGGTATTTTACTAAACCAAATGTTGACCAGACATTTCTCAAAACTTCTTTGAAGTCATATGACCAACTTTGAAATAAATAAATATTTTATTTACAAGCAAGGTACCAAAAGCAAGAAGTTATCTTTACAGCCTGAACAGGAAACCAATGAGTTGAGATCTGGACTTTAACTAAGTTAAAACTTAAGAAATGTACAGGGGGTAATGAGGGTAAAAAAAAAGAGAAAAGAAGAAACAGAAGAAAAAAATGAAGAAAAGGGAAAGAAAAAAAAAGGGGAAAAAAACTTTTTTTCTTAACCTACAAGTTAAGCCTTGGAAGCCACAGGAAGCTCTATGGTGGATGTGAAGCACGGCAGATGGACCCAGCATTGGGTCAATGGTGCGCTTCACCTAATACTGGGCAGACAAAGCCCACAGGTCAACGGCTAGGATCAAATAGTTAAGTCAGAAAACTACTGCTACTCATCTTTAAGGGTGATGTCTATTGATGAGTTAAAAATAGAGCCATCGAAAGATTACCATAACTCTCACTTAATCTAATTATAATTCACTAAATGTCTTTTTTTTTTCATCTGTCTCTCATTGTATCATGCAATGACAATTCCCATCCAGTCATCAGGTCCTAAAATATGTCTACTGTATTCTCTGCACATGGGTAAAACCCTCTCCAAAAAAAAAGAGGGTGTGTCCGAGAAACTACATTCAGTGATGAAAATTTTGAACTTGGGGAGTATAGAGTATCCCTTTGTTGCCACTACTTCTATGAACCACTTTGACCGAGAGGGGTAGTACCTCTAAGTGTCTCATCATGTAGATCTTTCTAAAAAATTGTTCATATGAGATAAGAATGTTTTGTACCGTATAACTGTGTGCAAATTGTTTGTATTAAAGAGTTTGCCAATAATGATCCTGGAGACCAGGGTTTAATCCCAGGTTGAGTCATACCAAAGACTCAAAAAATGGTACTTGATGCTGCCTTGCTTAACACTCAGTATAATAAGGTAAGGATCAAGGGTAAAGTGGAGCAATTCAAAGAATAGAGTAGCACCCTCCTCTACACCTTGATGTAGTAGCTATTGAAAAGGGAACCATCGGGTCACCCTCAACTAAGGTCACAAACTTTACTTGAAACGAGATAATTGTATATAAACAAATTTTTATCATTATAATAGTCTCTTGAAACCATATAATGTGTATAAATTATTAGCATGAAGAATAATTACTTGAAGCTTTAATTGTTTACAAATGATTCAAATCATAAGTCATATGAAACCATATAACTGACTGAAAAAGCAAACTTTGTTTGGCTATAAACAACTCAATATGGGTTGACATGTAGTGAAACCAACCAACTACATCAAACTACATCAAACTACATCTTAACTGGCCTTGGCTGGGCCATCTGGCATTTGTGCCAGATGGGGTATTGAAATCAAAGGCAGATTCTAGGCTGAAAGGCCCCCAGCTTCAGCTGGGCCACCTTCGGGTGGGTGAGCTGCAACATTGACACCTTTGTCCTCTATGTATAGCACTGGACTTTGTTGTCCAGTTTAAGCTATAACCCGGCACCAGTGGCTGAACCCAGATTTGGATCCAAGAAACAGCTTTGCTCATTAGGCCCACATTGCACTTAGTGGGTCAATGAGCAACATAGACCAGCAGGGTTTGAGCCTTGGCTCATGCCTGACCATCCCCTCCCCTAAATCCCCACGGTAATCGGCCTTCAGGTCATTCACCTTGTGTCAAGCCCTGTCTGGTGGGAGTTAGTGGCAAATACATACATCAAACTACATCAAATTTTTTACATTTACTAATAGGATTACCTAGCAATTTTTAGTATGTTAAGTTTTGAATATTAAATATTTTTAATAAAAGGTTCAACTTACAATATAAGTAAAATTCTAAACTGGACCCTTACTTTGTGTTCATTTTCTTATGACTGGAAAATCATGTTTAAATAAGTGCAAGCAATGTCCATGAGACAACATCAAAGTTAACCTCTTGACATCAAAGCATGCCAACAGCATGCATTCCTTTCTTATCATCAGTCCCCTTCAGCCATTGCTCTTGTGGAACCTACTATCCACCAGACCTGATGAATATAAGTTTACTAAACTTAGCTTAATTTGCACAAGTTTGCAATTATGGGGTATCCATTAAGAATTGAACTTGTGAATACTGATCTGCAGGCCTAACTCTTTAACCATTACACAATGCAAGGCACACAAACCTCTCCACAGTAAAATTTTCATCTAATAAATTAAAATCTAGCTACATATTCAAATCAGCAAATGATATAAAAATATATGTTTGGTTTCAAATTATACAGTTGACCATGTTCAAATCCAAGTGACAAGTCATCAGCAATTTTTCATTTGTTGATAATTTCTATTTCTTTTCATGTTCAGAACTAAAAAATCAATGATTATGCTATAACGCTCCAGCTTAGCAACACCCCATTTCTATGAGCTACAGAATTCAATGGCAAATAAATTTTTTGTATAGCTGACTTTTACATTTTTTGGAGGAAAGCAAATTTTTTTGTATAGCATCCTTTTTTGTAGCAGTCTTTTTTCTGATATTTTTTGTATAACAATCTGTATCAAAGACAACTGTAATAAATGCAATAATATCAAACTTCGAACATAAATAAGAGAGCCTTGAAGTTCTCTTTTATAACAGTACACTGTTGTATGAGAATTATAGTATACTTGCTTCTGGAAATAAACTCATACATGCATATGCAATATAATTTAACACAGCCCAGTTGGTTGGGTGAGGGACTGTAGAATACACTGACAGCATCTCTAGAGAAGGGTAAAATCTCCCAACAAGTGTTCTGGATGTGACACTAAACCGTTAGATTGTTAGGCTCCAATCCTGGAACTTTGTGAAATGTGGAGTACTCCTACATACCATTACTCCTAGGTCAATTCTAACCCTGAGTGGTAGTACCTGTTAGGGTCCCAACAATACATCAAAGAGAACCATTTAATCATTTATTAAACAATTAAACTGTGCACAATCAATAAAAAGCAATACTTGAAACTATTTAATTGTGTGCAAACAATAAATAGCAATTCTTAAAATCATTTAACTGTTTGCAAACAAACAACTCTGACTCATTTAAAAACAGTTACAGTAAATTATTTGTTTAGAAAATATGTATAAACATATATGTAGGTGTGTGTGTGTGTGTGTGTGTGTGTGTGTGTGTGTGTGTGTGTGTGTGTGTGTGTGTGTGTGTATGAATGCATGTATATACAGGATTTGGTATTAAATAACCAACAAGGGATGAAATGCTATAAAACTTAACCAACCAACCAACCTATAATTTATTGTGTAGCATATTTTACAAGCTCCAGGAAGTAACTTCAAGATACAAAACACTTGTTCATTCCATCTTGTGGAGGCTTAGCAGCAACATCATATATTTTTAGATAAGTGATTGCACAATATTTTCAATATGATAGAAAGGATGTAACGCTGAAGACCTGCCGGAGGCGATGAATGATAGGGAGAAGTGGCGAGAGAGGGTCAGGGATATCCGTGCTGGCGGCGTGACATGATGATGATGATGATATATTGACAATATATTGATAATATTACACCATATTTTCAGTAGGATAGTATTATATATTAATGATAATTGTTTGCTAACAGGTAACAAGTTATACATCTACATTCTTTTGCATTTCTTGGAAATTTTATTGACTGTCTATACACTGAATGTATGCAATGTAGAGAGGTAAGACACCACCCTAAAAAAAGTGGCTACTCTGTATATAACACTAGACTGCATCTGGTGGTGAGACTCCATTTCTGGAACTCTGTGAAGTACCCCTTCATTGTCATTATTCCCAGGTCCCATCTGACCTGGAATAGTAGTACCTATTAAGGTCTCTATGGGTCAGTAAATCTGTTGAAAAATTATTGACTACCTATAGCAGGGGTCTCAAACATGTGACCCACAAAGTACTTTTTTATGGCTGGCAGCATAGAAATTTTCATGAATAATATTTTCCTAAAATCTGATTATTTTTCAGTTGCCCCTGACCATGTTTGTCTGTAGAAAGGTGTAGAATATACTTGAAATAACGGTTACTTTTATTTCAAAATCAAAAGCTGAAATGTAGAAACAATCTAATTTTATATACATTTAACAAAATCCTTCTTCATAAGTTTAATGATTGGTTTAGTTTAGTTTAGTTTGGTTTTATGTCAGATCAACCATTGTTGGTTATTTAATGCCAAATCCATTTTTATACATATGAACAGTTCTATTTCAAACAATTCAGTTTAGCATAAGTATACCATTTAAATATCAAAATAGTTCTATTTCAAACAGTTCAGTTTAGCATAAGTATACAGTTTAGTTCTATTTGACCCATAGATAGGACCCAATCAGGTGTCACCATTTTGGGCCAGAGTGGACCTGGGAGTGATGGCAATGAAGGGGTACTTTACATTCCCTAAAGTTCTAGTATTACTGGAGCCTCACCATCAGATTGTTTAGTGTCATATCTAAGACACTCGTTGAGAGGAGTCTTACCCCTCTGCAGTGATACAGTCAGTGTATTCTTCAGCCCCAGTTGACTTTGTTTTATTTCATAATATAAGAAAAAATAGATTTCTCTTCTAGTATTGGCATGGAAAAAGGGTGCCAAAGATGACAGAAAACACAGCTGTTTTACAGATTTGCATCATAACTGAAGGAAATCACAATACCCACCTCCCCACTTTTAGCTCACTGTGTCTGTGCCTCAGGACATAATTACACTTTTGTGTTCCTCACTTTGAGATGTAAAGGATTTTAACCATTAAAAATATTTGTTAAAAAGTCTATTAAGCTAATCTATCTGGGATGGTCATTCTACATAGCAATTTAGCATTGCATTTTTTAGGAACGTATTTTGTACACTACCTGTTAAAAAGCATTTTATACTTATTTATAATTACCCACTATCCACATGAGATATGTTCAAAACGCTGTATTTGCCAAGGAAGAAATGATCAGTGAATGAAATGTTAATTTGCTTCAAAATTTATTGGAATTCATAAGACACTTATTCCAGCCAGAGTTCCATTGGTCGAAGTGTTGTATTTTGACCTTCGACCCAGCCAAACATGCCATTCCAAAGTGATGCACCGGAAGGAAGTGACACATCCCAATGGCCAGTAATTGAAAGAATTTGCATAGGTGGAAATTGACTGATGAAATGGGACAAGGTAAAAATCCCATGATACACTCATAGACTGATGCACCGGAAGAGAGTGACCTCTGAACTGCATGACAGTTATTTCCGCTTGATGACGATCAAACATGCCATTCCAAAGATTGAGTGGGCAATTGAGTGGGTGTTGAACTATTATATAACTCGGTCAAGACAGGAAGTCAGACAGTTGGGGTCCAGAGAGTTGCTGATAAGATGTGGTAGAGAAAACCCGGCGGAGGGGGCCCTTGGGACCCCTGATGAGTTGGGGATCAGAGACATCGGAGACAAGATGTGGTAGGGAAAGCCACACCCGGCCGAAGGGGCCCTTGGGACCCCCGATGGAGTTTGGGGACCAGACCAGTTGGTGATAAGATGTGGTATAAAAAGCCAGCACTCAGCCGAAAGCTGGGCCCCTGGGCCTCCGGTTGAGCAGCCCTGGAGAACGAGAAAGGCACAACGCTGAGGGGCATAAGAGTGGGGTCAATATATTGCAGTCTTTGTTCGGTCTCCAACTCCCTCTCACACACAAATGTTACAATAAAATGAGAGGTACATATTTTTCTAAAGAAGTCTTCGCTCGTCCTTTATCATTGTGTCGTGATACTTTCTGCATGAATCTGCATATGAGTATATAACAGAAGCACCTTTAAAACAATTCTTTTGATATGGTGTGAAGCTGACCTTCTATATTTCTTTAATATCCTTGACATCCTCAAACCTTATTAAACAGAAAAAAACTGAGCAATTTATATAATAAATTTTCAGCTTAGGAAGAAGAAGAAAAAGTCATGTAGACCTAGATCTAATGAGTATGGAGGGTGCTACTTTTTCAAAATCTTGAGTTTCAGCTAAAACTGTGGGTCAAAAACTATCAACATGATGTTCATGATTTCTTTTTATTTGATGCTGACTCAGTAGTCTAGATATCTATACATTATCCCTTTAATATATAATTTGCTCAGCTGTGAACATTTTCATTTGAATTTAAGATCAGAAATTCAAACTTAAAAAAAAAAAATTAATTTTCAGTCTAAATACTTATATATATATATATATATATATATAAAGTAAAAAGTGAATTTTGTGACTGTAGTTGACCTTTCATTAGCTACTACAATGAGGAATAAGGAAGGGCACTACTCTTTTCTTTGCTCCACTTTATCCTTGATCTGTACCTTATAATGCTGATTGTTAAGCAAGATGACATGAAGTACCATTATTTGAGTCTTTTGTATGACTCAACTTGGGATTGAACCCCAATTTCATGGGCCTTTGGTGAATCCTCGACCAACAAGGCCAATGGTATATATATATATATATATATATATATATATACGTGGCGTATTCAATAAGTTTCCAGACTTTTTGTATAGGCATTATTGCTATACATCTTACGAGATGACTGACTGATTTTTATGATTTCAGGTTAAAATGAACAGCTACAGCAGCAATTGAAATACACCCTACTAAAGCCTGATTGTCACAGCTCGTGAATTTCAAAAATGCAATGAGGACACTTTAGAAGAACGATATGCAATAAAATTCTGTTTTAAACTTGAAAAAATGACACAGAAACGTATGGAATGCTTCAGACTGCTTTTGGAGCATCTTGCATGAATCAAGCATCAGTTTTTGAGTGGCATAAGAGATTCAAGGAAGGCACAGAGTCTGTGAGGGATGATGAGAGGTGTGGGAGGAGTAAGGAAGTCAATACACCAGAGTTGATTGGCCAAAGGGTTAGGGTTAGGGTTACTATGTTGAGGTTTTAAGGGAGTTCAGGAAGAGATTCCTAGGGAAGAAGCCAGCACTCTTCAAATCGGGTCAGTAGCATTTCCAGCAGGACAATACACCAGCCAACAACTCCATCCTTGTCACAGACTATTTGACCAAGATGGGCATCAAGACAGTTCCTCAGCCTCCCTATAGTCCAGCCCTTGTTCCCTGTGACTTTTGGTTATTCCCTAAGCTCTGAGGCTGTCGTTATGAGACAAGTAAGGAGATGAAAGAGGCTGTGATGAAGGTCATTGACACGCTCACACAAGAGGACTTCCATGGGGCCTTCCAGAAGTTGTTGGAACAGTACAACAAGTGCATTGCAGCTAGTGCAGATTACTTCGAAGGGGACTAGTGCCTATATGAAAAAAAGTCTGGAAATTTATTTAATGATCCTTGTATATACATCTACACATTATCCCTTTATTATATAATTTTCTCAGCTGTGAACATTTTCATTTGAATTTAAGATCAGAAATTCAATATTTTAAAAAAATATTAATCATAAAACTGTACTTTCTATATTTTGCAAATATTTCAATGCTAAAAAACTATCCAAGATGTAACATGAGAAAAAAGGTGTCATGGACCGAATGAAATGGCAAATGGAAAAAACAACCAAAAAAACTTATGTCCCCTTTCCACTATCCGATCTATGAACACATGTCTCAAGTGAAATTGAAAACAGTTAACTCTAGAAATCTTCAGCATAGACATAAAATAAGTCGCCTGTGAGCTCTACATAATAATAAAAAAATTATTGTTATTCGTCGTTGTAATTTAAAAGCTTGACAATTTTTATATAAATACTTTGTATGCATTTTAATGTTGAAAAGTAGAGTTCAACTTAAAAGTAAAAAAAAAAACCTGAAACCAAAGGAAATGAATTAGAAATAAAAAACATATTGCCAAATTCAAAATATTGAAATATCAATATTTAAAGAGTGAAAGTAGTTCAAAATCATTTTGATATTATCTCAAACTGGTATTATCACCCTGGATCAGAGTGGAACTGGGAGTAATGGCAACAAAGGAATGATTCCACATTCTCCAAATCTCTATAACTTGAGCCTCACCACTGGAAACAAGTAGAAAAGTATGTTTAGGAGTTTTTTCAGAAATGCTGAATTGGAAAACTATTGGCATTTAAATTAGTTTTAATGGTTCCTCTTACAAAAAATAGATATTTCAAATATACAGATATGACAGATATTACAGATGTACAGATATACAGATGTACAGATATGACAGATATGACAAATATTACAGATATGACAGATGTACAGATATTACAGATATACAGATATGACAGATATACAGATGTACAGATGTACAGCTATAACAAATATTACAGATATGACAGATATACAGATATTACAGATGTACAGATATACAGATATTACAGATGTACAGATATGACAGATGTATAGATATGCAGATATGGCAGATGTATAGATATGACAGATATACAGCTTCTATGCATCCGATTTTATTTTAGGGTGAGATAATTTTTCATCATAAAATGTTATTTAATTTCATGGATTTTACTTTTATTCAATAAAAATAATCATGAAAATTTGCATAAAGGGTATGTCAGGAAAATAAGCAGCCATTTTTAATATTTTGAAAACTCATCAGAGAGGACCTCACTGCATTTACATGAACATGCACTCTTCTATAGGGTTACTCAGTCAGCAGTGAGTTGCCATTGATTGATATAGTGTATTTTGTGACTGTTGCATTTACTGTGAATATGCATGAAGGCTTTCAGTACTGATTCAATAAGTGGTTTTTGTACTGAAAAACTTGTCCAGGAATTTATTGAAAGTAGTCAAAAGCCTTCAACAAACAGAACATCTGAAAATGTTGAAAGGAAACTAAAATGAATAAAATATACCTTTGCAATGATAAAAAAACAAAAATGAATGAGTAAACTGATTTATTAGTTGATTGGTTTGATGGCATGATAACCATTAAGGGTTATTTTATGCTAGAGGTTAGGGAATTACATTCATTGTATGTTCATACTTTAGTGTATTTTTTCTTTAGAGCTTATTTTTTTGCACACAGTCATATTGAATATGAATAATTTTTAATCAAATCTATTTGATCTCTAGATGGGACTCTAGTAGGTACTACCACTATGGGTAAGAGAGGACCTAGGAAAAATGGCACTGAAAGGGTAATTCACACTCCATAAAGCTACAGAACTGGATCCTCATTGTCACATTCATATTATTATGTGTCACATATTAAATATCAAAGAGTTACACGTGGCTTGTAAGTGGTAGTTTGACTACCAGTGCTTTACAACATTCTAGTGACTCTCAATAAATATTTCTCTGTACTCTATATTGGCAATATCTTATTTAGATTATCTGAAAACATTTTCCTTATTTCACAAAATGGCTTATTTTTTTTTAAATGGCAGCAATTCATTTATTGGGATATATATTCTAAAAAAAAAAAGAAAATAAAACAGACTTTATCTGCAAGTAATATAAAAAAAAAAAGTAATTATCTTTAGAATTTTAAATTCTATAATACAATCAGAATCGCCCTGTGATGTCTAGAAAAGTGCTATTTAAACTGGTGGTATCCATGCCTTTGTTGGTATGCAAATCATCAACTACTAGTATGTGGCGAATCTCGATTTTCACATTATCATAGTATACAGTGTGCAGCATAAATAGCTCACACATTCTAAACTGTCACCTGTGTGGTGCAAGTTAAATTAGGCAAGTGGTAAAGGTAGCTCCATTTAGAAAATGTCTTATCATTTCTTTTCAGGTAAGATCAGTTAAGATGATGGTTTGGAATAGTGTACACCACATGTTTGCTATTGAAACATTTTTAACACTTGTAAATCTGTAATTATTACATGGACAGCTTTTCATATTCATTTCTTGTCACATTGGAATGATGCTGTTCTGGATAGAAAATTGATACAACTATGGTTCAAAAACTCAGAACCAGAGGTTCATTGATAAAAAGAAAGCCATCTGGAAGACCAGGAAGCACTCAAACTTTAGAACATGTTCAAATTGTTTAACTGTTGTGCAATCTCATACACATTCATCCTGTAAATATGATTTGGCTTTGGAATTATTTTACTGAATAAAAAATACTAAGAAATTAGCTAGAGAGAGTTATCATTGCCCCTTGCCTAAAGTTCTCTTGCACCACACAAGTGGTTATTTATAACATGGGCAGTATTTCTGTTACACCCAGCATATAACATGTACATATGAAAATACATAAGTTCTTTCAATATTGTATAATACTATTCTTTCTACATGCTGTTATATATAATTAGTTAGAACATGGTCATAAATAGCATGTTATGTAAATATGAAAATACATACATTCTTTCTGTATTGTTTAATATCATTCTTTCTACATGCTATGATATAAAAGTGAGATCATGATAATAAATAACATTATATAAATATGAAAATGCATAAAATCTTTCTGTATTATTTAAATATTATTCTTTCAACATGCTGTGTATAGAAGTAGTTAGAACATGATCATAAATCAAATAATAACATAAAAAAGTATGATCCTATTTACCCAACCCCTCCGCTCGGGCAGGATATAACACATAGTCAATTTTTAAGCGGAGTTTAACAGGTTTGAATTCAGAGTTTTCCTTCTCCTAGACTAGTTGCCTCACCAAGGCTGAAGAACCTAGTCTGTCCTACTATTTACCCATAGCTGGAGGGAGAATAATTGGATTCATACCTTTCCCAAGGGTATTAGTGCTATGTGAAATGTAATCAGTCTCGTCCAGGATTTGAACTTGTGTCGCCGTGTCCATTTCCTACGACAATAACGATTACACCACGGGCACCTCCATAGAAAAATATGATGGCATATCAGAAAAACATCACATTAGGTAATTTGGGAAGAATCAGTCTCAAATAAAAGACAAGAGGTAACATTAAATGCAGCACCATATGTAAACAAACTAACAGGATTTTTCCTCGTAGCCATAATAAATATAAACAATGAAATTATAGATTTGTTAGGTTTTCAAAATATATAAATATAAATATCTCTGCAATTGTTTATTTCCCTTGCCTTTTATAGATCTACAGTCAAGTGTCACCTAACGCCCTACCAAACAACAGTGTCCATTTGTGTATAATTGCAATAAAAAAATGTTAAAAATAATAAAAAGAATCAAATTCAAACATCTGCTCATTGCAGATAGAATCAGTGTTTAAACAGAATAAAAAACACATGATTACCCAAAAAGAGAGGAGAGGTTGGCACCAAGCATATGGTGATGTTAAATTTCTGTATTAATTGATTTTAGACAAAAAAAAAATGTTGTTAAAAAGGATTTGCTCATACTGCCTTTAAATCAGACGGCAGAAGAATTTTGCTTGTTTTAATATTGTTTTCTCATACAGAATAAATTTAAGAATAATTACAACAGATTAAAAACAATATATCATCTTGCCAGAGCAAACTAGATAGAATGAATACAAAATAAAATGAGTCACAAAATGAATGCATAAAGAGGTATATGAACAAATGTCCTTAGCATTTAAACATGTAAAACAAATGGAAATTTTTCGTAAAGACTTACATATTTAAGAAATCTATTATTCTAGGTTTTCATGGGCAATGTGACATGTGGTTGCTACGGACGAAAAGTCTCATGTCCTGGAAGACAGAATCTCATCCATTTCAAGGCATGCTGTGAGTAAAAGGAGGATTGAACTTTCATGTGCTTGACTTGTATACTGCTTTGTTAATACCACCTGGCAGTCATTAGTAGAACTTTATTTTTTACTGTATCTTCAATGATTCAGAGGGTACCAACAATTGTTCAGCTCACAAACTTCTTTCAAAATTTCTACTACAAAATAATCAAACTGTATCAAAGAATACTAAATACATATTTATTTATAAATGTACCAAGTATACTTTATATACATAATTCATATTTGCATACCTTGCA
Source organism: Sepioteuthis lessoniana (assembly GCA_963585895.1). NCBI lineage: Eukaryota > Metazoa > Mollusca > Cephalopoda > Myopsida > Loliginidae > Sepioteuthis > Sepioteuthis lessoniana. Next base: position 36,038,018 of record OY757917.1, read on the forward strand.
TTACCATATCTTTATGGTACAATATAATTGAATATATTGATGGTCACTATGTTACCCTGATGACCAGCATTGAATGGAGTCAGCTAAGGATGTAGTCCTGGATTGAAACACATACGGCACAATATAATTGAATATATTGATGGTCACCATGTTACCCTGATGACCTGCACTGAATGGAGTCAGCTAAGGATGTAGTCCTGGATTGGAACCCATATGGCACAATATGATTGAATGCATTGATGGTCACTACATTACGCTGATGACCTGCACAGAATGGAGTCGGCTAAGGATGTAGTCCTGGATTGGAACCCATATGGCACAATATGATTGAATGCATTGATGGTCACTACATTACCCTGATGACCTGCACTGATTGGAGTCAGCTTGGGATACAGTCCTGGACTGAAGCCCATACCACACAATATAATTAAATACACTGATGGTCAATAACTTACCCTGACCCTGATGATAGACTAACATCTAAAAAACATTTTGGAATGGTGAGCAATCAACATATTAGTCATTCCTGCTGTATACTAGGATCTAAAAGGTCAAGTTCATCAGTTTCAAACCAAAAATATTCCTTATTTAAATAATTTAATTAGAAAGTCAGTAAACAAAAACAGTCACTCATTTATAAGAATTTCCAAAGACCAGTTTGGAAAGGAATAACAAAACAAAATTATTTGTAAGAATTTGATATTTTTTCAGAGTTAGATGTGCGAATTAAAACTTAGTGCTTGCATAAAAACTGAACATGTTAGAATTGTTAGATGTTTGAAATATGCTGATAAAAATCTCAACAGTTTAATAGCCATTTCTCGGGTGATCTTTATTGATTGTTTCCCTTAAAGAATGAGTTTGCCCATTGAAGGGCTCTGAGACAGTCATATGAAAATCAGAAAATTACTTTCTCACTCTCTTTTACTTTCATTTGTTGAACAGTAAAACTGCCATCTACCCAGCCTGACTTTAGAGTAAAGCTAACATGGCTATTATCATTTTTACTGTCAATCTATCTCAAGTAAGATTTTTTCTATTTTTGTACTCCGTTCACATACTGCTTGTTCATATAATAATATTTGCATATTTCATCTGTTGAGACATGTTTGTATATTATTTTTAATACACCTTGTACATATATTATGTATATATCAGTTGTCTCTATGTGTAAATGAGCTTAACCTTATCTTTCCACCTATTTATTCAGCGTTAGTATATTATAGGATATACCCATGTTAATATTGATACTTGGTGAATCGGAACTCAAAAAATATCCTCCCAGCTTCCAAGCAACTCTCTACCTTGATAGACTGAAGTAATGATTTCAAGTAAAAAGCCAACAGGATAGAAGAAGGCTTTCTTTGAATAAGTAAGCTATTTAATTATTAAAAACAAACAATCCACAAAATGATTGCTGACTTATAAAGAATCCTGAAGATCAGATTGGAAATAAATAACAAGACAAAGTTACCATCACAATCAGATTTTTTAAAAAGTTAATATGCAAATTAGTTATAAATCTTAAAACTGAATACACAAATTAGTTATCTCTATTAAGAATCATTAAGGGTTTTCGGACTATTGTCTTCATCTTTATTGTTATTTCCATAACCTTTCAGCCAATACGTTCTCAAGCCTTCTTCAGGAACTTTGAACTACGTCCTTTACTGAATCCACAGGGGTCATCTGTTCTAATTCCATTAGCCATAACCAGGTACAAGTGTTAAGTTGTCCTGTATTGTTACTTGCCTGCAGTCAGGATTAAACCTGCAACATCCAGAAGCTTAGGGAACCAACACCTATAACCATTACGCCATGTGTCCTTAACACTTGTACCCAGTTATGGCTAAAGGAATCAGAACAGGCGACCCCCATGGATTCAATAAAGGATGTAGTTCGGAGTTCCGTGTAGGTTCCCAAGTTTGACAAGAAGGCGGGAGGACATATCTGCCAAAATGTTGTAGGAATTACAATAAAGATGAAGACAATAGTCTGAAAACCCTTAATTATAAAAATCATCAAGCTTTGTCTCAGAAATTTAGACAACTCTATCAAGAACTGGTAAATTTGCCAATGTATAAGTCATGTTTCAAAACAAATAAGTAACCTCAAAAACAAATGACACATTAAGTTTATTTGATTTATACACACACATATCTCCACATACATAGATAGGCCAAATAACTTTATGCATACATATAAATATATATATATATATATATATATATATATGGATGAAGTGACCTATGAACCTTTAGGATTCCCTATGTAACAGTGGTCTATTTTAGAAAGAGTGAAGGATTTTAATTAACATTTTATAGTTATTTCCATTTTGGATCATTGCGATCATTAAGAACTTACATTTAGCAATTTCCCCTCCAGTTTGTGACTGAATGATATTTTTTGTTGGTTGTTCATCTGGCTGAACATTTTTTCATCATACAAATTATTGATAGAAGGGAGGTAACAATGAAATGCTAATTAAAATACTTCACTCCTTCCTGACAAAAGCAACATAGACTTATGTTACAATTGGAAACCAAGGATTTCATGGGTTTCTAATATCTAATAAAAAAAGATATTTTTAAAATCAGATTTGGTGAATATGTTCCGGATACTATTTTAGTTTTTGATGTTATAAAATATATTGATTGATAAATATGATAGAGTAGTTGTCTCACCAAGGATAAAGAAACTAATCTAACTATTAAGCATAGTACAGTTGGTTTGAACCAAGGGTTTTCCTTCTCCTAGATCAAGGATAAAGATTCCAGTCTACCCAAATATTAAGCATCCTTCAGTCAGTTTGAATTCAGTTTTCTTTCTACTAGACTGGTTGCTATTCCAAGACAAAATATTTCAGTCCACCCAATTATTAAGCAGACTACAGCTGGTTTGAATACAGAGTTTTTTCTTCTTCTAGACTGGTTGTCATACCAAAGGTAAAGATTCTAGTGTGCCCCAATATTTACCCATTTATGACGTGTGAAAAAGAAATGGATTCATAACCTTCCCAAAGGCATTAGTACAAAATGAAAATGCAAAAAGCTTCATCCAGGATTTGAACTCAGCTTTTTCAATCCATTTCAAACAATAATAATGAGGCTGTGTCAGTACTATTGTATGGATGCACCACAAAATTCATAAAGAAAAAACTTTTATGTATCAATTAGTTTCTGTGAACCATTGTAAAAGAAAGGTTTTCAAAATGCTGACTTCCTTGTATGAAAGATTGTCAAATCACAATCATCTTAATCTTCTACTTATATTTGTGCTTTCACAAATATCGTTAAGATCTATGATGAGTCATTAGACATCTTTAAATCAGAGAGACAAAGTAGATATCTTGACCCTGTATTTCAATAATGAACTTTATTTGGAATTTACTCCCAGATCAACATCTGTGTCAGTGCTGCTCCATGGACGCACCACTTGGACTCACACTAAATATCTGAAGTAAAAGCTAGATGGTAAACTGTTTTGAACAAATACAAGAAGCAGCACCCTACAAAACAGCTGCTGTATGGTCACTTACCTCCCATCTCAGAAACTATCCAGGTAAGACAAGCAAGGTAGTGGGAGCCCGCATTGTGTAGTGGCTAATATGAATTTGAATTCCTGTTATGCTATCGTCCACTTTTAGACTGATCCATTGGGGAAAGCAATGAACCGCTTTATCTTTCCCTGCTATGGGTGGAATAGTACCTCTACTCTATAAAGATGACTTTGGCCTAAGGTTTGGTTTGGTTTGGTTCAGTTTTATGCCATATCGGCCATTGTAGGTTATTTAATGCCAAATCCGGTTTATTCATATATATTAAACATATATGATTTGTAAACATGTCAACAAAGTTAAATAGTTCGAAGTATTGCTATGTATGACAAAGAATTCAATTAAACATCAATCATTTGTTTACCCATAGTTAAATGATCAAACAATTCTATTACAAACAATTCAATTTAGCATTTGTTAGCATACAGTTCAAATGTCATACAGTTCTAGTTGACCCATAGACAGGAGCCTATCAGGTGATACCCCTCAGGGCCAGAGTAGACCTGGGAGCGATGGTGATGAAGGGGTATTCCGCATTACCTAAAGCTTTAACATTACTGGAACCTCACCATCCAATTGTTTAGTGTCATATCCAGAACACTCGTAGGGTAGGGGTCTTACCTCTTTGCAGAGAAGCAGTCAGGGTATTCTACAGCCCCAGCCAACTGAGTAATTTGGCCTTAAATAACCCAGAAATTTTGTTATGCCATTAAACAAATAAATCAAAACTAAAAAACAAGTAAGACAAGCAGGGAAATCCTGGAGGAATGAGAAAAAAATCAAGAATTATGTTCTCTTGTAAACTTCAACAAAAAATTACATTACTCAGCTCTGTTTGGATACTGGATGCCATCTAGAGGACTTGCCAAGAGTGATGACTGATTGGGACAGATAGCAAGAAAGAGTCAAGGGAATCTGTGTTGTCATTATGTCTTAATGATGATAATGATCATGAATTTACAGTTACATCAACATAAAAATTAGTCATGATATTTTTATACAGTTGCATAGGTAATTAGAACAAACATGCTCTAGGTTTTTTTTTCAGATACTAATGATCTTCTTGGACTTTTGCCTTTACATAAACAACTTGTTTCATTTTTTTTTTTTTTGCATTCAAATATATATATATATATATATATATATAAATAGATTATAAAATGTATAAATAGCTAAATATATAAAAGTGACAATGTAGATGTCTTCCCCTTACATTTCTATAATGACCTTTATCATGAATTTACTGTTACGTCAACATAAAATTACTTGTGATATTTCATATAGAATAGAATCATGTTTGTTAGAAGTAAATAAAAAAGACAAAAAACCACTGATGTGAAAACATAACAACAGTTGTTCGTTATACCAAAAGATTTCAATACCCACAACATAGAATCTTATAAAAAAAAATACCGGCAGATAATTAGAAGCTCCATAAATTTATCTTCATCTATAAAATGCATCAACTTTTCTGGTTTTCTGTTAGTTAATTAGTCTAATTGCATCTCAACCCTTATTGCTTATGTAATCTTTTTCTTAAGGCATTTCATTAAAGTTTAAGTGGTGCAACCATACAATAGTATTGACATGTCTACAGCTAGAAAGAATTCCTATTTTATATTATCAGAGAAAGAACAGATTTTCATATGGCCATTAATCTGTTGATAGCAGTCCATGTCTTTCCTCTGCATAAGTTGATATGTGGAAGAACAGAAATGGTGCTATTTATCCCGCTAGCTGAGGGGAGATAAGGGGGTTCATACTCAGTATTTCTGTACAGAAATCATAACATGTAGTTTTGTTGTAGTCACTTAAACTGAAATAACTACGAGAAATTGTAAGGAATGATTTTTCGAGACTTTCTGCAAAATTTCCCAAACAGTCTGGTGTGGAATTCGTAACTCCAAATATTCTCTCCATATGGATTTCTGCGGATTGTATAGGTATTTAGCACAAAGATGCTCCAATGGTTTTTTTGGTATTGATGGTTTCCCAAAACTTTTATCTTTGCACGAATATGCATTATTTTGTTTCAGATTTATTGTGTCAATTATAGATTAATAGACTAGTCAGCATCAATTTCTTGTAATTTAAACAAAAATGCCTTCTCAACATCTCTAGTTATTGATACCCTGACTAATGTCAATGGTCTCCTAAAATTTTTACCATTTCACAAACATACATTGAGTTATTTCAGATTTATTTTTTGCATCCATATTTATTTATGAATTCGACATTCTTTTTCTGTTAGATGAACTTTGAGGGTATCATAGGAGTTGAGGATTTCTTTTTTAAATATCCCCCCACTGTTATCCAAAAATTTTACCTTTTTAAAATGCTTCTGGTGTAATTATTGAAAATGAGTCATATGAAAGGGTCTCTTTTTATTATTTCAAAACAAAATAAATAAATATGATTTCCCTACTGTTTGTAATTATTAAATTTTCATGTACCAAAAACTTATCAAAATATATATATATATATATATATATATATATATATATATATATAGAGAGAGAGAGAGAGAGAGAGAGCGTATTTAGATAAAAGATTATAAGAAGTCATATTTTATTAAAGATGTTAAAAAGACTCCTCATACTCAAAGTCAACATACATCATTTTCTTTCGGATCTATTTTATCAAATATATATTATATAAATTCTATTGAACAACAATAACAGAATTTGATTTGTTCAAATAAATCATCAAATATGCCTTCTCAGCAGATCTAATATTGATGGTCTCCTAAAACTTTTACCTTTTCAAAAACATACACTGTATTGTTTCAGATTGACTTTTGCATCTATATATATATATATATATATATACTTTTGCATCTATATATATATATATATATATATATATATATATATATATACTTTTGCATATATATATATCTATATATATATATATATATATATATATATATATATACTTTTGCATCTATATATATATATATATATATATATATATATATACTTTTGCATCTATATATATATATATATATATATATATATATATATATATGTGCGTGTGTGTTTGTGTGTGTTTGTGTGTGTATGTGTTGAGTTGTGCAGAAGTCTTTCATTTTAGCATGTTTAATTAAATAATAAAGACATATTTTGTCTATATAATTTTATTAAGATCCTTTCAAGTTTCCTGATGATGGCCTATGAAAGGTCTGAAAAGACTATGGGGAATTTTGGTAAATTCATCCCCCAATTCCAACCTGAAACCAAGACACTTATCAGGAAACTTGAAAGGATCTTACCAAAACTATATAAACAAAATGTCATTATTCAATGAAACATGCTTAAATATAAATATAAATATAAATATAAATATATATATATATGTATATATATATATATATATATATATATCATTATTCAATCGAACATATATATATATATATATATATATATATATATATATATATATATATATATATGTATATATAGTGTGTGTGTGTGTGTGTGTGTGTGTGTGTGTGTGTGTGTGTGTGTGTGTGTGTGTGTGTGTGTGTTTAGATGACAGATCTTTTGGGAGGGTTTATTTTATTAATGATGTAAAAAAGACTCCTTGTACTAAAAGTTATTCTTTTTCAATTGCATGCTCTGAAAACTCTCATTCAAAATATTCCTTGTTCACAAAAAATATTTCATAATCTTTAGCATGATTTTATTGAAATCTTTGACAATGACCAATGAAGGTCAATGATATACAAGTCCAGTTGGCTGAAGCTGTAGAATACTCAAATTGCATCTCTGCCAAAGGGTAACTTCCCCACAACAAGTCTTCTGGATATGACACTAAACAATCTAATAGTGAGGCTCCAGTTCTGGAACTTTAGGGAATGTGGAGTATCCCCTCATTTTCCATTACTCTCAGGTCCACTCTGACTCAGAAGGGTAGTACCTAATAGGGTCCCATCTATGTGTCTGATAGGACTGTTTAAACATTTAACTGAGTGCAAACAAATAATTTATGTTAAATGATATTGTTAACATTGCATAGCAATACTTGAAACCATTTAAATGTGTGCTAAAAAATCTATTTATGCGGAATACTTTAAACCATGTAACTGTATGCAAAAATTTAAATATTAGTATTACAATACTTGGAACCATTTGACTGTGTACAAATAATTGAATTGTGTTGAATTGAATAATCAGTGTTGTAAACCCTTTACAGTGTGCAAATAAATGATTAATATCAAATAGAATTATTTTTGTTAGGTAGCAATAATTGAAACCATTTAACTGTGTAGAAACAATAGCAATACTTAATTGTGTGCAAACAAATTAGTTTTAACTCATTTAAAAATCAAATTCCCAACAAAATATTCATTTACAAATCATATATGTATAACCATTTAATTGCACACAAACAAGTGACTGATATTAAATTAAATTGTTTGTGTTATAGAGAAATACTTGAAACCATTTAACTGTCTGCAAAACATGAGCTTTGATACGTTTAAAAATGTTATCTACAAAATATATGTTTATAAATCATATATATTTAATATATGTATTAAGAGAATTTGGCATTAAATAACCAACTAATCAACAATGGTTAATATGCCATAAAACCAAACCAAACCAAATCATATATATTTAATGTATATGTATAAAGAGGATTTGGCATTAAATAACCTTGAAGGGTTGATATGCTATAAAACTAAACCCACCAACTAAACAAACAAACATCAAACACCCATGTGCTTGGGTTATCATATCCGAAAATACAGAGAATTACTATGGCTCAATCATCTGGGGCCACTGAATACACTGCCTGCTTCTCCACAGAGGGGTAAAGCCCCCCCCCAAATAAGTCTCCTGGATATGACACTAAACAATCTGATGGTGAGGTTCCAGTAATGCTTGAGCTTTGAGGAATGTTGAATACTCCTTATTGCCATTGCTCCAAGGTCCTCCCTGGCCCGGAGTGGTAGCACCTGAAAGGGTCCTATCTATAGGTGAAATAGAACTAAACTATACTATGTACTTATGCTAAACTGAATTGTTTGAAATAGAACTGTTTATGTGTATAAAAATAGATTTGGCATTAAATAACCAATAAAGATTGATATGCCATAAAACCAAACTAAACCAAACCAAACCAATCAGCAAGAAAGAGAATTATTAAACAGACTTCCTCATCATTTGCAATATCTCAATTTTAAACAATCACTCATATATAAGTCTACCTTGTCAAATGGTGTCCAAGAATAAGCCAACTGAACCTCAGCAAAAGGGTAAGACCCCCGCCTCCTGTGAATGACACTAAACTAAATATGATGTTGAGGGCCCAATTTTAGAGCTTTGGGGAATGAAGAGTACCCTTTATTGTCATTATTCCCAGGTCTCCTCTGACCTAAACTGGTCGTGCTTTTTATGATCCCATCTTTGAGTCATATAGAACTGTTTGATTATTTACTAAAGATTATTGTTATTAGTTATTTGAAACTAAACTGTTGTATACAAAGAATATTGTCATTAGTTATTTGAAACTAAACTGCTGTATACAAATTATGTATATTAGATAAGACTATGTGATAAATAGAACTTATTATGTGATAAAGCAATACTTGAAATCATTTAGCAGTATTAAAACAAATGATTAATAGTAAATGAAATTATTAGTGTTTGATAGGAATACTTGAAACCATTTAACAGTGTGCAAATAGATGAGCACTAATAATTTGTAAAAAAATAGTTACCTACAAACTATTTCCTTACAAATCATACATAGAAAAACAAGATTTGGCATTAAATAACCTGCAAGGGTTGATATACCATAAAACACCAACCAAACAACCAGCCAACCAATCTCATTAATAAGTACATCCTCAAATAAATTTTTATAAAATGTTAAATTTTCTTCTAAACAAAACAAAATATTTTAAATTGAATTTTATTATTTCTAATGGAACCTAATGCTCTAAAAATGGATATTATTTGGTTTATTTATTATCCAACACAATAGGATTGAAATAGTAACTAAAAATGATAATCCGACACTTCTGTAACCAAAGGTAAAAATGCATAAACATATATAAGGGTTCATATATTTTTTGACTGCTACATATTCATATTTTCCCTACTGGTTAGATTACAATAAGCATGATCTAGTTTGGGATAATTAACTGATACAAGATATCTTGGACTGCAGAATAAGAACAATTTACCACTGTGGATTAAATAAAGGGTTTGATTCAAAATTCATAAATGACTAACAACGATGTAAGACATCTGAAGATGGCTGGAGAGTACAATGGTCAAAACATTATGACACTAACAACAATGAAGAGAAGGACATTTGTCTGAGTACTTAAGTGTATTATAATAGAAATGGAGACACCAATATTAACTTTTGTGTCTTATTCTTATATTTATAATTCACAAAATACATCATCATCATCACTATCATCTGCATCATCATCAAGGTGTACTGTTGGCATGGATTCTTTTAACTCTCTCTTATCATCTGTCTCTATCCATATTTACCAACCCCTCTGCCCAGGCAGGATATGACACAAGGTCAATTTTTTTTAAGTGAAGTTTAACAGGTTTGAATTCAGAGTTTTCCTTCTCCTAGACTAGTTGCCTCACCAAGGCTGAAGAACCCAGTCTTTCCTACTATTTATCCATAGCTGGAGGGAGAATAATTGGATTCATACCTTTCCCAAGGGTATTAGTGCTATGTGAAATGCAATCAGTCACGTCTAGGATTTGAACTCGTGTCACCGTGTCCATTTCCTACGACGATAACAATTACACCACGAGCACCAGTCATCTGTCTCTATCAACCATGCTACTGGTAAGTCCTCTAGACAGCTTCCAGTGTCTGCACAGAGCTGATGAATGTAACTTTTTGCTGGTTGGCTAATACTGGTGGGTCCATGTGTAAGAATCCATAGGAAAACATTGTATATGATTTTGTTTTTCCTTCTCAAGCAGTGGCCAGCATGTCTTCCACATCTTACTTGGATGGTTTGTGAGATGGGAGGTAAGTGACCATATAGCTCCTGTTTTATAATGTGCTGCATCTAGAATTTTTTAAAAACAGTGCAGAGCATCCTTTTGTAGTTCCGGGAATTTTGTTAAGTAAGCCCAAGTGGTGCTGTTACACAGTAGTACTGACACAACTACAGCTTGGAAGAATTTCCATTCTATTTTATCATGGAGATCAGATTTTTATATATACTTGAAAGAAAAGGGGTCATGAAATTTTTTGATTTTTAATTTTTAAAAATCAAGTTTTAAAGATGTTTTAGGTGATGACATCACACAAAGAGAAAGAAAAAGGCATTTATCTGGTAAGAAAATATTCATAAGTATGTTTATCAAATTTTGTTCAAACAATTAGATTTCTTCTTTGCATTCTTGAGGTTGTCAGCACAATTTTTCAATAAATACAAGGTCTGTTTGAAAAATAATAGAACTGGGTGTGCTATGTGAGCTATGCATAAAAGAGGATAAGCAAATTGTGTTATCATCTAACATTACATTTTGGGAGTATATAACTGTAATCTTAGCTTTCTGCATCTATTACATTTTTTCCACTTGCTTTTGTTTACAACTCCTCTTTTTCACATCATTCAGCAGTGAGCACTGAGGAATGAACAATGTGCACTGAGTAATGTATAAACCTGAAATTTTTGATCCAGTTGGGGAAAATTCTGTCACAAGCACTCAAAATGCTTCAGCAAGTGTAGACAGATAACACCAAGTCATACACATGTATTCTAGAGTGGTGTAAGAGGTTCAAAGAGTGGCATGAGGAAGTGAAAGATGACTCCTGGAGTTGAAGGCCTTCAACATGCAGAACTGAGATCAGTGTTGAGTGGGTAAGTCAGGTAGTGTATGGCAATTGACTGTTGACTGTTTATATGATTGCAAGTCAGCTGAACATGAAAAAGAACAGTGTTTGGAAGATTATCACTGTAGATTTGGGCATGTAGAAACTCTATGCAAAAATGGTGCCAAGAGAGGTTTTTCAGAATACCATCAAGTATCTTCAAACTAAACTAGACTTGTTTCGTAGAGTGATCGCTTGTGATCCTATTTACCCTATTTACCCAACCCCTCTGCTCGGGCAGGATGTGACACAAGGTCAATTTTTAAAGCGGAGTTTAGCAGGTTTGAATTCAGAGATTTCCTTCTCCTAGACTAGTTGCCTCACCAAGGCTGAAGAACCTAGTCTGCCCTACTATTTACCCATAGCTGGAGGGAGAATAATTGGATTCATACGCTTGTGATGACACATGGGATTTTTTCTGTATGACCCAGAAACCAAGCACCAGAGAAATCAGTGAATGTTGCCAAAAAAAAACAAGACGGTTAAAAGTCAAAGTTGTGAGGATCATTGTCAACATCAAATTCTTATCACAGAGCCAGATAATCAGTCAGCAAATCTATGAGAAGATCCTGCTGAGTATGTGTCTCTCAGTGAGTGAGAAGAGATGAGAGTTATGGCAGGACAAATTGTGGCTGCTTCACCATGACAATACATCTGCTCACAACACTCTAGGTGTCCAGTAGTTCCTGGTTTCATGGAACATTGTTGTCCTGGAAAAATCTCCCTATTCCCCTGCTCTTGCTCTGTGTGATGGTTTTTTTTCCCAAGCTCAAGGGGATCATCAAGGGGAGCCATTTCAAAAATGTGGAAACTATCAAGTTGTCTGAAACAATGGAACTTTGGGGTATCCAAGAAAAATATTTCTAGCAGTACATAGAAGCATCACTGAAAAGGATGGTGAAGTGAAATTACTTTGAAGGTGAAACCATGTAGTTTGCTGTTAGGACATCCAAGAAGAATCCTTCCAGCAGTACACAAAAGCATGACAGAGAAGGGTGGTGAAGTGAAATTACTTTGTAAGTGAAACCATGTTATTTGTCATTTGGAATTGAAATAAGTTGTTTGTGCTACCAGTCCCATTACTTTTCGGACACATATATTTGGCAACATAAGTTATGATCATCAGAGAAGTCAGTTAAATCTTTTCAATTTCCACCAGTAACCAAGCTGGACCATCTGGTATTTATGCTAGGTTGGTAATTGTAAGTTGATTGATTAGTCTCAGGGTGTCTTTTCTCAAGCTACAGTTGCACAGCAGGGTTGGTTTTATTGCTCAAAATTTGAGGTGTCCCAAAAGGGAAATGTCAAAGATACCAAGCATTTTTTTAAATTAGCCACACTTAGGTTTTGAATTTTTTGTGGCGTCCCATTATAAAACAACCTTGTGTCAAATACTAACTTGGGGGGAAGGCAGTCAAATTTCCACCTGCGATCAGTCGGAACCATCTGGCATAATGTCAACTGAGTAATTGAAAGTTGATTGCCTGGTCTCAGGTAGCGCCAAGTTAAGTTTATTGCTAGACACCTGAGACACCTCAAAAGAGGTATGACAATTGATCCATGGATCTTTTCGATTAGCAACGCTTGAGTCTCATTTGATGCAAGGCTCCCCATTATAAAGTGACTTAAAGTCAAATCTTACTTGGTGGGAAATAGGATAAAACCTCTTCACATTCTACCTCCTCTTGGGTTGGTTCATCTGCCATTTGCACTGGGTAGATGATGGTAAGTTGATTGGCTGGTCCCAGAGGGCCATACCCTCTGGCAATACCTACTTAGCAAGGCTGTTTATCTATCAGCACTCCAAAATAGGTATACCAAGAGAATCCAGCATTTTTTGTGATGGTTACTCATAAATCTTATTTTGTGTGTTCCCCCACCCCGCAATAAAATGACTTCATATCAAATCATCTGGTATTTGTGCTGGGCAGCTAATTGTAAAATGATCACATGGTCCCAGGGAGCCTTCCCCTCTGGCAATACCTGCTTAACAGTTTATCATTTAGTGCCTAGGGAACCCCAAAATAAGGAAATGGTGAGAGGATCAATTTTTTTTACATCCACACACAAGACTCAATTCATGCATTGCCCTTCCCATCCTATAAAATAACTTCATATCAAATCTGACTTGGTGGGAAGTCAAAAACATCTCCTTTTCTAACTATTACCCAGAGGATCACAACAACTTTTCACCCAGACCTTTATGCTTAACATCAGTGGTAACAGAGCAATAAAAATGACTAGTTATAAATATCCACACATATTTAGTGACAGGACGATTTGAAATAGAAAATGAAAGTTGAATTATAGCAAATCTTCACTAGTATAGGTAAAACAAGGCAAGTTTTACCACTGGTGCTGTACTTGGATAGAAAAGCATGAAAAATTACTATTGCTATAAGGAAGTTCATTGTTAATATTTGCCTGGCAAAGGTGTGGACTACTATTAGCAGGTTATCGATCACATGGAAGTCTGACATTTCCAATTAAATTAAGTGGGATTTCTTCCAAGCTGTGGCTATATCTGTACTACTGCACGGATACACCACAAAATGCATAGAGAAGAAAAAACTAGATGGGAATTATAAAAGAATGTTATGAGCAATTTTGAACAAATCCAGGAAGCAATACCCCCAAAATGAACTGCTGTATGGCCACTTACTTACCATCTCAAAAACCATCCGAGTAAGACAAACAAGACATGCCGAACACTACTAGAGAAACAAGGACAAACTCATAAGTGATGTTCTTCTATAAACTCTTACACGTGCATGTACCAGAGTTGGTCTGTCAGGAAGAACTTATTTACATCAGCGCTGTGCAAAAACAGGATGTAGTTTGGAAGACTTGCCGGGAGCAATAGATGATAGGGATGGATGGAGGGAAATCTGTGATGACAGTGTGGCTTGATGAGGATGATGATGATGATAGAGAATTTCTCCAAATGACTGATGATAGTGCTAAGATCGTTTTACAAAAGTTGAACTGATTATTTGAAAAGGAAAGGAGATATATGTACCAAATGTATGAAGCATATACAAAATTTGAGATAGGTTGGTTGGTTGGTTGGTTGGTGTTTTTATAACATATCAACTCTTTTAGGTTATGTAATGCCAAATCCTGTTTATATTTGATTTGTAAGCAAAGCGCTTGTAAAAGTAAAGTTAGCGACCATAGTCGAGGGTGACCCGAAGGCTCCCTTTTCGATAGCTACTACACCAAGGTGTAGGGGAGGGCGCTACTCCATTCCCAGGATTGCTCCACTTTACCCTTGAACCGTACCTTATAATGCTGAGTGTTAAGCAAGGTGGTATCAAGTTCCATTTTTAAAGTCTTTGGTATGACTCGACCTGGGATTGAACCCAGGTCTCCCGGGCCAATGTCCCGAGCTCATTTATTTGCACACAGTTAGATAGTTTCAAGTAATGTTATCTATTATTAATAATTCTATTTTAATCATTTATTTGCCCACAGTTAAAGGGTTTCAACTATTGCTATCTTGGTTCAATTGACCCTCAGCCACTACCCGCCTATACCTTTAAGGTGAAAAATGTTGGGTGTTTGCAATAAGAGCAATTTGAAAAATACATTGTACTATCATATAAAGGCCAGGGCTTGACATGACCACCCAATTGATTAGATTGAGTCTCTGTGAGAGTTTGTCTAGCCCAGTAAGAGCCAAAATAAAGTGTTGAAGGTCTCAAGACCACTTTGGCTTCCAGGTCACGGACTGTTCAACCATGGGTTGCCACACATGGCCAATAGGTACCCTGCCAAGGTGCAGTTGGTGTATTCTAAAGCCCCTGTAGACAAGATGAACAAAATTTGAAAATTTTAAGAAGATTTAATCAATGTCAGTGTTAGACTACGTAGTAGATAGGAGAGTGAAGTAGCTGAAACATAAAGAAGAATTAAGACACCAGTGTTGTTTCATCCCAAACAACCACAAAGCTAAACAGATTTTTTAAATAGTCTTTTTTTTCATTTTGTTATTCTTTCAGTGACTTTGCCTTTTTTTTTTGTTTTTGGTAGTGATGCAGTTTCTTGTATTTTCAGAACTCAAAATTTGCAATGACTCTTGTCTAAGTTGTTTGACACTATGCTCGTACTGTTCATCAGATTGAATAAATGTAAAACCAGCATTATGTAATGAATGAAATAAAAATAGTCTTAGATTAAACTATCATGTTGGTCCGAAGTATCTCCATGGAACTGGAATTTAAGATAAAGAATTTCTTCGGCATAATCTTCATAGTTCTTCAAATGAAATAAAGGAAAATTTAAAAAAATAAAATTCATTTTTTTAAGAATTTTTATCAAATTTATATAGAATTTGAACTCTGTGTTCACTAAATGCACTTAATTAGTCGTCATGATGTGTATAATTAAAAGTTTTGAGTTATTTAGAAAATTACCTGAGAACAAACATTTCTGTGCTAATCCTAAGGATCAAATTTCATATGATAAGGTCAAATACTAAAATTAACTTTTCAAAGATTTTAGTTTGATTTAATTAACAAGAGCTTTGTTGGTTTAGTAAGAAATAACCTAAAGGGCAAAATTGGGTAAAAAATCTACATTAATGTATTAATTAAAATCGAAGAATGTCTTTTCATTCAAAATGAAATTGCTGAACCTGAGTGAAGATTTCAATAAAAAAAAAAAAAAAAGAAAAAGAAGAAAATAAATTTTGAATTTCCTCTTTCATTTTATTCTTTTCCAAAACAGATTTCTTTCTTTCTTTCTTTTTCCTTTTTTCTAAAAACATTTCTTTCTTTCTTTTTTCACTTTTTTTTTCCAAAGAGATTTCATTCTTTTTTCTTTTTCTCTTTTGTTTTGTGTTTACTTACTTTGAAGAAACAAACTTATTTACATTCTTTCTTTCTTTTCCTATTCAGATTTTTTTTTTCCTTTTCTTTCTTTTTTTCTTTCTTTTTTGTCATAAACAGATTTCTTTCTTTTTTCTTTTTCCTAAAAAGACTTCTTTCTTTCTTTTTTACTTTTTCTTTTTCAAACAGGTTTCATTCTTTTTTCCGCTCTTTCTTTTATTTTGGGTTGACTTGCTATGAAGATTCTTTCTATTCTTAATCAGACTTCTTTCTTTCGTTTTCTTTCTCTCTTTCTTTTCCTAAACAGATTTCTTTCTTTCTTTTTTCTTTTCCTAATCAGACATTTTTCTTTCATTTTCTCTCTTTCTTTTTTGAAAAAGAGTTCTTTCTTTCCTTTTTCATTTTCTAATTGTACTTTTTTTTTTCATTTTCTCTTTTTCTTTCTTTTTTAAACAGATTTCTTTATTTCTTTCTTTCTGCATTTTATCAAAAAAAAAAGAAGGAAACAAAATTTTGGAATTATGAAAAATTAATGGATAGAAAACTAAAAGTAAATAAATATCCAATTAAAAAAAATGAAATTTGGATAAAGAAAAACATAATAAATAGGTTTCCATAGGTTCAATTTATACTTTTTAATGCTTTATACTGCAAACAATTCTTCTAACATTTGGATTACAATGTTATTTTCAATATGTATGGCTATAATGCTGTAAATCTATCTATCTATCTATCTATCTATCTATCTATCTATCTATCTATCTAAACAAGGTCTACATGTACAGAGTTGAGATATTCAAAATACAATTTAATTTCTGTTGAAGAGATCCTTATATCAAAACACAGCTTAATTTTCAGTATTGTCATGAATGTAAGGTTGAGGGCAGTGCAAAAATTGCTTGGTTTCCATTTAGCAGTTGCATCAGGCAATGCACTTGACCCTTGCACTTTTGAACCAGAGGGCAGGTACTCCCAGGGAAGATGGCCTCATAAAGATGCTTCAAAAAATTTGATATCATTTAAGATGTACCGGGCTTTTCAAAAAATTTGATATTATTTGGCAAGTACTGGGTGTTTAAAAGAATTTGGAATTATTTGACATGTACAGGGTTTTTTCAGAAGAATCGATATCATTTCAAAATCTTATAACTAGACTAATTCTCATTCAAACGATCTCAAATTTTAACAGCATATAGAGGAACGATCCTATGTTTAATGTTTAAACACTTTTTTCCTTTTCAGTGAATGGCATTTCTGTATGAGAAAAGAAAAAAAATAAGATAAAACATTGAGTGCTTCTCTTTGTGGTGCTAAAATTTGGCATCATTTGGATGAGAATTAGTCGAGTCATTAGATTATGAAATTATATATATTTTTCTGAGTCCCACTGTATTATTTGAACATTCCATCTTGTGTACTCACTGACACTGTAACAGAAAGGTTTTCCAAGTCCAGTATGGATTACTGCTTACCTGGAAAAGAAGAAAAAGAAAAAATCAATACTACATATTTTTTTAATAACCAAAAAGGGTACAGAAAAATTCAAATTTTCGTTTGGTTGTGTTTTTATGGTATATCAACCATGGTAGGTTATTTTATGCCAAATCCATTTTTATACATATAAACAGTTCTATTTCAAACAATTCAGTTTAGTATAAGTATAGTTTTTATTAACAAACATTTAAATGTCAAAACAGTTCTATTTCAAACAAATCAATTTAGCATAAGTGCACAATTTAGTTCTATTTAAAAATAGTTCAGTTTAGTATAAGCATGTAGTTTTAATGTCAAAAACAGTTCTATTTCAAACAATCAATTTTAGCATAAGTACACAGTTTATTTAAATATAAAATTTAAATTTATACTTATTAGACAAAAAACACCTAAAAAAGGCTGGAGGACTTATTGGCTGAAAAATTGTGAACAATATTGAAGACAATAGTTTGAAAACCCTGAATGATAAAAAACAAGGTTAATCTGTCTAGCAGTGTAAAACTGGTTTGAATTCAGACTTTTCTTTTTCCTAGATTGGTTGTCTAAATAATGTTAAAGAACCCACTTTGCTCTACTATTTACCCATTCCATGGGGAAGAACAGATCGATTCATGCCTTTCCCAAGAGTGTTAGCTCAAAGTGAAATGTGAACAGCCTCATCATGGATTTGAACTCAGGTTGCCAATTCTGTTTCTTACAATGATAACAATTATGCTAAGTGTGAAACATTTTGTATTTAAAAAATGAAAACAAAAAAAGCAAAACTTATTTTTATGATTTTTGTGGTGCAATTCCCAAACTTTTACAAGATACTTGAGATTAGAGAAAGTTAGGTTTGGTTTAGTTTGGTTTCTTTGTTTAATGGCATATCAACCTTTGTAAGTTATTTAATGCCAAAGCTATTCTCCTCAAAGAACAGTAGTGGTACTATTTAACCAATAGCTGGGAGGATAAGCGGGTTCATACCTTTCCCAAGGGCATTTGCCCGAAAGTGAACATAATAGCGCGACTGGAGTACAAACTCACTTACCATGATACCACAGTCCATCGCTTTAACCATTACACCACGAGGACACCCCCTACAGAAAGTTAGATTGGTGATACATGTATCAGTGCTGGTATGCAAGTCATCAACTGTCAGGACGTACTAAATTTCCCGTTTCACATGATCATGATACATATAATATGTAAAAATGAAAATGTATAAAATCATTCTGTATTATCTAATATTATTCTTTTCATATGCTGTGACACAATACAACAGATAGAAATACAAGGAAAATAATCAGAAATCAAATAATGATATGGCACAAATATTGTACCTGTCCATAGCACATTTGAAAAATATCCTACTGGTACACCACACCAGATACTTTGAAAAGTATGGCTAGTGATCAAACATTATACAGTGAAAATTTCAGATGAAACTTTTGCTGATACCATGTACTGAACTTACTCATTCATCCTCACATAAGAATCTGAATTTAAGCTCACATTAAATTTGGCTTTTAAAACTAAGCAAATAGCAAGTAATCTTCAACAATAAAGTCAGAATCTCATATTTCTCTATATATGTATTGATTTTTTTATAAGTACATTTAACTTCCTTTAACCTGTCTTGCATTGAAATTTAACATACATATTCATTTATATTGTTTAAAACACAAAATTAATTTTCTGCTTATATGCACTTTTGTGAATAGATATATGTAACATTAAAATACATTTTCTATAAAGATAATCACAAATATATTATGGCATTTAGTCAAAGAAATATTTCTTTTTTTGCTTGAAAATTTGAATAAGGTTAAAGTTTCCGGTTTTGAACAATGAAGACTTCATACATTTTTAAAATACCAGATGAAACATCACAGCAGGTTTTCTCTTTTTAAAAGACAGAATTAAAAATGCCAATTTTTAACTGAATTTCATGATTTGCTTTGTTCTTTTATGCCATTTTATCTCATGGTACAATAATGCTGTAAAAGTTTGCTGTCATCCAGATTATAATGTAAATTATGGCATACAAGTTGACCTTTAAAACCTGAAAAAAATTCTACAAAATTAGGGATTAACTTATACTGCAGGGTTAAAATCCATAACTTTACCACAAAGTGGTCAACCAGTGGAACAGTAATCCAAACAATTGATTTATAGGACTTACTATAACTCCAGCAGATTGTTACAAGCATTTCCAATATCAAATGGTCTGATGGAAAAAATTTAACAAATTAGCACAGAGATTAACATAAAATTATAAAATTGTAATACAAATAAAGTTTTATGTTAGACTTATACAGCAGGTATAATTCAAACCCAGAATTTCAAACTAAAGATTTTGAGATTGACTTATATGCCAGATCAATTTCTATCCCATAACATGTGACTAGCAAAGGCATGGACAACTATTGATAGGCTATCAGTCATATGGAAGTCAGACCTGATCGAAAAAATGAAACGCAGTTTTTTTCCAAACAGTGGTTATGTCAATACTGCTGTATGGATGCTAACTAAATATATAGAGAAAAAGCTTGATTGCAACTGCACGAGAATGCTGTGAGCAATATTGAACAAGTCCTGGAGGCAGCACCTCACAAAGCAGCAGCTGTACGGCCACTTTCCATCACGAAAACTATCCCAGTTAGACAAACCAGACATGTGGGAATCTGCTAGAGAAGTAGGGACAAACTCATAAGGGACATACTCCAGTGGACCTCTTCACATAGATAAGCAAAGGCAGGATGACCAGCTAGAACTGACATACAACAGCTCTGTGTGGATACAGAATGTAGCCTTGAAGACCCTGCAGAAGTGATGGACAATAGAGAAGGGTGGCAGGAGAAGGTTAGGGAGAGCTGTGATGGTGGTGCGACATAATGATGATGATGATGATACATTCTTGGAAAGTATATATATACATATATATATATATATATACATGTGTGTGTATGTATGTGTGTGTGTGTGTGTTTGGGGCGATTTAAATCTTCTGAAGAAGATGCAAGTCCAAAACATTTATAGAACACAACTATATGAAATAATAGATAATAAAAACCTAAATAATTTGAAATCATTTGAGAACTAATTTATTTCAATATATTCAAATTTCTCACATTGGACCACTAACAATTATTATACATACACACATATATATATATATATATATATATATATATATATATATATACATATATGTGTGTGTGTGTGTATGTATATATATGATTTTAAAAAAAAGTTTATACAGAGCAGTAATTTGACATGTTTTGCTATCAGAAATGAAATTTTATTTTGCAAAAAAAACAAAGTCTTTACATACAAAGGCAAGAAAAGAATGCAAACTTTTTTATTTCACTTTATATTTGATTTAATTCGATCTATTCCTTTTTTTCATTTTCTTTCATAAAGATATTCTATATTGATTAATATTGGATCTCATGCAAATTATTCTATTTCATTTTTGTTGTTTATATTTTTTAGTAAGTTGGCCAGTAAGATTGTACAGGCCAATTGGCATAATGGTTAGAGAGTTCACCAATGGGCTGGAAGATCTGGGTTCAGTTCCTGGTCAAGTCATACACCAAAGACTCAAAAAAATGCTACTTGACACCTGCTTGTTTAACATCATTATAAGCTATGAATTAAGGATAAGTAGAGCAATCCCGGAAAAGCAGTAGTGCCCTCTTCCACACCTCAGGGCAGTAGCTATTGAAAAGGAGTCTTTAGGTTGCCCTTAACTACTTACTTTCTTATATCTTTTAGTTTTCCTCATTTCTTAAATATCAATTTGGTGAAGATTGAGGATTCTTTGTAAAAACCTGACTACAATTTGATGGTTATTATTCCATGTATCAGTGCACTTTCTATGCTCCTTTGCAGTGAATATTTTTTTTCTTTTTTTATGAAAGAGAAATTGTTAAATCAAAGTTTTTCATATGTTTTTCACAGCTTCACAATAGGATTAAACGTGTTTCCGATTTTTAAATCACTTCTATGTTTTGTTTTCTTTTCTTGAAATTTCTGTAAATTTTGCTGATGTATGATACTCCAAAGAAATATTTACAAGCATAACTTTGAATTAATGCTGTTAAATTTTATTCCAAACCTTACACCCATTTTTTATTTGATAAATGAAATGAAAAAATGAGAGATTTTTAATATCCTATTTTTATTAGTGGTGATCTACTTCAAAACCGGACATTGGCATAATGTTTAGAGTATTCGCCAATGGCCCGGCAGACCAAAGATTCAAAAAATGGAACTTAATACCTCCTTGCTTAACACTCAGCATTATAAAGTATGGATCAAGGATAAAGTGGAGCAATCCAGGGAATGGAGTAGCACCCTCCCCTACACCTCGGTGTGCTAGCTATTGAAAAGGGAGCTTTTGGGTTACCCTCAACTATGGTCACCAAGTACTTTACTTCAAAACTGTGTGATGTAACAAATAAAAAATTCTATTTGAATAATATTCGGAAGATACAACATCACATATTTGAGGGCCCTGAAGAAGGTTTAATGTTTAAAAAACCAAAACATAAAACCATTGCCAAATAATTAGCAATAAATAAAATCATCCTCTTTTGTTTTTTTCAGATTTATTTATTTTCATACCATTAGATTTACTTCCATTTTCCTATATATATGTATGTATGTATATAAAATCTAAAATGTTAAAAGAAGTCCACAAAATTTAAAACTCTTACTAAAAATTTAGACTATAATCATCAGGATAATGCTTTTTGGATATGCAATTGTGTTTTAGCTACAATCATCGGAAAATTGTTTTATTACATGAAACTTTTTGCATGGTCAAGTCACTTTTTTTAGATTATAATAGCTTAACAAAACAGATTCTTACTGTCCTAATACATACACACACACACACATATATATATATATATATATATATATATATATATATATATATATATACATATATATATAAGATTCACCCTAAGCAAGACCAAATTAGTGACTACATAGCAAAGGGTTATAATGATGTGGTGATAAAATGCAGTAAATGAATAGAAAGAATGATTAGAATGGGATGAATGAGGATGAGAATCTAAATGTATTAATGGATGGGGAGTAACTGAGATGCCAGTAAGATACTTATTGACTTTAGACTTAAGAAGCTCAAGGTCATATTCTGTTGGGAAACACGCACAGGGAAGTTCGTTCCACATTTCAGCTGTTTGTGAGGAACTTGCATTGGGAAGAAATGCGGGAATGATATTGTGACAGAAATAATGAAGCTCAGGATTTTGTCAATAGAATCAATCAGCTTCAAGAAAAACTGTTTGTTCCAAACCCCACCCCAACCAAATCCATCCTAAATAAAGAAAGAAAATGTCGTCTGATTTGGTTATTTTAAAAAGAAAATTTACCAGTGAATGTTATAAATGATACAGAAATTTCCTCCAGCAACAAAAGAGTTTCAAGAATCAGTACTCTAGTTAATGATTCCTGCTGATTTGGTCAGCTCCAAAACATGAACATACCATTTCTTCAGACTTTTCAAGTACTTTTCATTCAACTTTTGCAATCATTTCTTTGTCCAGCTTCCTCACTAAAAGTTTTAAATAAATATACAAAACATTTGATTTCTTCAAATTGCAGAATATATTTTCTTCGCATTGTAACTCACAAGAATTCTGAAGCATTGATTGGCCACTTCAGACATTTAAGTCTTTCTTGTCTTTCTACTACCCCCTGAGGACTAATAAATGTCTTTCCTGAAAATTGGCTGAGGTATTCTTTTGTAGTTCAAAATTAAATTTCCTATGCATAAAGATAATATCTAGTATTTGATTAAATTGACAAAAAAATCATTTAGGCAAACTATAAGATATTCACGCTATGAGACTTTAGATAGAAAATAAATTAAATATTTACTTTTTATCTCCTTGAATAGTTACCACTTTAAAAATATAAAAGGGAGAAAAATAGCTTTATCAAACCCTTTATCTTTTAACTTTACATTTTTAAATTTGAAGATTGTTTTTGGAGACAAGAGAAAATTTTCTGGTTTGTTTTTTTTTAATTCTTTTTTTTTTCCCCTTTCATTTCATTTCAAGAGCAATAAATTGTTAGATGAGATATAAAACCTTCAATTTCAAGGTAAGGAAAGAATAAGAGAATTCTTGATTTAATTTTACTTAAGATGATTGTTTTTACATCCATTTTTTTTTTTTCAAATACAGCTTTCTTCTCAGACATTGAGAGAAAGACAACTAGATTTCAACATTACTTTAACTCAATAGATTTTCCACTAATTTTGAAAATTTACAGTAGACTAGCATAATTTTTAGTGTATAACACACAGTCATGTATAATACACACATCTAACTTTGGACTATGAAATTCTGGAAAAAATCTTTTGTAGATAATATTGACTTTCAGAACTTGTGGCAGGTGAATTTAACCTAAATGTAGCATGTATTAAAACTTTTTATTTTTTATAATTGACTAAAAATAAGAATTTATATATTTCAGTTCATGTCTTAAAACCCAAAATTTACACAGCATTTTGAGCAAAACATTGACATGTTCATACAAAATTCAGCAAAATTAAGCTCACATTATACAAAACAAAATTATAAAGAAACACACATTCCAATGGTTAAAACTGTAAAACAGTTTAGTTTGAATTATAGATGTAACTTACTTTCAGTCATGCCATCTTAGATATGAGAAGGCATGTGACCGGGCAAAAATTAATTATATTGTTCTTGTGTATGATACACACCCCTAACTTTTGGGTTGAAAAATCTGGGAAAGTAGAGCATCTTATATACAAATAATTATGGTAAATTAATGCCAAGAAATATATACACATACACATCCAATGTTAAACATTTTCACCAGTAATAGAAATAGATAAAATTTATACATATTTATACACTTGCATTGGCCTAATGAGTAGAGTGTTTGCCAAAGGCCTGGGGGACCAGGGTTCAATCCAAGGTGGACTCAAAAAATGGTACTTGATGCTGTCTTGCTTAACACTCAGCATTATAATGTAAAGATCAAGATAAAGTGGAGCAATCCAGGGAATGGAATAGTGCCCTCCCCTACACCTAGGTGTGGTAGCTATTGAAAAGGGAGCCTTCGGTTCACCCTCGACTAAGGTCGCTGACTTTACTTTTACTTATACATTTGCATAAATGTTTTCCAATGATGAGATTATCTGTTCTTAGATCACTTTACCATCAAAATCAAAATGAATAATGATCAAAATCAAAATCAGCAGAAGCCAAGTATAAAAATAAGAGCCAGGATATTTTAATTTTCTTTTCCCGAAGGACTAGCTATCATATAAAAAGTACTTGCAAAACATGAGAACAATAAGTAAAATAATTTTTTTTATGTATAAATACAATTTTACTTTTTGTCACTAAAAGGCAACTTTGCCAGTTCCTTCAAAAATTCTCAGCAAATCTTTTCTTAGAAAGATACATATCGATATACAAATAAAGAAATTTTCCAAACTTTAATCTCTCTGGCTAAATTAGTAATGTTATTGACAAGTGTATGGTTGCCAGAGACAAAGGACAAGAGAAATGGATTTAATTTCGTTTATTTTTGAATAAATAAAGGTCAGTATGCTAAAAGAGTACAGGCTCTCTTCTTCAG
This sequence comes from Sepioteuthis lessoniana, assembly GCA_963585895.1. Classification (NCBI taxonomy): domain Eukaryota; kingdom Metazoa; phylum Mollusca; class Cephalopoda; order Myopsida; family Loliginidae; genus Sepioteuthis; species Sepioteuthis lessoniana. The sequence continues at coordinate 36,063,398 of OY757917.1, forward strand.
TCAGATAAAGGTCAGGATGTGAGTGGGTGTAAGTCATTTTTAACAGGCTCTCTTCTTCCACCAGATTAGAGTCAGGAGGTGTCTGGGTATAAATTGTTCTTTGGTATTTGGTTCATTTGTTTGTGGCACTATGGTAGTGTGACGTGGGTAGGTAAGTTATAAGCCGTCTAGGTCTAGTGTTGGAAATGCAGTGTTTGATTGTCTGAGATGTAGATTGGTCAGGTGTCAGCAGTCTTTGATCTTGTCTGAAATGCAATATGTGACCGTTCTCTCTCTCCCTGAAAGTCCCAGGAGCTGACTGACATTTTTTTAACTTTTTGTTGATTGTTTTATAGACACTTTTGGGATCAAATCAGCTTTGAAAAACTTTTGGGGGAAAGTTCATGATTGGTTGAAAAAGGACCTTTTTAATTGTAAATTTATTTTTATATTCCAACCGGATGGATGTGTGGAGCCTACTTGAACAGCGATATGTTTTATTCATTTTGTTATAAGCCATCATCCTGACAACATCCAGTTAATGTTACCTTTTTCAACTGAAATGTACACTTGTGGTGTTTTTATTTGGTTGTTTATTTATTCATTTTGTTGATGAGTTGATTTGGAATTTACTTGTAAATCAGAAGAGATTTCTATATATGACAGTTAGTTGGTTGGTTGGTTGGTTAGTTTTATGGCATATCAAACCACGTAGGTTATCTAATGCCAAATCCTGTTCATAAATGAACATATATTAAACATATATGACGTGTAGGTAACATTTTGTTACATTTTAACATTTTGTAGGTAACATTTTAAAAAAGCCAGAGCTCATTTGTTAACACATAGTTAAATGGTTTCAAGTATTCCTGACAGGAATAATTTGATTTAATATAAATCATTAGTTTTCATCCAGTTAAATGGTTTCAAGTATTATTATTTAATATTAATAATTCAGTTTAACATCAGTTATTTGTTTGTGTACTATTAGATAATTAAACATTACTGTTTGACCCATAGATTAGACCCGGACAGGTAATACCACACTGGATCAGAGTGGACTCGGGAGTAATGGCAATGAAAGAGTACTTCATATTAACCTCAGGAAGCCTCACTATCTGGGAGTGTAGTGTAATATAGAGGACACTCGTTTGGAAGCGGGGAGTTTTACCTCTCTGCAGAGATGTAGCAGGTGTAGTCTACTGCCCCAGCTGAACTAGTGTATATATGTATGAATATATGTATACATATGTGTGTGTGTATATATATATATATATATATATATATATATGTGTGTGTGTGTGTGTGTGTGTGTGTGTGTGTGTGTGTGTGTGTGTGTGTGCATATATATATATATATAAAGTCACATTGTATTTTATATATAAGTAGATTATAAAAGCTACTCAGATTATTTGTCCTTAAGAAGATTCTTTCACCACCAGCCATTTGAATATAAAATAGTTTCTTAAAAAAAGATTTGAAGCAATCAGATCAAAGATCAATCAAAGATCAAGACTTTTCAATTCTATCAGCCACATATATGTATAAAAAAATAAAGCAACATATATGAGTTCTGCATTAAAGTCACACCCTTAAATAACTACACATAAGGTGTAGTATGATTTGGTCTTATGGTATATCAATCATTATTGTAGAGTAGACCTGGAAGCGATGGCAATGAATGGGTACTCCACATTTCTCAAAGCTCCAGCATTACAGGAGCCTCACCATCAGATTGTTTAGAGCCATATTTAGGACACTCATTGTGGGAGTCTTACCCCTCTGCTGAGGTGCAGACAGTGTATTCTACAGCCCCAGCTGACTGGGCAGCATTACATATAACTATTTTTCTATATGCATGGCATTTTACCTTTCATCTATAAAAGATACCCTTATTGCTTTCATCAGAGAATATATATAGCAAAAGGCCTTGTAAACGGGGCATTCAATGAGACTTGAACTTACTCGTGTTAAGCAGAATGTGGCATTTAATAATTCACAAGAGTTGATATGTCATAAAACACAAACCTACCAACCAATAAAAGCTTTTCAGATTATTTGTCCTTAAAAAGATTTGTTCACCAGCAGCCTTTTGAATATAAAATAGTACCTTTCAAAAAACAAAGATGAATTTTCAATTCAATCAGCCACACATATGTATAAAAAAAATAAAGCAATCTATGAGAGTTCTGTATTAAAGTCACACCCTAAGATCATTAAGATAATAATTTTTATGTTAATATGGCATTTACCTTTCATTTTTAAAGATTCCTTGGACAGTAAAAAAATTATATCTTTACTTCTCTAAATCATGCAAAAAAAATTTTATGAAATCTAATCCCTCTAGTCAAATTGCTTGTAAAACCAATAAATCATCACATGTTAATATCTTAAGTCTTCTATAGAGTTTGTAGCCTATTTTCTACAAACCATTTCTATTATCATTCATTTGTTTTATTGTCAGTTTAATAGTTAAATAAATATTACTTTTGAAATAACAACTTGTGTTTATAACTTTCTAGCAATAACACTTTATATTCAAATTTATCTTGAAGATATTAAATTCTCACACAAGTTGAAATACACATTTACCAATTCAATACAAGGAATAATGTGATAAACAGACAAGTAGAAACTTTCAACTATTTGTTTCCTAAATTTCAAAAAAGATTTTTATCTTTAATAAATATTGCGAATGGTTGATTCTTGAAGGGCTCGGGTATCTTTGTCATTTTGATTAGAGTTTTAAAAACAAATTGAATCACAGGATTTTAATCAAATTTCATACCTACTTGTAGACCTATTTTCTAAGAAGCTTTTTAATCCTTTTGCAGGCAAAGTGACATTTTTTTCATATTGGCATCTCAATGTAAGGCATTTTCCTATTGGCTGCTTGTTGATGAATTCAGTATTAATGTATAGAAATATTGCTTGGAGGCAATCTTATACTGTTGTGTGGGATTATGTAAAGGTTGTTTTGCACATTATCATAATTAAAATCAAAGTCTTTTTTTTTCATGCTATTGTCTATTTTCTGTAAAGCTTTTTAATAAACTTTCATTCATTTTTATATTTAAATGAATGTCTTTTGAACTATAAATCACAACTTTTATTTATTTCTTTCTGGTAATAAAATTTATGTTGAAAATATTTATTTTGTCTACAAAGTAGAAACTTATCTTTACACTGTCAATTCTGACAAGAATTATTCAGCTTCTTATCTTTTATACTGAAAGAAACTGGGAATTATTAAGACAGTAATCTTATAATTATTGAATCCTGTGAATATTTAAATTGAATTACATTGATTTTAAACAAGGATAAATGGAAAATCATCAAATTTTATTCCTGAGCTTATTAAGCCATTTGTAGATTGATTTTCCAAGAAGCATTGCTATTTTCTTTCATTCTTTTTCATTGTTAAGTAAAGTATTATATTATTGAATTATAAATATTCAATTAATATTTTCTTCTTTCAGTAATATCATCAGCTTCTTATTTACTTGATTAAAGAAAAGGAATAATTTACCTCATTCTAATTTAGGATATCAACTGCATCATGCACGCTTGCTCAAAAAGGAATGTAAATCTTAAAGTATAAATATGAATGAATGACAATAACTTAAGTGAAAGAAATAAAGAACGAAAGAATGAATGAAAATAAAGAATGAAATAAAATTTCTCTTCAGTACAGAAAAAAAAAAAAACATGTTGCGCTACCGGCACAGATCTTCTTGACTCTTTCATACCACCCTTCTCTATTGACCATTACTTCTGGTAGGTCTTCAAGGCTACATCCTGTATCGGCACAAAGCTATTGTATGTAGGTTCTAACTGGTCGTCCTGCCTTTGCTCGTTCATGTGAAGGGGTCCACAGGAGTATGCCACTTATGAGTTCATCTCTACTTCTCCAGCAGTGTCCCAAATATCTATTTCATCTAACTTGGATAGTTTTCGTGATGGGTGGAAAGTGGCCGTACAGCTGATGCTTTGTGGGGTGCTGCCTCCAGGACTTGTTCAATATTGATTGCAGCTTTCTGGTGTAGTTGCCATCAAACTTTTTCTCCATATGTTTAGTTAGCATCCATGTAGTGCATCCATATAGCAGTATCAACACAACTGCTGCTTGGAAAAAATAGCAATTTATTCTATCAGTCAGTTCTGACTTCAATATGGCTGATAGCCTATCGATTGCTGTCCATGCCTTTGCTAGTCAGGTGTTGATGTTTGTCTCAGTTGATGATACACTGCTTCCTAAATAGGTGAACTTGTCTACTAGTTTAATGAACCACCGTTTAGTGTGGAGATGTCACCTAATCAAAGAAAAGAAAATTTTAAGAAATTTTCTATTTTTTGTTATATTGGAGAATTTTTTAAAAAAAGTTATGACTTTTTACAACAAAAAAAAGGGAACTTTGTCATCCATAATTAAGGAAACTAATCACTTCCTATACATATTTTAGCCGGTGAAATCTTGCTAAAATTTGTAGCAATAATTAAAAAGGCTTCAACTTTTTCACTCTCCTTTTTTTTTGTGTGTGTGTATGTTAAACAAACTGAGAGAAGAATATATTTTTTAACTTAAAATTCAATTTATTTAGGAAAAGAAAAGCTTAGAATAAATTTGAAAGAAAAGAATTTTCATTGATTTTTTTAAAAATTTAATTTTTAGTTTTTATTTTGAGATGTGGACCATATTTTAGGTCAAAGGAATCTTTCATAAAATCAACAAGCCCCAACTATAACATAATGTTGCTGAGTTTTAAACCAAAGTGTTTAAAAATCTATTGAGAATTCTGTACCCACAATTGAACTTGACAATGACTCCTTAATTTATTTCTTACCATGGAAAAAGGATCATAGTTATGGTACTATTGTTTAGTTATGTATTGACTTTACCATATGACAAAGCAGTCATAGTTTTTTTATTGTCATAGTGAAAGTCACTCCATCCAAAACAATTTACTTCAGTGATATGGGCAAATCAACAATCCAGTCATCAAATTTAATGCAAAAACTGACTTTGTGAGAAGAAAAGATGATTTCATTTCCATATCTTGTTGCAAATAACTGATCTTGTGCAAGACAAACTGCAAAGAAGAGATGTGATGCTATCAGTGAATCAGGAGATGCAGACATTGACAATTGCCATATTGGCAATGAAGACATCAGAACAACAGTCAATGATATTGGTGGGGAGGATATAGACTTACTCATTCTTCTTCTTTACTATGCCAAGGTGACCAACCCTATCAGCTGAGGCTGTAGAATATGCTGACTGCACCACTGCAAAGGGGTAAAACACTCACCCAAACAAAGCCAACTGTTAGCTGTAGAAGGTAACTCAATGTTTGAGGGCAGGATCCTGATAGCTGAGTAGTCCTTGACCAGGCAACCAAACTGGTCAAGTGATGAGCAACATTCTACTTTAGCCTTAACTGAGCTAGATGGGTGATTGGAGAGGCCTGATCCAATCAATTGACTGGTCATATCAAGCCATAGCACAGATATGATTGTCAAGACAATATTCTTTAAATTGCTCTTGTGTTTAACAAGTAGCCAACCCAATGTTACCTTAATGATACTAGAAGACAGTGACTGAGGGTCAATTATGCTCAGATGGTAATACTTGAAACCATTTAGAATAATTAGTATAAGCAAAACTTGAAACAATATAACTGTGTTAACAGATTAGCTCTGACCTGTTTAAAAATAAAATTACCTTCAAACTACTTGCTTACAAATTCTAAACATGCAGAGAAATTAGGTTAAATCACTAACTGAAAGTTCTCTCTCATCTTCTGTTAAGTATAACTTCTGTGGATTTAAATAACTGTGATTTCACTAAAACCTTATGTTACTACTTAGGACAAATGATTAAAAGGTTCCACCAGTACTTGCAGTTTGAAATTTTATTCTCAAAGTATATATATATATATATATATATATATATATATATATATATATATATATATATATAATTAGATGAATTCAACGAATTGACATTGCACATTTCGGTTATTATAACCTTCTTCAGGACTTAGAATTCATGAAAAGTTTTGTTGAAACAGTATCGGATATTTGATGAAATATACACACTTTCTTTTCTCTTGCTATTTCATCAAACATACATTGATATTTCAACAACAATTTTCATGAATTTAAAATCCAGAAGAAGGTTATTATAACAAAAAAGTTCAGTGTTGACTTTCATAATAAATTCATCTAATTTGGATTACTTTGTTTTTTCTACTTTTTTCATATATATATATATATATATAGTCAAGCAAGTTTTATTAAAGATAATGGAACAGTTTATTTATCATTTTTAATTGTAATTTTTCAAGTTTCTTGTTATTTTTCTTGTGTCAGTATCCAAGTGGTAAAGAAATTGTCCTATATCTTCTGATCAAGTGCTTTCAACCATACTTTTGATTTTCATCAGGGGTCGTGTAGTTTGTGTTGACAGTTTGGGTTTTTATTGTTTTAATTATTGGTGGCATTTTGTTTTGAAGTTGTCACTTGGGAAGTTTTCAGCATTTTGTTTTAAAGCATTCAGTTGGAAAAATTACAATTAAAAATAATGAACAGTGTTCTATTATCTTTAATAAAACTTACTTGAATTATAACTTGCTGCTTAAATATACACTCTTCTATATATATATATATATATATATATATATATATATATATATATATATATATATATGAAGAAGATTTGGCATTAAATACACAACCAAACCAAACTATTCTGAAGTAAATAATAGGGGCCACTAATCTCATTTAGACCATAATTTCTTGGGTGTACAGAATCGAAGCAAGTCAATTATATTGATTTGTGATTTCACTTACCATTTATTCATATTTTTACAGGATGCAATAATAGTTCATGCATTTATATTGCAGGAAAAAAGTCAGCATTTCAAAACTTGCAAATGATAAATCAACAACTCAGACCTATGCAAATGAATTCCTGCTCTCAAACTAAGCAAAACCTATCATAAAGGATCTTCACAGCAAAGAAATAGCAGTTATATTTGGTGGTAAGCCTATCAATTCACTTGCTTTTCAGTGCTACACATTTTTCAGTGAGTGTATCATTTTTGCTCATTCTTTTGTTACCACACCAATCATCTACCTCCTACCAAGTTTTCCACAATATTTCATTGCCTTTGAGTGCATTACCAGATCATAGTGTCTTCTGGAAAAAAAAGAGTAACATGAATCTGGTAGATTAGGAGTGGAAACTGAAAGACAATCATTTTATATCAGTTATAACAAAGAAAATGTCTACCTAAGAATGTCTACCATAATTGCAAAACTGCCTGCCAAACACCACAATGTAGATGCAGCGGGTGTAAACTACTATGCACTACAACATGTGGACCATGTCAAATCAAAAACTGTTAGAATGCACCTGATCAACATTTATGGGAAGAAGAGTGTGATAATGATTATTTGTAAATCTCATGGGAATCTGACGTAATTTTCAGAAATGTATGCAATGCAATTTGTAATCAATTTTCCTATAATCTAACTGGATTCCTCTATCCACCAAAACATAAAGTTCAGAACCAACATCACTTCTCTACAATGAATAATGAAGGAATAATGATCATTTAAAAAAATTTGCCATCATTTTGGTTTGGTTCGGTTGGTTTTTATGGCATATCAGCCACTGTAGGTTATTTAATGCCAAATCTCTTTTATATATATATTAAATGTACATGATTTGGTTTGGTTTGGGTTTAGTGGCATATCAACCATTGTACATTATTTAATGCTAAATCCTGTTTTTACATATATATTAAAAATATATGATTTAGTTTGGTTGTGTTTCATGGCATATCAACCATTGTAGGTTATTTAATACCAAATCTATTTTTATACATATAAACTGTTCTATTTCAAGCAATTAAGTTTAGCATAAATACAGTTTTTTGTTTACACACAGTAAAATGTTAAAACAGTTCTATTTCTAACAATTCAGTTGGGCCTAAGTACTCACAATTTATTTCCATTTGACCCATGAATAGGACCCTATCAGATGCTACCACTCTGGGTCAGAGTGGACCTGAGAATGATAGCAATGAAGGGGTACTCTGCATTCCCCAAAGCTCCAGCATTACTGGAGTCTCACCATCAGATTGTTTAGCTCTTATCCAGGACTCTCATTGGGAGAGTCTTACCCTTCAGCAGAGATGCAGTCAGTGTATTCTGCAGCCCCAGCTGACTGGGCAACCTCATTTTGAATGCCATCTTGAAATAAATAAATTTGTCAAACTGTAGTAGACTTTTTGTATGCCATTAAGCTCACTTGATACTAAAAACTTGTTGGGGGTGTCCTCGTGGTGTAATGGTTAAACCGATGGACTACGGAATCGTAGTACGCGAGTTCGTACTCCAGTCGCGCTATTACGTTCACTTTCGGGCAAATACCCTTGGGAAAGGTATGAACCCCCTTATCCTCCCAGATTTGGGTTAAATAGTACCACTACTGTTCTTCTAGGAGAATGGCTTTGGCATTAAATAACCTAAAAAGAGTTGATATGCCATTAAACAAAGAAACCAAACTAAAAACTTGTTGAATGCCCACAGTGGAAATTTTTGGTGGATCTAACCGTTTTTCCATGACCATTTTTAAATAAGGAGGCACTCATGGTCTAATGATTACTGTTGTAAGAAGTTGGCTTGGCTAATTGAGTTCAAATCCTGAACAGGGTAGTTTGTATTTCACTTAGTGCTAATACCCTTGAGAAAGGCATGAATCCGACTGTTCTATCTCCCACTATAGGTAAATATTAAGACAGACTAGGATCTTTAACCTTGATATGGCAACTAGTCTAGGAGAAGGGAAACTCTGAATACCAACTAATTTAAGACCTGGAGAGGGATGGGCTCTGCCATATTATTCCTGCTCAAGACATACTACATGAGTAGTACCTCCACAACCATACCAGTTAAATAACAAAAAAATTTATGTTAGTGCATTCGTCACTAAGAAAACTCTATCAGTTATTTTTTTAAAATAGTATATGAATGTTGGAAAAGGTAATTTTCTGGAAGAAAAGTATCATATGATATTTCTCTCTGAAACCTGAATTATTTTAAAACTAGTATAGAATATTTTCTAGCAATAGATATAAAAATAAACTTATTTACAATATCAAGTAAACAAACATTTTTCTTTGTTTTCACTCTGAGATTTTTTTCTCAGACTATAACTGATGAGAGGTGTTCTCATAGTGTAATGGTTAAAGCAATGGACTGCGGAATCGTAGTAAGCAAGTTTGAACTCCAGTCGTGCTATTATGTTCACTTTCAGACAAATACCCATTGGAAAGTTATGAACCCCCTTATCTTCCCAGCTATGGGTTAAATAGTACCACTACTGTTCTTCTGAGAGAATAGCTTTGGCATTAAATAACCTACAAAGGTTGATATGCCATTAAACAAAGAAACCAAACCAAACCAGACTATAACTGGGATTTCTTTCATCAGGGATTCACAAGTGGCACTATTCCAGAAATCCTTAGGGGGACTTAATCATTTTACAGTTCACACAGAAATCAATCGGATTTTCAAAGTGAATTCAGGGTGGGTAGTTGAATTAAGAATGCATAAAGTCAACTCAGAATTGGTTGGTAAAGTGTAAGAATTATTTTAATGCATGTGGGTCTGCTGAAAAATTCATTAGTTGACCAAAATAATCCCATTGAATATGATCAAATAAGGTTTATTTTTCAGCATAGTCATCCTTGAAATCTGCCCACTTCTTCCATCAGTCAAAAGAGTTATCAACAGCAGATATGACATCAGCCAAAGAAGTTTTTGGTCCATCCTCAATGTGTTTTAGTAAAATTTAGATGTGATTTCATTCAGAAAGGGTTAATGTTTACTTTCTGGTTATCATTATTGTAATGGTTACAAAAAAATTATATCTGCTTGAGGTCTCAATCAAGATTTTCAAATATATTGTTCAAAGAAAAAAACTCAAGTTCCTGAAAACATAACAAGTTAATACTCTTGCTATTTCTGTTTTCAGTTGTCCAAATCCAGCATGACTCTATTTCATTACACTCATAAAAGTCAGTGAAATTGCATATCTACTTTTCTTTTTTAAGTTCAAATTGTTCCAGATTTATTTAAAAACAGACTTGCTGTCTCGATCTTTTTTGGTTCCTGCCAAAAAGTTATTGCCTGAAAGATGTGGAATTTTCCACAGACAAAATGAAGTTTGCTCTTGCATTACTCTTGTGGAGGTATTTTGTTGATATTTTGTTGAAGATTTTGTTTTGTGTGAGCCAGGCCGGATTAACCATTAAACAAAGTAAGCACATGCTTAGGGCATCTTGGCAAGAGGGGGCACCTCTGAGATTTTCAATCAGATTTATCACAGAGAATATGATGCAGCTGAACCGAGGTTCACAAAAGGGTGCCGACAAATATGTATATATATATATATATATATATATATATATATATATATATATATATATAAGGATGGGCTAAAAAGTTCATATGATGACATATCTGCTGTCGATGACATTTTTTACTTATAGGATCAAAGTACAGCAACACCAAAGGGAGAAGTGTATGGACCACACAAGGAACTATTTTGAAAAATAAACCTCATTTGGTCACATTTCATGGGAACATCTCAGTCAACCTATGAACTTTTCAGTCAACTCTTATATATATATATATATATATATATATATATATATATATATATATACATATATATATTTAATAATAATCTTATCATAATTATTACTATGATAATTATTGTTGGGTTAAGTCATAAATAATTTCTGTTTTACTAAAATATGATTTATTCATAAATAACCTAACAATAAATTAATTTCAACCAATAGTTTATTCCCCGTAATTTTGAATCCCCTCTTGACATTTATCAGTTGTTTGTTGATTCCTTTCAAGTAAAATTCAACTGGTTTTGAGTTCAAGAAGTTTTCCACAAATGTTTTCACCGGATCTTCTTGAGAAAAATTATCTGTCATTCCAAGTATTTTGTTGAGAACAAAACAGATGGAAATCACTGGGGTGTAAAGTCTGGTGTATATGATGAAGGAAGTGACACAAACCAGTCAAAATAAAATACATTTTCCTGTCTGATTCTTGCTGAATGTGGCCTTGTATTACCATGGAAAAGCATCACAGTTCTCTGATTGATACATGTGGGACATTTTCTCTGAAGATTTCATGTTCAAGTCACAGCTGCTGAGAGAATAAGTCTGCATTGAGTGTCTGATTGCAGTTTAAAAATACAAGATGAGTAATACCACAATGATCCCACCACATACACAGCATAACTTTTCTTCCTTGAAGCTCTACTTTTGGGTTAGGCTGTGGAGATTCATTCTTGTCAATCTACTGCCTTTTGCTTGGAACATGGTCATAAAAAACCCATTTTTTTGTCCTCTGTAATGATATCCTTAAGAAACAAGTAATTTCTCCATTTTCAAAGAAGACTTATCACTATGGATATATAATCTTCCTTATTCTTCTCACTAAAAGTATAAAAGATTAAAATGCCCATCTTGCTAACTTTTCCAATTTTTTTCAAGGAGCAGCATATCATGGATTGATATGTGTTGAGGTCATGAGCTAGTTCTCAAATACTTTTGCATAAATTGTATTCCACCAATTCTCTTTAAGGATTTTGATCAAGGTCTGATAAGTGTCAAAGTCTGGGTACATCTCTCTGCTACATAGTGCCAGAATGAAACTTTGAAAACCAGTTACAGATTTAGCAGTCAGTGTTAACATCTCGGTCAAAATCACTCTAAGTTTTCTATGTTGTTTCTGTTGCATTTTTATTCTTAAACTCCTACAGCACTATATACTGAATATGCATTTTCACTTGCTCCATTTTAAGGGGTGGAGGTCAAATAGATTAAATTATGATGCATACTCCTTCTCTACTGAAAAAAGAATGACTGATGAAGGCACACTTTAATTAGGTAATTTCCTGTAGCATTTAAAACACTGCAAGTTTGAAATTCATAATTACAATTTGCTTTTAAAAGAACAGAAATTATTTATGATTTAACCCCAAATTTTTATAATTATGTGACGATTATAATAATTGAAATTTCCAACAAATATTTCAAGTGAATGAATGACTTCTTTTTCATATGATACATTTTATTAAAATTAAATGTGTAAGTGTTTTAAAAAAATATTTTCCTGAATGCAGAAGGGCCATTTGTAAGTTTCTTTGGTCCAGTGACCTTTCACGGACTCAAAAGGCACTGTATGGGGAATTAGTGGCGAGTGCCATTTTGGACCAACTCGTGAAGCAGCTCGACTTGTCATTGAAGATTTGCTCCCAATGGAATTGGGTACCAGGGCCAAGCTGTCTATAACCAAGTTCTCACACACCTGGTGGCTTGCTTGCTATGTGTTGCCCCTCATTGGCTCGGCCTTCAAAGTTAGTAAGTTGACAACCTTAGTCAAGGGTGACCCAAAGGATCACTTTTCGATAGCAACTTCACCAAGGTGTAGTGGAGGGCACTACTAATAGTCCTATTTGCCACAGTGAATTGGTTTCAAGCACTGCTATCAAATACTAATAGTCCTATTTGACATAGTGAATTGGTTTCAAGTACTGCTATCAAATACTAATAGTCCTATTTGACATAGTGAAATGGTTTCAAGCATTGCTATCAAATACTAATAGTCCTATTTGCCACAGTGAATGGGTTTCAAGAATTGCTATCAAATACTAATAATCCTATTTACCACAGTGACTTGGTTTTAAGTATAGCTATCAAATACTAATAATCCTATTTACCACAGTGACTTGGTTTCAAGTATAGCTATCAAATACTAATAATCCTATTTACCACAGTGAATTGGTTTCAAGTATAGCTATCAAATACTAATAATCCTATTTACCACAGTGAATTGGTTTCAAGTATAGCTATCAAATACTAATAATCCTATTTGACATAGTGAAATGGTTTTAAGCAATGGTATCTAATACTAATAATTCAATTCAATATTAATCATTTGTCAGCTGGCAGTGAAATGGTTCCAAGTATAGGAAATAATTAAACAGTTCTATTTCATACATAGATTGGACCCTAACAGATACTACCTCTCTGCATCAGAGGGAACTTGGGCGTAATAATAATGAAGCTGTACTCCATATTCCCCAAAACTCCAGGACTGGAGCATTACCAAGAGATGGTTTAGTGTCATATCTAGGACACTCATTGGAGAAGTCTTACTCTTTTGCAGTGATGCAGTCGATATATTCTACAGCCCCAGCTGACTGGACTGGAAAAATATCATAATTAAAAGTGAGTGCTTTATTCTTTTACTATAAAAAATAATTGCTGAACAAATTATTCTGCTTTTTTTATATAAGTAATTAATTGATCTGTTTGAACATAGCCTCTATTTTGAAAATTTTCTGAAATAATTTACCCATTCTATAATGATTAAAAGAATTATCTAGAGTTGATATTTCCTGAGAAAATCTATTTAGACTGAGCTCAACTATATTTTTCTATACACTGGATATCTATGTATCTCTTATTCACTGGATATCTATGTATTTTTCTATACACTGGATATCTATATATCGTTCTATACACTGGATATCTATATATCTTTCTAAACACTGGATATCTATTTATCTTTCTATACACTGGGTATCTATATATCTTTCTATCCATTGGATAGTTGTGTATCTTTCAATAGAGAGGCCAAGACTTGGGTCAAAACAGATTATTCTTTTATTTTTGTTATCAATTAAAAATTAACATCAAACAACTACACATGGTAATCATTACCACAAAATATAAAGCAAATGAGATTTACTGATTATATTTTAAAATTATAATGATTAAAAAACAAATAATAATAATAGTATGAAAGAAATTCATGTAGAAATAATTTTTTATTAAACTGAGGGATACTGGAGAGAGTTATCAATTTAAATCTTTTTGTTTTTTTGATAAGATTGACATAACAAAACAAAAAAGGCACTTATGATGTAATGGTAACATCATAGGAAATGGATGTGATGACTTGGGTTCAAATCCTAGACAAGACTGTTCATATTTTGCATAATGCTAATACCATTAAAAATTATGGATCCAACTATTTTCTCTTTAGCTGAGAGTAAATAGTTGAGCAGACGAGACTCTTTAATGTTGATATGGCAACCAGTAAAAAAGAAGGAAAATTCTGATTTCTAACCCATTAAACTCTGCTTATAAATTGACCTTGTATCACATTCTGCTCATGCAGAGGGGTTGGGTACTTATATGTACATGTATATCATAAAGTTTGTATGCCTTTCAGTGAAGAAGAAATCTCTTCTCACATGGCGTTATGCCAAACTAAACTAATCCTAAGAAATACCTCAAAGTATAAAGTCTGACATTCAGCAGAAATTATAAATGAGAAATGGAAGTAGGAGCACTAAAGAAAAACTTTTTTCCTACATAGTGTATCATCATCATCATGATGTCGTGCCGTCAGCACGGATATACCTGACCCTCTCTCGCCACTTCTCCCTATCGTTCATCGCCTCTGGCAGGTCTTCAGGGCTACATCTTGTATCCTCACATAGCTGCTGTATGTATGTTCAAGCTGGTCGCTCCTACTTTTGCTCGGCCATATGTGGGGGTCCATAGGAGTACATCACTTATGAGCTTGTCCCTGCTTCTCCAGCAGCGTCCAGCATGTCTGCTTTGTCTAACTTGGATAGTATTCGTGATGGGAGGCAGGTGGCCGTATAGTTAGTGCTTTGTGGGGTATTGCCTCCAGGACTTGTTCAATATTGCTCGCAGCATTCTTGTGTAATTGCCGTCTAGCTTTTTCTTAAGCCGTTTTGTTAGTGTCCAAGTAGTGCATCCATATAGCAGTATCGACCAATAAAATGAAATGCAGAAACATAGTGTACATATATATATATATATATATATATATATATATATATATATATATATATATATATATATTAAACTCTGTTAAAAATTAGCCTTGTTTTACATACTGAGTGTAGTAGAGGGGTTGGGCAAATAAATATTGAGGAAAGATAAATAAGCTCTAACTGATGATTAATATTTGTCATTGGAATTCTTATCTCTCCATCATAAGTCATTTTATTTGAATCCTTAGTAGTATTTCTTTGGAAAGTCTGGATGCATATGAATAACTATATAAAGCATTTCTACTGTTCATTTCTAGTTCCAATTCTTGATTGGATGGAAGAAGGAATAAAAAAAAACTCACAATCTCAGCTGTGAATGATTTATAATGATGATTAAAAAAAAGGAATTAAAAAAAAAAAAAACTTTGTTTGCATGAATGAAATGTTAAAGCAGAAGATAGAAATGGTTTAACTTTTCATGAAGGAAAACAGGTGGCATAAGTGAAATCCTTGAAAAAGAATTAGAATTTATTTCAAGCAGGAATGCATGATTTCCTTTTCTTTGACTTTTTTCTTTTTAAATAATTCTTCTGGATCTTCAATTGACTCCTTTCTT
Organism: Sepioteuthis lessoniana; assembly: GCA_963585895.1. Lineage (NCBI taxonomy): Eukaryota > Metazoa > Mollusca > Cephalopoda > Myopsida > Loliginidae > Sepioteuthis > Sepioteuthis lessoniana. Next base: position 36,078,904 of record OY757917.1, read on the forward strand.
GCAAAAGATCACTACCTGAATTGTGTATACAAACTTCGTCAAGAAAGTAATTGTAGAGGTCACTGCTCTAACGTGCAGAATAAACAAGAATAACAACACTTACTGGCTCAGTGGCCTCAGCTAGCATCCGGCTGGTAGACAAAAAGTAGAATGTGTGGTAACTTAATACTGAACCCGTAACACCTGAAACATGACTGAAGCAAGCTGGTGTATATATATACACTAATATGTCCACTCACTGGGATAACAACTAATCACTGTCCAGGGAATGGACTTGGGCACCTTTGAATAGTGGAACGTCCTAATGTCCATATAATCTCACTTCAACTTGTAATTCATTATTATGCATATGAGCACTGACTCATTGCTACTGAGCCTTATGATAGAATTCCAACAGTAATTAGACTGATTTTTTAAAAAAATTTCTAGTTGGCAACCTTAATGGAAAATTATGTGACCAATGTGAACTTTGAATGTGTGAGAAAACATTTTGTTCATGTTTGTCTCTTACGAATGACTGATTGGTTTTAATAGCATGTCAACCCACCTGGGGTTATTGTTTACCAAAAAGTTTAGGAATTAAGTACATCGTATGCTTATATTTACATTTTTGTGTAGATTTTTAAAAGTTTATTTATTTATCTATCTGATATTTTGTTTTAACAATACATCTAAATTCTCAGGGATAGTTTTCTAATAATTACTTTGTGTGGTACTGATCATTTTTATCGCAATAATTATTGATTTGATGTGATTTCTCACAAGAAGATCAAAATGTCATCAATCACGACATTTTCAGATAGGTCTGTCATATTGTTTTCATAGAAAAATGTCTAATGAGAGCTAAATATCTGTATTCTATGAGAAGATGTTTAACAGTGTAAGTTGTTTGACATGATATATGCTGTGGTTATTCATCTTGTTTGACTGTAAAGGTGTGTATAAGTCTTTTGTAACCAACACACAATCAGGATATGTTTGCCTCTCAGAATTCAAGTGAGTAATCTTAGCTTGGTTTCTTTGTTTAATGGTATATTATTTTTTGTGGGTTATTTAATGCCAAAGCTATTCTTGTAGAAGAAGAGTAGCAATAGTATTTAACCCATAGCTGATGAAATAAGAGGGTTTCATGCCTTTCCTAATGGTATTAGAGTGAAATTTATCATAATAGTGCAATTGGAGAAGATGAGTAGTGATAATATTCAAACCATAGCTGGGGAGATAAAGTTCATACATTTGCCAAGGGTATTAGTCCAAAAGTGACTGGAGTAATCTTAGATCATTGCAAATGTGCTTAGAACACAAGATCTATTCTCTATTAAATTTCAGGACAATTCAACAGAAACATTTAACAAGTAAACACAAGGCTTATGGAGATGAAGTTCTTTATTGAGCACTAGTGGCACAAGACATTTTTGAGAGAATGCGGAAGATGAATTTGATTCAACTTTAACAGCTACTTTACAAATTGAGGAAAATGCAACCAATGATGGGATTCTCATCTGATCTGACTGATAATAAAAATGGCTGGTGATGAATTGATATTTATATGATGATTCTCAATCAGGGTTGCCAACCAGAAAAATCACAAAATAACAAAACCAGTCTCATTACTTTCTAGGCCAAGTTTATCGACTGCTATCAAAATATATAAATTTTGTTGGAAACTGTCATGCACTTTTGACTGTTCAAATTATTATGGTAAAGTAATAAAGTCACTTTTTGATTTGAATTGTTTATCAATGAAATATTTTTATTGTATGAGGTAATGCCCCTTATTTTTCAATACCTCTTTCAGTAAGAATAACTGGAAAGTATAAACTACTGATTGGAAGAGTCCCCGGACTGCTCTACAATATCTACTTTTTTGTTTTAAATTTCAAATTTAGTGATTATAATTTCATAAAAATCCCCCCCCAAAAGTTATGTCTGTCTCAGATGATGACTTTGTGGTCAGACATGGTTTAGAGACCAAAGCATCATTATTAGTTACCCAGAGCATCTCAGCTATAAGTTACAATACCAACAAACGGTGTCATTTTTGCTTGTTTTTTTAATTGCATTGTAAGAATGCTAAATAAAAAATGTAACTTCATCAAATATTTCATTGTTATATTCCAAGTTTTCTAGTCACAGTACATAAACCCAGAAATGAAGTGTTAATTCAATGATGCAGAATTTAAATTAACTGACAAGATGATGACATCAAAATGCAGAACATGAAGTTCAACAAGAAAATGGAGACAACATTCTAAACAGTTCAAGCTGAATTTGTATAATCTGGTTAAAAACTATTACACTGTTAAAATCTGTGAATATTGTTGGCTTCCTTTTTTATTAATTACTCTGCACTAAGTGCTTACATATATATATATATATATATATACGCATGTATAAAGTACTTATATATGTATACATAAATATAAGTATTTTATATATATAAAGTACTTATATTTTATATATATATATATATATATATATATATATATAAAGTACTTATATATATATATATATATATATATATATATATATATATATATAAAATACTTATATTTATGTATACATATATAAGTACTTTATAGATGCGTATATATATATATATATATATATATATATATATACGCATCTATAAAGTACTTATATATGTATACATAAATATAAGTATTTTATATATATATATATATATATATATATATAAGTACTTTATATCCTTGCATATATATATATGCATACATATATAAAGCACACACACACTATATATATATATATATATATATATACATATATATATATATATACACATAAGCACTTTACACACATACATAAATGTATGTATATGTATATATACATTAAGTGACATATATGTGCACATAAATATATATACACACATATATATGTAATTAAGTGCTTTATACTTGAGATTATCATATATATATATATATATATATATATATATATATGATAATGTCAACAATAGCAAAAGAAAAAAGATTTCCATATAAAATATTTTCTATATGCTTTATATAACACAAAAAAATTGATAATTGTCTTTAAAGATAAAAATGATTAACTGAAATAAGATATACTCTAATGGAATTTTTTTTAAATGAATTTAAAAAACATTACAGAGATTAGATTGTATTATTATATTAAATTAAAAGATTATTAAAATATATGTTTACTTAAAGGGGAATGAAACTTAAATGTTAAAGAAGTTTCCATGTAAAAATCGTGCTGATTTTAGCAGTGTGTAGAGATCTCTTGTTATCGTTACATACTTTGTAGATGCCTAATGATAGTTGTTTGTATAAAGAAATTGTCTGAGATACCATTCTTTGAAGGGATTATGGTAGGAAAAATGTTGTTTCAACACAAAAATACATATAAAATCAAATATATACAATTAACAACTATATTCCATTATGTACTCTCTTTTCTAAAGTTGTTTGCCTGGTTGAGTTTTCTATGAAGAGCAAACTGTTGCGGAGCAATGATATTTGGTTCAGAGAATAAGAGAGTGAGCCTTGAGAAGCACTAGAACTTATAGCACCAGGAACGTTCCATTATTGCACAAGGGAAGATCTTATTCCTTAGTTTTTGATTGGCTGGTGGTTCTGGTGTGTATATTTTCATCTATATATATTGAACACTTTGGCAATGTATCATGGTTGCTTTAAAGTGTATTTGGTTGCATTCTGTCTTTTTTTTTTTAACTTGTGACAGGACGCTAGTCACAGCCCTCCTGTGAAATGAAATGAGATACAAAAAGAGTGAATCTTATATATTCGAAAGTATTTCTTAGCTGTTGGTTGTGTGGAATTATCAAGTATGCTTGTATGTAAGCTTATAGAGCATTGTATGTTGTGTACTATTCTGTAGTTTTGCGTTTAATACAACATGATATTTGCTGGAGGGTGAAAACATCCCTTAGACAATTTTTTTCACTGAGGTTTCTTGCAAGTAAAAGAGAGTGAACCTTCATGCCTTTCTCTTATATACCATGGTAGGTCACTATGATAATGTCATCTAATAGCCATTTAGAGAAATTCTTTGTCAGACAAGAGAGGTAATGCTGCATCATTCATTTTATATAGGTATTCTATGGATAAATCATAGGGCCGTCTGGGTTCTTGCTATTTGTAATATTCATGATATTTTAAAATATCACTAACTATCCGAGTCAGATGAGCCAGATATGCCGGGCACGACTAGTGAAGTAAGGAGAAACTTATTGCAACATTCTTTTATGGACTTCTTCTCGTGGACACTTCATGTTTGCTGGCCTGCAAAAGTTACATTCACCATCTCTGTGCAGACATTGGATGCTGGCTAAAAGACAAACTAAAAGTCATGGCCAATAGGAACTGATGGCAAGAGAGGATCAAGGGAATCCATATTGTTAGCATGCCCTGATTATGATGACGAAAATATTGATGTGAGAGGTGAGCAAACTAATGAAGCTGACAGCTAAGTCACTAAAAAGATTCACTTTCATCGAAAATACTGTTTATTGTCATTGTCTTCATGCAGTTCAGGTGGAGTTCCCTGGCATAGTGGTTAAAATGCTGGACTGCAACATTACAGTGAGTCTGAACTCCAGTCGCACAACAGCATTCACTTTCAGACTTACACTCTTGGGAAAGATACGAACCTCCGTCTCCTCATAACTATGGGTTATATAGTTATTGGGAAAATTGTAACTTACCTGACTAGCATGTGGGCACATTTTGTAGGGTTCAGTCACTTAAAAAAAAAAACTAAAATGGTGACACACAGTTGCTTTGTATTTAATTATCTTGCGTGAGTAACGCAGACTCTTGCCATTCCTATGCAAATGAGACTATACCAGGTGTATAAAAAGAACCATGGAGGGAACGGGCAGGTGAGTTTGAAAAAGGCATGTTGCGTAGGCAGACATGTGCAACAGGATTGTCTGAGTCAGTAATGTTATCGAAATCAACTTTCAAACTAAAATAGTACCATTACTGTTCTTCTACAAGAATGACTTTGGCATTTAAGAACCAACAAAAGTTGATATGCCATTAAACGAAAAAAAAAAAAACCCATGCAGTTTTATTTGGCTCATTTTGTTGAGCAAATAAGCAAATGAATATTGTTTATATTGTTTGAGTGTAACTCATAAAATTAACTATTAAAAATGTCACCCATAAGATAAAGTATTAAAAATGTCACTTATAAAAAAATAAATATTAAAAATGTCACTCTTAAAAAAAGGATTAAAAATGTCTCTCATGAAATAAAGTATTAAAAATGTCCCTCATGAAATAAGGTATCAAAAATATCACTCAAAAAATTAACTATCAAAATGTCACTCATAAGATAAAGTATTAAAAATGTCACTCATAAAAAAAGTATTAAAAATGTCACTCATGAAAAAAAGTATTAAAAATATAAAATTAACTATTAAAAATATCACTCATGAAATGAAGTATTAAGCATGTCACCCATGAAATAAAATATGAAAAATGTCATGTTGATCTTTAATCTTTGGTGGTCATTTCTAATTAAACCATAGAATTCCCATGGGTTTAGCTAGTTTTAATTAAAATAATGAATTAAACAAAGCATTTTTGAGTGAACATATATAGAAAATTTACTAACTCTGAGACTTTGGTATCAGCCAGGAATTGCTGTTTATATAATAGGTTCATAAATAGATCTTTGCTTCAAGATACCAAAATAATGTTGAAAAAACAGCTTTAGATTTTGTTTTTTTGTACATTTCCACTAGGCTATTAGAAGCCAAGTGAATAATCAACAAATCATTTGATTGGCTGTTCAGCTTTCATTTCCTGCAAGCCATAAAAACTAATGCTTATTGCTTCAAATATTACCAAAGATAATTATTTAAAAAAAAAAAACTTTAATAATATATTCAGGTACAATTTTAAAATGCTTAAAAAGAAGACAGTAATATGTGAATTGCAAACTACATCAAGAATGTGAGGAATGTATACGTATAATAGTAGTTCTATCTTTGTTTTTTAATGGCATATTAAAATTCATGGGTTATTTCATGCCAAAGCCATCCTTGTGGAGGAACTGTAGGGGCTCTATTTATCCCATAACAGGTGCGATATGAGGGTTTATACATTTCTCAAAGGTATTAGTTCAAAATTGAATGTAATAAAGTTATTATGTCACAATCCAGAACATTAACCCCTAAGCCAAAGAGATTACTCCACAGAATAGATCAGATGTCTTTCCCTAACTCAACAATTCTTTCAATTGTGATATATTTTCAATAACAGAATAAACTAACAACAGTTTAGAATAATTTAAAAACCTTTCATTGTTAGTAAATCCAGAAATAAACATTTTGCATTTTGATCAAATAATTGAATGAATGGTTGAGTTTGAATGAATGGTTCTCTCTTACACAATTTGACATTTTAAATAAATAAATAAAAATCATTTTTACAAAAACAAGTTAAACCTTTCGAAAGTTGATGAATTAATTTGATTCCATTCTTTGAAAAAATTAGAAGTGTTTATTCATGATACAACCATTTTCTTATTTAAAATAATGTGTTTTTAAATAATCTTAAACTGCTTTTGTTTTATCATATTGTGGAATTACCTCTCTCGTCTGATAAATAATTCTGCAAATGACCACTCAGTATCACTGTCAAACCTGTATATAATTTAAGTGTGCAACTATAAAAGCCTCCTTTTACTTCTAGCAATGACTTGAAATAAACCAAGATCAGATCTCAAAGGACAGGCACTTTTTGTTCCAAACAAAACTTGTGTTGCATTCAATATGACACCAGAGAACAATACCTTTCTTAAATATGTAAGTCTTAATTCAAAAATTCTATTTCTCTTACATGCATGTACACTAAAAACTTCTTAACCAACACAAAGGTAATTTCTTCACGCATACTTGGTGTATTCTTTTTTATCTCATGTCATTCTTGTTTTCATTCTAACCTGTTTTTTCAAGCAATAAAATATGTTGTTAATTTATAATGAATTATTCTGGCTCTTATTCTGTATAAGGAAACAATGTTTTACTATCATTCCCTACAAATGGAGCACCATATTTTTAAGACATTAAATATTGAATTAAGGGCAACATCTATTCAATCATGCATAATTTTTTTATATTCCAAAAATTCCTGAAAGGAGACCATTATTTACATAAAGTATCACTCATAAAGTACACCTCTAAGAATTTTTTTGATAAAAAGTAAATTTTCTTTTAAATGAAAGATACTTGTATTCTATTATTTTGAGTGAAATATTATGTACATACCATAACGGTTGTGACATAATGGTACCAAACAGACATTTGCACCTTCATGTGGCCAAATATGTTAATGGCCATATCGCAACGTTCTCAGCAGTAGTCGGACCCTGCTGTGACCATGTTGTGGTGAAAGCTGATGAATGCATGAACTTCTATTTTAGTTCCTTACACAAAGATTTATTTGCTACTACAATTTGTAAGTAGTCACTGGGAGAAAGAAGGAGAGTTAGAAAGTTGAATAGACCATATAAGCTGGACAAAAGAGGAACAACATGTCAGGAGGAGAAGGAGAGAGAAAACACAGACCTTGAATTTTTTTTCTGTATTTTCTTGTTGTTCTAACATGTCTCTTCACTGGTAAGGCCCCCTTTCAGAGCCCACTCCCAAAATGAGGTCCATAAATTTTCATCTTCTTATAGCTAGTTTTCAACTGACTGTCTTTACCTCATCACATCTCGCAGTTAACTCCTTCAAAACAAGTCATTCCCTCCTTTCCACCCGGTGTCAGTGGGAGGATCATCCATTTTCACTGGCTCCCCACCTATGCTGAAGATTTTGGGACATCTAGTTTTTTCAGTCATCCTCAACCAACACAGTCATCCACACTCAACTGGCTGACCCACAACTGCTCTCGCTCAAGTCACCCAGAGGTCAACTATATGCCCCCACAGACTTTATGTCTGCCTTCCTTTGCTCTTATTTTTTTTCTTCTCTCATTTCTTCCTGAAAAAGTAGCCTTTCCTTTTCTTTATAACTTACCATATCACATTAAAATTACACTATCAAAAAGGAAAAACTTAGGTATTATCAATTACTAAACTTTACAAAACAGAAACTCTGTCACCAAATATGTAGCAGTTCAAAAATGAATGCTCCCTTATTTATATTTATACAAGCTTATTTTTAGTTCCATAAGTTTTACAATAATATTTTTTTGGTTTGATTTGGTTTTATGGCATATCAACCACTGTAGATTATTTAATACCAAATCTTGTTTACACACACACACACACTCACACATATATATATATATATATATATATATATATATATATATATATATATATATCAAATGTATATGATTTGTAAACTCATTTTCTTCATAACATTTTTAAAGGAGCCTGAGCTCATTTGTTTGCACACAGTTAAATGGTTTCAAGTATTGCTATGCAGCAGTTACAATTTAACATCAATCATTTAAATGATATGTCAAAGATTAGCTTGTTGATAATTTCATTTTTAAATGAGTTACAACTAATTTGTTTGCATACTATTGTTTCTGCACAGATAAATGGTTTCAATTATTACTAATGCTTATAATTCTATTCAATAATAACAATTTGTTTGCACATAGTGAAGTGGTTACAATATTGCTATTAACACTAATTATTCTATTGAATATTACTTATTCATTTGCACACTTTTAAGTGATTCCAAGTATTGCTATATATCACTAACAATTCAATTAAACATCAGTCATTTGTTTACACACAGTTAAATGATCAAATAGTTCCGTTTCAAATGATTCAATTAAGCATAAGCCACTTGGATGCCCTGTTTAAATATCAAACAATTCTATTTGGCCCATAGATAGGACCCTATCAGGTGCTATCATTCTGGGCCAAAATGGACCTGGGAGCAATGGCAATAAAGGGGTAGTCTGCATTCACCAAAGCTCCAGTATTACTGGAGCCTCAACATCAGATTGTTTAGTGCCATATCCTGGACACTTGTTGAGGTGGGGTCTTACCCCTCTGCAGAGATGCAGCCGGTGTATTCTAGAGCCCCAACCAACTGTTTCAATGCAACAGAATTTGGCTATGAATAATATCTTCAACCTATTTTTCTTGTAATGTTCTTCTAGACATAATAAAGTCCTGTTTAAATAGAAATTTTTTAGGAGTATATTTATTCATGGGTGATTTCAAAGCATCAAGATAACCTAGTTATATAAAATATTAAACCAATTTTAAGAAATGTTTTATCTTTTTAACCACTCTGTTGCCTGGGGCTGTAAAATATGCCAACTGCAGTTTCTGTCTGCTCTACCTGCTGGGGCTGTAGAATACACTGATTACAAATGGGTAAAATCCACACCCAATGAGTGTCCTGGATATGAAAGTAAACTACATCTGATAGTGAGGCAGCAATCCTAAAGCTTTGGGCAATGTGGAATACCCCTTCATTGCCATTAGTCCCAGATCCACTCAAACCTAGATTGGCAGTACCTTTTTGGGTCTCATCTGTTGGTCAGATAGAACAGTTCAATCATTTGTTTGGGATTATTATTTGTTATTTGAAACCATACAGTTAAGTGCAAATTATTCATATTACATAGGATTACTTGATGAATAGAATTACTCATGCTAAATAGCAATACTTGAAAACCATTAAATGTGTAAGAACAAATGATTATCATAAAATAGAATTATTAGCATTATCAGATGTTATTTGGTTGGAAAACTTGTAATTATTGTGAGGAGACGAATGAGCTCTAACAAATTTTAAAATGAAGTTACTGAGAAACTATTCACTTAAAATCATATATATACAAGTTAGTAAAGTTGGTGATCTTAAGTGAGTGACCCAAAGGCTTCCTTTTCAATAGCTACTACATTGAGGTGTTGGGGAGAGCACTACTCCTCCCCTGGATTGCACCACTTTATCCTTGATCCTTATCTTATAATGCTTAGTATTAAGCAAGGTGGCACCAAATGACATTTTTTGAGTCTTTGGTATGTCTCAACCTGAGATTGAACTTCAGTCTCTCGGACCATTGGAAAACACTCTACTCATTAGGATAATGGCCTGGTATTTATATAAATGTTTGCCAATGGTCCCTGAAACAGGGGTTCAATCCCAGGTTGAGTCATACCAAAGACTCAAAAAATGGTACTTGATGCCACCAATGAAACCTACTATAAGTATTTGTTTAACACTCTGCATTATAAGGTAAGGATCAAGGGTAAAGTGGAGCAATCCAGGGAAAGGAGTAGGGCCCTCCCCTACACCTCAGTGTAATAGCTATTGAAAAGAGTTACCCTCGACTAAGGTCACCAACTTTACTTTATATATATATATATTTATGGATGTGCTGTGGTGCAATGGTTATCATGGTGGGAAATGGACATGGCAACTCAAGTTCAAATCCTCAATGAGACAGTTTGCATTTCATATAGCATTAATACTCTTGAGAAAGGTATGAATCTAAGTATTCTTCCAACAGCTATGAGTAGGGTAGACTGGGTTCTTTAGCCTTTGTTAGGCAACCTGTCTTGAAGGAACACTCTGATTTCAAACCTGTTAAATTCCACTTAAAAACTGACCTTGTGTCCTATCCTGTCTGCATGGAAGGGTCAGTAAGTACATATATATATATATATATATACATTTGTATAAACAGGATTTAGTTATAAATAACTCACAAGAATTGATATGCCATAAAACACCAACCAAGCAACTTTTTTCTATTTAAAAGCTTTAAATGGTTTTTATTTTTAAAAATTTGCATGACTGAATATAAACTTGCAGATTTTTATCATTCAAAATTTTCACAGAAATCTTTTAGTATTTTTTCAATTCTTTAACAAATACCTGATTTTTATCAAAGAAATTAGACTTTATTTCTTTTTGCATAAAAATCTACTAACTTAACTAAAATATCTGCCAAGATTTGTTCGAATCACTCCAAAGTTTTCTAAATAAAGTTGTCAGTACAATTTGCCAGACAAATACGCAAAAGCATTTTTTTTAGGTAAACAGATGAAATGCAGAAATAAAACAAAACAAAAAACACTTTTAAAAAAAACTCTGCTTGATAGTTTATTGAATTTAAATTACTTTTGTAATATCACACAGAGCAATTTCTAGCAACTCTTTGAAGAAATAAATCAAGTAGACATAAGTGTAAACAGAATGTATGCAATATATATAGGTGAATATTAACAAAAATATCTGAGGGTATTATAAGAGAAATGTATTTTTCTATCTTTTATAATAGTTTGATTTTTCGTATTTATTCTTCTGTGGTCTAAAGAATTTAGTTTCCTATTCTGACATATGAAAGTGAAACTAATAAGAGCTGCAGTAGCAGCAACTATTAGTAGTAATAGTAATAGTTATAGACTATTACCCAAGAGTCAAAAAAGATGTTGCAAAGGAACTTAAGGAACAAATAACATACTATTTATTGACCTGTACATTTTAAAGGAGGCAACGACTAAGAAGAAAAAATAGTCATGTCACAGAGAACCTTCAAAATATCATACAATATGATCCGGGAAACATGTATTAAAGAATGTCTGAAAATAGTTAAGCGATCAGAGAAAGTCTTAAACTTTATGATAAGAGCCAAGGAAGGTTGGAAAGCTAAACTATCAACAGGAGAACAGACCCAAGCAGAGGTGGAAATCCAAAGAGGCATTTTACAAGGGTATTTACCCACACCACTACTATTCATTATCACAATAGTAAGTAAAGTTAACAACCATAGTTGAGGGTGACCTGAAGGCTCTCTTTTCAATAGCCACTACACTGAGGTGTAGGGGAGAATGCTACTCCTTCTCCAGGATTTTTCCACTTTACCCTTGATACATGCCTTATAATGCTGAGAGTTAAGCAAGGAAGTATCAAGTACCATTTTTAAGTCTTTGGTATGACTTGACCTTGAATTGAACCCTGGTCTCCTGGGCCATTGGTGAACACTCTACCCACTTAGGAAATGCAAAGGATGTTAATGAATTACAAAGTCTCAAGAAAAGATAAACCACCAAATGTACATGGAGAATATTACAATTTTTACTAAGAATGAAAAAGAATTAGAATCCTTAATACAAACTATTAAAATCTTCGACCAAGATATAAGAATAGAATTTGGAATTGAAAAATCTACCTTGATTGTGATAGAAAAAAAGGAAAAAGAGAAACAATTGAACAAATAGAACTACCTAGGAAAACATCAGAATTCTTGGAGTAAATGAAACCTATTAAAAGTATTTGAGAATATAGAAATAATCAAACAAATAGAGATGAAAGAAAAAGTAAGAAAGAGAGTGCCACAAAATAACTTCTTGAAACCAGTATCTGCAGCAGAAATGTCAACATAGGAATAAACACATAGGACCATTCTTAAAATGCACAGGGAAGGAACTTAGACAAATGGACTAAAGGACAAGAAAATTGATGATGATGTACAAGGCCTTACACCCAAAAGATGACATAGACAGACTCTATGTGGCTAGAAAAGAAAGCAAAAAAGAACAAGCAGTAAAACAACAAAATCTAGAAAACCAAAATGAGAAAAAAAAAAACAACTGTAGGGTTACTTCAAAGAGATTGCATACGAGATGACCTGGAAAGGGCTAAGAATGGGAAACTCAAGAGAGAGACTGAATCTCTTTTAAAAGCAGCTCAAAATAATGTCATAAGAAGTAATTATATCATGGGGAAAATCAATAATATAGATAACAATAGTTAGTGTAGTTTATATGGTGACAGAGATAAAATGGTTAATCACATAATGCGCAAATGCAATAAACTGACACAAAAAGTGTTGTATTGTGGCATGTACCATATAACTTCCGGTATTGCGGAGATATAAAAGATGTCGTATTTCTTAAGCATAGGGGTTCTGCAAGACCTTGGTCAGTAGTAAGACCAACTTCAGATGTAACATCCACAGCGCGAGACTAATAATATTTGTTGTACTGTCCCCCTTCTGTTAATAAATAATTAACTCTTTATTTCACTGTGTATCTCTTCCTTACCAAGATACAACAAAAAGAATAATAGCCTGGCATGACTGGGTATGAAAAGTAACCAACAGGGAATTGTGCAAAAGGTTAAGATTTCACCATACTACCAAATGGTATATATATATATATATATATATATGGCCTAGAAAATGAAACTCATAAAATTCTCTGGAATTTTGAAATACAAACAAATCCTCCAGAAAACCAGATCTTGTGTTAATTAACAAGAAAAAAATAACTTATCAGTAAGAGGATTTTGCTGTTCTGGTTGAAAGAAAGTGAAAAAACCGACAAATGTTAGGATCTTGCCAGGCAGTTGAAAAAGCTGTGGAATGTAAAGGTGATGGTAATACCAATTGTAGTTGGTGTACTTGGAACAGTTCCCAAAGGCTTGGAAAAGAGACTGTAGAGATTAGAAATCTAAGAATGAATCAAGACCATCATGATTACATTGTTAAGATTGGCTAGAATACTTAAAAAAGCTCTTGAAACCTGTAGAGACTTGCTGTCATTTAGACTCCAGTGAAAGTCCACTAGTTAAAACTGATGTGAAAAACTTGCAAGCTGTGAAATGATAATGATATTTCATTTTTCTTTTAAATTTCATTTTAGTTCCTATTTTCATAACTTCAAAGTAAAATAAAGAAATGTTATCATCATTATCTTTGTATCTGTGAGTCAGGACATGTTGGTGTTTTCGCTGTTTCAATCACCTGGACATATAGTATCACTCACAAATAAGTACACCTGTATCAATGTTTATATAAAAAGCTAATTTTTTCTCAACCAAAGATATTGGCAATATTTTTTTTTATTTTTAGTGTAATCAATCAAGACAGACATTGTTAGAAATGATTTGTCACCAAACTCTTAAGTATTGAAACTCCATAACTAAAAATATGATTATGCAATTGACTAAAAATATATGAGTGCATTCGATGTTTAAAAAGTTTGGTAATAGATAACACCTAATAATATTCATTTCGATTGTGTACTTCTTAAAAAAATTGTTAGTGTACTTATTTATGGACAATACAATATATTGGTCTTTTTCATTAATGATCATGGCTTCTCTACACTCACGATAAACTCTCTTTCTCTCTTCTAGGCCTTGGACCAGGTTTTGTTTGGTTTGGCATATTAACCATTACCTTTTTTCAACCAAACGTTTTAAAACAAAACACTTAAAATGTTCCAGCCGACAACTTTAAAACAAATTGCTACAAATTTTTAAAACAGTAAAAACTCAACAGTCAACTCAAAACTACACTGCCCCTGATGATGACCAAAAGTATAGTCAAAAGTGCTTGGGCAGAATATATGGGGCAATTCCTTTACCATCTAGATCCCAACACTAGAAAAATAACAAGGAGTCTTGAAAAAATGCAATCAAAAATAATAAACAGTCTGTAACAAAGCTTGCTGGAATATATACAAAATATATAAATGATTTACGAACACATTTTGTTGATAACATTCTTAAACAAGCCTGAGCTCTTTTTCCGGCACAGTTAAAAAGGTTTCAAGCATTGCTATATAACTTAACATCACAACTTAACATCAATCATTTGTTTGCACACAGTTTGTTCTATTTGGCCCTGAGAAGGACCCTATCAGGTATTACCACTCTGGGTCAGAGTGAACCTGGGAGCAATGGCTATGAAGTGGTACTCTGTATTTCCCAAAGCTCCAAGGCTGGAGCCTGGCCATGAGATGGTTTAATGTAATATTCAGGACACTCATTGGGTGAGATTCTTACTCCTCAGTAGTGATGGAGTCGGTGTCTTTTATAGCCCCAGCTGACTGAGCTGCTTTAGACTAGTATTAGTGGAGTTACATATGGACACTATCTTTTGGTTTTGAATTCAGTGTTACTATTCTTCAAGACTGGTGGTTCACTAAACCTTGTGAGCCAAGTCTGTTTTGTTATTTTTCAGGTAGAGGAAGAAGAGATAGATTCATGCCTTTGTGTGAAGTGAATAATGAGTGTCATCAGTGATAATGCAATTTGGCAATATAATCTGCATTATTTTAAGGGGAAAGCAAACAGTTGTTTTGATTTAATGTAGTGAGCAATGTGAATTAAATAAAATTGATGAAGATGAGTACCAAGATCACCTGCTGAAATTTATATTTAAAAGGAAATTTCAAAACTCAAGTCAAGATATCTCGATATTTCAAATATTGATATCCTCAGACTGTGCATATTTATCTAAATCCTCCACTACGGGCAGGATGTGATGCAAGGTCATGTTTTAAGCAGAGTGCAACTGGTTGGAATTCAGTGTACCTTCTCCTAGTTGTCTAACCAAAGCTAAAGTACCTGCACTATTATTTACTCTTATTTGGGAGTAGAAAATATGGAGTCATGGCATTCCCAAGGGTAACAGTGTCAAGTGAAACAGAAACAACATCAACCAGGATTTGAATTTAGATCACCAATTTCATTTCTGTTGGTAATAACTGTTCGGCTCAGTTGTCTCCTCATCCTCTGATCAAATGTAAATATAACACAAGAATAACCAGGGCATTAACAAAAAAGCTTGCATTAAATCATTTATGCCTTTGTAGCAAAGACAGATCCTAGATTGCAAGAACAGCTACACTAAGGGGTCTCCAGAATGGTCAATGACTGGAAAGTGATGGTTGAGTGGAATTAGGATGACAGGAGAGTGAAAGAAGACCAGAGATCATGAAGTATCTAACACAAAACTTTTATCCATATTGTCATTTATAGGTGACTGCAATATCAGGTAATGTCTTGCCACCACCAGCAATGGAATAGCGTTAGCATCTAATGAACAAAAAGAGTTAGAAGTCACTTTGATAGAACCAAATGATGACAAAGTTTGTATTTTCAAGTTTGGTTTGGTTATTGTTTAATGACATATCAACTCTTGTCAGTTATTTAATGCAAATCTTTTTTTTTCATATAGATGATTTCTAAGTAAATAGTTTTTAGATAAATATTTTTATCATTAAATGAATTGTTAGAGCACAAAAGAAAAGTTAATGGACAATTTTGCTTCAGAGGTGTATTGTTTATCGATGAACCTCATGGACGCTGACTAATTGTATGGAAAAGAAGCTTGATGGCAATTGCACAAGAATACTAGGAGCTATGTGGAACAAATCCTGGAAGCAACATCCTACATAACAGCAGCTGTATGGCCACCTATCTCCCATCTCTAAAACCATTCAAATCAGATGAACGAGTCATACAGGACACAGCAGGAAAAGTAATGGATAACTCATAAGTGATGCTCTCATCTACAACAGCTCCATACCAACACAGGATGTTGTCTAGAAGACCTGCCAGAAGTGATGAATGATAGAGACGAATAGCGAGAGAGGGTTAGTGAAATCTGTGCTTGTGGCACGATATGATGATGATATATATATATATATATATATATATATATATATATATATATATATATATACTAATTTGATGTTTACAATTATACAATCAGTTTCATTGTCTATACTCTTGACTCTCAGAGCTATTTAGAGTTTTGGTTTTATTGTTTTTTGATGCATGAGAGTTACATTATGTTTGTTTGTATTGTCTTGTTCAACATTAGGTTTTTCATTAATATTTTTTTTTGTGTGGTTTTCTTACATTGAAGTGTCTCTGGACTGAGATGATGAGGAGTTTAACATTTTCAATTGTTTTTATTCAGTTGTTTAGGTATGATTTATTTCAGATAGAGGGAAAATTTATGTTTGGTTAAAGTGATTAGAATGTGTTTTGGTTCTGGATTTATTTTGGGAATTGGTGGGCAGATTTGGGATCTTTGTGATTTTTCTTTTATGGTATTTATTTTATTTGGAGATTCTGAGTTTTCTGTAGATTTCTTTTGGCAGTGGTTTGCATGTTTGCTGTGGATTCTTTTTCTATTCTCCCAGCTATGGGTTATATAGTACCACTACTGTTCTTCTAGAAAGATGGATGTGGCATTAAAGGACAGAAAAAGGTTGATATGCTATAAAACAAAGAAACCAAATCTTTTTCTATTGTTTGATTTCAGCTGAGTGTAGTTTTCTTAGCTGTTGTTGAAATATTGGCCAGTTATTTGGTCCTAGTTACACTTATCTTTTTATGAGAGTTCTGTATACATCTGGTTGATTGTTGTTGCAGTAGATTGGACTTGCCTTCTGTGCTCCATAGGTGTGATCTTTTATATAGGATTCCACTATTTTCCTTCCTTCTGAAATATTATGTTTTTTTCTACGTATACCAACATGATTTCCTGGCCCAGTCAGCCTGGGCTGCAGAATATACCAACTGCATCTCTGCAGAGGGGTAAGACTCCTTCAAGGAGTGTTCTGGATAGGATACTAAACAATCTGATGGGGAGGCTCCAGTAATGCTGGAGCTTTGGGGAATGCAGAGTACACTTGGAGCGGTAGCACCTGATAGGGTTTTATTTATGGAATCTTTGGAATAGATTTTTCGCAGATTTTTTTTTTTTTGAATAAGAAGTCCCTTAGTAAAAATATCACAAAGAGTCTAGGAATTCGTGTTCAATTCATCACCAAACATTCAGACTGTCAAATTTGATGTGAATCCCCCTCATTTCTGTTTATTAAACTCAGTTTGAAAAGTAACTGACTGACCAGAATGGAGT
The DNA here is from genome assembly GCA_963585895.1 of Sepioteuthis lessoniana. Lineage (NCBI taxonomy): Eukaryota > Metazoa > Mollusca > Cephalopoda > Myopsida > Loliginidae > Sepioteuthis > Sepioteuthis lessoniana. The sequence continues at coordinate 36,096,561 of OY757917.1, forward strand.
TCATCCTCCACATCCAGAAAAACCTGTGATCTGGATTGAATTCAGTCTCGATGAAATTATGATTTTTTCTTTCTGAAGCTAGACATGGAAATTGATTGCATAATGCTTTATTGACTGAATCCTCTCCAGGAGAATAAGACTCCCCACAAAAAAGGTGAGTGTCCTGGGTATGACTTTAACCTGCATCTGGTGGTGAACCTCCACTTGTGAAGAGTGCGAAGTATCCACTTTGTTGCCATTTATCCACTTTAAAAGATGCAAATACTTTTGTTTTCTCTGAGGGACAGTTTGGAAACTCACTGAGATAGCTAGCCTGAATTATTAAAACATAAATAAACATACGAACCAAAATATAGATATTTGTTTGTCCATCCTGATCAAATGACAATCTCTTCAAGTCTATCCACCATGTAACAGTAAAACTTGTACAGCACCTCCATAAATATTGCTAAGCAACTAAACAAGAATCCATCAGTAAGTAGGTTGTTCCCTACAATATAGCCACCTGACAATAATTCTCTACAATAAGCCATATTCCAGATGAATTGACTCCTTGTTTTGAATACAGATATCCTTCTCTTAAACTGGTTGCCCACCAAAGCAAATGTCCTTTCTGTAGTTACGGGTGAAGTGGATTCTTGCTTGGGAAAGGCAAAATCAACCTTATCCAAAATTTGAACTCAGCAACCAATTCTATTTTTGTGACAATAGCCATTATGCCCTCTATGCCTCCAGTAATACAAAAAAAAAATTGTGTTATGTGAAATGAATTTATAATTAAATTTGTCACTGAGAAATTTGGTGAAATGCCTAACAAGTTTTTTAAAAAGTTTTTAAAGTGTTTCCAAGAGACACCCAATGGATAGTCAATAAGATTCGAGTAATGGGCTGGTAAAACTGTTTCTAATTTATTTTTATTTATTTCAATGTTTATTTCAGAAATCTTCAATCTTTTAACAAATTTATGTTAAGTGATCTGAATAAACCTTTGAATCAGACACTTTAAAATTTCTATCTGATATTGTGCATTTTTTCACTTAATTCCAACAAACTAATATCAGATTTTAATTTTAGTGCCCATGAAGGGTTGGTATGCCATTAAACAAAGCAACTAAACAAAATCATCAAAGTTACATAAAACCCAAAGAAAATTTTATTCATACAAGTGTTACTTCTGAGAAAGACCATCTTATTTTAAATTGTTTGAAGTTGAATAGATATGCAAATGAATCTTCATTTTTTAGGATAAAGAAACAATGTTGTGGATTTTAGAAACAAAAATAGGTATATTTTTCCTTTTGATGATAGGAACAGTAGAAAAAAATTATGAAATAAATTTCTCTTTCATACAGATATTGATGGCAAACTATTTCCAAATTGTATGTAAAAAAAAATGCTGTTAAAAATACTCTTTGCCATGTTTTGATCAATTCTGAGATGGAAGTTCAGAAAACTGAGGCACACACCCAAAAATTAGAATCTCCAATTTTATGTTTTATTCTTTCAAATTTAATGTTTAATGCAGATAAATACATCACTGAATTTTTTTTAGATATATAACTCAAGTAGTTTCAATTTTTCATATGATTTTTTAGAAAGTGAATGTTAATATATCACGAAATCTATAAACTGAATTTTGCCTTGAAATTTTCACAGTGTAATGTTCAATCGGTGCAATATACAACCGAATTAAGTGTATTGACAAAGAAAAAGATTATGCTGAAAATATTCAGACATATTTCAACTAATTTGTTAATATTGGGGAAGTTGGCACTTTAGAGGAGATCTAGTTATATCCCCCACCCACCAAAGTTCAATATTAGCCTTAGTTTATCTGATGATATATTAACACTGATTTTAGGGGGAATTACTCTTAGTGTAGTGGTTAATGTGCTAAACTGTGACTTTGTTGCAAGGGAGTTTGAATTCCAGTCATGCGATTAAGTTCACTTTTGGATAAATATCCTTGACAAAAGTATAAACCTCCTGATTCCCCCAGCTAAACAGTACTACTACTGTTCTCCTACAATGCAGGATTTAGAATTAAATAACCCATGATGTTTGATACACCATTAAAAAAAAGAAAACAAAAAATACTGAATAGACAAGGAACAACAAGATAATTGGTTGGTGGGTTGGTTGGTTGTGTTCTACAGTGTATCACCTCTTATAGGTTATTCAATGCCAAATCTGGTTAATATATATATATATATATATATATATATATATATATACATGAACCAGATTTGGCATTAAATAACCTATAAGAGGTGATATATATATATATATATATATATATATATATATATATATATATATATATATTAGATATTTCTTTAAGAAAAAACAAAACCGGTCACATTAGGATTATAAATTTATTTCCATCCTATTATGTTTTTGATATAAACCAAAAACATGAAAAAATTAACAGGACTTAAAAAAAACGTTTTTTTATCCATAAGATCTCAAGAAGCCCTGTTAATTTTTTCATGTTTTTGGTTTATATCAAAAACACAGAACAGGATGGAAATAAATTTATAATCCTAATGTGACCAGTTTTGTTTTTTATTAAAGAAATTATTGCTCTGTAATATTGGTTACATTGAGCTCTTTACCAGGAAAATTTTTTTGTTTTCTTGTCCTGATGGAATTACTCCCAACTCTGGTTTAACTGGACCGAATGATATTACTATATATATTAGATATGTATGATTTGTAAATAAATTGTTTGTAAGTAAGATAATTTTTATATGAGCCAGAGCTCATTAGTTTGTACACAGCTAAATGGTTTCAAGAATTGCTATCTAACACTAGTAATTCTATTTAACATTATTTATTTGCTTGCACAGTTAAATCGTTAAAAACCTTTTTATCTATTTTTTGCCACACAGTTAAATGGTTTTAAGTACTGCTATCTAACACTAACACGAGCCGCTGCAGGCATTGGCTTCCATGTCAATGCACACAAAACTGAATATATGTGTTACAACCAAACAGGCGACATTTCCACACTAGACGGAACCTCTCTGAAACTAGTAGACAAATTCACCTACCTAGGAAGCAGCAGCTCATCAACCGAAAAAGACATCGACACACTACTAACAAAAGCATTGATAATTTTGATGTCAAATGCATATTCTTGTTTATAGGAAGATAAATTCTTAGAGTTAGAAATGTCCAAGAAAAATAATGAAAATTAAGCAAACGATCAATGGGATGCAAGATAAGCTTGTAAACACCTACACATTGACATAAAAAGAGGGAATATGTTGTTAGCACACTTGCAATTATCTGCTATGTTTATTCTCTATGAATTAATCATTAAATTTTTATTTTTATTTTTTTCCTCATAAATATTCCAAATGTAAAATTGTTGTTATAAAAATATTAAATTATTTGGAAAATAAAGTCTGATTTTACATTTAAATATGTAATAAAATTGGTCATTATTTTTCAAACAACTTAATATTTATGAGATCAAATTTTCAAAAAACTATAACTGTCCTAATTCATTTTGATTTTGATTTTTTTTTAGATGATTTTGATACAAGAGAAATGAAGAATGAAAAATAGAAAGACAAGTTCATTGAATCTTTTATAATTAAAATTTGATTTCATTCATCTATTACACTTGCTTACTTTTAAAAAATTGCATTTCAAAACTCCTTTGCAATTAATGACTTTCGTATTTTCTCTAAAAATAATACGCATGATTCATTTTCAGGATTCTAAGATTTCAAGAATGTACTACAAACTTAGAATTTCAGTGATTTTAAGATAGGACTTGATGAAAACTGAATCCATTAAATTTCCATTGTTACAGTGCTTCATGAGGATACTGATGCTTCTGTTCAGAATCTGTCACTGATTTGCGGTTGATACATTTCTACTTTTACCCAGGGATCTGCTGTTATCCCGGCCTAGACTTGTGGGAACACCCCCACTCATTTTCCCTTTCATTTCTCCCTTCTAGCCTTTCTCTCTCTGTGTCTCTTTGCTTGACTCGGTTCTCTTTCTCATATATGCTCCTTTCTTTTCCACCGTCTCGTGGTTGACCAGTAAATCTCTCTAGGAAACAACTCATGATCAACCAGAGACCCTAATTATTTTACATGTTGTTGTCCTAGCAAAGAAGAACAAAAAACAGTTTGGGTTACAGCCATGAAAAAGACCAGCAGAGAGGATACAGACATGTAACTCAAGGCAGCAACAACAAAGATAGCATTTGTTTTTGTTTGTTTATTTGGGTTTTATAGCATATCAACCTTTGTAGGTTATTTAATGCCAAATCCATTTTTATATAAATGAACAGTTCCATTTCAAACAATTCAGTTTAGTACACAAAGTACACACTTTAATCGTCAAAAACATTTCTATTTCAGGCTATTCAGTTTAGACAAACAGTTTTATTTCGAACAATTCAGTTGAATATAAGTATAGGTTTTTGTTTAAACACAGTTAAATGTCAAAACAGTTCTATTTCAAACAATTCAGTTTAGCATAAGTATGCAGTTTAAATGTCAAAACAGTTCTATTTTAAACAATTTAGTTTTGTATAAGTACACAGTTTAGTTCTATTCTACCCACAGATAGGACCCTATCAAGTGCTACCACTATATAACTGCTTTGCATTATTGGAATCTGATTTGGCTTGTATCTCATCAGACTTCTTTCTCTGCCACTTGTCTTTTATTCCAAGCAATTTCTGCTGCAAGTGAATCTTTGCCCTTTTCACCGCACTATCAAATCTGTTTCTTTCTTCCTTCAATAACCTGTCCAATAAAAGACTTAAAAGTAATTGTTTTTTTATTTAGTACTTCCTTATTCACCTTTTTGTTTGACAGCTTCAATTAACTGTTATTGATAAAATAATTTGTACACATTTATATGGTATCATATGTTCTGATTTAATACCAATATTATGTAAACAATTAAATGGTTTCGTTTCGTTTCATTTGTTGGGTTTTATGGCATATCAACCTTTGTAGGTTTTTTAATGCCAAATCTATTTTTATGTAAATAATCTGATCTATTTAAAACAATTCAGTTTAGCATAAGAACACAGTTTAATTGTCAAAAACATTTCCATTTAAAAATATTCAAGCAGTTATATGTAACAATTCAGTTAAGTGTAAATACACTTTTAATGTCGAAAAACAGTTCTATTTCAAATAATTCAGTTAAGCCTAAGCACGCTGTTTAAATGTAAGTACGGTTTAATTGTCAAAAACATTTCTATTTCAAGCTATTCAGTTTACTCAAACAATTCATTTTTGCATAAGTATGCTGCTAGTTCTATTTAACCCAAAGATAGGGCCCTATCAGGTGCTACCACTCCAGGCCAGAGTGGACCTGGGAGCAATGGCAATGAAGGGGTACTCTGCATTCCCCAAAGCTCCAGCACTGCTGGAACCTCACCATCAGATTGTTTAGTGTCATATCCAGGACACTCGTTAGGGGGGGGGTTCTTACGCCTCTGCAGAGGTGCAGTCAGTGTATTCTACAGCCCCAGCTGACTGGGCAATACACAGAGTTAAATGTCAAACATTTTTATTTCAGATAATTCAGTTCAGCATAAGTACAGTTTAGACGTCAAAAACAATTCTATTTTGAGCAATTCAGTTCAGCACTAGTACGCAGTTCCAATGTCAAAACAGTTCTATTTTAAACAATTCAGTTTAGCATAAATACACAGTTTAAATGCAAAAATCAGTATTGTGAAAGAAGCACGGTTTAGTTCTATTTAACCCATAGATAGGACCCTATCAGGTGCTACCACTCCGGGCCACAGTGGAACAGGGAGTGATGGCAATAAAGGGGTACTCCACATTCCCCAAAGCTCCAGCATTGCTGGAACCTCACCATCAGATTGTTTAGTGTCATATCAGGACACTCGTTGGGGGGGTCTTACCTCTCTGCAGAGAAGCAGTCGGTGTATTCTACAGCCCCAGCCGACTGGGCAAAAACAATTAAATGGTTTTAAGAATTCTTATCTAATGAAAATACAGCCAAGTCAGCTGGGACTATAGAAAACACCAACTGCATCTCTGAAGAGGGGTAAGAACACCACCAATGAGCATGACACTTAACTATCTGATGGTGAGGCTTCAGTTCTGGGACTTTGGGGAAAGTGGAGTACTCCTTCATTGCTGTTACCCCCAGGTCCACTTTGAGCTAAAGTGGGAGTACCTGTTAGGGTTACATCTATGGGTCAAATTGAACTGTTTAATCATTTAACCATGTGCAAACAAATGTTAGGGTTACATCTATGGGTCAAATTGAACTGTTTAATCATTTAACAGTGTGCAAACAAATGACTGATGTTAAATTGAATTGTCAGTATTAGAAACCATTTAGCTGTGTGCAAACAAATGATTAATACAAAAAAGAATTATTAGTTTTTGATAGCAATACTTAAAACCATTAAACTGTGTGTGAAGAAATAAGTTCTGGTTTGTTACCTACAAACTATTCATTTACTAATCATATATTCAATATAGATATAAATAGGATTTGGCATTGAATAAGCAAAAAGGGTTGATATGCCATAAAACCCAACCAACTAACCAAATACTGATAATGTGTACTAAATTATATGGTTTCAAGATTTTCTATTTAATACCAATAATTTATTCATGAATATATATTTTCAAGCATTTCTATTACCTATAATCTATGCATAGATGTATGGCTTCAAGTATTCCTCCCTAATACCAAAAATTTAAATAAAATTATATGGCTTGAAGTGTTCCTTTCAAATACCTATAATCTATGCATAGATATATGCCTTCAAGTATTCCTCCCTAATACCAACAATTTAAATAAAATTATATGGCTTGAAGTGTTCCTTTCAAATACCTATAATCTATGCATAGATATATGCCTTCAAGTATTCCTCCCTAATACCAACAATTTAAATAAAATTATATGGCTTGAAGTGTTCCTTTCAAATACCTATAATCTATGCATAGATATATGCCTTCAAGTATTCCTCCCTAATACCAACAATTTAAATAAAATTATATGGCTTGAAGTGTTCCTTTCAAATACCTATAATCTATGCATAGATATATGCCTTCAAGTATTCTTCCCTAATACCAACAATTTAAATAAAATTATATGGCTTGAAGTGTTCCTTTCAAATACCTATAATCTATGCATAGATATATGCCTTCAAGTATTCCTCCCTAATACCAACAATTTAAATAAAATTATATGGCTTGAAGTGTTCCTTTCAAATACCTATAATCTATGCATAGATATATGCCTTCAAGTATTCCTCCCTAATACCAACAATTTAAATAAAATTATATGGCTTGAAGTGTTCCTTTCAAATACCTATAATCTATGCATAGATATATGCCTTCAAGTATTCCTCCCTAATACCAACAATTTAAATAAAATTATATGGCTTGAAGTGTTCCTTTCAAATACCTATAATCTATGCATAGATGTATGGCTTCAAGTATTCCTCTCTAAGACCAATAATTTTTAAGAAATTATATGGTTGGAAGTGTTCCTTTCTAATACCTATGAAAAGTAAAGTTGGCAGCCTTAGTCAAAGGTAACCAGAAAGCTCCCTTTTCAATAGCTACTACACCAAGGTGTAGAGGGAGGGCATTACTCCATTTCCTGGATTGCTCCTCTTTACCCTTAATCCTTACTTATAATGCTGATTGTTAAGCAAGGCGGCATCAAGTACCATTTTTTGAGTCTTTGGTATGATTCGACCTGGGATTGAACCCTGGTCTCCTGGACCAACGGTGAACACTCTACTCATTAGGCCAATGGCCTAATACCTATAATATATACATATTTACATGGTTTCAAGAATCCCTGTCAAATAATGATAATAATGATATGCATATGATTTTATGGTTGCAAGTACTCTTATCTAATACTAATAATTTGCAAGCAATTATATGATTTCAAATAACTCTTCCTCTTTATTCGGAATAATCATTTGTCTACACAGTTACATGGTTTCAAGTATTCTTATCAAATACTAATAATCTTTAAAGAGATCTATTTTACCTTCAGATAGGACTAACAAGTTCTACTATTCTAGATCAGAGTGGAGATGAGAGTAATGGCAGCAAAGTGGTAACTCCACACTTTCCAAAGCTCCGAAAATAGATCTTTATAACTGAATAAACTTTAGCATCTTACCCAGGACAACTTTCACTATTGGATTCTCTTTTCCATGTCATGATTACACACACACACACACACACACACACACAATCAATGCAACTCTGTTCATTTTAAATATCCACCAGAATTTGGAAATTTCTATTCATTTGATTAAAATTCTTTTATTTTTGCATATTTTTTGTTATAAGAATTTTTGTAATATTATCAAGGCATGCTGATGGCACTGGTTCCCTTGACCCTCTCTCACCATCCTTCCCTTTCAGCCATCATTCATCATAAATCTTCTAAACAGTATCTGGACAGAATAGCAGTGTGTCTTTTGCTGGTTGGCCAACACCATTGTGTTTATGTGAATGAGTCCACAGGAGAATGTCACTTAAGAGTTTATCCTCACTTTTTCACCAGTGCCAGCGTGTCTAGGTCATATTACTTTGATAGTTTATGAAATGGGATTTAAGTGGCTCTACAACAGCTGTTTTGTGGAATGTTGACATTGCTTTCAGTAGATGAGATATTACTTCCAAAAGACCTATTCACATACCTTGGTTTGTGATATATTGATACATAATATCTTTAAATAGGCAAGCCAAAAGACACTTTCCAAAATGTTTGATTGTAAATTTACCTTATAATTGGTTCTCAACTATTCATATAAAAGTTCTGGATTTCTTAACCTTTAGAACCTATGCAGCCATTATTTCTGCTGCTACCTTGAAGTACACATATATATGTATATATATATATATATATATATATATAACAGGCAGTCTTAATTCCAGCTGGGGAACCCTTATGTCTACATAGTTATTGCCAACAAAATGCTGTACTCTGTTACTTAACTGCCTGTATAAATGATAGAATATTTTACAACCACAAGTCTAGAGTTGGCGGCCCAGAGTTGTAAAGGTTACTACTTGGTAGGAGTTCAGTAAGGAAAATCACAATTTAGATGTTAGGAATATAATAAAAATTCCTCATTTCGTCTCTGCTAATCTATAACCATTATTTTATGGAATTGTCTGTTGAAATATCAGGAATCAGATGATATGGAAAACAGTAGAACCAGTGAATTACTAAAAGGTTAATTTCTCTTCCTTGTACTGTTGAGAATGATATGAAAAATAACACATTTTTCTTAGTTCGGTATTTTCGCTTTTACATCGAGTGGAGCACAAGTTATAAGGCAGTTAATAATTATATTTTAATAAAAAAATATATTAATATAATACAATATACAAATTCAATACAATATCATTATATCTATATATATAACTGGCCCATTGGCATAATGGTTAGAGTGTTCACCAGTGGTCTAAGATACCAAGGTTCAATCCCAAGTCAAGACATACCAAGACTCAGAAAATGTTATTTGAAGTATCCTTGCTTAACAGTCAGCATTACAAGGTAAGGATCAATGGAAAGTGGAGCTATCCCTGGAAAAGAGTAGTGCCTTCCCCTACACCTTGGTGTAGTAGTTAATGAAAAACGAGCCTTCGGTTTGCCCTCGGCTGTGATTGGCCAACTTATGTACTACTTATATGTCTCATAGAAAGAATTGAAAAAATGCACTGGACAATATTATGATGATTGTATAAACACACAAATTTAAATGGATAAAACTTTTTAAAACACTCACTCTAAAAAGATTTAGCTTAAAACTTAATAGTGCTGACTGGAAATGGGATGGACAGACATGGTGCCTGACCCATGACCACCTAAATTAACAAATAAACAAACCAAGCACTCACAAATAATTTAAAACACACTTCTCTCAGGCTTCAAATATATCACCTAAATCAAAATTTAATTCACCAAATGTCATGACTACAAATATATAAAGGTCAACCGATGATTGGTTGGTTGGTTTTTATGGCATAACAACCCATGTTGGTTATTTAATGCCAAATCCTGCCCATACATATCAATATTAAATACATGATTTTGTAGGTAACATCTTTAAATAAGCCAGAGCTTATTTGTTTGCACACAGTTAAATGATTTCAAGTATTGCTATCCAACACTAATCATATTTACCAACTCCTCTGCTCGGGCAGGATATGACACAAAGTCAATTTTTAAACAGAGTTTAACAGGTTTGAATTCAGAGTTTTCCTTCTCTTAGACTAGTTGCCTCACCAAGGCTGAAGAACCTAGTCTGTCCAACTATTTATCCATACCTGGAGGGAGAAATAATTGGATTCATACCTTTCCCAAGGATATTAGTGCTATGCAATCAGTCTCATCCAGGATTTGAACTCGTGTCGCCATGTCCATTTCCTACAACAGTAACCATTACACCAAGGGCACCTCCAATATCCAACATTAATAGTTTTATTTGCACACATTTAAAAGTTTCACGTATTATTATTATATAACACTAACAATTCAATTTACATCAATCATCTACTTGCATACAGTTTGATGGTTAAACGGTTATATTTGACCAATAGACGGGACTCTAACAGATACAACCACTTCAGGTGTGAGAGGACCAAAAAGTAATGGCAATGTAGGGATAGTGTACATTCTGCCAAGCTCTAGAACTTCAGCCTCACCATCAGATGCAGTTTAGCGTGATATCCAAGAAACTTGTTGGGGGATAGGTCTTACTCTTCTGCAGAGATGCAGTCCGTGGATGGACAGAAGGATCAGTTGAAGACTGTGGGAGTGAATAAAATAAATAGAATAAAAGTAAGTTAAAAAAGTATGGAAGTTCCCAGAGGCCATTGACAGGAAGTTGAAACTGAGTATACCAAGAAATGAACCTAAGGGTATGAAAAAGAGACTTGTTCTCCTTCAGAAGTGACCACTGGATTAGAAACACCTAATTTTCTCCTGCTGCTAGTGGAAAGCCACTAGTCCACTTTGTGGTACACTGATTCACTCTTCCACCAGTAGCAGCTATCTCTGCTAATGGCAGCTGATATTAAAAACACCAAATGGACATATCAATGATGACTAAAATCACGGAATTGGGACATATCAACCTCGAAAACAATTGGCATATTTTCAACACCTAGTCTAGGAGATGAAACCATATCATTTGTATTCAGGAAGAATTTCCTCACACAGAATGGTTGCTGAAACCAGAAATAAAGTTAAGATATAAAAGATATCATCTCTTTTCTTTCCTTCATTCAGGAATTCTTTTGCCACCTTCACAGAGAAGACGCCAGTCAATTAAGATGGGGCAAGAAGAAACTAACTGAGTCAGATATACCAGAACACAAACCAAATAAATAACACCAACAAAATTACCCTTAACCACATAAGACACTTAGATATCAGATATATAAAGGTCAGTTGAAGACACTTGGATACAAGACAGTAATTTTCATTCAACGAATCAATATACCAGGTCACTAGTAATTTTTTCATAGCGTTTCTTACAGCATATAAACTCTTAAAAAATTGAAAAAAATAACTTTCTAAAAAAACTTTTTTCCCTCAAAAACTTTTTTCCAGACAATGACCTAAGGTGGAATAGCATCATCTCATCAGAAAACAATGCCATCTAAATAAAATTAGTCACCTGTGTCGATAATAGTGTAAATCTCTAACAATGCCATCTAAATAAAATTAGTCACCTGTGTCGATAATAGTGTAAATCTCTAACAATGCCATCTAAATAAAATTAGTCACCTATGTCGATAATAGTGTAAATCTCTAACAAAGATTGTGAATCAATTGAAGGGATTCAGAGTCAGGAATGCCCCTCAGTGCACAGGACTCCTTTGTTCATCTAATTCAGTCACAAATTAAACTGAAAATCACTTTATTCTTTATGAGAATTTTAACAGCGTTGCTCAGATAAAGATCTTACTGTAATATTTTGACCTTCAACCCGGCCCAAAATGCCATTCAAGGTCATGCACCAGAAGGAAGTGACACATTCTAATGGCAGTTATGAGAGGAAATTGTGTGGGCGGAAATTGGCTGATGAACTGGGACGAGCTAAAAAATTCCCATGGTACACTCATAGACTGATGCACCGGAAGAGAGTGACCTGTGAACTGCATGACAGTTATTTCCACTTGATGACGATCAAACATGCGATTTCAAAGATCGAGTGGGCGTTGAACTATTATATAGCTCAGTCAAGACAGAAGTCAAGAGTTGAGTTCAGTTGAAGATCGGATGGAGTTATAGACAAGATGTGGTAGGGAAAGCTACATCAGGCCAAAGGGGCCTTTGGGCCCTGATGAGTTGAGGTCCGGAGAAGATGCTGATATGCAATAAAGAAAGCCAGCACCCAGCAGAGTGGACCCCAGGGCTCCGGGTGAGCATCAGAAGAACAAGAAAGACACAATGTGACGGCCATAAGTTTAGGGTCAAAATATTGCAGTTATGTTTGATCTCCAGCTCCCTCTCACAGTAAAACCCCACACAACCTTTTCAAACCCTTACAAATAAAGTGAGAGGTATATATTTTGTTAAAGAAGTCTTCCTGCGTCTGTTATCATTGCGTCTTTATTATTGTGGCATTATGATACAGTACATGAGAATGCAACATTACAATAGTGTACTAATTTTACTGGGGTGCTGTTACATACATGTATACAAAAAAGAGTCTTAGTGATGTATTGATAGATACAAAACTGATGTATTGATAGATTTCAAAACTGACATAAAATATCATTGTATTCTCCGCAAAGATGAGACCAATTTTGATCTGCGTGTTGTGGCATGGAGTCTGAGTATCACTGATACACCCTTTATTTTGGATCCTGTGCCTTTATTGATCTATATAACCAATATGTTTTATCTTGAGTAAATTGAAAGATGCATTCAGTATGTTACAATTTTATTTTCTATCAATATATATATATATATATATATATATATATATTGTCATCCACAGACAGACTGTTTTGTTGTATCATAATTCTTCAGTGTAGCTAGACACGAAGGACGCTTGAAGCTAGGATCGAAACGTGACCAACTTTACGTTAGACTTATTATCAGACCGTACGACATCAGCTAGGAAGTTATAAGGTATTAAGTAGCAGCAGCAGCATTCGTTTGTTTACATTTTATACCTTACTGGATACCAGAGTGCTCAATTCGTTCGGCCTCTGAAGGCAACAATTAAATTTCAAAAATATACTTATTGCATAAATGTATTCATTTTTGGACAGTGATATATTCTTATTTTTGGTTAAATGGTTTCAATACAGTAGAGTCTGATGATAAGTAAGATTGCTGACCATAGTTGGGGGGGACCCGAAGGCTCCCTTTTCAATAGTTACTACACCAAGGTGTAGGGAAGGGCACTACTCCACTCCCTAGATAGCTCCACTTTACCCTTGATCCTTACGTTATAATGCTGAGTGTTAAGCAAGGCTGCATCAAGTACCATTTTTGGAGTCTTTCATATGACTCAACCAGGTACTGAACCTATCTCCTGGACCTTTGGTGAACTCTCTAACTATTAGGCCAATGGCCCGAGTATAATCTTTCACAAGAAATAAAATCTTGGAATCCTTGGGTCGAAAGTTTAAAAAGTTTGTTGTTTGAACTGAAACTATGTGGAACATAATCTCAACTTTCCAGTGATGTTATCATCTCATTATATAATTCAAATTACCATCACTGAATTAATGATTGTTATTGAGATCTTGTATGCTGACGTCTCACATGAATTTCAAGGAAATTCTATTCTCATTCATGTTCAGTGTAATGGTGTGTCATCTGGTCAGTCAATTCAAATCCAACATCATTGAATTAATGATTCACTGCTAGAATATTGTGAATACAACAAAGGGTTATATGAAGAGGCTGCATCTTGATCTGGCATTCCCACAGTGTATCAGGAAATAAATAATGTCTGGGGGTATTATAAGATATTGCTGTCAAGCCCTAGATTAGTGGTGCCAAAACTATGCCTGACCCCAAAGCCATTTTCTGATAAAGACTATTTTTGAATTTATTTGATGTCATCAGCATCTCAGTTTTATCCAACTTTGCGTTTATGTAATTTTATAATCTTATGAAGAACCTAAAAACTTTTATAAAAAAAACACTCTTTACACATACAAACAATCCCTGATGATTGCCTATGAAAGGTCTGAAAGCGTTCAGGACAATTTTGGTAAATTCATCAACCAATTCCAACCTAAAACCAAGACATCATGAAACTTGGATGGATCTTGATAAAACTATATAGACAAAACGTGTCTTTATTATCTAATCAAATATGCTTATATATATATATATATATATATATATATATATATATATATATATATATATCACATTATTGCATTTGATCTGCCACAAACCACAAAGTGAGATAGTGACAACCAATACTGTTATAATATATAAAAATATATATACAGGGTGGAACAATAAAAGAAAAGACGACATGATTCCATTTCCATTTAATAAAAACCAGTTTTCTTTTTTTGTTGCAGACCATCTACTAGTTGGCCAGTTGTGTACAAATCCCAAGAGTGATAGGAGCCTTCTATCATGTCTGAAAGCGATACAATGTTCAACGAGTGAGATCGGAGATGCACCGCTGTACAACTCATGCTCTCTACCAATCCAGGTTATGACAACAGGACCATTACCAGCAAAATGCAAATCTGGATTGCCAAGAATAACAGGGACATGCCCAGGGAGATGAAAACAAAGTTTCCAGCTGCAGTTATGGTCTTTGGTGTGGTTTCAAGTGAAGGCCACATCATGCCACCTCACATCTTCGAAGTCAGCTTGAAAGTCAACACCAAAGTGTACCTGGATGTGCTGAAGAGTGTGGTGATCCCCTGGTGCAATCAGGTGGCCGGTGGCAGACTCTGGGTGTGGTAGCAAGACTCGGCGCCGGCCCACAAGTCCAAAGAGACCCAGGCTTGGCTTCAGAAGGAGAGCTACGACTTTGTACCCTTCTCTCACTGGACCCCCTCCTCCCCCGTCCTGAACCTGCTGGACTACTTCGTTTGGTCATACATCGAGAACATCACTAACATGACCTCCCACAACACCAAAGCCAGCCTGATCACTGCCATCCACCGAGTATTTGTCGAGCTCCCACCGGCGCTTGTAGAAAAGGCATGCTCCCAGTTCCGGATCCGTATCAAGGCGGTGACTGAGGCTGAAGGCGGCTACATTGAATAGATGTCAGCTGTACTACATAATCAAATTATTTGAATTGATATTTTCAATAAAAGTCTTAAAATAAAGCTGTAGTGTTGTCGTCTTTAGGACAACAATTTTATCGTTCCACCCTGTATATATAAAAATATGTTGCTTTTATATCTACCAACCTCTCTCTCCCTCTCCCTGTCTCTCTTTCTCTTTATATATATATATATATATATATATATATATATTAATCATCGTCAAGTAGCACTGCTAGCACAGATATCCCTGACTCACTCTCACTCCATCCAATCACTCAGGCAGCCAAGTCAGCTGGGATAGAATACACTAACAAAAATTTATTGTAAAAATTTAATGCTCAAAGCATTTTTAATCAATAAAATCTTTAAAGTTCTTCATATCCAAAAATGCTTGCCCAGTTGGTTGATGTTGTAGAATGCAATAATTGCATCTCTGGAGTGGTGTAAGTTTCCTCCAATGAGTGTCCTGATATTGACACTAAACAATCTGATGATCGGACTCCAATAATGCTTGAGCTTTGAGGAATGCGGAGTACCCTTTCATTACCATCACTCCATGGTCCACTCAGGCTCCAACTGTTAGCACCTAATAGGGTCCTATCTATCGGTTAAATAGAACTGTTTGACATTTAAACTGAGTGCAAATAAATGATTTACGCTAAATTGAAATGTTAGAAATAGAACTGTCTGGTCATTTAACTGTGTGTAAGCAAATGACTGATGTTTAATTGAATTGTTAGTGTTTAATAGCCATACTTGAAACCATTTAACTGTGTGCAAACAAATGATTAACAGTAAATAGAATTATTCATATTAGATAGAAATAAGGGAAACCATTTAACTGTGCACAAACAAATGATTAATAGTAAATAGAATTATTTGTATTAGATAGAAATAAGGGAAACCATTTAACTGTGCACAAACAAATGATTAATAGTAAATAGAATTATTTGTATTAGATAGAAATAAGGGAAACCATTTAACTGTGCGCAAACAAATGATTAATAGTAAATAGAATTATTTGTATTAGATAGAAATAAGGGAAACCATTTAACTGTGCGCAAACAAATGATTAATAGTAAATAGAATTATTTGTATTAGATAGAAATAAGGGAAACCATTTAACTGTGCGCAAACAAATGATTAATAGTAAATAGAATTATTTGTATTAGATAGAAATAAGGGAAACCATTTAACTGTGCGCAAACAAATGATTAATAGTAAATAGAATTATTTGTATTAGATAGAAATAAGGGAAACCATTTAACTGTGCGCAAACAAATGATTAATAGTAAATAGAATTATTCGTATTAGATAGAAATAAGTGAAGGCATTTACTGTATGCAAAAAAATGAGCTCAGGCGAATTAAAAAATGTTATCAACAAAATGTGTTTAGAAATCATATATTTAATATATATGTATAAGAAGGATTTGGCATTAAATAACCTACAAGGATTGATATACCGAAAAACCAAACCAAACCAAACCCAACAATGCTGAACAATAAAACAATATTTCATGATAAAATACAATGACAATAAAAACAGGATAAAATCTCATTACTCCCAGGTCTACTCTGATCCGGAGTGGTACTTCCTTTAGGTGCCCCATCTATTAGTCAAATAGATCTGGATAAATTGATAGATATGAAAAAAAGAAAGAAAGAAAGAAATGATGGATGGAACAGACTGATCGAAGGAAGGAAAGGATAAACAGATAGATAGGTTGATAGATAGATATATGGATGTAATAAGGGAAGAACAGACAGATAGATAGATAGGAAGAACATAATAGACTGAGATAGATAGATAGATAGATAGATAGATAGATAGGAAATCATAGACTTAGATAGAAAGATAGATAGATAGATAGTTAGGAAGGAAATAATAGACTTAGATAAATAGATAGATAGATAGATATATAGGAAGGAAATATAGACTGAGATAGATAGATAGATAGATAGATAGATAGATAGGAAGGAAATAATAGACTTAGATAGATAGATAGATAGATAGATAGATAAGACTACAGAATATTGAACTTGATTTACTTCATTCCTAACTTGATTTTTATTTCATTCTATATTTCTGATTTGGCATTTCACATAATTCCATTTCTAGGAAAACATACAAGGCAGAATGTGTCAAATTAATTATTTTTATAGCTTTTCTATGAATAACTAATTTAATAAAAACTTTAGTAAGTGTTAGAACAGATGGTAGAAAGGAAAAAAAATGCTTCATTTAATATTATCAAAATTATCAATTAAAAAAAATGATTCCTTACTATATCATGATTTTCCAAAGTAATTCACAGGTTTCAGTTAAATTTCTCAGTTTTAAAGTTTACTATGTCACTGAAATATTAACTTCAAACTTCATATACAGTGTGTTTCAGAAATATTGTGATCTTTAATAACTTGACTGATTTTCGTTTAAATGATCTCAAATTTTAATTACATGTGTGGAAACAACTTAAAATCCTCTATTTCATGTTTTAGGATTTTTTTTTTTGGTATAGAAATACCATTCACAAGAAAAGGCATTTAAACATCATACATTGAATTTTGAATTGTTTCTTTACATGCTGTTAAAATTTGAGAATTAGTCAAGTTATTAGAATATAAAATGATATCAATCTTTCTGAAACACCCTATATAATGTTGTTAGTCAGGAATTTTTCTATTCATAACAATGATGTAATAATTTATAGCACAAAATCAGAAGGACTTCTAAATTGCTATTAATAATCTATAAATGATACCTGATTTAAAACAGATGGCAAACAAAAAATGGTAGAAATCCAAATATTAATAACATAATTATTTGTGTATATCTAAACTATAAGATTGTAAGATGATATGTTTTTTCTTGAAACACTCTGTGTATCTGAAATTATATCAAATCTTTTGAAACAATCTATCTGTCTATCTATCAATCTATCTATCATCATCCACAAACAGACTGTTTTGTTGTATCACAACTCTTCAAGATTTTCTTCTTTAAACATTTTTGAATAAATAGGACAAACATTTTGTTTCTGCCTATTTTATCTTAGATCAGCTCGAGTCTTTGTATGCGTCTTTGACTTTTAGATGGAATGAATTTAGAAGGTGCTATATTTTTCCCAAGTACTTTCAGATCCAACTGGAGTAATCTTTGGGGTAGCGAATAATTTTATGACAAATTCAATGACATGTCATATACATTTGTATAGAGAGAGGGAGGAAGAACAAATAAGAGGGAAATTTATGGAAGAAAAGAATTTTACAAGAGGTAAGAGGAAGAATTAGAGGGGAAAGGATTATAAGCATTTAAGAATTTGGCTGCTATATCCAAAATTGATATTGTTTGAGATAGGGTTCTTAATTTTTATATAGAGAGCTTCAAGAATTTGGAGTTTTTTTTGTGCAGTACAGACGTGTTCTTAGTCAAAATCTTTTTGTATTTGAAGAAATATTGTAATCTCCTTGCATATTTTTTTAGGTGTTGAGAGATGGAACTAGCTTTTAGGAAAAATCCGACACATTTATTCCATCCAAAAGAACTTGTATTAAGTCTTGACCAGATCAAAGATAGAATTGGCCGATACAGTATATCTGTTTTATATATATATATGAACTGGCTCATCGGCCTAGTGGGTAGAGTGTGCACCAATGGTCCGGGAGAGCTGGGTTCAATCCCAGGTCGTTTCATACCAAAGACTTTAAAAATGGTACTTGATACCTCCTTGCTTAACACTCAGCACTATAAGGTATGTACCAAGGGTAAAGTGGAGCAATCCAGGGAATTGAGTTGCGCCCTCTGCTACACCTTGTTGTAGTACCTACCAAAAAGGGAGCCTTCTGATCGCCCTCAACTATAGTCACCAACTTTACTTTTATATATATATACATATGTATGTGTGTGTATGTGTGTGTGTGTGAATTTTTTGTTGAAAATGTTTTTTTAAATATAAACACACGCACACACACACACACACACACACACACACACACACATATATATATATATATATGTATATATATTTCCCCCAAAATATTTTTCCAAAACAAATTTAACATATCCACCACCACTATTTCTGCAGTATTCTTAGCATTTTCCCCCAGTTGTAGAATATATTCAAGAGGTCATTTCAAAGGATAGTATGCAAGTTTCATAGCAAGCTTTTAAAATTGTAAACTTATCTGGATAGATTTCAGCTCTGGGAACAAAAAAAAGAAGGTCAACATTGGCTAAATCTGAACAGTAAGAAAGATGGAGGGGGTGGTAGTATGGATTGCCTCAAGCTGATTGGATGTAAAATATTCATTCAGAAATTTATAATCATTTCTGTGATTTTGGTGCTTATCTTATCGTATCCAGTTTCATTGTATGTATTTTTAGTGTTCTATTAGGAGTTATTGTAGTTATTTTATTTTATTGTGGCAGCAAACACATATACAAGTTAAAAAAGAACTTATTAACTCCTTTCCATACATGTTACAAGATGGGGCATTGGCCTAATGAGTAGAGTGTTTGCCAATAGTCCAGGAGACTGGGGTTCAATCCCAGGTCGAGTCATACCAAAGATTAAAAAAATGGTACTTGATGCTGCCTTGCTTAACACTAAGCATCATCAGGCAGGAATAAAGGATAAAGTGGAGCAATATAGGAAATTGAGTAGTGCCCTCCCCTACACCTTGGTGTAGTAGCTATTGAAAAGGGAGCCTTCAGTAAATCATCCTTGACTAAGATCACCAATTTTACTTATTCATAAGACACACTTCTTTTGTATAGTTAACCAAATCTTATAGATATATATGAGTGGTGTTTCTTATTCATTTCCATAGAAACTTCACAGGGTGACAACAATCCGACAAGTGAGATACTGCTGGGGTGCTCTGGGCTAGTGGTAATGATGCTTTGGCCCCAAAACCATGCCTGAACCTAGAGTCATCATCAGGCTTAGTTAGAAGCAATGCTGTTGTATGATACCTACTATGAGTGGTGTCTCTTATTTATTTCCATAGAAACTTCAACTGATACAAGGAGGACAATAACACTGAAAATGTACAGCTAATTGTGATGACTATGAAGAAAAATAGTTTTTTTGTTGCTAAAGACTTGCTCTTTCTGAAGGTGTTACTATGATTCCTGCATATGTTGTAGTTTCTGTGTAAATAAATAGAAGGCTTTACTTTTGGATTAACACTTAAATAACAGTGCCATAGAGTTCCTTGTCTATTGCTGAGTCACTATACAGAAAAATAGCATTATAGCTGATAATATGCTTTATCCAATAGAATCACTGTGCTCTCTGGGTTTTTTTTTCACAGTTTCTATGGAAATAAATAAGAAGCCTTCCTTTTGGTGCATTTTTCATAAAATGTTTCATGATATGCCATTCTTAGTCTATATATTTTATATAGTTAACCAAAGATTTTCTGGCTCAGTCAGCTGGGGCTACAGAATACACTGACTACATCTCTGCAGAGGGGTAACCTCTCCCCCACAACAAGTGCCCTCCTGATATGACATTAAACAATCTGATGGCAAGGCTTCCATTATACTGAAGCTTTGAGGAATGTGGAGTAACCCTTGATTGCCATCACTCCCTGGTCCACTCTGGCTTGGAGTGGTTGTACCTGAGAGGGTCCAATCAATAGGTCAAATAGAACTAAAATGTCATTATGTTAAACTGATTTTTTTTAAATTGACTGTTTTTACATTTAGTTATGTGTTTAAAATGTGTACTTATGGTAAAATGAGTTGTTTGAAATAGAACTGCTTTGATATTTAGCTGTTGTAAACAAAAATTCATACTTATACTAAACTGAATTGTTTGAAATAAAACTGTTTTTCACATAAACAGTATACATATGCTAAATTGAACTGTTTTGACATTTAACTATGTGTAAACAAAAAACTATACTTATACTAAACTGAATTGTTTGAAACTTTTATGAAAATTACTTAATTCAGCATTAAATGATCTGAAAAGGGCTGATACACTGTAAAACGAAACAACCAACCAAAAATTTTCATTGTCAATTTGCTAGTTGTAGGTTTTATTTTAAATAAAGCTTTTTTGGATGACATGAACTCAAACCTCCCTATGCCTTACTTTATCACAACTCATCTTAATTTAAAAGTTTTACAACGAAAAGGTTACAAGAAGATTTTGAAAGATTTTGAATTACTATCTCTTCTTACTTCCACTATTTCTCAATAAACTTTTCCTTCATCCCCTTTTTTTCAATACCTCCCTCTTCCTTCCACTCTTCAACCTCTTTTCTGCTTTCCACTCTTTCTCAATCAATATTTCCTCCTTCCCCTTTTTCTCCAACTCTTCTATCTCCTTCTACTCTTTCACAATCTCTTCTTCCTCTTACTACTCTTTCCTAATTAATTTTCCCTCTTTTAACTCTTTTTCAACCTTTTCTTCCTCCTTTCATACTGAACTAATGACTCTTACCTCCCCCTCTCTTTCTCACTCTCTTCTTCTTCCTTTCATTCTTACTCACTCAATTTTTTCCCCTATTCTGCTCTTACTTATTGCTCTCTTTTTTAATTAACTCTTCATCTTGCCCTTCTTTTTCAATCTTTTCTTACTCTTCCCACTCATATTTTACCTATTTTCTTTGTGATTCAATTTTATTTTCTACTATCAATTCAAAAAAAGAAGAGAAGTAAAGATTAATTCATTGATTTGTATGAGACATTTTTCGGTCAAATCAGTAATCATTTTTTGTTGCTGCTACTATGCCAACAAGTACAACCTGTTGGATGTTATTTGGAGAGGAGATAGACATCACCAAGTAACCCCCATTGTTCTGAGAGATACCAGAAATCCAAATATCTGGCAGTGTACTCCAATGCCCTTAAAATTTATTGTAAATATCAATTTATCTATTCAAATAATACTTCATACAATAAAATTCATTTTGTTTTTATTGTTTAAATGATGTTTTAACTTGTACATTCTCTTGCCTTCAACTGAGATATAGAATTCCTGTAAGGAGAAGAATTTCTCATTCTAGTGTCTTTCTTCAGTGTACAAAATAAGAATAGTAAGAAACAATCTTTTTCTTTTTTTTGTTTTCATGTTGAATTATTTTAAACCTTTTTACCAAACTCCATTTTGAATCCATTGTTTCTTTTGGAAGCTTCATGAAGCTGAATTCTGTGCTGGTCTGGCTTATATGTTTCTCTGATATCTTGATGTATGCTACTTTCTTAATTTTTTTGACTTTCCACTGGTATTTCTTGAGAATAATTTGGACTTCATCCCAGAGAATGTAATATTTGCATTTCTGTCAGTTTTTTCTTTCCAGCCATGCATGTTGCCACATTCAGTATGGTAAAAATAAAGTTGAAGACTCCCTTTTCAATAGCCACTACACCAAGGTGTATGACAGGGTGCTACTCCTTTCTCTGGATTGCTTCACTTTACCTTTGATCTGTATCTTATAATGCTGAGCTTTAAGCAAGGCAGCATCAAATACCCTTTTTTGAGTCTTTGGTATGACTCGACCTGGGATTGAACCCTGGTGTCCCAGGGTGTTGGTGAACACTCTACCCACTAGACTAATGGATTGGTAATAGTATAAGATACTAATTATTCTCCAAACTAACAAATCTGTAGCAAACACTTTCATTTTATGTTATAAGAGAGAAATAGTCACTGGAATGTGTGCATATATAATCATGTTTTTTTTCAAGTGTGATTTCTGTTTGAACATATCTGTATTTGTACTCTAAATCCTGTGTAAGTTTTATGATTGAAAACATCATTTTAACTGTTTAAATTCTTATCTTTTATCAATATGATCTGAATAAAAATTGAACAAATGTTCAATTTACATTAAATTAAGTTACGACAAACTCTAAGTCCATGTGTATAATACACAATGATTTTTTTCCAGAACTTCATAGCTCAATATTTGGAGTGCATATAATAAACAAATATTATTATTTGTTTATCATATTATAATATTGTATTATAGTATTATGTCATTATATTATATTACATCACATTATATGATATTATATCATATTATATTATGCTATATTTGTTTATTATATTATATTATATTATATTATATTATATTATCACATTATGCTTGTTTATTATATAATATTATATCATATTATATTATATTATATTATATTCGCCAGTAATGTTTCATAATATAATTCTTATTTCTGAATGATTGTAAACACTTCCATAGAAAATCAAAATCCTAACAGATTTTACATGTCGAAGGCACACTAAACATAATGGTAATTATAATTGAAAATAGAATTAATAACCACATTTCAAATCCTGGACAAGGCTGTTTGGGTTTCACTTTGCACTAATGCCCTTGCGAAAGGCATGAACTCATTTGTTCTCTCCCTAGTTAGAGGTAAACAGTAGGGCAGACTGAGCTTTTTATTTTTGGCTTGGCAAGCAGTTGAGGAGACTGAAAACTCTAAATCAAGACTTGCTTTATTCTTCTTACTGACCTCATGTCACACCCTGCCCAGGGTGGAGAGGTTGGGCAAATACATACATAACTACCATTAAAAATGGCAACTTTTGTCTGGTAAAGGTGAAACCAAATTTTGGAAGGGCAGGGTTCCCACACCAGTTTGAATAACTATCACCTTTATTTAGTCCTTTGCCTATAATCCAAGTCTTTCAAACTTTTGACTAACATTATTCTTCATTAGACATAGTTGGGTGCCAGTTATAATTACAATGAATTTCTACATCTACTGAAGATAAACAGATAAGATATAACAGATCATTAATTTATATAGTATATTTAACATAATAATCTTAACCTTGTAGAGTGTTGTTAGGACATTAAAGTTATTCATAGCATCCTTAATTTTTAATGTGCTTGTAATTATAACCCATCAGTAGTCACCTTCTTCCTAGAACTCCATCAGCAGACTGTCATGTTTAAAATATGATCATCATTTGTAAAGACACACATTACAAAATCAATTATATCAGGTGTTTAAAAAAATGATACAACCATTTATTTAATAATTTGTATTTAAACTACTTTGATTTCTTTATAGCCTTAAAAACAGTAATTGTAGACACCCTGGTAGGTGAAAATAATTTTCTAAGAGATTATCCGGGAGAATGATTTATACACTCCCATACATCATTAAGAACTTCATAAATTAACAAAATGCAGTCCGTCTTTTAATCCTGTAAACTCCAGGTCACACAAAATTTATCAATTAAATGCTAGATTATTAGCTTGTTCAAAAATGTACACAGGGGAAATTTCACATTGAATTTTTTCTCATAGGTTTGTATAATCTATACACAAAATACATTTGTCCTTGGAAAATGACATAGCTGACTAAATTTAAATGAACAAAGGCTCAAATAAGGTTTGTGTAAGACAAAATCATTTGTTATCTTTGAATAAAGTGTTTGTACGTGACTAATATTACAACATAAATTTTGTGTGCGCATAAATTCTACTCACTTATCTTCAGGCTTTTGTCCTTTACAAAACATCCTATATATATATATATATATATATATATGTACGTATGTATGTATGTATACATAAATACACAAGCTAATATGAATTTATAATTATAGAAGATGTCCTCAATATTAATAATAAATAGCAGAAATAGTCAAATATTATTTGATTATATGATATTGTCAGCAAGGAATTTTCCTATTTATAACAATAATTCAATAATTTGTACCACTATAAATCAAAAGGTCTTCTAAACTGTTATCAATATTATATAAATCATACACAATTAAGCACAGATGACTGACAAAACTTCTAAGTGGTAGAAATCCAACTATTGGAGTATTTTTCTTTATTTTTCAGCCCAAAAGCTAATAGTGCGTATTATACATGAGAACTTAATATTAAGTTGTTTTTTTTCTACCACATGGGTAGACATTTTTGAGATGGTATGACTGAAAGCTAGTTATATCTATGATTCAGATTAACTAATATATAACAAACACTTCTGCTTCATACACCTACAGAGAAGTAGCCACTGGAATGTGTGCTTGTTTATAATTTGTTTCTTCTATTGTGAACTTATTTTTACCGAAATTTTATGTGAACAGGTCCTTTGCCTTTGCCAGAAATACAGTTTTGTATTTCAGAACATTATATAAACTATATAAATTCTTAGTTTTGATAATACAAACCAGATAAAAAATGTTAAACTGCAAATTATGCGCTTACAATTCATATATATTTGATATATATATATATATATATGTATATAAACAATTTGAAATAACCTATAAGAGATTGATATGCCATAAAACCCAACAAACCAAACCAAACCAGATAAAAAGTCAAATAAATGTTTAGTTTGCTTTAAATCTAGAAGCTAAAATTTTTAAAAAGTCAATGCTTATTATACATGAAAGATTTTTTTCATACTTTATGACTAAAATTTTGGGGTGCGTATTATACCTGAATACATGACTAGTTACAATAAGAATACAATTTAAGGCAAACAAAAATGAAATACAAATTATGCAAGCATAAAAATAACAAATTCTTTTAAAAATGAATTTAAGTATCTTATTGTACGGTTTGGTTGCTTTATTTAATGGCATATCAACCTTTGTGGGTTATTTAATGCCAAAGCCATTCTATTAGAAGACCAGCAGTTGTGCTATTTAACTCATAGCTGGGAGGATAAGAGGGTTCATACCTTTCTCAAAGGTATTTGTCCGAAAGTGAACTAGAGTTAGAAATTGTTTGCTACAATCCCACAGTCCAACACTTTAACCATTAGACCATGAGGACACCCCCATATCTGATTGTGATTTCCTAAATAAGTATGTAGTATACGAAAAATAGTTATTGATGAGTCAATGTAAACATTAGCCTGAAAAAGACAAAATCAAACAAGAATTAACAGCAAGATTCTTCCTATAATAACAGAAGATTTTCATTGTTTGCTTAAACTGACAAACTGGCTGATATGCATAAAAGAACGGAAGATGATCTGAAATAATTATATGGCAACATCAAACGTTTCATAGTCATGTTCTGCACAGCAGAAATATCATCAAAAAAGCAACAAAGTGCATAAATGTTTGGTATCGCCCCTGACTCAGTTAGATGAGTCCTGTGAAGTCATGGGAATGAACAAGAGTATGGGGGTTACAAAAGACTTACTGAATCGGATGATGGAGAGGGATTGATTCATCAAAGAGAATAAAAGGAATTATCGAAAAAAACACAATACTGTTTGACTAACTAGCTGTCTGCTATCTTGTCTGACTAAATAGCTAAGTACTATCCTATCTGGTTAACTTGCAGTATGCTATCTTGTCTGGCTAATTAACCATATACTCTCTGGTCTAGTTAACTAATCAGAATTATACTGTTCTGTATAAAGAATCTCAACTGCCATGGGTTGAAAATCACATCCAAAACAGCATCATTGAGCACAGAAGGTTCTCAGAGTAGCAATTACAGACTCACCAGTCTTTAAAAGCCTTTAAATAGTAAACACATGGTATTCACTAGTCCAAGCCTTGATCATATCTGATCATATATGAAAAAAAAAATTATTTGCTGAGTTATCAAGTTCACTTGCACTACAGGTTGACAGTTTAAAACACAAGCTATTTCTGCTGCAGCCTGTTTATATATATATATATATATATATATATATATATATATATATATATATATGTAAAGCTGCTAGGTTTGTTTGTCTACATGTAGGTTCAAGCCCAATCAGCTGGGGCTGTAGAATACACCAACTGCATTTCTGCAGAGGAGTAAGACCACCTCAACGAGTGTCTGGGATATAACACTAAACAATCTGATGGGAATGTTCCAGTAATGTTGGAGCTTTGGGGAATGTGGAGTACCCACTTCATTGCCATTGCTTCCAGGTCCACTCTGGCCCAGAAATGCAGCACCTGATAGGGTCCTATCTATTGGTCAAATAGAATTCTTTGACATTAAAACTGTGCAAACAAATGATTTATGCTGAATTGAATTGTTTGAAATAGAACTCTTTGACCATTTAACTGTTTGTAAACAAATGACAGATGTTTAATTGAATTGTTAGTGATAGATGAGAATACTAGGAAACATTTAACTGTGAGCAAATGAATGACTAATGTTGAATAGAGTAATTAGTATTACATATCAAATCTTGAAACCATTTAACGTTGTGAAAAAAAGAGCTTAGTCTCATTTAAAAATGTTATCAACAAAATGTGTTTACATATCATATATATTTAATATAGGATTTGGCATTAAATAACCTTAGAAATATGTTTACATATCATATATATTCAATATAGGATTTGGCATATCATATATATCTAATATAGGATTTGGCATAAAATAACCTTCAATGGTTGATATACCATAAAACCCAACCCAACCAAACCAAACCAAACCAAACCAAACCAAATATGTAGGTTCTACATAAAACTGTGTTGTCAAAATAATTGTTTCTCCTACCTCAAAAAAGTTTCTTAACAGCCCGCTATCTCACTTAACAAAGGCAGGTGTTTTTCCTAATGGGGTGAGCTAGTTTGTATATTGGGCTCTAAAAATCAATAACTAAAAATAAAAAAATACCAGAAAAAAAAAAAGAAATCAGATTTTCAATATTGAAAACTAGTAACAATATTTTATTTATTTTCAGTCCATTTTTTCAGTAATCTGTTTTTTTAACTGTTTTGTTTTCTTGGTTTGGTATGGTTTCTTTGTTTAAAGGCACATCAACCTTTATGGGTTATCAAAAGCTAAAGCCATTATTGTAGAAGAGCAGTTATGGTTCTATTTAACTCATACAATATGGTTTAGAAAAAAATGATTTTTCATGAAAGATTAATAGATGTCTTTTAATTTATGGGTGCCATAGTAAAAGCTACAAAAAAGTTGCATGGTTCATTTTAGAGCTGAGTTTCAGATCAGCCTAACCATTTTGCAAACATTTCGCATTTGGTTAAACCAAATTGATTTACCAAGATTTACTAGGGAATCTCATGAAGAATGTTTATCTTGAAACTTCTCAGATTGGATGAGATTATGTTTCAAATCTGGCAATTATCTACAAACTGATTCTCATGTTAGGTTCTCAGTTTCTCCCCAGAGTTAAATTCTTGAATGCTTTGTTTTGTATCAAGATCAGCACTGACTGTTCTAATCACAATGACAGTGTTTTGTCTTTGTAAAGTTAAACCACTGTTTTTCGTTAGTATCTTAACATTTCTAGTTCTTGTCAGGCTGAAAAGAGTCAGAATACAAGAATCAATATTACAAGGAGCTGCTAAAAAGTTCTTGGCCCAACCAAGGAGAAAATTTTTTTTCATTTTTATTTAATTTTTTGGGGATAGATCAAATAAACTTAAGAAATACTACGCCAAGTGTATTTAACGGTGGAATGGATATATGAAATAGTGGGCACATTTCATGGCTCATATTTAATGGTTAGGCCAAGAACTTCAATATTTTTGAACACTTTATAAATACATCAGATTGGTTCAGTGTGATCATTTTGATGTGCAAATATTTTTATTTCATTCAATTGTATTATGAAAGCAATCATTTTCAATGTAAAAATTTCTTGAATGAATTATGGATTTTAAAAAATATTTCAGTGATCACCACACACACGTTGCATTCAAAAGACTGAAGCTGTATTTGCCAAAAAAGAAATGAACACTGAATGAAATGTTTATTTATAACTTATACTCTGGGTATACAGTATGCTTATTCCAGAGAGATTTTTATTGCTCAAAGCACCTCTGAAATTTTACTTTTGATCGGATATAAAGCAACACTGTACTCCATGTCCTTAAACCATTTTTCAATGCAATGAACTGTAAGTTTGGGAAGGAAAAAAGTTGTTTGGAGCAAAGTCTGGATCGTATAGAGGATGCTGCACTTGTACAATCCTGTTTCACCAGAAGCTATGTTGGGTGAAACTGGAGAGTGCTGCAATTTACCAAACCTGTGTTTCACCAAAAAAAACCAGGTCTGTTGAATATAAAGAGTATTGGTCTTGCACAATTCTGGGTTTTGTCAAAAACTGCTCTTTAAAAAGTCTTGATACTTTTTGATTAAAAGTTTTATATATATATATATATATATATATATATATATATATATATGTATGTATACAATGGAAAAGAAATATTGTCAAAGTTTTAATTCAAAATTTTCTTAAAGAAAACTAGAGGTAAGAACAGTTAACCTATCAGCAAAATTGACTGACTGGGATTCACTCGGCAACTATAAAGTCTTCATTTGGACAAGTATCAATATGCCTTTATTAGCTTCATAGGTTGAACCCATTCCAATCAGCTGGTGATATAGGCAATTATAAGTAACATGTAAATATTCTTATCTCTTGATTTGTAGGTTCTATCCCTGTGCTAGGCAGTAAATGTATCGCCAATGATAACAAATCATGATAAAAGATGAAATAAGAATAAGACACAAGATATATCAAACATTGTTTGTTCAATTGAATCTCTTTGTGTTCTATATGTCATGACATAATATATCAGCTGATCTATTCTTCAGCTCTTGTCAGGTGTATAATCAAAAAGTAAAAAAAGAGAAACTTCTTTTTTCCTTTGCTCTTTCATTTTGTACACCAGAATAAGGTTGAAAGATGGATTGAGTGAATCATTATTTAAAACAACACGGAAGTGCTTCAATTGTCAGTGAAGGAATAAGTTTGAAGTAAAGAGGCTCAATTTATTGTTTCATAATGACTTCTCTTTCATCAGTAATATCCTTTTTTAATTGTCTCTCTTTTTCTGCTGACCTGTCATTATTCTGCAATGCTTTAGAAAACAAACAGTATATAAAGAACCATAAAATGTTACCATATTTATTGTAGGGAATATTTCTGGTTCCTTCCAAACAGCTACTTAGACACAAGGTCAGTTTTTAAGAGGAGTACAGCTAGTTCAAATTAAGAGTTTTCTTTCTCCTAGATTGGTTACCTAAGACTAAAAGGACCCAGTCTGCTGTAATATCTACCTATACCTGTTGGAAGAACAGACTGATACATGTCTTTCTCAAGTGCAGTAACATGAACAGAAATGAAAATAGCTCCATCAAGGGTTGGAACTTGAATCTCTAAATCCATTAATCATTATGCCACAAGTGCCTCCTTATTGCCATAATGAAAATAGATTATTAATCAAAAATAAAAAGCTTTTCTCTCTTTTGAATTCATTTTGTGTGGTAGCTTAAAAGTAAATTTTATAAGGTCATAGTCACAAGTGACAAACTTATAATTTAGTCATCAAATATTAGCAATTTCATTTCTTTTCTCGTTTTTAATAATCCAGTTATCATGTTGAACTTTTAATTGAACAAATAAACCTTGGGGCTAATTTGTATTTTCTCAGTTATTTTTCTGTAGCTGCCTTAAATTCAGCAACAATTTTCGTTTTTTTTTTAATTTTTTAAATACCCCAAACTATTTTAATTTTCTTTCTTTTAGTTGGACACTTCTGTGTTCTCATCTTGATTAAAACTGTCATTAATTCTTGTTTTGAAATTTCCTTTCAGTCAACTGATTCTCTCATAATTTAATCCCAGTATTTAATTATCCTTAGCAATTATTATAATATTTTGTTTAACCCCCTTACTTACCAGCTGTGCAGGCGGATGTCAGATGCACCCCTTAACAACCAGTTTGGAATCTGAAAATCACACAATGCATCCATAGCACTAGAAACAATATGAATCTTCAAATTATGAATTATACAATCGAAGTTTCATTGCATAAAAATGCCTGCTCAGGATAAAAGGTTTACACTGTCCAAGTTGATGTGACCAACTTTTAGAATTAAATCTAAGAATTATATCACAAATTCCTTTTCATTTTTCTTTTGTGCCTGAATCTCAGATTGAACTGTGAGTTTAAGCTGTGCTAAGAGCTTAAATATTAACAACTTTTCAATCAAAGTTGGAGAAAAAAGTTTGTTTTTAAAAAGTTCTTCATGTTGCCAGGATGTGTGGTAGTGTATTAAAGCCAAGGAAGCCAAGATACCTAAAATCTTCAGTTTGGAAAAATGCTGAGTCACCCATGACGTCAGACAATGAAACGTTGTACATACGTCACAATAGAACTTCTGTTACAAACACACAAACAATTTTTCGAAAGGGATTTATTCTACTAGCCTTTGAGAAACAAAATTATTATGTCAGGATAAAACATATTATATTTAAAAGTTCCTCTTCAAAGTATAATAAAGTATCTCATTATTACTTATATTTTATAAAAGAACTTCCTATATACAGAAACATTTCACTCAGCCTAGCACAGTGGTAGGGGCTAACGTTATATAAACACTGCAGGCAGTAACCAAAAGTCAACCCAGCAGCTGGGCTCCCAGGGTCCAAAGGAGTGGTATCTGTTACCTCTCCCACTAGCATGGGGTCTGTGTCTTCACTACCAAACCAAGCTGCTGAAAGTGTGGTCTTTGTCCTTACCACCAGCCGAAGTAGAAGACGTGGAATCCAACCAACCACAGCCATGGACCCAGTACAGCCAACGGACCAATCACAGCTGCCATCTCATTCAAACAGTTCTTCTAAGAGCTAACCTCTGAAAATCTACCGTTCAACTATTCTTGTAAGAGCTAACTTCAGAAAGTCTTTCAAGATCACCTTTGGTCTCCTCACTACACCTTCCGGACAGATAACATGAGATGATGATGCATCAGCCAGCACCAACTGCAGACCGGCTCCAGCTCAAACCAGCAGCTGTTCCTGCACAACCAAGCAACCAGCACCAAATTCAGACCAGCTCCAGCTCAACCCGGTAGCCATTCCTGTGCAAATAAGCAACAGAATATGCACTATCTAGTCCATGAGTGACTCACTGCTCAGACTAGCACCAATAATTAAGGCCACATCAACACACACCTGGTTAAAGCAAGGATTGAACAAACTAGGACATCGACCACACAGCCTCTGCAACCAGTATCTGCAGCATCTAGTCCATGATTGACTCACTGCTCAGACGAGCACCAACATTTCAAAGCCACTTTGACACACACCCAGTTAACCAAAGTACTGCACAACTGGGACATCGATCATCTAGCCTTTGCAGCCAATGCATTTACATCATTGAGCATCTCCAATAACATCTACAACCTAACCATGCAGCAAAACTTAATATCTGCACCAAGCACAGAGACTATCCTCACCTTCTAGACATGTTGTTGCCACAAACTAATAGACACCTGAGTCTAAGACTTTCAACAACACATCCAATTGAGACTACACCGACGTGATACAAGAACCATGATTTCTACACCCACACACCTTTTGTGAAAGATTCGCTCAATAAAACCTGAATTCAAACTTGTCCACTTGCCTCTGTCATTTGTCCAGTCCTCTGTCAATCAACCACAACAATGAACAAACAAGCTGTTTGCAGCATCAATGCATTCATATACCAGTCCTGCAACAAGTGTTTTTCATCGAAGTTATCCTTCCTAATTTGCTTTTTGAAAATATTGAAAATATATTTCTGGACAAAAAAAATGAAAAAAATAAAAAACAGACAATAAAAAAAAAAACGGAATCA
Organism: Sepioteuthis lessoniana; assembly: GCA_963585895.1. Classification (NCBI taxonomy): domain Eukaryota; kingdom Metazoa; phylum Mollusca; class Cephalopoda; order Myopsida; family Loliginidae; genus Sepioteuthis; species Sepioteuthis lessoniana. The sequence continues at coordinate 36,129,407 of OY757917.1, forward strand.
TTTTTAATAAGTGCCACAAATTTGAATGAAATTTCAATGGCTTAGACACACATCTTCCTTGGTTATTGTTGTCAAAGTTCCCTAAGAATTTTTGTATCTTTAAATGATGTGGTTTTTCTTTTTTCTTAGATCTACATCCTTCTTTTTGATGATTATTTCCAGTTTTTGTTTGATATTTGAGGGAAAATATCAGCCAATGAATGATGGTGATTCTATTTCTTAAAATATCATGAAGTAACCAACTGCAATCAATTGATGCTAAAATTTTACCTTTTTCAAATTTAGACAACTTGATTACTAGCCATTAGCAAAAAACTAATTGCAAATTTGGATATCAAATCAAGGAAGAGAAAATTCAAAGAACTTTTTTATCTTTTGGTATTTCCGAGAATTTTCTTTTTTGAAAATTATGACTATTTGCAACAAGTAAGGGAACTTTAACAACAATAATCAAGGTAAATAATCACTTCCTATGTGTGTTTAAACCACTGAAGTTTAATCAAAATTTGTGAAAAAAATTAAAAAATCGTTCATTTTTTCCCTGTTTCTTTTTTTTTCAGTACTGTATATATCCTGTTCCCTTATCACTAAAACCACAATGTTCACACAATATATACACATTGGTAATCTTATACAAACACTTTTCAATATTTCTTTTCTGTGGAATCTTAATATTATTAATCTTCTTAGTCTTGCTGACAAAAAAAATCAACTTTTTAAACCAGCACAAAAATCACACATGAAGAATTTTGAAGATAAGCTTATTTTTACAAAAATAATACCTTCAGAGTAAGATGTAGTGTATGCACAAAGGTGAGGATTACCAACATGGAAAAAAATACTGTTTACTGAAAGTACACATTTAGTTAAAGGATTATCTGGTGTTGCTCAGGAAAAAAACAAACTTAAAGGTTATTATTTCATGGAAAGTAGAGCACTTTGGAGGTGTGATGTCTATCAATAACTATTTTTTAAAATTTCTATACTTCAGAGCCTAGCTTGATGCAGAGTCTATTCATTGAAAAAATATGTATTTCTCACTCAAGTTTGAGCTAGAAAGTTATACACCCCTTAGAAAAAGCAAGAAAGGTTCACATCCCTAAAAAGCTTTCTGTTTGACCTCCAGTGACCTCAGTAGTCACAGTTGTCTCCATCATTTGCAAGGTAAAGAAAAGTTTTTTATACTCCTTGTAAACCATTTAAGTTGACCAAGACATTCTGGAGACAGTAGGGGATATAATGATGAACTCATTAATGACATTCTCCTATAGACTCCTATAGAGACAGTCAAGAAAATCTGAACTGTCAGCATGCCTTGATGAGGATGCTGATGATGAACTATTCCCAATACTAATAATTTACACTGTTGCAGTTTCATGTATACTAACAATTCACACACATATATATGCTTTCAAGTATTCCTATCTAATACAAATAATTTTCAAATTGATCTATTTGACCTATAGATGGTTCCATAACAGGTACAACCACTCTGGGCCAGAGTGGACCTGAAAGTAATGGCAATGAAAAGATGTCTTCACACTCAGCAGAGCTCAGGAACAGGAGCCTTACCACCAGATGCAGTTTAGTGTCAAAACTAGGATACTAATATTAATAAGCCAGAAACGTATTTAGTTTTACATTTATATGTTGAGGCTCTACAGATGGCAAATTCCAGAATTTGCTTTCTTATATATTTTGCTGAACATTAGCATACTTTTTTCATCTTATTTCAGTTGTTAGTAAACTGTATGGAATAAAAATGAATTTTTCAAATTAAACTGCAAAGACCAACTTTTTACAAAAGATCAGATGTTTCTTTCATTTTTATATGCTTGTAGTATAATGATATTATTTGAATTTATTAGACGAAGCCTTATCATTGTAATGGTTTTTTGGCTAGTATCTCTTTCATCTTATTTCTTTTACTTTTGTTTTTCTATTGCAACTTCTCATAACCATAACTCTTATGGTTGTTTATATGAATGGTGGATGCTGAATAAAGAATCAGCCTCTGACAAGATTTAAACTTGCATCTTTTTTAGAGAATCTTGCCTGTCCAGGGCAGCTGCCTTATCAATTACATCAGAAAGTCCAACCAGTTACAGAAGCTCAAATGTAATCATATAACTTATAGTATGTTTTTTTTTTCTAAAAGAAAAAAATAAAACAGAATAAAAGTTATATAATTACATTTACATACTATGAAACTGATAAAAAATATGTCACTCTTCACTGAATAGACCTGTAAATATTCAAGGTTAATATAGATTGGTCTAGAAAGTAAGGAGACTGATTATTTTTTGCCTTAGGTTGGCAACCCTAATTGTAAATCATTCAATTAATGTTTACCTCTTCAAATTCATATTTAGCAGAGTAATCTTGGATTTTTGTTAAGTATATCATGAAAAGAGACCTCAAGATCAATTTATTATAGAACCACTATAAAAAAAATCGTTATCAGCTTAATTACAAATCAACTTTATCTACTTCAACAGGGTTCCCTGGAGAAGCCGCACCTTAATGAAGATGTTGTTATAACATCTGAAAACAGGGCTGTAAATCTTCAACTGACTCTGTTTTCAGTTGGTTTATTGCTACATTTACATGTTCTCAATAGTTTCCAAATGGCAGTAATGGAGCTGGGTTTTGATTTTGAGACATAGGAACAAGTCACCAAGGCTCAGATCAGAAGAGTAATGTGGCTGTAGTGCCAGAGAAATATTCTTTTTTTGTTAAAAAAAATCTTGTTCAAAAAGACTGTCTAGAAATAAATGAAACTGATTTATTTGTCTCTGGAAAGTAATGAAATTAACTTTTTATTTTTATGACTGGCAACAGAGCCAAGTATAATAGAAAAAGGTGGGAAGAAATTATTTTCTTTACTTACAGAATGAACTTGAGACAAGACTTGTCTCATTCCTGGAGACAAAGACAGGAATGTTCCCCCTTAACATACCTCAAGTACATTAAAAATAATACTACCAAATAGTACATAGAACTCAATGCCTTAAAAATACTTTCATGTACAGGCATGTTTAATAATTCTACACAATTGAACAACAAAAGAAAATCTTCTCAAATCATTTCTCTCATAAACTTTCAGATCCTATACATACCATCAAAAGACCTTTCTACATATTCACCTACATTCACACTTTTTATATCTCATTTCTTTATGTATTCCCTTTTCCATTTAGTTTAGGCAAATTCTCATAGAGTAGTGGCTTACATGTTGATCTGTGACTTAATGAGTTTGGAGTATTACTCATGGGAAAGGTATGAACCCGCCTTCTAGCTATAGGTTAAATATTATCTCTACAAGATGGATTTGACATTAAATAACCCATGAAGGTTGATATACTATTAAAGGTTGGTTGGTTGTTTGGGTTTTATGGCATATCAACCTTTGTTGGTTATTTAATGTCAAATCCATTTTTACACAGATAGTTCTATTTCAAACAATTCAGTTTAGCATGAGTACACAGTTTAATTGTGAAAAAAAATTCTATTTCAAGCTATTCAGTTTATTCAAACAGTTCTTATTCAGTTTAGTATAAGTACAGATTTTGTTTACACACAGATGTCAAAAGATTTCTATGTTAAACAATTCAGTTTAGTGTAAGTAGAGTTTCAATGTTAAAAACATTTCCATTTCAAACAATTCAGTTTAGCATAAGTATGCAGTTAGTTCTATTTAACCCAGAGATAGAGCCCTATCAGGTGCTACCATTCTGGGCCAGAGTGGACCAGTGAGCAATGGCAATGAAAGGGGGCACCACATTCCCCAAAGCTCCAGCATCACTGGAACCTCACCATCAGATTGTTTAGTGTCATATCCAGGACTCTCATTGTGGGGGTCTTACACAGAGTGTTCTAAAGCCCCAGCCAACTGGGCAATACACAGAGTGAATGTCAAAACAGTTGTTTTTTTTTCAGATAATTCAGTTTAGCATAACTACAAAGTTTAAATGTCAAAACAGTTCTATTTTAAATAATTCTGTTCAGTATAAATACACAGTTTAAATGCAAAAAACAGTAAACTCAAACCACGGTTTAGTTCTATTTAACCCATAGATAGGACCCTTATCAGGTGCTACCACTCTATGCCAGAGTGGAACTGGGAGCGATGGCAATAAAGGGGTACTCTACATTCCCCAAAGCTCCAGCATTACTGGAGCCTCACCATCAGATTATTTAATATCATATCCAGGACACTCGGGGGGTGGTCTTACTGCTCTGCAGAGAAGCAGTTGGTGTATTCTACAGCCCCAGCCGACTGGGCAATATGCTATAAAAGAAACCAACCTAAACCAATCTATTTAGTTTGCTCTGAAAATAGAGTATGTTGAATTGTACATAATTGTTTGTATATTCACCTTTGGGAAGAAACTACATATCACCTATCAAAAAAATAATGAATAATAGGGCAGACTAGGCTCTTTAACCTTGGTGTAGCAACTGGTCAAGTAGAAGGAAAACTGTGACTTCAAATCTGTTAGACTACTTTTTTTAAAAAATTGATGTTGTTTCGCATCTGTCTCACCTGGAGGGGTTAAATAAATACATACACTACACCACTTAAATATTCTTCAAGAAGATATATAACTTAAACATGAGACATCTGCAAAGTCACCATATAATCATTCTCACTGTCAATGATGAGTACCTTTTGTAGTTTCTCAGTTATCCAAAAATGCCTTGTACCATCTAAAAACCTTTCCCCTAGGACAGAACTTTGTTGGAATTCATTTGTAATGGTTGTTATCAGTGAGTAAATACTCATTTGCATAAAAGAGCAATGCTATGACTTGAGGTGAGGTTATATGGACATTGAGGCATTCCATTGCTCTCAAGTGGCAGAATCCATTCTCTGGACAGTGATTGATTGCTGTTCCAGTAAATGGGTATATTAGTGCGTGTATACACTGGCTTGCTTAATATATTACAGGTTTGGTATGGGATTACTGCCCATTTTACTTTTTGTCTACCAGCTAGGGCTGTTGAACTGGTAAGTGTTGTTCTTGTTGTTTTTTCTGCATGGTAGAGTAGTGACTTCTACAAACTTGATAAGCCTGTGATAACTTCTTAAATGTTTCTGATGCATTATTCTGAAGTTTGACACATCATTTGATTTTGAGTTGCATTTCCATGATATACAAAACAAAATTCCAAAAATTATTCAGCTAAACATGAATTCTTTAAGGTAAAGATAAATTGAATGATTTTAAATCAGGGTTTCCAACCTGAAAAGTAAAAAATCAGTTTCATTACTTTCTAGACCAGCCTCATATCTGACTCAATTTATGCTCAAAGATTTCTGGTAATTTTGTTGCTGTACATTGATAAAATTGAAACTGATTGCCATTCTAAGATTATTCTTGCATTAATTGTTCTGTTAAAAATCAATATGTGGTTCCTATCAGTTTTACAAATATTAATTAGATCCTCATTACCATGGTATAAGTGTTTAATTCAAATTTTGAATGGCTGGCCTTAGACTTGAACCTGAGTAAACTTTTTAAAGAACAATTTCCATGGCAACCATGTCAGATGATACACTGACTGATCTCTAGCTTATATCAAGTTACAAGGACATTAAAATTGAACAGAGACAAATAAAATTCAGTCAGTTTGATGTCTGCCTATCAATTTTTCTTTTCAGTGGATTTGCATTTAAGGTGAGAAGATATAAAATTCTTAAAAGAAATAAATGATTGAAATGAGTTTGCTGATCTCATGCACTCACGCATCAATGTCTGGCTTTGTATAAAACAACTTGAAAGATATTAAGATGCTTATGGCATTATAGGAAAACCAATAAATTATGTAACTTTATATACATGTGCATTTGTTAACCATTATATATATATGTATATGTATATATATATTTATACATAGATAGTTACAATTGATAAACTCACCACTGATAAAATCTAAAATGTTAGATAAGATCTAAAACAATAGAAAAACCAGCAAAATTATTGCAATAAACAATGCATAAAAGTCTGAAATAAAATAAAAGTATCGAGTAAATATCACTTATAGAATATTTTTAGATATGATTCATGATTCAAGAGTTTCGAGAAGGTTTGGTTTCGTTTCTTTGTCCAATGACATATCAACTTTCATGGCTTATTTAATGCTAAAGCAATCTTTGTAGGAGAACAGCAGTGATACTGTGATACTGATCCCCTCTACCCATTGGTAGAGGGGATCAGGAGGTTCATACCTTTCAGCAGTGATACAGTGATACAGTGATACTGATCCCCTCTACCCATTGGTAGAGGGGATCAGGAGGTTCATACCTTTCCCAAGAGAATTCATCCAAAAATGAACATAATAATGCCACTCTCTTGCTGATTTTAAACAAATATTTTTAAACTGGTAACATTTATGGAAGTGCTGTTTTAAAAGGAAATAAAAGACATGAGGCCTCTTAGCTCAGCATTAAAAGTAGATTGTACTGGTTAAAAGTGTGGTAAGATATACCCAAAGTTATACTTTTTTTAAAGATCCTATTTTTCTGATGCTGGTATCATTGGGGAATGAGAAAAGTTTTAGAAACTGGACCAGGCTTTGGCCTGTTTACCAAAACTTTTCTGATTACCCAATGATACCTGCATTGAAAAAAATGTTTTAAAAAAATATAGATTTGGGTAAACATTACTGCAATTTTAACCTGGACTCAAAAAGCATATCCAGGAAAATTTTTAAAGTTTGATTCTTTCTGAAGAGATGTTTTTTGAAAACTGATCACAATTCTATAGAACTGCCATAGTATTCATATATACACAACACAATGATTCTTTTAAATTAGTTGCTTCATTTTAAACACATTGTGAAAGAATCATGGTATTATAGATATCTAAAGATTCTGCACTCTCAGTCATTATTATACCACAGATTATGCCTGAGTTTCAAGAAATCAATAATTTGGTGATTTTCTTCCAATAATATTTGAAGGTTACTGAGGATGTGGAGGTTAGAAAAAAATAAATGAATAAAATGAAATAAATAAGATAAATTTTAAAAATGAAACTGTTCCCAGAAACTCCTGACAAGAAGCAAGAATGGAACATGCTATAAGAAAAGAACTTCCTGGCACTGAAGAGAAATCCTTTCAGTTAAGCAGTGACCACTCTGAGTACAAGGACCAACTCCTCCACTGCTATTGGTTGGAAAAACATGTGTCTGCAAAGCAGTAAGCTAACTCTTCATCCAGTAGTGCCTTTGCTGAACATATCTACTTGACTCAGGACTGACCTTCAAACTCACTAAAATAACTCTCTTGTTAGCAACATTCTCTGCAAACATACCTCACCAAAATCACCAACCATGGACTTTAGACTCATCAGTTGGTGACTTCAGTCGTGGGCAACCTGAAAGCTCCCTTTTTAATAGCTACTACACTGAGGTGTAAGAGAGGGCACTATTCCATTCCCTAGATTGCTCTACTTTACCCTTGATCCATACCTTTTAATGTTGAGTGCTATGCAAGGCAGCATCAAGTACCATTTTTTGAATCTTTGGTATAACTCGACCTGGGATTGAACCTTGGTCTCCTGGACCATTTGTGAACACTCTAATCGTTATGCCAATGGCCCAACCCGCAAAAATTTACTAATATATTTCAATGCCTTGTTTGGGAAACATGACATGGTTCAGGAAAACTTTCTCATCACAAAATATTCACTTAATCTTAAAATAAAATTGAAGTTTAAAAAATTCTTCATCTCTTTCATTTCCTTCCTTCCTTCTTTCTGTAATTTTTTTGCAGCTTTTCACAGACAAAGAAGTGGACAAGTTTAATGGTTTAAGAAAAAGAATAAAGGAATCAGATACCTACAAAAATTATCACTGCTACCAACAAATGAAATTGACAAAATGATGGCCCAATAAAACCTTCCATGTCCCATAGTGCTAACAAATGGATGTTGGCCATTGGCCGCAAGATAAACCATTCCATCTACCGATTTGAAACCAACAATCAGTAAATTCCTTCACAAAAAATGGCAACAATGATGGGACATGAACATCCATAATAAACTCTTCCAAATTCAGCCTACCTAGGGAGAATGGAGACAACCTTTTAGAAAATCGAGAAGAGAACAAGTCGTTATATCCTGATTGCGTATTGGTCATACAAGACTTACTCACACTTTCATTCTGAAAAAGGAACCACTACCACAGTGTTTGACATATCAGACAACTTGCATGGTTAAACACAGTCTTATAGAATGCAGAGCTTTGGCTGTCATCAGAGAGTGATCTTTCAAAGTGAATAGTTTAACCGATTTGTTCGAAAACGTCAAAATAGATGACGTTCTGTCCTTCCTGTCCTTCTTGTGAGAGACAGGGTTGTACGAAAAAATATGATGATTTAAAACTGGTTAATCATGTGCAAATAAATGAAATCCTGCTCATAGAAAATCTTACCTACTAAGTATTCATTCAGAAATCTTTGGTTGAATATATATACATATAGACAGAATTTGGGGTTAAATAACCTACAAAGGTTGATACGCCATAAAACCCAAAGAACTAAACAACCAAATCAAGATAAACCACATGTAAACTAAATTCATGCATTCCAAAGAAGTACCATGAGACCATATTGTGGTGGGAAGATATGAAATCAAGGAGGAAAAAGTATGTCTACTTAGGGCAGATAGAGAATATGTGTAGAGACATTGATGCAGAAATCTTGCGGAGAATAAAATCAGGATGGAAGGTATTTACTACAATGAAAGATGTGCTCAAGGCAAAGCTGGACAAGATCCTATGTGCCAATTGTTTCCATAGTAAAGTTATGCCTGCGTTGTAACATGTTAGTGAAACATGAGCTGTCAGGAAGAAAGAAAGAATAGAGACTGGTTATGGCACAGATAACTATGGAAAGATCTATGCTGGCTGTAACATTCCATGAGCACATCCAAAGTGAGATAATTTGTTCGTGGAGAGAAGTGAAAGATGTAATCATGGAGTACGAAAAGAAGTTCTGCTGGGATGGAAGTGTTGCAAAGTACCCAGACAACAGGTGAACCCTTGCAGTTGTTAAGTGATGTCTGAGATACCAGAAATAACTAATCAGAAGAGCTCTACAATGATGCGAAAATGAAATAGTCAAAGGATTCCGGCCAACATGGAGAAGAAGGATAAGGTTAAGAACAAAATGAAAATATATTATAGCCAACAATATGAAAACATCAGATGGCCTGACCAGTAAGGAAATAAGGGATTACATATATATATTTATATTGCTTCTTTTTTTCTGTGTTGTTTTTTAAAAAAACAAGAAGCAGAAACAATAACAGATCTAGTGCTTCTTACAAATACACCTGCTCAAGCAAAATCCCTACTGCATAGCTAAGAGCAAGCAGCAAGAGGTATTGGCTTCCATGTAAAAACAAACAAAACAGAGTATATGTATTTCAAATGAGAACGAGCCATCTCCATTTTAAGTGGCAGGTCTCTAAAATTAGTAAATAAGTTCACATAGCTTAGCAATAATATCTTATCTACTGAAAGTGATGTCAACATATGCCTAGCCAAGAGTGAACTGCTGTTGATTGGTTATCGATCATAGGGAAGTCTGATCTATCTGATCAAATAAACGTGTTTTTTTCCAAGTTGTGGCTGTGTCAATACTATTGTACAGATGCACACATTGAAAAAAAAGCTAGATGGAAACTATACAAGAATGATATGTGCTATTTTGAAGAATTCTTGTCTGCAACACATTACAAAACAGCTGCTGTACAGTTATGTACCCCCATCTCAAAAACTGTCCCAATTACATCAACAAGACTTATAGAAAAAGCAAGAACAAACTCATAAGTCACGGTCTTTCATGATCCATTACTCAAGGCCACACCGGTGTTGGCAGATCAGCAAGAACTTACATCATCTTCTGTGTGGTCACCTGACCTTGTTTAGAAACCCCGCTGCGAGTGATGGATGAACAGAGTCAGAGAAATCTGTACTGTCTGCACAACTTGATGATGATGATGATGATGATGATATATATATATATATATATATATATATATATGAAATCATATGTACTTAATTCAATGCAAAACAATTCTCAAACAGTAGTCCTATGGCCCAGATTAGAGAGACCTATGCCAGGGGCCCACAAAAGAAAAATCATTTGAAAAAAATTAAATGAAAAAATACTTTTAAGAAAATCAATTTTGGGGAAGTAAAAGTTATTTTTATTGGAAGATCACAGGAAATAAAACTTGGATTGGAGATCCACTAAATGTGTATGGAAAACCAGCAAATTCAAACGAAATGGAATTTTAAAAAAATCTATTGACTTGACTTGAGATTTGACTTTACAAGTAACACATAAAAAAACTGATACTTTCAAATATCTGACATACTACTGAATAAAAATATCTACAGTTATCAGAAAAAAGCTATTAAAGTAATTCTCTCCTTTCCAACTAACCTGTATTTACTGCATGCAGAACAATAAAAACTAATAATCGTAACAGACTAAATGCTGAGGCAGATACGAGAATCCAGCTGTTTACCATTAAATGAGACTTCAAAGAGTTTGATAAAAAATAAATAAACACTAGCATTCGACCCAGTGACTTGCCTTTCATCTCCCTTTTTTAGAATGAATCCATTTTATAAGCTTTTTTCCTTAGTCTGGCACAAGACCAGAAGTATGAGGGATCCTGTGATACAAAGCTAGATTGCTACCCATTACATCATGAAGCACCCCATAAAAAACTAAGTCTAGCTTAAATTCAGTAAAAGATCAAAAGAATGTAGCACCTTGCAAGGACCAAATTTACCATTTTGCAATAACTGGTTCATAAGATCAACTTTATAACCAAGAGAAAATGTTCCCTTTAAGAATATATATATATATATATATATATATATATATATATTTAAAACATTATGTTCAAATCAATAGATATCTGTAGATTGTAATAATTGTTACATGAGACTTAAAGTAACAATGAATAGTTTTTAATTTGTTTTAATAATTATAATAAAAAAAAACCCGAAAAAGTCTAATTACAGTGACCAGAAATAACACAAGCAACACAATTATCAACAGAACAACGATAACAAGAAAACAAAAATGGGAAGAAAAGCAATTGTATGGACATTTCATGTAACAAACAAGCAAAATCTCACACAAAAAAAACTTGGCCATGGCTAAGGAAAAGAAAACTTAAGAAAGAAACTGCATCTCTTCTAATAGCAAAGTAAAATTAAAAAAAAAAATGAAATGAGAGATAAATAAATATCTAGACCTTGCAAGAAAACTAAAAAAAAACTATGGAACATGAAGGTAACAATGATACCTATTGTAATTGGTGTACTTGGAACAATCCCCAAAGGACTGATAAAGGGATTGGAAGATTCGGAAATAAGAGGACAAGTGAAGACTATCCAGACAACAGCATTATTAAGATCAGCCACGGAGGTGCCCGTGGTGTAATGGTTATCGTTGCAGGATATGGACACGGCGACACAAGTTCAAATCCTGGACCTGACAGATTGCATTTCACATAGCACTAATACCCTTGGGAAAGGTATGAATCCAAATATTCTCCCTCCAGCTATGGGTAAATAGTAGGACAGACTAGGTTCTTCAGCCTTGGTGAGGCAATTAGTCTATGAGAAGGAAAACTCTGAATTCAAACCTGTTAAACTTTGGTTAAAAATTGACCTTGTGTCATATCCTGCCCGAGCGGAGGGGTTGGTAAATATGATTAAGATCAGCCACAATACTGATAAGAATCCAGGAGACTTGCTGTCACTCAGACTCCAAGGGGAAAACCATCTGCTAACACTGGTGAAAAACTCTTTAAAGGCTATAAAATACACCGATTGCACCTCTGCAGACACCACCTCCCCCACAAAGAGTGTCCTGGATATGACTCTAAACAATGGTGAGGTTCTAGTAATACTGGAGCTTTGGGGAATGCGGAGAACCCCATTATTGTCATCGTTCCCAGGTCCACTCTGGCCTGGAGAGGTAGCAGCTGATAGGGTCCTATCTATGGGTCAAATAGAACTAAAATCCTTACTTATGCAAAACTGAATTGTTTGAAATAGAATTCTTTTGATATTTAACTGTCTGGACAAAAACTAAACTTTTACTAAACTGAATTATTTGAATCGGAACTATTTGACTAAACTGAATCACTCGAAATAGAAATGTTTTCTCAATTAAACTGTGTACTAATGCTAAAGTGAATTGTTTGGAATGGAATTGTTTTTGTATGATAAACTGAATTGTTTGAAACAGAACTGTTTTTGATATTGAAACTGTACTTATGCTAAACAGAATTGTTTGAAACAGAACTGTTTTGACATTTAATTCTGTGTAAACAAAATCTGTACTTATACAAAATTGAATTGTTTGAATTAGAACTGTTTGACTAAACTGAATAGCTTGATATTGAAATGTTTTTGACTAGTAAACTGTATACTCTTCCTTAACTGAATTGTTTGAAATAGAACTGATTATTTGTATAAAAATGGATTTGGCATTAAATAATCTACAAAGGTTGATATGCCATCCAACCAACCAACCATCAAAAGAGAAAATAATAATGATGCGGAAAATCCAGACCAGACAAGTAAGAGAAGAAATGTCTTACTCAATTGTATGCTTGTATTACTCACTCGTATTTCCGGAAGAATAAAAAGGATGCTGCAGGGAAACAAATGACCTACTATAGATAGACAAGCATATTCTCATAGAAGCCAAAATGATGTGGAAAATGTAGCCATAGCATGGATTGATTACAAGAATGCCTGAAAAAGAGACTTGAGGAACTAAAGATCAGAGAAAGAAATTAAGACTATCCAAGCTACAGCACTGTTAAAATCAGCTAGAATATTCAGAAGTGTCTTGAAGACTTCAGGAGACTTGCTGCCGCTCAGATTCCACTGAAAGAGCACAAGTTAAAGCTGGTGGGAAAAACTCACAAAGAGTAGTAGTAGTAGTAGAAATCATAATGATAATATGAGTGAAGACCATCTAAACTACAGCATTACTAAGATCAGCTAAAATACAGAGGAGAGTCCTGGAGACTTGAGGAGATATGCTGTCACTCAAGCTCCAGTGAGAGAGATTGTTGCCTAACGCTGGTGTAGATTATTGTTTAGATACTGTTTGTGATTACAAACAATATATATATATATATATATATATATATATATTATAACTGTGTTGGTTGTCACTAAATCACTTTGTGGGTTTGTGGCGAACCAACTGCAATATAATATGGAGAGTGCTCAATATCTAGGAGAGAGCTACTATAAAATAATATATACATATATATACATATATATATTTGGGTCTTTCAATAAATAAGGAGAATCTTTTTTTTCAAGTAAAATGAATTTTCTATTCAAACATTTTTTTCTATAAATATAAACTTGGAATTGTTTTGGAATTGGTTTAAAGCAAAAATTATTTTGCTCTCACAGAAATATTTATTTTGAAGCAGTTGAAAATAGTGGCAAATTGAACGCAGTCTTGCAGTTTTGAACAGTAGTCGGTCATGAACTTTTTGCTGGTTGAGAAGTGCAAATCATGAGAAATTACAGAAGAATCTGACTTGTGTATGGAGAAGTATATGTTAGGTAAAAGAATGTTGACAAATTGACAAAACATGAGTTTGCCACTCTGAGCTTGAGTGGAAAAGACAGTCTATGGAGGGGAAACACATTGACTCTCCTGTAAAGAAAAAGTTCCTGGCACAGTGGTCCGTAAAGAAGTTGAAACAGAGAGTCTTCTACTGATTAACTTGAAAAAGGTATAAACTGTAAACAGTGCTTTCACTTTATTTACTGAATGACACTTGTATATATATATATATATATATATATCATCATCATCATGTCACGCCATCAGCACGGATATCCCTGACATTCTCTCGCCACCCCTCCCTATTGTCCATTGATTCCAGCAGGTCTTCAGGGTTACATCCTGTATTGGCACAGAGCTGCTGTATGTAGGTTCAAGCTGGTCGTTCTACCTTGGCTCGTCCATGGGAATGGGTCCACAGGAGTACATCACTTATGAGCTCTTGCCTACTTCTCCAGCAGTGTCCTACATGTCTGGTTCATCTAATTTTGATAATTTTCATGATGGGTGGTTGGTAGCCGTACAGCTGTTGCTTTGTGGGGTTGTAATATAATTGCCGAGGGATTTTTTTTATATTATCACTTTTCGTTTTATATATCTTGCCTTTCGGTTTAGTTAGGCTGAGAACATTTTGCTTAGTGCATGGGTTAGTTAGTGCATGGGTTAGTTGAGTGCAGGTGTTCACGCGCACATGGAGGGGATGTGAAAATCAGAGATGTCACAATTATAGCGTTTCGCGAAATTGTTAATTTCCCTAACACTATATATTTTAGGCAACACAAATGAATAACAAAACTTCTTTCAACAACACAACAAAGTAAGGTTTATTAGTAGCAGGCATGAAGGAATGAGAGTGAGAAAGTGTCTCTTTGCGTCGCTGGTCTGTATGTTGGTCCTTGGTTCGTAGGAAGCGTGTTTAAAGCAAACAGTGAGCGAAGTGTTCCAAGTGGAATCAGTGCAGTCATGTGGGAGAAATATGTTCCTTCTGCTAGCTCCAGACTCTCTCTGACGTTGTCCGTTTTACAGAAAAGGGACCAGAAAAATAGTTCCTGAGAGGGAGAAGGAATCAATGCGCTCTGCCAGTTGATTGGTCAGTGAGTGACCGACTCTCTTAACAGGGGCATTGATTCGCGAAAGGAAAATGATCTGTGGCTGCTACACAATAAAAACCCCAGATTGGAAATAGGACTGGGGACGTGAAGAACGGCATGCCCGGAAGCACTGAGGATTTGGGGGATTTTCAAAAAAAAGCAGTAGTTGAGATTTGGGCTTGGACGAAGAAAGTCGATTTTTGGAGTTCGCCGAGGCCAGACCAGTAGTTTGCGGCGGGGGTGTTGCATGTGGTGGGGTTCAGATGGAAAAGTCAGCATAGAAAAAAATTGCATCTGCTCATGTCGAAAAAGCTTAAACTCAAAAAGGTAATAAAATGTTATGTACCTGAACCAATTTTGAGTTTTTTCGGATTCCTATATATGTATATGAACATTACAAACATTTTGTGAACATATGTCTATTTCACATATTCATATCTTGGTCGTATATTTTTGGACATGGATATGTTACAGGGTACTGCCTCCAGGACTTCTTCAATATTGCTTGCAGCATTCATGTGTAGTTGCCGTCAAGCTTTTTCTCCATATGTTTCGTCAGCGTCCATGTTGTGCATCCATATAGCAATATTGACACAACCACTGCTTGGAAGAAACTGTCATCGACAGACAGATTGTTTTGTTGTATAACAACTCTTCAGTGTGGCTATACACATAGGACACTTGAAGCTGGGATTGTAACCCGCCCAACTTTACGTTAGACTTAGTATCATAACGCTCAGCCAACAAGCAAACCACTCCAGTTCTGGAATTATAAGGCATTATGTTGTCACTTTTGTTTGTTTACATTTTTGCCTTACTTGATACCAGAGTGCTCAATTCATTTGAAGAGCTTGGTAAACACACTCCATTAAAAAGAGAGGATGACTTCTATATAACCCACTGAAAAACATTCAAACTCTGAATAAGAGTGAATTCATGTCTCATTGAGTACCCCATTAACAAGGCCTTATACCATATATGTTCTCTGACGAAAGCAACAAGCTGGAAACTTACACATATATAACATGTATGTTAGAACAAAACAAATAAATAAATTAAAAAAATACAAATCTCTTTGTAGACATATATGCATGTGTGTATGTATGCTTTTTTAAATATATATCCTAGTTTCTGAAAAATTATGTTGACTGTCTATCTCCTCATTTATTTGTTTTTATTACAATCACCTCATCACTAAAAAGTCTTGGGGGGTGTCCTCATGGTGTAATGGTTGAAGCGATGGACTGTGGAATTGTAGTACACGAGTTCATGCTCCAGTCACGCTATCATGTTCACTTTCGGGCAAATACCCTTGGGAAAGGTATATGAACCCCCTTATCCTCCCAGCTATGGATTAAATAGTACCTCTACTGTTCTTCTAGGAGAATGGCTTTGGCATTAAATAACCTACAAAGGTTGATATGCCATTAAACAAAGAAACCAAACCAAGCCAACCTAAAAAGTCTTAAGGATCCATTTGCATTTTTGGAAACATTTAAGAGCCAGAAGGAAATAAATTTTAATGTTTAAATGCCTTTTCCTGTCTGGTGAATGGCATTTCTATTCTGGAAAAGAAAAAACATGAAAGCTTAAAAAAATAGAATGCTGAATTGTTTCTATACATGCTGTTAAAAGTTGAGGCCATTTGAACAAGAATTGGCCAAGTTATTAGATGACAAAATGAGATTAATATCTCTGAAATATGCTGCACTTTCAGAAGTTGTATTTGTGAGCATTCAGGTTAGTACTGCAAGTGGTGACATTCACATTAGGACAGTCTTGGAGGGATAAACCATTAAAGGAACTAAGCATTTGGTCAGGGCATTTCACTTATCTTTACTTTGTATCATTTCAGAAGAAGAATTTGATCCTAATAATCACAGCATGGAATTTTTATTGAAACTGTAAATCTTCTTAAGGCCAGATCGTATTTGAGCCAAAACCTAAAAATAAAACCCCTGTAAAAACTAGTGACAAATATTTATCCCATTTTGTTAGTTTTAATGGGTTTTGAACCAAGAAAACTGTCTTCCTTTTTACTGATTGATTGATTTTATTGGTATGTCAACCTATCAAGGGTTATCTTATGCCAAGAAGTTAGGGAATTTCATCCACCTTATACTCTTATGTACATTTTTTGTGTAGATCTATTTCATCTATAAATGGAACCCTAACAGGTACTACTTCTCCAGGTCAAAGTGGACCTGGGAGTAATAGCAATGAAGAGACTTCTTTACATTCCCTTGATCTCCAGAACTGGAGCCTCACCATCAAATGTAGTTTTATTGTCATACCCAGGACCCTGCTTTTTGGCAGGTTCTTACTTCTCTGCAAAGTATACAGTCAACTTATTCTACACCTTGCCAACTAACAAAATTGAAAGAAATAAGCAGACAAAAAATACAAGATATATTCAAAAAGTATTGAGACTAAAGCTGTAATTACCATGTCAGAAGTGAATAATAAATAAAACATTAATTTCCTTTAAAATAATCCTTGGGATTCAACACACCTATTCTAGTAAGTTTCCCATTGATTGAAGCACTCCTGAAATTCCTTTTGATTAGCCATGAATCTGCAGTGTTGTCTTAAGTGAACAAAGGAAGCGAAATTATTTTCCCAGTTCTCATGGCATCATTTTTTAATCTAAAATTACCAGGATTTATGTTTATATATATATATATAAGTCGGCGACCTTTGTTGAGAATTACTTGAAGGCTCCCTTTTCAATAGCTACAACACTGAGGTGTAGGGGAGGGTGCTTCTCCATTCCCTGGACTGCTCCACTTTACCCTTGATCCTTACCTTATAATACTGAGTGTTAAGCAAGGCAGTATCAAGTGCCTTTTTTTGAGTCTTTGGTATGACTCGACCTGAGATTGAACTGCGGTCTCCTGGATCATTGGCTAATACTCTACACATTAGACCAATGGTTCGGTTATATATATATATATATATATATATATATATATATATATAACTGAGCCATTGGTCTAATGTGTAGAGTATTGATTGTATATATATATATATATATATATATATGAAGAATACTTGGCATCACCCAGGTGAAATGAATATCTGGTACAGATACTGATAAATTAAGTTAACATTCCCAAACATGAATGTTTATGATAAGTACATTTTATAATAACTATAGCTATTTTAAATTCAATTCTTAGAAAATATAAACTAAATTTATTAAAGTGATATTCAAACATCTGAATTAGAAATGTAGAACTAACACTTATGTATTTTCCCATCCGCCATTCATTTATACAATTTTGAATAAGAATGATAGTTTGTTTACTTTCGATATTGTCTTTTTCTTGTCAAGTATGATGGATATCTTCTACTTGGTAATATTAAAAATTGAGCCTTTTCTATTTTATATATATATAAATATATAAATATATATATATATATATATATATATATATATATATATATATATCATTGATTTATGATTTTAAAAACTGCAGACAATTTAGTGTGAGCCCTCAGATGCAGGGCCTCCTAATCTAGTGTTATTTTTATCCAATCTCTAGATAAATGGATGACTTGTAATGTGATAGGTTTGGTTTAGTTTACTTGTATAAGAGTGCATCAATACCTTGTGGGTAATTCAATATCCAAATTCATTAGTAAATGTTTGTTTTCATAGATATATTATCAATGTTCTGGTGTAATTTTAAAATTACGTTTGTTTTATTAATCAAATAATTTGTTTGTATTTGAATTTCTTCTAAAGCCCTCTCTGTCCTCAAATATGAAGTTTTGGCTGAATTATTCAAAAAGGTACATACAGATAGATATCAGAATGAAGTGTATTGCACTTGCAGATTTCAAGGTTTTGCCAAAAGTATTGAGACTGGCTTTAGAATTTGTTTTTAATTTATACTGACTTACCAAGAACAAGTCTAGTAGTTTAGACATCATCACTTTGATCTGAGTGGATCTGGGGGTAATTTAGTGTTTTTAATTTGTACTGACTCATTTAGAACACGTTTAGTAGTTTAGACATCATCACTTTGATCTGGGGGTAATTTAGTGTTTTTAATTTGTACTGACTCATTTAGAACATGTTTAGTAGTTTAGACATCATCACATTGACCTGAGTGGATCTGGGGGTAATTGAGTGTTTTTAATTTGTACTGACTCATTTAGAACACGTTTAGTAGTTTCGACATCATCACTTTGATCTGGGGGTAATTTAGTGTTTTTAATTTGTACTGACTCATTTAGAACATGTTTAGTAGTTTAGACATCATCACATTGACCTGAGTGGATCTGGGGGTAATTGAGTGTTTTTAATTTGTACTGACTCATTTAGAACACGTTTAGTAGTTTAGACATCATCACTTTGATCAGAGTGGATCTGGGCATAATTTAGTGTTTTTAATTTGTACTGAATCATTTAGAACAAGTCGAATAGTTTAGATATCATCACTTTAATCAGAATGAATCTGGAAGTAATGGTAATTAAGGAGTTCTCCACACTCCCCAGATCTCTTGAACTGAAGCCTCATTATCAGATGCAGTTAATGTCATATCCAGGAGACACCTTTTTAAAAGTGGTCTTACCTCTCTGCTGGGGATACAGCCAGTGTATTCCAAGCCGCACCATTTGGATGAATCTTCATTTTCATTTTTTATAAAGAAAGAAAAATGTCTTTATTCATATTCTTGAACATAAAAGTTGTCGAAGTGTGGGGTTTTTTTTTGTTTTTTTTTTGTGTTCTCAGTCTGAGTTTATGTGATTTGTCTTAATTAACAAGTAAGTTCTTGAATTTTTCATAACCAAACTACCAATGATATAATATTTGTTTGTCACTCCTTTATAGACAACTAAAAAGGTTGATGAGGAGATAAGAAATTTTAATTGCATATTTTCAGATCCCAGAAGAAGGTTTAATCATACTGTTTTTATTTCCCAAGGTGATCTTTGGCTTCTAGTAGTAACCAGTTGGAGGCCATACAGCAGCAAGACATAATTATTGTATTTAATTCAAATTTCAACTTCCAAATATCAAAGGAAAAAAAATTCAGAATTATTTGAGTTATCAAAATAATTATTAATTTTGATTGAACATTGCTTAAAAAGCTTCTAGATGTAAGAAAATTACATAACATAATTGCTTTATTTGGACAAATAAAATTATATAGCATCATTGCTTTATTTGAACAAACAAAAAATTATATTGCATAATTACTCTATTCGGACAAACAAAAAATTATGGAGCTTTGGAACATTGTAGCTTTATTCAACAGGACCATTGACCTAATGAGTAAAGTGTTTGCCAATGGTACGGGAGCCTGGGGTTCAATCCCGGGTCAAGTCATACCAAAGACTCAAAAAATGTTACTCGATGCCGCCTTGCTTAACACTCAGCATTATAAGGTAAGGATCAAGGGTAAAGTGGAGCAATCCAGGGAATGGAGTTCTGCTCTCCCTACACCTCGGTGTAGTAGCTATTGAAAAAGGAGCCTTTGGGTCACCCTCAATTGAGGTTGGCAACTTTACTTACTTATTGCTTTATTTGGACAAACAAAAAAATCAATAACTGCTTCGTCTAAATTAAAAATGTATCACTGAAATTCCCAAAAAATTTTTCCCTTTATGAAAGTTTTCACAGAAAAATATTAACTGCATAGGATAAGATAAAAAAATGCAATTGCTAAATCTTATTTCTGTTGTGTGGATATATTGCTTATAATAAATTTGATCAAAAATTTTAATATGCAATAAAGATTGTAAAATAACTATTGTTAAGATCAGCTATAATACTCAGAAGAGTCCTGGAGGCCTGAGGAGACTTGCTGTCACTTCAATAAAAAAAAACGCCAATTAAAACTGGTGAAAAAAATTGCAAGGAGTGAAATAATAATAATACTGGCTAAGGAAAGGAAACCTTAAGAGAGAAACAAAATCTCTCCTAATAGTGGCACAAAACAACACCATAAGAACCAATCATATTAAAGCGAGAATAGATAAGACACAACAAAATAGTAAATGTAGGTTATGTGATGAAAGAGACAAAACCATCAATCACATAATAAGCAAATGCAGTAAATTAGCACAGAAGGAATTTAAGACTAGACACGACTTGGTGGGCAAGGTGATCCACTGGGAGATATGCAAGAAATTGAAATTTGACCATATGAACAATTGGTATATGCACAACCTAGCATCTATCTAAGAAAATGACTCACATAAACTCCGATGGGACTTTGTTAAAAGAAGGTACCTCAACCTTGCTAGGGAATTAGAAAAATTATGGAATATGAAGGTGACAATTATACCAATCATGATTGGTGCTTTTGGTACAGTCACCAAAGGATTATCAAAGGGACTAGAGGACTTGGAAGTTGGAGGACAAGTGGAGACCATCCAAACTACAACATTGTTGAGAACGGTCAGAATACTGAGAAGAGTCCAGGAGACTTGAGGAGACTTGCTGTCACTCAAACTCCTGTGAAAGAACATCAGCTAAAACTGATGTGAAAAACTCTCAGGAAGTAAATAATAATAATAATAATAGTAGTAGTAAGTGACAGTAATTGTAGTTGGTGTGCTTGGAAATGTCTGGAAAGAAGACTGGTGGAATTGAAGATCAGAAGAAGAATCAAGACCATATAGACCATAGCATTGTTCAGATTGATTAGAATACTTAGCAAAGTTCTGGAAACTTCCTGTCACTCAGACTACAGTGAAAGTCCACCAGTTTGATTACTTTGAGATCCAAGTTTTAACATCTTATCCAATCTAAACGAGTGCTTCAACTAGTTACTTCAACATAAAAAGGCAGACATTTTTAACTACAGAGATACAATGTGTTACTAAATCAAAGTCAGTAACTCTAAGATTAGTTGTTACGAGGAGAGCATTGAGAAAAGTGACCATTGTTAAGCTGTGCTTATGGCATCAACTAGCCTTAATCTGGCTCTGGAGATATTACAGATATGAATGCACAGCGTTGCTGTAAATAGAGCATGCAAAATTTATGAGCCACAAGAGGAAAAGCAGCATTGAATTTATTTAGGGACATTAAAAGTCATAATCAGTAGTTATTAAGGTTCCTACTGGTACATACAATAATCTCATCACCACTGGGTAGAGGAATACAAATTTAAAATTGTTCCATCAGGAATTTTCTGCTATTTCTCTCGACAGTAGATCCAAAGTTCCTCAAAGTTAATTGTCTTTCATTTATACACAAGGGTTTTCCGCTCTTCCTTTGATGATGTTAAGGTTAGGAGTTTGGACAAATCTGTCTTGTAACGTCGCTATATCTTTATCAGGAAGAAATCTTATATGTGCATATACTCAAACCCTCTGCATGAGCCAGCAAAGACACAAGGTCAATTTTTAAACTGGTGTTCAACAGAGATTTCCTTCTAGAGCAGCAGCCATATCGAGGTTAACGAGCCGAGTTTGACCATTTACCCAAAGCTGGAGGGTGAATAGTTGGATTTATACCTCTCTAAAGAGTATTAGCACTATGTGAAATGCAAAATGCCTCATTCAGGATTTGAGTTCAGTTCACCAAGCTCATTGCTTATGAGATAATCATTACACAATGAATGAAGAAATCTTATATATATATATATATATATATACATGCACTATCGATTACGGTGTATACAATGCATTTTTTCATACAAAAGTAACGCTATTTTCTCATTTTTCATCATATCCAGTGACCTAATATAGTTTCTTTATTTTAGGGGATATCAATCTTTATTGGTTTATTTAATGCCAAAACCATCCTTGTAGAAGAACAGCAGTGATACTATTCAACCCATAGCTGGGAGATAAGGGAAATCATACCTTTCCCAAGGGTACTAGTCTGAATGTGAACATAATAGATGTGATTTGGTTTCTTTGTTTAATGACATATCAATCTTTATTGGTTTATTTAATGCCAAAGCCATCCTTGTAGAAGAACAGTAGCGGTACTATTTGGGTATATGGGGGTTCAAACCTTTCCAAAAGGCATTTGTCGGAAAGTGAATACTCTATTGCTACTGGAGCTTGAACTCACAATGAAGTTGCTGTCACTTACATTAGCCACAACCCCATAAGGACCATAGGGACTCTCCTTTTGGTGTCTTTTAATCTCAGAGGAAAAGTAGTGTGATAAACAAGAGAACTTTTTTTTCCTCAAAATTTTATTTATGGTCAAGTGATACACCTGACAGTATATATATATATATATATGTATGTATAAGGTGTGAATTTGATAACATTTTCAATTATGCAATGCTGTGCACAAACAACACAATAAAAAAGAGGGATGAAAGGCTGCATCCTCCAGTTCTTCAAGAAAGGCATCCTGGGAATCGCTAAGAACTACATAGCTCTTTCTACAATAGTTGTAAGGTTAATAATGCTTTGCTTTTCAATTGTATTCAATCCAAAGTTGAGAAAATTCCATGAAAAAATCAGAACTTTTAAGAGAAATTGCTCCACAATTTCTCAGATTATAAATATCTACTAAATCATCCAACGAGTATGTGCAAAAAATCTTGAGGCAACACTATTGGTTTTAGATTTCTCCAGAGCATTAGATCCCATGCGTAGAAGAAAGTTGGAGCAAATACTTCTAGTATATGCTCTCCCTAAAGAAAGTGTTACTGTTGTAATGATGCTCTTACAAACACGAAAGCAATATTTCAATCACCTGATGGTAACACTGACTTCTTTGACGTTGTCAATCGAGTCTTGTAAGAAGATAAATTAGCACCATATTTATTTATAATCTGCCTAGATAACGTAGCACAAATGTCAATAAAATAAAGTGGTTCAACTCAAACAACACTATTGTTTTTAGATTTCTCCTGGGTATTAGATCCCTTGCGTAGAAGAAAATGCTTTCCCCAAAGAAAGTATTACTGTTGTAATGACGCTCTTCACAAACATGAAAGCAATAGTTCAATCGCCTGATGGTAACACTGACTTCATTGACGTTGTCAATCGAGTCTTGTAAGGAGATAGATAAGCTCCATATTTATTTATAATCTACCTCGATAATGTACTACAAATATTAATAAAATAGAGTGGTTCAATACTAACAAAAGGTAATAAGTAAGTAATTTTCTGCAGAAACAAATATAGATGTAGATTATGCTGATAATTAAGTATAAATATTCCTGTGCAAGCCCAATGTCTGCTGCATCAGCTGGAACATCAACACAGATAAAACAGAATTCATGTGTTATAAACAAGATGCTGCCATCTCAGCATTAAATGACAAGCCTCTGAAATTAATAAAGTAGTTCTCATACCTTGGTAGCAATATCTCATCTACTAAAAGCAATGTCAACACACAAATAGGAAAGACATGAACAGCTATTGACAGATTATGAACCATACAGAAAGCTAATCTCTTTGATAAAATTAAATGGGAATTCTTCTCAGCTATAGCCATGACAGTATGATTGTATGGCAGCACCATATGGACTTTAATGAAGTGTTTAGAGAAAAAATGTTGAGGACTACACAAGGATGCTGCATACTGATTTCAACATATCCTGGAAGCAGCAACCCACAAAACAACAGTTGTACAGTCACTTAACTCCCAATTCATAAACCATTTATGTAAGATAAATAATACACACTGAGCACTACTGGAGAAACAGCAATGAGCTAATAAGTGAAGTTCTCCTATGGACTCCAACACATGGACATACCAGTGTTTACTGATCAGCAAAGATTTATATTTATCAGCTCTATACAGACATTGAGGGCCATCCAAGGGACCTACCAAGAGTGATAGCCGATTGGACAGATGGTAAGAGAGTGTCAAGAAAATCCATGCTACCAACTTGATGATGATGATGATGATGATGATATAAGGTGTCTGCAAAAGTTCACAGAACACTTTTTTGAAAATAATCCACTAAATACTCAGTTGAACATTAGATTTTTGTGGATACTTTAACACATATGTAACTCCCATGCACACTTCCTTACAACAGTGTTCTGAAGGTGCAGGTGATGTAATGGCTATTGTCCTTAAAAAATCGGCCAAGGACCAGAGTTCAAATCTTGGACCGGCATTTTATACAGCATCTTTGGAAAAGGTAGGAATCCAACTATTCTTCCCTCAGCTATGGGTTAATAGAAAGGCAGACTGGAATTTTAACCTTGGTATGGCAACTAGCCTATGAGAAGTAAAACTCTCAGTTCAAACCTGTTAAACTTCATGTAAAAATTGACCCTGTGTTACATCTTGCTCGGTAGTCGAGGTTGGTTTAATTTCTTTGAGTAATGGCATATCAACCACTGTGGGTTATTTAATGTCAAAGCTTATGGTAGAGAGGCTGTGTAAATACATACAATCTGGTACAAAACCATACGACAGCAAGCAATGTTAAAGATAGGCAAAAATACTAAAAGACCAAGAAACACTAACATACAATAATAGTTTGCTCATGAGACTTACCTGAAAAGAACCAATTTGGACAATTCACTTTCTTTGTGATCAACTGCGTATCAACAGCTAAGTATCCCTCAGCACCATTAAAAGAAGGTTTAAAAGTTGGTACCCTTGCTTCACGGTATTCTTTTCCAATGATCAAGACATATACAGAAGCATTTACAGTCGTACAATGACAGAATTGGTTGGAACATATGCTCTTGGAAGAAAGTGCACCAGTTTGAGAGAGTTAGTTTACATTGCAGAGATCAAATACAATGTGCAACCAGAACTGCATATCGTCAATTCTACATCGCAGCTGTTCCATTTGGTGATAGCGCAGTTATAATCTGGGGTAGCTGACTATTTATATGACAGTAATCTCAATCTTGTGACATCACAAAGCAAACTCAACAGCCAAAGGTACCAAAACCAAGTCCTTGAAAAAGTTATCTCTAGGCTTGTTTATTTAGTAATTTACAAAGCCTTTTTGCTTTGATGTGGCACCAGGCCATATGAATAGTGCACCCAGTGAGACTCAAATGCACTTGTGTAAGTTTGTTAGTTGACCTTGCTATCCATTACACCACCAAATGCACTCCAAGGTTAGTTTATGTGAACATCTCAACTGGCATTTACTACCACTGACAAAAATTATGAAATGAGTACATTTAGAGTAAGTTCAAAATTTATAGTACACAGAAGAAAAGCAAGTGTAGGTTATATGGTGACAGTGATGACATGTTTAATTTCACTATAAGTGGATGCAGCAAACTTGCATTAAATGAATACAAGAGTTGGTATGTCTGGGTGGGAAAGGTGATCCACTGGAAATTGTGCAAGAGATTGTAACTTGATCATATTGACAAATAGTGCATGCACAAAGCAGAATATGTAATTCTCTTGGACTTTGAAATACAAACAGATCACCAAACCCTGGCCATAAGATCAGACATAGTATTAGCAAAGAAGAAAAGAAATTATCACCTATTGGATTTTCACTTTTTATTTTGGACTCAGCCATTGCATATAAAAGTAGCTTATGCACTGGGCTTCATTCTCTATTCTGATCTTCTTTTGGGTTTTGGTTTCTTTGTTTTGATGGCATATCTACCTTCATGGGTTATTTAATGCCAAAGCTATCTTTCTAAACGGACAGGAGGGATACTATTTAACCCAAAACTGGGGACCTTTTTCTTAGATATATATCAATGGGTGCATATTGTAAAAATAAATATTTCTCTGAATGGCACCACATTTTCTTCTTGCTGTGACAATACGAAATTATATTTTTACAACAATTAGGTATTTTTTATTTAGCAGTAAAGAAAGTAATTACAGATAAGTCACGAAACATTTTTTCTTTAACAGCCTAGCATTCTGGCGTCATAAAATATTCCTTAAATAAACTGCTGTAAATTTTGGTATACAAGTTAATGTGACATATAAGTGCCGGCTCATTGGCCCAGTGGGTAGAGTGTTCACCAACGGTCCGGAAGACCTGGGTTCAATCCCTGGTTGCGTCATACCAAAGACTTTAAAAATTGTACTTGATACCTCCTTGCTTAACACTCAGCAATATAAGGTACGTATCAAGGGTAAAGTAGAGCAATCCAGGGAAAGGAGTAGCACCCTCCCCAACACCTTGTTATAGTAGCTATTGAAAAGAGAGCCTTCTGGTCACCCTCGACTATGGTCATTAAAATACTTTTTTATTAGTCAACCTCAGGGTTTTTAGCTCAAAATTCTGGGTGAGACCTATACCAGTATTTGCTGGGTCTTACCTTTCTGCAGAGGTGCAGTTGGCATATTCTACAACTCCACCTGCTGTATGGGTAGACCCCAAAACATTCTGTAGACTAAAGTGACATTCTGGTTCATGTTTACAGTCAGTGCAGCAGCTGTTGGAAACAGTGAGTGATATAGGATTACTATAATACTTAATTTGTATAACAGTTTCAAGTTTTGCAATGTAATGCTAATAATTTGACTTAATATTAATCATTTGTTTGCAAACAGCTAAATGGTTTCAAGTATGATAAATGATTAAACAGTTCTATTTGTTTCATAGATATAACTCTAACATGTACTTCTATTCCAGTTCAGAGTGGACCTGGGAGTAATGGCAATAAAAGGGAATTCCCTGTTCCCCAAAGGTCTACAACTGGAGCTTCACAATCCTATTGTTAACTGTCAAACCTAGGATTCTTGTTGGTGGTGGTGGGAGGGACTTCCCCTCTGCAGAGATGCAGCTGGCATACATTACAATCCCAGCCGACTGACTGATGTTGGATTTGTATGGTATGACAGAGTTGATCAAATCATTGTTTAGTTTGGTTTGGATGGTTTTATGGCATATCAACCATTGTTGGTTATTTAATGCTAAATCCTGTGTTTACATATATATTAAATATATGATTTGTAAACACATTTTGTTGATGTGCACAGTTAAATGATCAAACAGTTCTATTTCTTACTCTTCAATTTAGTATAAATCAACAAAATTAAATGGTTCCAAGTATTGCTATATATCTACTAACAATTCAATTAAACATCAGTCATTTGTTTACATACAGTTAGATGATCCCACATTTCTATTTTTAACTATTCAATTTTGCATGAGTCATTTGTTTGCACTCAATTTAAATGTCAAACAATTCTATATGACTCATAGATAGGTCCCTATCAGATGCTACTGTTCTGGGCCAGAGTGGACCTGAGAGTGAGAGCAATGAAGGGTACTCCACATTCCCCAAAGCTTCAGTATTACTGGAGCCTCACCATCAGATTGTTCAGAATTATATCCAGGACATTCATTGGGTAGGGATCTTACCACTCTGCAGAGATGCAGTCAGTGTAATTTTACAGTCCCAGCTGAGTGGGCTAAAATCATCATTTAGTTCAGGCAAAAACGGTTGTATCTTTTGATGTACCTGCCATTTGTTTTGTTTTCTATGTCGTTACCATTATCACTGGTCAAATCATGGTATATATTTGCATCCTCCCGTTCTCTGGTCACACTGAACTAGCAAAGAATAACTGGTTGCTTGAACTCTAACTCCAGTCCACTATGTGTCACTATCTCAAACTCTTGTTAACAATTGGCTACTCCATTCTCTGTTCAGAATGAAGTTTTTCCTCCCCAAAGAAGAAGAGCAAGGTGGTAGTGAGAGTACTGAATATCTTTGTACATTGATCTGATTTCCAACACCTAAGAAGTTGCCACTGTAAGAAATGCTGAAAGATGCTGCTACATAGTAAGATAACATTATAATGAAATGTGTGAAAAGGAACAATTTGGCAAAAAGGGTTTGTCAAATAAACAGAAGGCTGTCTTTCACAGAAGGTTTTAGATAAAGAAATAGCTGAAAAATGAGCTCATGCTTGCTTAAAAACATTATTAACAAAATGTGTTAACAAATCATATATTTAATATATATCCAAACAGGATTTGGCATTAAATCACCTACAATGGTTGACATACCATCGAGCCAAACAAAACCAAATCAAACCAAAGCTGAACTTTTTCCTTAACAAAGTGTCAGTGTATACTGTATATATATCTGATCATTGAAATTTTATGAATATTTGGTTAAGACAAAGCAGATAAGTGATATATTCAGATTATAGTAAAGGATATATATATATATATATATACTTAGATAGATGCAGAGGTTCTAAAATAAGGGATGTATCAACAGTATTCAGACTTCAAATCAATACTAGATCTTCATACATTTAGTTGTGAAAATATGATGTGCTTATGGACAATTTGGAGACTTATGCTCTTGCATATATATGATACAGTAAATTGGTATGAGTGTGACTACCTCACAAGATGGTTGAAGATTTTGAGGAAATGAGCCCCCATAGAGTAATGGCTGAAGTGCTGGACTGTGACATGGTATTTTGGACAAATACCCTTTGGAAAGGTATAAACCCTCTTATCCCCTTAGCTATGGCTTAAACAGAACAACTATTATACAAGGATGGCTTTGGCATTAAACAAACCCATGAAGGTTGATTGGTTTGGTTTCTTTGTTTAATGGCATATCAACTTTTGTAGGTTATTTAATGCCTAAGCCATTCTTCTAGAAGAACAGTAGTGGTACTATTTAACCCATAGCTAGGAGGATAAGGGAGTTCATACCTTTCCCAAGGGTATTTGCCCGAAAGTGAACTTAATAGCACAACTGGAGTACGAACTCGCTTACTACGATTCCGCAGTCCATCGCTTTAACCATTACACCATGAGGACACCCCTATGAAGGTTGATATGCTATCAAACACAGAAACCAAATTGAATTAAAGACTTAGAACTTTTGATCAGATTAGAATATTTGCTTAATACAAAGTGTGGCATAACATTTTAAGCTGTCACCTCTGTGGTGCAAGTGGACTTAAGCATGATAATGTCTTCTCATTTTTTTCACATATGAGCAGTAATAATCATAGATTGTGTTACATATTAACCCTGGCCAAGCAGTCAAAAGAAGAAATACACTTGTGCAAATAACAGGTGCACCCGGTCGAAGATATCAGGGGGAAAACCGTGACTGTCGAAGGGTTGAATTGAGTGCAAATTGTGATGCTCGCAAGAAGTAGGTGGGCAACAAATTATTATATAACCCCGGCAACAGGAAGTTCATATCAGTTGGAGAGAAGATGCTGGAATGAGAACCATGTCCCAGAAGAGGCTGGGCCCCCAGGCCGCCAGTTGAGCAGCCCAGGAGATCAGGAAAGAAATGCTGTTATAGCCAGAAGAGTTGGTTGGGTCATTATGTTGCAGTTCTGTTCGGTCTCCAACTCACCTCTCACACACAACCCTTTCAATAAAGTGAGAGGTATATTTTTCTAAAGAACTGTGTCTGCTCGTCTTTATTGTGTTGAATATGTTTATGCATGCATCTGCATATGAGTATGTTACACTTGGACTGGTATACCCTATGCATTTACCGCTGAAATGTTTTTTAAAGACTGGTGAATCTGTAATTGCTACACAGCTGTTTGGACTTATTTCATGTTATGTTGGAATGGTGCTGTTCTTGATAGAATTTTCAATCCATTGTAGCATTGACTTTCTATCCAAAACAGTACTGTTCTGATATAACATGTAATAAGCACAAAAAGCTGTCTATGCAGCAATTACTGAGTCACCAACCTTAATGTTTCACCCATAAATGCATGGTCTGCACCAGTCCAAGCCATGATCATAACTGATGATATCTAAAAAAATGATAAGACATAACCTAGATGGAGCTACCATTACCACTTGCCTAAGTTTAGTTGCATCTCAGAGATAACAGTTTAAAATATGGGAGATATTTCTGTCTCCATATTTAAAACGTTAGCAAGCATTTATCTCTACATGTGATTGTTTAATAAAATTTTGTTATATTATCAGTATATTTAACACTGTATTAATAGAAACATATTCAGATTGTAGCAATTCTATTTACTGTCAGTGTAGTTTAAACTATTTAGATTCTGAACAGTTTGTTTCCTAATGACACAATGGAGACCAGTGATATCTGAAGAAATAAATAGTGCATCGAGTAGATTCTACCTTATTCCAAAGATTTGGTATTTTTTGTTTCTTTTTTTTTTAATCTTGCTGTCATGTGGAGAGTAGGAGCTTGTCAATTTTTTTGGTTTTTATTTTCATTTTTATTTCTATTTTTGTCTTTGGGACAATTCTAATCTCAAAGTAATGCTTAAAATAAATGAATAAAACCAATTTAAAATACATTTGCTATGTACTGAGATTTTTACCACGATTTCTATCGAGACCAACAATATTTGAAGGAATAAATAGAGGGGGAATTCTCTGGAAAAAGTAATTTTTACCTTATTCCAGATAATTCTTCTTTTTCTCAGGCTAACATGTTGACAGCAGGAGTTTGTCAATTTTTTTATTTTTTATAATTTCAATCTCTACGTGAGACACACACACGTATATACACATATATATATATATATAGAGAGAGAGAGAATTTCAAACAGTAGGTATATATATATATATATATATAAAGTTTGAATGTAGATAATTAATAAAGATGACTAATGTTGTTGGTTTCTTTCTTACAGTGTTCAATATCTGTGATAGAGAAACTATAGAATAAAATTATATCCCGACCACTGGGATGAAATTGTTTTTTTGAAATTTCTAAACCTCAATGGTTAGCTCAAGCTTTTAGTGCTTAGGCAGTTTCATCGATTTCTTATCAATCATCAGACTCCTTAAAATACAGGTTTAACAACAATATGGATATAATTTAACTCTCTCTATCTCTCGATCTATCTTGCTCTCTCTCTCAATATATATATACATATATATATGTGATGTATATAATTGTTACATTGTAGATTGGTGAAATCTATTATTGTAGTGTAGTGTAGCATTTGAATTTAGTTATAACTGTTGGAACATCTGAAATATACCAGGAGTCAACTCAGTTTGATTGACAGAATATGAATCTAGGATCAATCTGAGAAAATGGCTGGGGTTGGATATTATCAATCATGTGATCAGTCATAGAAGCTAGAAAATTATAGTTGGTTTGGTTTGGTTTGGTTTGGTTTCTTTATTTAATGGTATTTATATTTAACCTTTATTGATTATTTAATGCTAAAGCCATCCTTGTAGAACAGCAGAGATACTATTCAACACATAGATGAGTAGATAAGAGGATTCATTCTTTTTCCAGGGGTACTTGTCAGAAAATGAATATATACATATTTACCAACCCCTCCACTCAGGCAGGATATGACACAAGGTCAATTTTTAAGTGGAGTTTAACAGGTTTGAATTTAGAGTTTTTCTTCTCCTAGACTAGTTGCTTTACGAATGCTGAAGAACCTAGTCTGCCCTACTATTTACCCATAGTTGGAGGGAGAATAATTGGATTCATACCCCTCCCAAGGGTATTCGTGCCATGTGAAATGCAATCAGTCTCGTCTAGGATTTGAATTTATGTCAACATGTCCATTTTCTATGACAATAACCATTACACCATGGGGACCACCAATGAACATGTTCATGCAACTGGAGTTTGATCTCACTTTCTTTGAGATCATAGTCCAGTACTTTAACCATTACGCCATGGAAACACCTCCCTTATACTTAGTTACTTCCTAGATGTTGACTAGTGTGACAATCTCTAAGTAAGACATATGCACACACACACACATACACACACATATATATATGTATATATACATATATATAGAAAGAAATTCTAACAGTAGGTATATATATATATATATATATATATATAGGTATATATATATATATATATATATATTCATTCATTTTTTTCAATTCCATAGAAGTGATCCTCTGTGGTAAATGGGTTATAGGTAAGAAAAAAGAGGACATCATAGTTAAAAAGAAATAAAATATATGTATGCACAAAAGTGGCTGATTATTCATTCTTTTCAACAGATGTTTATTTTTCATGATGGAGCATCATGTGACCCTTAGAGAATGAAAAGATTTGGACCATCAGCAGAATGGAATGTAGGAGCAAGACAATCTTCACTACTGCATAAACAAAGTAGAGAGAAAAACCAACATAATAATGAAAAATTGTATACATGATATATAGAATTATATATATATATATATATATATATATATATATATATATATATATATATATATATATATATATATATTAAACAGCATATACATATATATAAAGAAATATACTTCATAAACCTATATCACTATTTTAAGTTTCACATCAATATAATCTCAAAGTAAGTGATCCAAGTGAAAGCACTAATATTTATCCCAAATATATTATACCTCCAAAGAAGTAAGTACTATATAGCAGTATATATTTAGAATCCAAATATATAATTTAACTTAAATTGCTTGCCAAAAAAACATGGAATAGTGAGATAAATTTGTGAACTTTATATTTTTATATTCACTTTACCTTCTGGGTATTTAGCACATTTTTTTTTGTCATGCTTGTTTTCTACTACTGTTTAGTTTAAAAATGACTAATGGTGGAGATACCACTAGACATTTATATGTATATATATATAGACCGATAGATTATATGGATATCTAGATGTCCAAAAAATAAAGTAGGAATAATAACTAATCCAGCATGTTTTTTATGCTGCAAATTAAACACTGTGCATATGTTACCAGCACTACTATGCTACTTCATCACATAGTCATCATTGAGACTGATGCACTTTTTCTGTTGTGTACATATTTATTACTATACAAATAAAAAATTGTGCAAATGTTACCAGTACTATTATGCTACTTTGTCATATATTCAACTCTGAGACTGATGCATTTTTTCTGTTGGTGCACGTTTTAATTTTTATACAAATAAAAAAGTAGACATATGTTACCAGCACTACTATGCTACTTAACCACATAGTCAACATTTTAGATTAATGCACTTGTTCTACTGGTGCATAAATTAATTTCTATTCAAATAAAAATTGTGTACATATTACCTGCACTACTATGCTACTTTATAACATATTCAATATCGAGATAGATACACTTCTGTTTGTGCACATTTTAATTATAACACAAATTAGTTCTCTCAGGCGTCTGAATTATATAAATACTATCAAAAGTTCATAATACACATGAACATGAGAATGAACATTTTAAAACAACTGTAGCTGTTGTAACATTTATCTTTCTTTCCTTGTTTTAATGGCATATCAACCTTCCTTGGTTATTTAAAGCTAAAGCCATTCTTTATGAAGAGTAGTGGTACTATTCAACTCATATCTATTGGAACATTTATGACATCACATCTATGCAACACAATGTATTAAATGAATTTTTATTAAAAAGTGTTTGAAAGAATTATAAGAAAATGTTATCATTAAATATTAGGTAGGATATTTTAAAAGTTCTAAATTCACACAAGAATAATTAATAAAAGCTATCACTGTTCAAAATATTTCTTCTGAAAGGGAATTACCATTCTCTTGTGAAATTTTCGCCAAAAATAATAACTAAAATTTATTTGTTGATAATTTCGATTGAATCAAAATTTTCTTCAAAATGAGGAGAAAAGGGCACATTTTAATAGTTTGGAAAAGACAATTAATTTTGGGTTGAAAAATATTTAGCATGAAAAACCGGAAAAAAAGAAGTCTGATTAAATTAATAGGAATCCTTCTTGATCCAGCCTTCATCAATGAATAAGTGACTCAAACAAGAGAAATAATCAAGAAGAATTTATTTTCCTTGTTAATTTAATGTACCACCAACCAAATAACTAATGTCTTGTATTTTGAGGGCTGCAGCTCCCTAATATATCGGGAAGACAAGCAAAATTCTAATGGCCTTTTATCTCCAGTGTTTAATTTTCAACTGGCACTCTTTCAGGAGATATTTCTTGAAGAAGTACCTTTTGACTACATAGAAGAATTCAACTTTCTTCCAAAGATATTTCTGGCAGCCTTCTAAGATATGAACTGTTCAATAAATCTATGATACTTTCCAAAGCTTACACAGAGAACAAATTCTCAAATCAACCTTAAAAAACAAAATTTCTTATCAAATGCAAAACAGCAATGATTTCTTTTGTTTTGGAACTCTGTGATAGCTATTATCGGTATGTATTTACTCAACCACTCCACCATGGGCAGGGTGTGACACAAGGTCAATTCTGAGTAAAGTACAACTGATTGGAATTTTCCTTCTTCTTGACTGGTTATCTTAGCAAGGTTAAAAAGCCCAGTCTGCTCTACAATTTACTGATAGCTGGAGAGAGAATATATGTACTGAGGTCTTTCATAAGGGCATTAGTGTGAAATGGAAATTTATCCTCAGTTTGCTTCAACTGTTTCTTAAGATGATAACCATTACGTCACAAACTTCTATAAAAAGCTTACACAAAGTTATATTAGACATATGTCGTCAAATATCTTTATTAATAACAGTTATTATCTATAAAATGAAAATTCTTTCAAGCTGTTGCTGGGTCAATACTACAGTATGGTTTGCCCAGTCAGTTGGGGCTGTAGAATGCACCGACTGCACCTCTGCAGAGAGGTAACCGCCCCCAATGAGTGTCCTGTATATGACACTAAACAATCTGATGGTGAGGTTCCAGTGATGATGGGGCTTTGGGGAATGCAGAGCACCCCTTCATTGCTATTGCTTCCAGGTCTACTCTGGTCCGGCGTGGTAGTACCTGATAGCGCCCTATCCATAGGTTAAATAGAACAAATGGCATACTTATGCTAAACTGAATTGTTTGACTAAACTGAATAGCTTGAAATAGAAATGTTTTTGATAATCAAACCGTACTTACATTTAAACTGCGTGCTTATGCTAAACTGAATTATTTGAAATGGAACTGCACTTACACTTAACTGATTTGTTTAATATAGAACTGTTTTGACATTTAACTGTGTGTAAACAAAATCTGTCTTTATACTAAACTGAATTAGCTGAATCAGAACTGCTTGACTAAACTGAATAGCTTTAAATAGAAAAGTTTTTCACAATTAAACTGTACTTACATTTAAACTGCATACTTATCCTAAACTGAATTGCTTGAAATAGAATTATTTTCATAAAAATGGATTTGGCATTAAATAACTTACAAAGGTTGATATGTCATAAACCCAAACAACCAACCAACCAACTACAGTATGGTTACAAACCTGAACTCTTACAGGACAATTGGAGAAAAAAGCTAGATGATAACTACTCGAGAATGTTGTATGCTGTTTTGAACAAACCCTAGAAGCAGCACCCAACAAAACAACTGCTGTTTAGCGACTTACTTTCCATCTCAAAAACCATCCAAGTAAGACAAGCAATATATCAGCCCAGTTGGCTGAGCTGAGGTTGTAGAATACACTGACAGCATCTTTACAGAGAGGTAAGACCTCTCCGCCTAACAAGTGTCCTGGATATGACATTAAATAACCTGATAGCGAGGCTCCAGCCCTGGTGATTTGGGAAATGCAAAGTACCCCTTCATTGCCATTGTTCCCAGGTCCACTCAATCCCAGAGTAGTTGCCCCTGACTGGGGCCTATTGATGGGTCAAATATAACAAATTATATGCAAACAAATGACTGATATTAAATTGTCCCTGTTATATAGCAATACTTGAACCAGCTCATTTAAGAATGTTATCTACAAAATGTGATTACAAATCAAATATATATTTAATATATATGTATAAAGAGTATTTGGCATTAAATGACCTACAATAATTGATATGCCATAAAATCTAACCAAATAAAAATAAATACTTGCTGAGTACTGCTGAAGAAGCAGAGACAAGCTAATTTGCCAAGTTTTCCGGTGGACTTTTACACATGGACACACAAATGTTGGCTGTCTAGCAAAGACTTACATGAATCAACCATGTGCAAACACTGGATGCAATCTTGAGAACCTATCATGAGCAATAGCAGATAGGAATGGATGGTGAGAGAGAGAGTCAAGAAAATCTATGCTATCAGAAAGATTTGATGATATTGATTAATATAGAAAATAATTCATTTTTCTTTATTTGTATACCATATTTACCAACCCCTCTGCTCGGGCAGGATATGACACAAGGTCAGTTTTTAAGCGGAGTTTTACAGGTTTGAATTTAGAGTTTTCCTTCTCCTAGACTAGTTGCCTCACCAAGGCTGAAGAACCTAGTCTGTCCTACTATTGATCCATAGCTGGAGGGAGACTAATTAGATTCATACCTTTCCCAAGGGTATTAGTGCTATGCGAAATGCAATCAATCTCGTCCAGGATTTGAACGATAACCATTACACCACGGGCACCTCCTTTCTTTATTTGTAGACATTGTGCACATGGTCTTCATTCTAACATAATGCTTTTTTCTTATATTGCTATTATTTGGTCAGTTTACCCATGTAAGAGATATACAACAACTTAATTTCACTGTTTCAAATTTGGATAAAATTCTGATAATACTGTCAGCATTCTTTTTCTATTGCAATAATGCAATTGTCTATATTAAAATGTTGGACTTTTATGATGATGGTGATGATGAAAGCTACTTGAAACATATTTTTCAAGGTTTTATGAACTTTGAACTGCTCTTATTTAATTTCAACAACACACTCAGAAAACTGATAAAAAAACAGAAAAAGTATAATAGATTTAAATAATTAGAAGACCAGACCTAGTGTTAATAAAACAAGAAAAAAGGAAAGTATCATCTAGGGAATTTTGCTATTCCATTATATATAATGCTCTTGCAATATCTGAAACAGAAATAAGAATGTGCAAATTTGGTGCATTATTAGGTTGTCTTCAATTTATGGATTGATGTATTCTCAAATACCCAGAGTATTCTTATTATCTATCTATCTATCTATCTATCTTTATATATATATATATATATATATATATATATATATATATATAAGGAAAGGTAGAGCAGTTGTGCATCTAAGTGTGTGCATATGTACATGCTGATAATATTAGTTTAGGCCCTTTTAAAGAAGATTAGTTACAAAAGAATCCTTTGGTCTTCAAAGAAAATACTATTTCTTTATTCTAGATATCATGGTTTTCACTTATTCATTCGTTTGGTTTACAGCATGTGTATTTTTCTTCTAAAGTCGTATTGTACATAAGACATCACAGCTTGAATGAAAAAAACAGGAAAATATTTTTTTCAAAAATCGCAAAAATTGTTTAACAAACACTGGTGAAAGACAGGTTTAAAACATTGATTAGTAGAAAGATATGTAGCTAAAACATACCTTCAAGTAAAAATATTAAAGAAATGAGTGAATAAAGTCCAGAAAAAACAAAAACAATGTAGATAAAAGAATAAGTTAAAGGCAAAATAGAAAAATTACACATTGAATTTGATTTGAAGTAAAAAAAATAAAATAAAATATTAAGGAAAATACAGGAAAATTTAAGGTAAAAAAGAATCCATAGAATCAGTAAGTAGAACTGAATTGAAATAGATAGATTGAATTTGTGAGGGCGAAGGAAAGGTAGAGAAAATGTAAAAGAATTAGAGGGAAGATAATATTATCAAAGTGAGAGAATGAGGGATCAATGAGTAAAATATGGTGTTAGGGTAAAAGACATGCTTAAGAAAGAAAAAAGGGGTTGATGAGAGAGAAAGAGAAAGAAAGAGAAAATGAGAGAGAGAGAGAGACAGACAGAAAGAAAGAAAGAAAGTGAGGGACAGTGATGTATGGATGAAAGGAATGTATGGTATCAAGGTAACTTAAGAACAAGGTAAAAAAAACAGCAGAAAAGTATAAAGAGCTTATAAGTACACAAAAATAATATATATATATATATATATATATATATATATATATATATATAAGAAGGAAAAAAAATTAATGGAAAGATTAGATTGGAAAATATAAGAATTTACAAGTAAATGTTCTGTAATTAAATCCGACTGCATTGAGATGAACAAGGTGAAAACCTTTTGGGATAAGACTTCTTGTAAGAATCTCCTTGGAGACAATTCTTAGTAATCCTTGAAGCTTCAGTGGTTCCAATGATCTGTATGGAGTGATACATGCTTGTGAATTCAACTAATCTCTTTCACAGCTTAACAACAACAAAAAATAAAGGATCTACACTTGTATTCAGAAAAGAACAACCTCCCAGGGGAAAGAGAAGAAATTCTTGGTTTCTCATCAAATTCTGATATTGTTCATGAGTTGAAGTGGAAAACTTCTGCATTTTTTAGACTTTCCAAAGTTTGGTTTAGTTTAGCACACAGGCTTCAAGTTTGTTTACAGAACCTGGTGTTACTAAGAAGTCACTTATTAAAGTACTGAACAGGTTTATCACTATTTAACTTCAATTATCTAGTAACAATTAGTGTTTAAAATAAGATGTTACTCTGAGCCAAGCTTAAACATTTTTTATCTATTTTTATACACACCATCAACTGTATATTGTAATTATTTATGGATAACATACACCCCTAATTTTAGACTAAGAAATTCTGAAAAAGATCATTCTCCTGTATAATACATACTGATAATATACATACAGCAGCTAAGTGAGGATACGGGATGTAACCCAGAAGACCTGCCAAAAGCGATGAATGATAGGGAGAAGTGGCGAGAGAGGGTCAGGGATATCCGTGCTGGCAGCATGACATGATGATGATGAAATATATTTTGACACACCAACTTCTTTCACCTTATTGATGGATTTTCGTTAGGAGATACATTAGCTCCATATTTGTTAATATTCTAACTAGGCTATGAATTTCTGATGTCAATAGATGTAATAAACAAAAATGGTTTCATATTTTTAAAAAACACAACATGCAGAAGATATCCCTCAGAAACTACAATAGATGCAGACGTCCACAGATGATTTAGAGCTTCTTACAAATACGCCAGCCAAAGCAGAATCTCTACTGCTTAGTCTAGAGCAAGCAGTGAGCAGCATTGGTCTCAATGTGAATACTAATAAAACAGAGTCCATGTGCGTTAAATAGAAAGGAGTCATCTCCACCCTTACTGGCCAGCCTCTAAAATTAATACACTATTTCCCATGCTTTGACAGCAACATCTCATCTACTGAAAGGGATGTCAACATATGCCAGACAAAGGTGTTAAAGGCAATTGATAGCTTGTTGATCATATGGAAATCTAATCTCTCAGATAAAATAAAATGGAATTTCTTTCAAGCCCTGACTGTGTCCATACTACTCTGTGGATGCACCATATGGATGCTAACAAAACACACTGAGTAAAAGCATCATGCAAGCTACACAAGAATGCCATGGGCTGTCTTGAACAAACCCTGAAAGAAACACCTCACAAGATGACAGTTATACAGCCACTCCTCTATCTCATAAACCATCCAAGTAAGACGAACAAGACATGTGGAGTGCTGCTGGAGAAGTAAGGATGAACTCATAAGCAATATACTCCAGTGGACTCCTTCACATGAATGATCAAAGGCAGGACAACCAACTAGAACCAATCTACAATGGCTGTTATGGACTCCTACACATGGTCTTGTCTGACCAACAAAGACTTACATCCATCAGCTCTGTGTGGACACTGGATACAGCCTAGAAAACATACCAGGAGTATGCCAAAGCCATTCTCCAAGAAGAACAGTAGTGGTACTATTTGATCCATAGCTTGGAGGATAAGGGGGTTCATACCTTTCCCAAGGGTATTTGTCCGAAAGTGAACGTAATAGCGCGACTGGAGTATGAACTCGCTTACTACGATTCCACAATCCATCGTTTTAACCATTACACCATGAGGACACCCCCACAAAACACATTAGTTTGAGCTATAGACATGACTATGAATATGACATCCTGTCCTAAATATGTCGGGGCATATAGCTAGAAAAAAGTCAGTTATATAAACCTTACGTATAATATGTAATCCTAACTTTTTGGTTAAAAAAAACTACAAAAATACTTTGTCTTATACACAAATAATTACTAGATGTGGTTACTGCTTTAGTCCTAATTTTGCTATGAAAATTTCACAATATTTGAAAATGATTGATAAGCAAGGAGATACTCTTATCCCAGCAGTCACTGTCACCAATTCTAGAAGAATATCTGTCAGTTATCAGTTTCTTATGCAATATATGTTTTATTTGGTACCATATGGAGATCCACCTATACTACATCAACCAGCAGACTTATTGCTTAACTCTTAGCTATGCCACATATGCCTCACTAGTATTGAAATGCTAAAACTTTACTTAGTCTCTGAGCAGAAATCATGAAAATTAGAGTCTGTGATTTACTGTTAGCATAAAAGATACTGGGATTGATTCATTTATGAATATATTTTATGATGAGCAAAAGTTATGTCTAAGTGCTAGCTTCATTGCCTATTTCCATCTCATTATTTTCTCATATTAAAAGTCCATCTGATAAAAGATTTGAATCATTCAAACTGATGACTATGTACATGATTCTAAGCTTGGCAAAACCAGATAACCTTGCCAGTTAGACGTAGAAATAAGTTATTTTCAGCAGCCATTCTATCAATAAAAATGATTACATTTCATGATGAAAAATCAAATTGATTAAATTAATGTTTTCTGGCTTAATTGTGACATCTTGCAATGCTGCATTTTCTCAATTGTTATTTTTTTGGCAACATTCAAGGCAAAAATAAATTAATTATCCAAACAAATCAACTAATATAATTTACAA
Organism: Sepioteuthis lessoniana; assembly: GCA_963585895.1. Lineage (NCBI taxonomy): Eukaryota > Metazoa > Mollusca > Cephalopoda > Myopsida > Loliginidae > Sepioteuthis > Sepioteuthis lessoniana. Next base: position 36,170,720 of record OY757917.1, read on the forward strand.
TGAAACTAAACAAAAATGTTCTTAAAAAAACAGATTAATATTTCAATAGAATAAGATATTCAAATCCTGAACATGATATTATCTAAAGTGCTTGTGAAACACTTAAACCAATTTTAAGTTGCCATGTAGTTTCTTCATTTTATTATTTTTTGATAATGTTCCAAAATTTCATATAGAATTTCTTTATACAAGAGACATTCAATAAATAAGGTGAATTTTGCTAAAAGATTGACAAAAAAAAAAAAGAATTGTTTACAGTTGCAACATTTTCAAGAAAATTAGTAGTGATTGGTCCTTTCATTTCCCAGAAGAGTGTCACAGCATAAAATTCTTTACTGACTGCTGAGCCTGGAACTTTTTTTTATTATGGAGTCAGTATGTTTCTACTCCATTCAGGCTTGCAGTGGCAAATCCATGTTCAGCCCATATATAAACATTCTTTTGATCAAAACAGGCTTATCCATTCACACCACATATTCTTCTGGAAATTTCATATGGTTTGCACTTCTTAGTTACCAAAAATTTGATGACAGACCTCTGTTCAAGACTAGAGTACTGTGTTTGATTTGCTGCCATTTTGAATTGCCTCAAAAGAAATATTTTTGCAATATTAAAATAACTTTTGCTTTAAAGCAGTTCTGAACAATGCACACGATACATTTAAGGAAAAAATTCTGAAAAGACTTATTTTATATTTTAATAAAAATTGCTCTTATTTATTGAATGATTCTCATATATAAAATGCGGAGTGATTTTGTGTGTGTACGAAAGAAATCATTTAAAAAATATATCTAAAATGTATATTGAAATACAAACATTCACAATATTGAATTTTGAAGAAAAGCTCTTGAAATTTATTATCAAGACTTTCAGGTGAACAAAGTAAGATTTGGGGGTGCTAGAAACTATACCTGTTGAGAAGACATTTTGTGAACTTGAATTGAGCAAAATGAATTCTGTCACTGTTGTCTAATGCAATTTTAAAACTTGTTTTGAGTAATTTTCACTGACGAGACAATCCATTTATGATTGGAAAAAGAAACTTGAAATAACCAGGTGGTTGTGTAAATGTAGAAATCCAGGGAGACCATCAATACCTGAAAAACCAGTGGAGCATGTTCATGCTAATTGCCTATTCAACCCACAGATATTCACAAGGAGAGAAAGTTTGGAGTTACAAATTCCACACAAGACTGTTTGGGAAATTTGGCAGAAAGTGTTGAAAAATCATTCCTTACCATTTCTTGCAGTTATTTCAAAGTTTAAGTGACTAGAACAAAACCATAAGTTATGATTTCTGTACAGAAATACTGAGTATGAACTCCCTCATCTTCCCCCAGCTACTAGGGTAAATAGAACAACTTCCGTTCTTCAACATATCAACTTATATAGAGGAAAGACATGCACTGCTATCAACAGATTAATGACCGTATGAAAATCTGATCTCTCTGATAATATAAAATAGGAATTCTTTCTAGCTGTAGCCGTGTCAGTACTGTTGTATAGTTGCACCAGTTGGATTTTCATGAAATGCTTGAAGAAAAGGTTTAGATAACCATTAAGGGTTGAGATACCATTAAATGAATAAACAAACCCAAAAACCTGAAATGCTGGTTCATTTTATAGATAAAGATAAATTTATGGAGCTTCTAATTTTCTGTTGCCCAGTTGGCTGGGGCTGTAGAATACACAGACTGCTTCTCTGCAGATGAGTTAGACCCCGCCAACAAGTGTCCCGGATATGACTCTAAAAAGTCTGATGGTGAGGTTCCAGTGATGCTGGAGCTTTGGAGAATGTGGAGTACTCCTTCATTGCCATTGTTCCCAGGTCCACTCTGACACAGAATGGTAGATCTGATAGGGCCCTATCTATGCGTTAAATAGAACTAACTGCATACTTATGCTAAGGTGAATTGTTTGAATAAGAACTGTTTGACTAAACTGAATAGCTTGAATAGAAATGTTTTTGACGATTAAACTGTACTTACATTTAAACAGTATGTTAATGCTAAACTGAATTGTTTGAAATGGAACTGTTTTTGATGTTGAAACTCTACTTACACAAAATTGTATCATTTAATATAAAACTGTTTTGACCTGTAACTGTGTGTAAACAAAATCTGTACTCATACTAAACTGATTTAGCAGAATTAGAAACGTTTTGACAATTAAACTGTGTACTGATGTTAAATGGAATTACTTGAAATAAAGCTAACTATTTGCATAAAAATGGATTTGGTGTTAAATAACCTGCAAAGGTTGATATGCCATAAAATCCAACCAACCAACCACTCTTTCTAATTTTCTGCCAGAGTTTTTTTAGAGAAAACTCTGTGTTGTGGGTATTGATATCTTTTGTAATCACCCTGTAAAATGAACAACTGTTGTTATGTTTTCATGTGAGTTGTTTTTTTGTCTTTTATTATTTACTTTTAACAAACATGATTCTATTCAATATGAAATATTACAAGTAATTTTTATGTTGATGTAACAGTAAATTCATGATAAAGGTCATTATAGAAATGTAAGGTGAAGACATCTACATTGTCACTTTTATATATTTAGCTATTAATACATTTTATGATCTATTTTTACATATATGGATGCTCCCAAAAAAACAAAACTGAAACAAGTTGTTTGTGTAAAGGCAAAAGTCCACGAAGATCATTAGCATCTGAAAAAAAAAAAAAACTAGAGCATATTTGTGTTAATTACCAATGTAACCCACAAAAATTCATTAAGAGAGAAAATCAGGAGTTAGTTGCAAAGTCCACATTACTTTTTAAAAAATTTTTTTAATGGAAATGGTTAAAAAAGTTTTTTTTATCAAAATGGTTCAAAATGATGCCTTACAAACTTTCCTAATTACAAAGTTGAAGCGACCAGGATGAAAACACATATCCTCATCTCTGTATGGAGATGTTTAGCTTTTGACAACATAAAGCATCTAATTCTCTTTAATGAGTTCCCTTGTGAATTGTAGTTAAGTCCTTCTTAACAAAACTGGCTATCATGAGTAAACATTCTTTCATACATTTTTTTTATTGTTGACACCATTTATATATATATATATATATATTTAGCAAGGCTGTGAATGTCGTTATTACTTTTGGCGAAGAAATGTATTCTTGCGTGTGTGTTATTCCCTCGCTAAGTGTTGTTGTAAAATAAAGGAGAATGAAGAAGACGAAGATGCTGTTAGGTTTTATATGAAGGTTTTTAATGGCAGCATGAAATAAAGAGTTTACGTTTATGCTGCAAGTCTCGTAGGAAGGAAGGAAGTAAGGAAACGAAATGAAGTTGTTATGGAGTGGAGAAAGCTGCGCGTGTTGTTGGACGTGCGAGGGAGATATGTTCGCCATCGTGTCGCAAAAGTCATGTTTGCTGTTTGAGGAGAGAAATGTTGATGTCACCGTGAGTTTGTGGTTCTGGTTGTTTCGGGGAGAAGCATGAATGTCTCCAGAAAATGTTGCCCAGAGGTGAAGTAGTCGCTAGGTGTCAGAGCGGATGTTGCATCACAGTCAACATAGCCAATTTTGGGGGTGACGTAAAGTTGTTCCTGTGTGTGGTGGATTGAATTTATCTAATTCATATTCAACTGGGAACCCTTGGTCTAAGAGAAATAGACAAAAGGGGTCCATAAATTAGACTGCTTCCCTCATTGTGTCCATGCTGCTGCTGCTATTGAAGAGCAGCCAGGGAGACATCTGCACTGAACAACTTTGGCTGAACAACGAAGTTGTTCAGCCAAAGTTGTTCAGAGAGTGATTGACAGTGGTTGACAGTTTCCCCAATTTGTGCTGCCCAGAAAGGTGGTCGGGATGAATAGGATAAGTCATCCTGATTGGGTGAAATTATGTGTCGACCCTAACGGTTGAATTAAATTATGCGCCAAACAAAAATATGAAATTCCTTCTGCTACATATACATATATATACATATATACCTTACCCCTCTGCATGAGCAGGATGTGACACAAGGTCAATTTATAAGCGGGGTTAGATTTGAAATCAGAGTTTTCTTTTTACTGGACTGCTGACCATGCCAAGGTAAAAGAATCCAATCTGCCCTACCATAGCTGGAGGGAAGATCGTTGGATTCATTCCCTTCGTGAGTGTATGAATGTGCCATGTGAAATGCAAACAGCTTCGTGCAAGAATTGTTTTCAGGTGTCATTTCCTATGATGATATCCATTTCTCCACAAGCACATTATTATTCTATTCCACAAAAAGAGCACATAAGAGCAAGATTTTTGTTTGATTAATACACTTGAAAGGTACTCAGAGAATCATAGCCCAGTCAACTGGGGCTGTAGAATACATCAACTGCTTCTCTGCGGAAAGGTAAGACTATCTCAATGAGTGTCCTGGATATGATACTAAACAATCTGATGGTGAGGTTCTAGTAATGCTGGAGCTTTGGGGAATGCAGAATACTACTTCTTGGCCGTCATTCTTGGGTCCCCTCTGACCTAGAAGGATAGCACCTGATTGGGTCCTATCTATGGGACAAATAGAACTTAATTGTATACTTATGCAAAACTGAAATAGAAATGTTTGACAGTTAAACTGCTTACTTATGCTAAACTGAATTGTTTGAAATGGAACTGTTTTTGTATGCTAAACTGAATTGTTTGTTTGTTTTGTTGTTTAATGGCATATCAACCTTCTTGGGTTATATAATGCCAAATCTATTCTTCTAGAAGCACGGTAATGGTACTATTTAACCCATAGCTGGGAGGATAAGGGAGTTCACACCTTCCCTAAGGGCATTCGTCTAAAACTGAAAGTAATAGTGCAACTGGAGTTTGAACTTACTTCTTACGATTCCACAGTCCAGCAATTTAACCATTACACCATGTGGATACTCCCACCTGAACCGAATTGTTTGAAATATAACTGTTTTGGACATTGAAATTGTACTTATGCTAAACCGAATTGTTTGAAATAGAACTGTTTGACTAAACTGATTTGCTTGAAATAGAAATTTTTTTAACAATTAAACTGTGTAATTATGCTAAACTGAATTGTTTGAAGTAGAACTGTTTATTTGTATAAAAATGGATTTGGCTAGAATAACCTTCAAAGGTTGATATGCCATAAAACTCAAACAAACAAACAAACAAACATCAGAAAATCAATCAATTTCTTGGCTAATTTATTACTGAATGAAAACTTTTTGGAATCTGCTCTGAATATAATTTTTTAATCATTGAAATTTTCAATATTATGAAGATATGCAGGAAATGCTAATTAGAATCCTTTATTTATACAATAGAAGCATTAATATATGATCGTAAACCTCTGTTAGAATGGAAAGTCAATGAGTTCATGGGCTGTCTAGTGTATGTATAAGCTATCAGATTAGTTGAATAGTAAAAAAATTCAGTTGCAGCTCAGAAAAGTAGGTTGTATAAAGTTTATGCCCAGAAGTAATAAATATTATTAGCCTTTAGAACCGGACATTGGCATAATGGTTAGAATGTTCACCAATGGCCTAGGAGACCTGCGTTCGATCCCTGGTCAAGTCATACCAAAGACTCAAAAAATGGTACTTGATGCCTCCTTGCTTAACGCTCAGCATTATAAGGTACGGATCAAGGGAAAAGTGGAGCAATCCAGGGAAAGGAATAGCGCCCACCCCTACACCTCGTTGTAGTTGCTATTGGAAAGGGAAACTTGGGGGTCACCCTTGACTTTGATTGCCAACTTTACTTACTTAGAACCCTGATCCCCACCACCCAGGGAAATCCCTGGCTTGAAAAACATCTGAAAACATAAAATGTTGAACTCTATTATTTAACTGCTTTACAGGCTGTTCAATAAAAAAAGGTTCTGGGGGCAGTGTTCAGTAAAGAAGATCATGCTGACACTTTCTTTTGACATGAAATGTCTCATCACTGTTGATACTTTGAAGAAGGTGCTACTGTAAACAGTGCTTCCAATTGCTAATTCATAAGGCAATATTTCACCTTATTTATCGAATAACCCTCATAAATTCACCAAGTCTCCTAAATGTGCTGTATGATATAACTGAAATAAATAATATGCTAAATTTAATAAACAAAAATATACCAAATAATTTTCATTGGGTAAGTAACGCATATTTTGCTTCTTAAGACTGCAGGCCTCTGATGCTGAGGAAAAATAAAAATGCAGCACCTTGAAGGATAATCTCAATTTTAACTGGGGTTTGGTCTGTCCATGTTGGGGTGATGTGTCTGAGATATTCTGATAAAACTGTTTAAATGTTGGAAGTAGCAACACTCATACCATCATTATCAATATCATCATTAAAGCAGGTATACAGCATGGATTATTTTAATTCTCTCTTGTTTTTTCTTATCCGCCATTGCTTTTGGCATGTCCACTAGATGGTATCCAGCGCCAACACAAAGTTGATGAATGTCAGTTTTTCATGGTCAGTCAACCCTGATTTGTCCACAAGAGAAAATGTCACTCATGAGTTTGCACTTGCTTTTCCAACAGTGCCCTGCATGCCTTGCTTGTCTAACTTGGATGGTTTGTAAGATAGGCAGTCAGTAACTGTACAAGTGGTATTTTGTTGGCTGCTACTTTCAGGATTTGTTCAAAATGTTGTATATTGACCTTTGACAGAGCCATCATGTTCCAGCTGTGTAAATAGGAAGCCAAAACAACTCACATAGGTTGAAAGCCAGAAGCAGGTCGCGTTGATTGACAACCAGAAATACATGGGTATTTTGAAATTATATATTCATGGGAACTCGGAGAGTAGCTAGCAAGTACCCAGAGGTGGGCAGTGGCCTCCACTGGCTGAGAAGTGCTAAGTGGGGCTTGAATATGGAAGTACAATGTGGCAAAGAAGAAAGTGTCAATATAGCAATCCTCAACCAGTCTGTGTCTGTATCCACCGTCACCCTGTCTCTCTCCCACATTTACACCAGGTTCAACCCTCTCAAGAAATAAAGAGACGTGTATATTTTTGTAAAGAAATGTTATGCTACTTCATTATTGTCTATCATTATATTATACAACAAAAATACTACATGTCATTCTTATGTATTTCCCATCTAATTTTTCTCTCAATGTTTCATTAAAGACCACATAGTGCAACCAAACAGTAGTAATGATATGGCAACAGTTTTGAAGAATTCCTGTTTATTTTATCAGAGAAATAATCAGATTTCCATATGGCCGTTAACCTGTCAGTAGGAGTTCATACTTTATCTACATATGTTGACATCACTTTCAGACACTTATATTTCAACCCCATATTCCTAGGATTCAAAAGAGAAAGCTCATGTCCAAGGATATATAATCTATTAATATGGTGCTTGAGTACTGTTGATACACCCTTTACTTTGGAACCTGTGCACAAACTAATCAGTCTATGTTATCATTTACTGTAATCCTGCTATATTACCTGTGCGCATGTGAGTAAATTGAAAAATGCATTCAGTACTGCAGTTTTATTTTCTTTCCATGAATAAAAGACACGAAAATCATTCACTAAATGTATTTCAAGATAATAAAAAGAATATATTTCAATAACTAGTTAACAAAACTAAATAAACAAAGGTAGTTTCCAAGTGTTTTTTCATTAGTACTTAACAGCATGTTTGTAATATTGGGCAAATCTAAAAATACAAGGTTTTTTGAAGAAAGGTCTCTGAAACATGCTTCAAAAGAATACAAAGAAATTTAAACAATATGTCTATTTTCATATGCAACAAAGTTTGCTAACACAGCCATTGCGAACAAAATCAGAAATATGGAATCTTCTATAACTAAAGTATTTTTAGATGCCGTTCACATTTCACATTATTCTGAATAATTGAGATATTCTTCAAACTCATGGAAAATGAGCATTAGATTATAGTTTAATGAGGCATGCAAAGCAGAAGTCTTGTTTTTGTTTTGTATTTTTTTTTCTTTTTTCATGTTGTCTAAATAATCATTCATGCTAATAAATGTTTTTAAATGAGCTTCTGTACATCAAGTCACAACTGGTTATAGAAGATAAAGTGTTTATTTCTTACTTGCAGAAGAACTCATACATGCTAAGTCAAGAATTGGATTACAGCTAATTAAAATGACAGTAAAAACAAATCTATAGTATAGATGGAAGGCTGGGAAGAGTTTCTTTCATCAGAATCAAGTTATGTTAAATTGTTGGACTTGTAGCAGAAGGAATTTTTGTTTGGCACGTAATTTAATTCGACACATAATTTCACCCAATCAGGATGACTTATCCTATTCATCCCGAACCACCTTTCTGGGCAACAGTAATTGGGGAAAACCGTCAAACACTCTCTTTGGCTGAACAACTTCGTTCAGTGCAGACGTCTCACTGGCTGCTCTTCAATAGCAGCAGCAGCAGCATGGATACAGTAAGAGAAGCTATCTAATTTATGGATCCCTTGCGTCTATTTCTCTTAGACCAAGGGTTCCCAGTTGAATATGAATTAGATAAATTCAATACACCACACACAGGAACAACTTTACGTCACCCCCAAAATTGGCTATGTCGACTGCGATGTCTAATTCCGCTCCGGCATCTTGTTACTACTTCACTTCTGGGCAACATTTTCTGGAGACATGCACGCTTCTCCACGAATAACCAGAACCACAAAATCACGGTGACTTCAACGTCTATTCCCTCAAACAGCAAACATGACTTTTGTTACATACGACGAACATAATCCCTCGCACGTCCAACGACACGCACTGTTTTCTCCACTCTCTCATAACTCCATTTCGTCTCTTTACTTCTTTCCTTTCCCACAAGGCTTGCAGCACAAACGCAAACTCTATATTCCATGCTGCCATTAAAACCTTCATGTAAAAGCTAACGGCATCTTCGTCTTCTTACTTCTTCATCCTCCTTTATCAACAACAACAATTAGCGAGGGAATAACACACACGCGCAAGAATACATTTCCTCGCTAAAAACAATAACAAAACATTCCTCTCGCTAAAGACTGAATACTCGAGTGAGTCTTAAGTTTTGCAATACTTGCATGTGTACTAATTTCTGGAAGAAATTCCAGGAACTTGACCAAATCGAACTGATGCCACATTGAGTATATAGACTAGACATAGCTCTTTTGGATAATTACTTGTTCCAATCCATGACTTCCTGTATTCGAGATGCTTCAACAACCATGAGGTGGAAGCATCAGTAATAGAATTCTTTGTCTTCAAGGACAGGAACTGGAATCAACGTGAGATCAAAGAGCTTGCAAAAAGGTGGCTCATGATTGTGCAACATGGTCGACTCTACTTGAAACGTCAGGCTGATTTTCTTGTTATATGAAGAATTAAGTAATTAAGTTACCAAAATATAATAAAAAAATTCTATACGCCCCAGTATATAAAGCCCTGATAAGTCTGAGAATTTGTGTGAAAAAAAAACAAAAACATTATAAACTTATGAACACTAATTATTGATTAACTAATTTCAATTAAAAGATAACTACCACAAAACAAACACATATATATATAAAGGTTGGTCAAAAAATATCAAGACGAAATCTTTAAATATTTATTTTAGATTCTAAAATTGCAATAAAAACCTTTGCAAAGCTGGATGTATTGATTTTGGAACCGTGGTATTGTGCTCAATTTGAAATTTTAAGTGTGATATTATAAATAATGACATATAGAAAATAAAATCCTATAATCTACAACCTAAAAGGAAAACACAACTATATGAGAAATGCACACACATAAAGCAGATCAAAATCATAAAATCACAAATTTTAGTACAAATCAGTAAAAAATTTAACAAGTGGTTTCTGGAGCCTGATGGGACAGAATAGTCAAGTGCCGGTGTTTTCAACTACGCCCGCACAGTTAAACTCCAAATGAACTTGTCTGGAATGATTTCCCGTCTTGAAAAAAATCTTTCATTTGGAGCAGGTCACATGTTTATGAGACTTAATTATTTTCCGCTTTCGACAACAACACTCTCACAGACACCCACAAACAGCACGGCAACATACAGCTGGACACAATCATACGACCAGTAAACGACACATATTTATACTCGCAAACTCTGACGATATAGTCTCCTCTACACACACGCACACACATAAATTGTCAGCAGTCAAATATATACTCTGCTACAATGTGCTTTTCATTTCATGCTCACATGCACTCACATTATACTAACTTCTCACGAAGAACATTTTTGAACTTTTGGTTTTTTATGACTAAAACACATCAAACCTCTAAAATCATATATACATTAGTTAATATGCATGTATATGTTGAAATAACTGAATCTAGTTTTCTTTTAATTGTTTCTTCGCGTTGTTCTTTAATAAATTTCTTTTGTATTTGTCGACAGGATACTCGGATATAAATTTTACTTTTTAATCCAAGTAGACTGACCATACAGACATAAAACATTTTTTCCAGATCGTTACCATTTTTTGAGAAAATTAATTTAAACGTTAAAAACCGGAGCTTTGGAATTTCATTCCGGTGATCATTGAAAGATTTAATGTACCCTTATGAAAAACAAATGTGTAAATGTCATTTCATAAAATGTTTTCGCAACATGGCAAACTGTGGTCTGCCCTGTTACATTAAGAAGAAAGGAAACTACAGGAATGTGAACGAGAATATTGATGAGTTTCAAAAACTTTAATGACAGCCAGGAAGATAACCCTGTACTGTGAGTCGTACAAGTGGAAGAAAACAGTTGCGAATGTTAGAGCAGGAATTAAGCATTCAACCTGGAGTTTCGAGGTCCAGTTGGTCTGGGAGGATTGAATAGATGACAAAGGACTAATCCCTAAAAGGAACAATGGCCCATGGTTGAAAGCGCTCTCCATGTGTTGAATGTTAATCAGTTCTGCTGCTATAATGAGGGAGGAAGAGAGTCGGTCTGTTCTGCTCAAAAAATATGTGAGGAAGAAACTGAGAGAGCGTTTGCGAGGCCTTTTATATTACCCGGGAAAGTCATCTGAGTAGAATGGCTCATTGGACGAAAATATAAAATCAAAACCTCTACGGCCAAAATAATTCCTGCAGTAAATAATAATTTGAAATTCTTTCTTTCTGCTACAATGTTTTCCAGCTGTAACATTTGCTTTGTTCTCAATAAATCAAATAAAAATAAATCAGGATTGTGAATAATATAAAAATATTGACATGCATAAAAGGAAAATGGAGATTAAATATTATATATTTAGGTTACTGATAATAATAAAAGATAGTATCTTTTTTTTCTCTCTCTCATGGAATTCAAATTATTTTTGAACGAAAGAAATTTGACTAATTCTGATTCTAAATAAGACACCGTAAAACCAAGAAATTTCAGGATTTTAATCAACAATAGCAAATTAAATGTTTCGTTTGTTTATTTTGTCTACGAACTTGTTTTTTTTATGAGTATTATATAAGTTTTCATCGTAGTAAACGCTTGGTGTTATTTCCATTATTTGATATTGAAACTGTAATTGTAAAAATTGATTAGTTCTTTTGTATCTTTATACAACAGACTTAATCATTTGGGGGAAAAAGGAAGAAAAAGCTTGTTATATATATATGTAGCAGCCACAGACCTATTTCCTTTCGCGAATCAATGCCCCTGTTAAGAGAATCGGTCACTCACTGACCAACCAACTGGCAGAGCGCATTGATTCCTTCCCCCTCTCAGGAACTATTTTTCTGGTCCCTTTTCTGTAGAACGGACAACGTCAGAGAGAGTCTGGAGCTAGCAGAAGAAACATATCTCTCCCACATGACTGCACTGATTCCACTTGGAACACTTCGCTCACTGCTAGCTTTAAACACGCTTCCTACGAACCCAGGACCAGCATACAGACCAGCGACGCAAAGAGACACTTTCTCACTCTCACTCCTTCACGCCTGCTACTGAAATAAACCTTACTTTGTTGTGTTATTAAAAGAAGTTTTGTTATTCATTTGTGTTGCCAAAAAAATATAGTGTTAGGGAAATTAACCAATTCCCCTTTAACGCTATAAATTGGTGACCCCGTATGGCACCTTCTGAATTACGAAACAAATAAAAAAATAACACGAAACACGGTCTCCATTTTCGGACAGCAGAACAAGCAAAAAGAAGAGAAAAAGAGAGAGAAAAAGCTTCCTGACTCAAAGAACCGAAAGAATACTACTACCCAAGAATTTTCTCCCCAGTGACACACGTGTTCGTTCAATTCATTCGTCGGCTGAGAAGAAATAGGCGCAAATTTTTCTTTCAGAAAAATATTCATAAAAAAAACCTTTTCGTGCCAGGGAAAGACTTTAAAATACTTCGTTTACGAAGCCATAAACGAAGGAAAAAATTTGCGGCAAGTAAAACAATCTTCCTAAAAAGAGATATCATCTTTCTTTTTGCAGACAAATTGGCGTCCATTTACGAGTGGTCAAATAGAAAGATACAAGATTCTCCCTTTACCCAAGTAACACTTTTCGAACACGTGCCTCAACAACAACAAAAAAAAACCTAAAACTTTCCAACCAGGAATTATCTTCTTTTTCAGCCCGTCCACAAGAAAAACACCAACTCAAGCAAGCATAACGGACATTACATTTTGTTCATACGAAACAAAGTTTAAAAAGAAAAAAATTATTACCCTCAGCTTGGCCGACTTGGCATAAAAAAAGGAAGAAACTTACTAATCTGCTCTTTTCAATTGACCACGTGGTACAAAAAAAATTTATTACAATAACAAAAAAAAGGAAAAAACAAGTGAGTAATACATTTTTACATTTTTTTTTAGAAAGTCAAAGCTAAAAGAGCGCCTTCTTCCTATTTAACATTTCATTTTCCCGCCTAAATAGCCATTGGGCGACGCCATCTTGAATTTAAAATTTTGTTTTCCTTACTAAGGAACCTTAAAGGAGCACCTTCTTTAAAACAAAACAATTTTTTTAAATTTTATTTTTACACGAATATCACTATTTTCTTGTGGCTTTTTTATCCCTTTCGTTCCTTTCTCATTGAAACGTGTTTCTTTGATTTTTTTTGTGGTCTGTTGTCACCTTATAAATTAAAAAGAAAATGGACACTACAGTGGCCATACTCGAAGCTTTGATGCGGCTTACCAATGAAGTAAGTAAATTGGCCGTAGTCAAATCACAACCGCCTAGACGTCAATACAAAAGTCGTTCGCCATCCCCTCGCCACCGTCGCCTCTCAAGCAAACCTGGACTATGTTATTATCACAGTCATTTTGGCGCTAAGGCTCGGAGATGCAAAATGCCCTGCTCGTTTTCAAACCAGGGAAACTTAAATCTGGAGAGCTGAGCACGGCACACTCTCCACAAGATTTATACAACAACCGTGCCTATTTTATCACTGACTTCAGGTCCCAAGCACGTTGTTTGGTTGACACAGGAGCAGCTTGCAGTATCTGGCCTCTGAAACTCCTCACTGAGAAGCCGCCAGTGTCGCCCATCACACTGCAAGCGGTAAATCACACCCCTATTCCCACGTACGGTCAAATTTCTCGTTCTCTGGACTTGGAATTACGGAGAGACTTTACATGGATTTTTACAGTAGCTGATTTACCATATCCCATTCTAGGCTCGGACTTTCTGCACCACTTCAACCTCTTGGTGGACATGCGCAAACGACGACTTATTGACGGCAATACGGAACTTTCCGTCACAGGTTATAAGGCAAATACCTCACCCATCAGCCCGGTATTTTTCGTTGCCGCCACAGACGACCCATACCAAATATTATTACGCTCTTACCCAGAGTTAACTAACTTAAATTTTGTTGTGGGCAAATCAACTCACGAAACGACACACCACATTGAGACCACAGGTGCTCCGGTGTTCTCACGCCCTCGTCGCCTCCCTGCTGATAAACTAAAGGCGGCGAAGGCAGAATTTAACCATATGCTGCAGCTGGGAATTATACGCCCCTCGTCCAGTCCTTGGGCTTCCCCTTTGCATATGGTTCCAAAGCGTTCTGGAGATTGGCGTCCGACTGGGGACTATCGACGACTAAATGCCATCACGGTACCTGATCGTTACCCAATCCCACATATACAAGACTTCGCTTCATCTCTGCATGGTTGTAAGATCTTCTCCAAATTAGATCTTGTTAAGGCTTACCATCAGATACCAGTTAACCCAGCCGACATACCAAAAACTGCTGTAACCACTCCATTTGGAGCGTTTGAATTTTTAACTATGCCTTTCGGTTTGCGAAACGCGGCTAGTACCTTCCAACGCTTCATGGACGAAGTAGTGCGTGATCTGGACTTCGTCTATAATTATATAGACGATATACTCGTAGCAAGTGCCTCACATGAGGAACATGTTACTCACCTCCGCCTACTGTTCGAACGGTTTCAAAAGTACCAGGTGAGGATTAACCCTGGTAAATGTGTTTTCGGTGCTTCGTCGCTAACTTTCTTGGGACACATTATCAGCCCTGAAGGGATATCTCCCTTACCTGAAAAAGTGAAGGCCCTACAAGACCTCCAACCACCCACTTCACTCCGCCAACTAAGGCACTTCCTCGGTCTGCTCAACTATTACAGACGTTTCATCCCACACTGTGCGGATCTCCTGTCTCCTCTGTCTGACCTGTTACGTAACAGGAAAAAGAAAAATGAGCAGATTTCGTTGAATGACATACAGTTAAAAGCCTTTAACGAAGTGAAGCAGAAATTAGCAACAACATCGCTACTTGCACATCCTGTACCCGACGCCCAGTTCTCATTGGTCGTTGATGCATCGGGCACAGCTGTAGGTGCAGTTTTGCAACAGCAAATCCAACAACAGCTACAACCTCTCGCTTATTTTTCGAGACAGCTGAAACCGGCAGAACAACGTTACAGCACGTTTGGCCGTGAACTCCTGGCAATGTACCTCGCAGTGAAACACTTTCAACATTCACTAGAGGGCAGGCAATTTATGATCTACACCGATCACCGTCCGCTTACTTTCGCGTTGCGCTCAAAGCCGGACAAGTATTCTCCTCGCGAAACTCGCCACTTGGATTTTGTTTCACAGTTTACAAACGATATCCGACATATCTCTGGTGAACAGAATGCTGCGGCAGACGCCTTGTCTCGCCTTCCAATTAATTCACTTTTCTCACCTTCGGATATCGACTTACGGCAGATGGCCTTAGACCAGCCACGTCTGGACACCTTGGATCTATCGTCACCTGAATTTGCAACTTGCAAGTTCGCATACCTGCCTGTGCCCTCTGCGGACACGCAGATTATCTGTGACACCTCAACAGACGCACCTCGACCCCTTGTTCCGATGACTCATCGTAGGGTTGTTTTTGACACCCTACACCAATTGGCACACCCCGGACCCAAAGCCACAGTGAAGCTGATTTCAGCTAGATTTTTCTGGCCAAACATGAGGCGTGATATCACTGCCTGGACACGTTCTTGCGTATCCTGCGAAAAATCAAAGGTACACACACATATCCGTGCACCCCTCGGGACATTCAGCACCCCAGACGCTCGGTTCAGCCATATTCATATAGATCTGGTTGGACCATGGCCGGTCAGTCAAGGATTTACTTACCTCCTGACCTGTATAGACCGTTTTACACGATGGCCTGAAGCTATTCCCTTAAAGGACGTTTCAGCTGAATCCGTAGCGCAAGCCCTTATATCAGGCTGGATAACGCGTTACGGAGTTCCAACGACAATTACCACTGACCGTGGCAGACAGTTTGAATCCCACCTATTCCAGGAACTTTCCAGGATTTTAGGGATCAACCGCATACGAACTACGAGCTACCACCCTGCTTCTAACGGGATGATAGAACGCTTCCATCGCCAATTGAAGGCCGCATTGCGCTCCTATCCTGACCAACAGCGATGGAGCGAATATGTACCTGTTGTCCTTCTTGGCTCTCGTGCAGCTATCAAAGAGGACCTAGGATACTCTCCAGCAGAACTTGTCTATGGAGTACCGCTATCACTACCTGGTCAGATGCTGAACCCTATAGATCTAACGGGAACAGATCCCGCTTTATATGTAAATAGACTGCAATGTTATTTTGGTAATCTCCCACCAATGCAACCTAGAGAACAGACCATCAAACCATCAGTCCCCAAAGATATTTCCTCATGGACTCACGTTTTTCTAAGAAAGGACGCTGTCAAAGCCCCTCTCACTCCACCTTACACTGGCCCTTACCGCGTGCTTTCACGCACTGACAAACTTTTCACCCTTGACATTAATGGCAAAAAAGAAACTGTATCTATTGACAGGGTGAAAAGAGCCTTTCTTAACACAAACACACAAGAGCCACATATTCCCCCTACTTACACACATGAACATATCTCTACACCTGTAGAAAAAAATACAATGCCAAAAGACAATTACATCACCACCACACGTAGTGGTCGACGAGTACATTGGCCCAAAAAGCTCTGTAAAACTGTTTATGTATAAAATGTACCCTTCTTTGTTTTACGGCTGCTATCTTTTTCTCTGTCGGCTTTCCGCCTAAGCAGGGGGTGATGTAGCAGCCACAGACCTATTTCCTTTCGCGAATCAATGCCCCTGTTAAGAGAATCGGTCACTCACTGACCAACCAACTGGCAGAGCGCATTGATTCCTTCCCCCTCTCAGGAACTATTTTTCTGGTCCCTTTTCTGTAGAACGGACAACGTCAGAGAGAGTCTGGAGCTAGCAGAAGAAACATATCTCTCCCACATGACTGCACTGATTCCACTTGGAACACTTCGCTCACTGCTAGCTTTAAACACGCTTCCTACGAACCCAGGACCAGCATACAGACCAGCGACGCAAAGAGACACTTTCTCACTCTCACTCCTTCACGCCTGCTACTGAAATAAACCTTACCTTGTTGTGTTGTTAAATATATATAAATTTGTATTTATTTGAAATATGTTTGTTTTCACCGAAAGTGAAAAGAATTTAGGAACATCTTGATATATTCTAGTAGATAGAAAGAGAAAATTAAAATTAGATTAAAAACAAATATAAAAAAAAATCCGGAAACTCCCAGAAGCCCCTGACAGGAAAAGGGGCGACACATGCGCAAAAAGGAACCCACCCGGCAAAAGAAAGAAACCCGTTCACTTTCAGCAGTGACCGGCAGAGTGACAACACTAAAGTCTTTCTTGCTGCTGGTGTAAGGTCCAACACGTCCGTCTTTAGACAGCACGCAAGGTTAACCTTTCCACGAGTAGCCGTCGTCTCTTTTACTAATGACCCATGACTGAAAACAGCAAATAATTGACTCATGAAAATCATAACTAAGACATCATATAATGGACTTAACAACTACAACTGAAAACACCGAATAATGGATATATCTCCTCATAAGCGTCTAACACAATTTAAACGCCTTCAACATCAAATTTTGTAGATATATACCCGGAAACGAGTAACACATTTTAACACCTTGTCTAGGAGGTGCATCCATTTCATTTAGATTCAGGAATATTTTCTCACCCTCTGAATGGTCGTTGAACCCAGCAATAAAGTCAAAATATAAAAGATATCTTGGTCTCATCTTCTTTTCCTGTCTTCTTTCCATATAATTCCTTAACAGCCTTCATATCAAAGAAGTCAAACCAGCAAAATAACATGGGGTATAAAAAGAGAGAAGCCTAAAATGGAGTCTGATAGCAAACAACAACTAAAAATTACTTGAAACCCCATAATATCTTTGATATTTCTTCGTGTTGCTGAAACTGTCTTTCTTAAGATGTGTAGTGGGTGAGTGAGTGAGTTCCGTAATTTACGTGAGTTACTTTCAGGTTCAATTCCACCACAAATACAACACAAATTTTACAAGCACATAAACAAATGCAATATGACAACAACGAACATTAAGAAACAAACAATTTAATAATCATAACAAACAGGATAAAAATAATTAGAAATACAAGGTTCACATTATGTACGAGTGGCTTTGTAGAAAATACAACTATAGCCAGTTGAATGAAAATAAGATTGTTTGCCCATATGTGTATGTTTACATGTTAGTAAAGTCTATTGAAATAATGCGTCCATAGTTGTCTGAAGTAAAGAGGATAAAAAGTTGACTTTACTTACATACATGTGTATGCATGTGTGTATATAAGAGATGGACCGTAAGTATGTGCCTTTTGTTTTCTTAAGTTCACACGTGCGTTTTTTTTTATGACGTTGGTGACAACATGTCACATCTTGTAGTCGGTAAAGGAAGGTTGCTTGCCTTTTCCCTTTGAGTCTTATGGCTTGGCTCTCTGCTGTCCGTGCTGGCCTCCCACAGTGGAAAGTCTTTTTGGTTGTGGAATGGCCTAGTTAATTAAATTCTTTGTTATTTATACTTTATTGGGTCACTAAAGTAGATTAAAAAAATAGGATAGTGTTAGGTTTTATTGCAGGTCTTAAAATTCAAGAGCGCAGACATTTCTTCATCAATCAGATTTGCATATTTACTAATTTACTTTGGAGCCTAAATATTTTTCTGTTAATTAGTTTCTGAGCTGGATTTTCTTGAATGTTCTTATTTTGTGTTTTTAGCTGATTGGTTGAAAAATATGAACGTGTAACTTCAATGTTAATGTGATTTTGATCTAAAATATCTTGAATGTTCTTATTCTGTGTTTTTAGTTGATTGGTTGAAAAATATAAAAATGTAACTTTAATGTTAATGCAATTTTGATCAGAAATTTCTAGAATCTTATGTATGTTTTAAGGCTAAAAATGTGTATTCTATTGATGTTATAACTTTTCTCTAAAGCACAATAGAGAAAAATGCCAAACAAGACACCTAGTCTGCATTTGTCTTCTAAACAAGAAGGCACTGTTAATTCTATTATTATTTTTTACTTGCTTAATTTCAACTAGTTCAAGTCCTGATCTTGATAATTCATATAAACTGAAATATATTAGTTTACCCTGGATAATCTTCTTTTTTTGGTAAATAACATAGAGGTATTTTGTCAAATATTTGTCATGTATATTATTTTGAAATTTTAAGTTCCTATTGAAGAGACGGAATATTTAAAAGAGCAGAGAGAAAGAGAGAGAGAGAGAGAGAGAGAGGGTCCAAAAGGCTGTTTCCAGCTTAGACCTATTCACAAAGAAGTTGTCAATAAATAACAAATAATGTGTGGCAGAAACAGAGAGATTTGACAGGCAGATTGAAAGTCAACAAGAGGATTTTTCTCATGTAGCCTCTACATCTGATATTTTTCTATAGATATCTTCCAGTGAAGAAACAACAATGACAGTTTTGAGCCAGGGAAACAGCCTAAAGGACCTCACACTCTTTTAAAAGTTCCTAGATATTCTATGGATCATATTAGGGATGATGTATCATCCAGCCTTCGGGCATGCCTTGATAATGCCTTTCTTTGGAGCAACAACATATGGGTCTTCTTCATCCAACCATTAATGTAAAAGACATTATTGATAAATCAAGAATAGATAGGGAAAATGCTAGAGTGAAAGTAACCGGCCATCTTAAGCATGCACTGAATAATGAAAATCTCATCTGCATTGGTGTTGATTGCAGAGTTGATATTTTGCAATTTTATTGGTACAGTGAAAAAGACAAAAAAAAAAAAAAAGAAGAAAACTTACGAAAAGCAAGGAACCAGAGAGATGGATACTGAAAATAGGTATCTCACCCTCAGAATTATTCTTAACATTAGTGCAACAGGTGTCGTTCTGGCAGAGGATGTTGCTGTAGTTTCAGAAGGGTTCAACTGTGTCAATACTGTTAAGGAAGTTCTTGTGGCTAATACAAGTAAATAGACTGCTATGTAGAAAAAGCTTAAAAGGAAATTGCGCACCATTTGCTGTTTGATTCTTCATAATGAATTTCCTTTTTTAAGTCCTTTCATGGAACTACAAGAAGCCCTACTACTTTTACTGGTCCTCAAGAGAAACTTTATGGAAGTGCTACCAGGATTTAGCCCAGGTAGAATTTGCCATTATTAGTGGCTCCCTAGATAAATTATATCCTACTGCAGAAGCAATGGATGATTTAAGTGGTGATCAGTGACTACTTTTTGAATATGCAGTAAAAATTTCTCAAGGGAAAGTGAACCGTAGATTTGCTACATGGGAGATTGGGTCTTTGAATCAAGCAATATGGCTTACTGTTGCCATCAGGTTAATTTGCTTGAGAACCAGAGGTACCTATCCATGAGAACTTAGTGAAAAATTGAACAGTCTTATAAAATTCATTATTGAAGTATATGCAGTTGTTTTTAAATTAAAAGGGATGATAAATTCTATAACCATATCTTCAATATTCTCTAAAGAATAAAGCAATAATAAAATTGGCTGAAATACTGAATGTTATATTAAAGAATTTACAGCACAATGCTTTTTGATTTGCAACCAGAAAATATTTTTTTTTGTAATGGAGGCAAGAGAAGAGGTATAAGAAAATTTGTTCATTTGGTAAATAAGCATTTATTTATATTTAATAATATCTGTTTATAAAAATAATTTTAAAAGTTTCATTCAAATGACATTACAAAAATTTAACCTATATAGCTAAATTTTCAAATAAAAATATTTTTTTTGTTTTAGAGGTAGTGATCTACCAAAGAAGAGATTAAAAAGATAACATCCATTAATTATGATGCTACACACAAGTCAAATTTGACTGACCTCATGCAAGTGAAATTAGTGAATCTGCAATTGCAAAAGATTTTTTTTAAATAATGAAGAACTGGAGTCTTTAATTGAATGGAATGATACTGGAGTTCCCTAATTAACTTGCACATTTACAAGGGGTAGAAAGAGCCATAAAATTAATAACTGGAGCTTCATAAACAGTACATGAACAATAAGCATGATACTAGCACATTATCATCAAATCATTATACCATCAGATAAGACCTTTATTTAATTTAAAGGGAAATTATACAGAACAATATAATCATATTATAATTTAATATATGGTAGGTTTTAATGCCATGTTCACAGAACAATGCTAATTTAAAACATTTTGTCCTATAATGTTGGTATTTGTTCGTAATACTGTGAGTAAACACTCATTTGCATAAAAAAGCAATGAGCTAAGACTTCAGGCAAGATTATATGGACATTGAGGTATTCCATTGTTCTCAAGTGGACAGTGATTGGTTGCTGGCCCAGTGAATGGGTATATTAGTGTGTGTATACACTGGCTTACTTAATATGTTACAGGCTCAGTATAGAGTTACAGCCTATTTTATTTTTTGTCTGCTAGCTGGGACCGCTGAGCCGGTAAGTGCTGTTGTTCTTGTTGTTTATTCTGCACATTATTGTAGTGACTTCTGTATATAATTTGTGCCCAGTTGTATGATAGTGTAAAACAACTTGATTTTTTTTACAAATTATGACCCCAAAATGTTTGTTAAAAACTTATTCAGTGATTATCCTTTTTTGAAATTTTTTACAGTTTTTATGGTTATGGTTTATTGAATCTAATAAAATAATGGCATATTTTGCTTGTAGTGATTCATACTTAGAATTCTGGGTTGAATATATTTTCCATTCATCATATCTAATACAAAAATATTAATTTTATATGGATTTATTGAAATATTAAATTTTGAAGTTAACAAAAACCTGTGGAAATTAGATATTTCTTTACATTTTTGCAGACAATTTTTAAAACTAAATTCTCAAAAATTGGTAAAAGCCAGGAATTTAATTTTTCATGTCAATTCTTATCACATCAAACCCAAGCTTTTTGCATAGAGTTGAATGTTGATTTTCTAAAAAAAAAGTGAAACATCAATCGACCCTAGTGCATAGCTAAGCAACTTATATAAGAAAGCAAAGATTACTTGATGCCTAGACTTCTGTTTGGAAGAGTAGTCAATGTCAATTTGAAAAAAAATAGGAATCTAGTTTTGATATTTTATCACCATTTTTTTTTTTTGACAAAACACAGAATGATGCAAGGACAGCTCTCTCCACAATCATCAGACAGAGGTCAGAGTGTTTTTGTTGTTTCTAGAAACGAAAATTCATTTCAAAAGTAAGATTTGAAAATATGGAAGATTTTAACAAAATGACGACAATACATATCAGTAGAGACGTTACAGAAATGCTTCAACCAATGAAAAACTCACTGGAATAAGTGTGTTAAATGACAAGGGGACTATTTAGAAGAACATTCACGTTTTATTCATTGTTCATTTCTACCTCAGTAAATATAACTTCAATATCAATACTTATTTGATACACCATGAGTGTGTGTGTATAAATAGTTGAAATACTCCCTAACGATATCTTCAAACAATACATTTTTTATATTCCTTGTTAAAGGCAATGGTTTAAAAAATTGCTGACATTAACTTAAAAAACAAAAATATTTACATTTATATTTTTGAGAAAAAAATTTTGTCATATTGTATAAGTTTACTAAAAACAAAATTCCCCAGTCAGCAGGCTTAGAATTTGTTGATCATATAAGTTGCTAGGGAGGTAAGAACCCACCAAAAAGGATGTCCAGGATATGACACCTATGGTCAAAATAGAACTGTTAAAGGATTATTCATATTTGATCAGAATGTCATTGAAATAAACTGACCAATCAAGAAATAAAGTATTTCATTTAACTTTAATATTTTCACTGCATATTTAATTAAGGAATTAATTTTTCTAAAGAATTTCCAATACAAAATCTTTGAAAAATAATATTTTTCTTCAGGTTTTTAAACTCAGCTTAATTAATTTAATGATTTCTTTTACTGGTATAATTATGCCAGTAATGAATTTATACATATTTTAAAGATGTTTGACAAATTTAGGGCTCTATATTTTAAAAATTACTATTAATCTATAGAATTGCTAAAACTTGCATAAATCTGAAATATTCTACATTCTAAGTATTGGGTGTCTAAATATACATGGTACCCATGTAACTACTAATAACTCTACTAATAATGATGTGTTCTTTTTAGTTTCAGATTTGAAAAAAGGATACTATAATGACTATTAATCCTCAATTACAATACCTTGGACAAGAAATGAAAAATATTTTGCATCCCAACTTATTTGCAGACCAAACCATTCAAAACTGTTTAAAAATAGATGCAACCCATTAATGGTTTATTACTAAATCAAGAAACTCAAGAAAAGATTGAATGTCTTAGAAGTTAGTATAATTAGAATTAAAAAAAAAACATTGATTTGATGTCTCTAGCTTAAAGGATATATTTTTTTACAGGATGTATTCACAGTGTCTGCCATTGAAATTGTTTCAGTAATAAAACAATATCATATAAATGGGTTACATCTATTTTGAGACACCCTGTATTTTAAACTTATCTATTCATGTTTTGCAGTGACTTGAAAATGAAATCTGCTAGATTGGAAGTACAAATCATTAACTCTTGTAATAACAATTAAAATCTTGTTGCAAAGTATTTAATTTCTAAATATCAGTTTCTACAATGTCTCTTTTTTTTCTTACAGTTTTTTAAATAAAATGTTCAACAGAAAGCCAATTAGATAAATATCACCATGTGTAAAGGATATTCAAAATATAGAAAAAAACAATTCTTTTTCTTTTATAACTATTTCACAGAAAAAATTATTACTGCAAATTCTTTTTTGAGGCTAGGAGTGACAAATGATATTGAAATGATATCAACTTCATCTTCATAACTCAGAAAAATCTTTCATTACTAAAATACACCAAAATAGATGCTGATGTTCAGTTTTATTACTTCTTTTTGATAAATTATAAATGTCATTTTAAAGTAATATTTTTCCATAAAAATTTAGTTTTGATGCAGACAAATGTCATCTAATATGTTTTCAAAAGGCTATCAAAAATATATCAAAACTTACATTGAGCATAGTCCATGTGAACAAAAAGAAAAATCCAAATTATATTTATCAAATATGGAAAAAGAACTGAAATATTTTTCAACTGCAGATGTAAAAAAAAATTCAACATTCATTTGCCAAAAATATCACTTTTTAAGCCGGATTAATTTGTCAATTTTAAACAAGATTTTTGGCAGATTTCAGTCTCAAATTACAGCTTTATTTTCTTTTTTATTCTTCTTTATTTCTTTATTTATTTATTGAATTCACAGTCAAGTTTGTTGAATGTCATTAGTGGCGACAACAACAGAATAAAGACCCAGTGATTGAAGAAACTTGATAATCCTGACCAGCTGCTTTACCAACTAAGCTATGAGAGCAGTTGTCACTCAGCTAATGCTATATAATCCTTAACTAAGCTTAATCAAGGTTAGCACAAAGCCAGCAATATTGAGTACCAAGTGAGCATAAACCTTATTAAAAGTGGTTTGTTAGTTGAGCTTGCAAA
The DNA here is from genome assembly GCA_963585895.1 of Sepioteuthis lessoniana. Taxonomy (NCBI): domain Eukaryota; kingdom Metazoa; phylum Mollusca; class Cephalopoda; order Myopsida; family Loliginidae; genus Sepioteuthis; species Sepioteuthis lessoniana. The sequence continues at coordinate 36,194,982 of OY757917.1, forward strand.
CCATGCAAGATGACCTTCAAATTTTAATTCAGCTGAGATTTGATTGACTGACTGATTTTAATCCTATTTACCAACTCCTCCGCTCGGGCAGGATATGACGCAAGGCCAATTTCTAAGCGGAGTTTAACAGGTTTGAATTCAGAGTTTTCCTTCTCCTAGACTAGTTGCCTCACCAAGGCTGAAGAACCTAGTCTGTCCTACTATTTACCCATAGCTGGATAAATAGTAGGACTGACTGATTTTAATAGCATGTCAATCCATCTAGGGTTATTTTATGCCGAGAGGTTTGGGAATCCCAATCATTGAATGTTCATGTACCTTTTATGTAGTTGTTTCTTAAGAGGTTTTTATTTAGACTGTCCTATTGAATGAAAATAATTTTTAAACGAACATATTTTCTAGTTGAAATTAATAATAATAGTTGACAATGTTTCACCTAAAAATTAAGATAAAAAAAAATTCTAGTCAAAATTAAAAATAATAATTGACTATGCTTCATTAAAAAAATACCAAAAAGAAAATATTTGTTTTAGTCATTTTTCAAATATAACATTTTTATTAGATATTTCCCAGAACAAAAAAAAAATTTTATTTTATGAATCGAGTATATTCTGAACTATCTTTTATAACTCTCAGAATCTAAGCATACTTCTACCAAGAAGTATATATAGTAAGTAAAGTTGGCAACCTAAGTCGAGGGTGACCAGGAGGTTCCCTTTTCAATAGCTACTACACTGAGGTGTAGGGGAGGGTGCTACTCCTTTTCCTGGATTGCTCCACTTTACCCTTGATATGTACCTTATATTGTTGAGTGTTAAGCAAGGAGGTATCAAGTACCATTTTTAAAGTATTTGAAATGATGCGGCCTGGGATTGAACCCATATCTCTTGGACCATTAGCAAACACTCTACCCATACACCTGGTTGAAATGAATTCCAACTGGGGAAACCATTGCTACATTCCTATTGCCTATACAGTAATATAGCAGTCCTAAAGGCCAATATAAAATCTTCATCAAGTTGTGCTGATAGCATAGGTTCTCTTGACTCTCTCTTGCTATCCACCCCTATTAGCCATCGTTCTTGGTAGGTCCTCTTGTTGACATCTATGGTCACATAGAGCTGATCAATGTAAGCATTCATTGGTCAGTCAACACTGGTGTATACATGCGTGGGTGCCTTCTGGAGAATGTCACTTATGTTTATCCCTGCATTTCTAGCAGTGCCCAGCATGTCTAATTCCTCTTACTTGGATAGTTTGTGAGATGGAAGATAAGCAGACATACAGCTACTGATTTGTAGGGTGCTGCTTCCAGGATTTGTTGAAAACAGCATACAGCATCTGAGTATAGGTCTCATCTAGCTTTTTCTGTAAGTCTTTCATTATTTTCTAGGTGGTGCAACTATATGGTAATACTGACTCAGCTACAACTTTGAAGAATTCTTGTTTTATTTTATCAGAGAAATCAGATTTCCATATTGTTGATAACTTGGGGATAACAGTCCATGCCTTTCCTATGCATATGTTGACATTGCTTTCAGTAGATGACATATTACTACCAAGGAATGTGAAATGGCATACTTGCTGCCTGTTCAAGGCTGTGAAGCAGATATTTGATAACTTGTGTATTTGCAAGAAATACTTGATCATATATATATATAGTCTGCATACATGAGAGTTTCTGCAGGACATCATTTGCTTGTTGCCTTTTTAGTGTGAGATAATTTTCTTTCATTGGTGTTGATATATCTTCTTGCAAGAATCCAGTGATAATGTCAAAGAAATTTGTGTCACCATTGGATAAGCAAATCATTGCTTTTGTGCTTTCATAGTGTATCATTATAGTGGTCACATTTTCTTTGATGAGACCAGATTTCCTCTAAGTATGAAATAAAAAAAAAGGATAGATTATGTTTTACATTTTCGGTTATTTTTCTACCGGGAGCACAGGATGGGTAATAGATGGGAGTCCACAAGCTTGGGGTGGGTCAGATTAACAATGTTTTAAAACAACTTGTAAGTAAGTTGGCGATCTTAGTCGAGGGTGACCCGAAGGCTCCTTTTTGATAGCTACTACTCCAAGGTGTAGGAGAGGACACTCCTCCTTTCCCTGGATTGCTCCACTTTACCCTTGATCCCTACCTTACATTATTGAGTGTTAAGCAAGGAGGTATTAAGTACCATTTTTGTCCTTAACATTTGTAAAAGTATTTCTATCTGTTAAATACAGATAGAAATACTTTTGATTTAATTTAATTTAATACTTTAGATTTAATTTCAGTCCATTCTATTGACTGGGGCTGGATGATACATTGACAACTCCTATGCAGAGAGGTTAGACCCCACCGCCAACAAGCGTTGTGGGTATCACACTAAACTGCATCTGATGCTGAGGCTCTAGTTCTCGAGCTTTTGGGAATGTGGAGTGCCTTTTCATTACCACTACTCCCAGGTCCACTTAGACCCATATGGGTTGTACCTGTTTGAGTCTTGTCTATGAGTCAAACAGAACTGTTCAATCATTTACTAATTATTATTATTATTATAAGTTATTTGAAACCATATAGTTGTGTTCAAATTATTTATACTACATAGGAATACTTGATATAGAGATTTACAAAAGTTAAATAGCAATAATTGAAACCATTTAACTGTGTGCAAGTAAGGGATAAATATTACAGATAAACAAGATATGTAGGACACTGTTGGAGGAGTAAGGACAAACTCATAAGTGACGTTCTCCAGTGAACCCCATCACATGGATGAGCAGGTGCAAGACGACCAGCTAGAACTTATCTACAGCTGTTCTGTATGGCCACAGAATGTTGTCTAAAGGACCTGCTAAATGCAATAGATGATAGAAACGACTGGCAAGAGAGAGTCAGGGAAATCCATGCTAGTGACATGACATGATGATGAGTATTAAACAGGAATATTTGGAATCATTTAATTGGGTGCAAACAATACATTTAAACTATTTAAAAATTGTATATAAAAACAGGATTTTGCATTAAATAACCCATAAGGGTTGATATGGCATAAAATATCAACCAACCAACAGTTTTGGTTTTATCTTGTGGATTCCTTGTCCAGCTCTGTAATTGCAGTTGTCTTTGTCTCACTCTTGAATAATTTTATCCAGGCCTCTTTCGGCCTCCCAATTCTTCTTTTACAGGCCAATGTCTGCCTGATGACGTTATCAACAGGTCAAATCTTCTTTGAATCCTGGTTGATGGTGTTCTGATTAATTCTTCTCTATAGGTTGGTGCCAAAAATCTTTTCAAGTCACCTGATGTTCAAGATGTCTCATCATCAGCATCTGTTTACAAAGATCTGCAGCTTGTTGGTAATAGTGTTAGTCACTCTTCATAATTCAACTGCATTGAAGAGAACTGTCTTCACATCGGTATTGAATATTCTAATCTTATTTTGCAGGGATAATGCCTCAGGATTCCAGATGTGTCACAGAGTTTTGTCTTGTTGATTTGTTTCCTGGCATGACCATATCTACACTACCATCTTTGCTGAGTGTGCTTCCAAAGTCAGTCTCCTTAATATAATCATTATTTTTTTTCTAATATATTTCTTTGTCCAGATAATGTTTATGATGACATTCAAAAGTGACTCACTTAGCAAACAATGGATTTGGACCATTGACCTTGAAGTTTCTATGTTTTATTTGTAAATTTACTTCACATTATAAAATAATTTTATGTGATTTAGTTTTATACATTCCAATGGCTATTAGCAGCATTATGTGCCTTAGCGAGAAGTAACATTATGTGTTTTAGTGAGACGTAATATTATGTGCCTTAGCAAGAAGTAATATTATGTGTTTTAGTGAGACGTAATATTATGTGCCTTAGCGAGAAGTAACATTATGTGTTTTAGTGAGAAGTAACACTATGTGTCTTAATCAGATGTAACATTATGTGCCTTAGAGAGAAGTAACATTATGGACCTTAATGAGAAGTACTATTATGTGATTTGGTTTGGTTTTATGGCACATAAACCACTGTCGGTTGTTAATGCCAAATCCATTTTTATTCATATAAACAGTTCTATTTCAAACAATTCAGTTTTGCATAAGTATGCAGTTCCAATGTCAAAAAACAGTTCCATTTCAAGCAATTCAGTTTAGCATAAGTACACAGTTTAGTTCTATTTGACCCATAGATAGAAACATGTCAGATGGTTCTACTCCAGGCCAGAGTGGACCTGGGAGCAGTGGCAATGAAAGGGTACTCTATCTTCCCCAAAGCTCCAGCATTACAGGAACCTCACCATCAGATTGTTTAGTGGACACTTGTTGGGGGTGGGTCTTACCTCTCAGCTGAGAAGCAATCAGTATATTCTACAGCTCCAGCTGACTGGGCAAGATCTTATTTGCCTTAGTGAGAAGTAACATTATATGATTTCTTGTAAGAAGTATCTTTATGTGCCTTTTCCTAGTTTTCAGATGTTAATTTACAAAAATTACAAAAACAGCTTTTGTTGCAACATTATTTTGTGAAGGGGTGGTCAGATGATTTTGTTCTAAAGTGGATGTTGGTTGAAGTGAAACATAAGGGTTTACCCAACCCCTCAGCCACTAGCAGGATGTGGCCCAAGGTCAATTCTGAAGCAAAATATTGAATTCAGAATTTTTTATTCTAGCCTCGTTGCCATACCAAAATTTAAAAGCCTTGACAAACCTACTATTTACCCATAGCTTGAGGGAGAATAGTTTGAGTTATACCTTTCCCTATGTGAAATACAGCCTTGTTGAGAATTGGAACTCAGGTCACAGTGTCCATTTCCTAAAACAATATTAAACCACGAGTACATCCATAATATACATTGTATCTTTTGAGGTGAAATATATGTTATGGAGGTGCCCGTGGTGTAATGGTTATTGTCATAGGAAATGGACACGGTGACACGAGTTCAAATCTTAGACGAGACTGATTGCATTTCACATAGCACAAATACCCTTTGGAAAGGTATGGATCCAACTATTCTCCCTCCAGCTATGGGTAAATAGTAGGGCAGACTAGGTTCTTCAGCCTTGGTGAGGCAACTAGTCTAGGAGAAAGAAAACTCTGAATTCAAACCTGTTAAACTCCGCTTAGAAATTGACCTTGTGTCATATCCTGCCCGAGCAGAGGGGTTGGTAAATATAAATATATATGTTATAAAACACACTAGTGAAAAAATAATTTTAAAGATCAGTTTCAGTGTTATGAAAATACATAAATGAATTAAAAATTGAAGGTCTCTGTTGAAGTCACTGCTCTAACATGCAGAATAAACAACAATAATAACAACCCTTACTGGCTCAGCAGCCCCAGCTAGTGTCCAACTGGCAGATTGTCCCTCTTGATCTCATTGGATTTCAAATCTAGTGTGATATTCCCTCACAGGTTCGAATCCTGTTTGAAGTGCCATATCAAATTCTCTTGTGGAAGATTTTGCCTGTGTCAAAACATAAAGCTTGATAGTTACGAGTCTCACTTCAACTGTTAACATAACTGGTTACACAACTGACTGCTGACTCATAGCTAACAAGCTTTATGTTTCGATACAGGCAAAATCTTATGTAAGAGAACTTCGACATGGTGCTGCGAATGGGAAAGGTATGAATTCCCTTATCCACCAGTCAATGGCTAAATAGTACCATTACTATCTTACAAATAAGGCTTTGGCATTAAATAACCGACCAAAGTTGATATGCCATTAAACAAAAAAGCAAACCAAACCATCAAGGTTTCTAATGAAGGTATAAATTGCTCCTCTTTGTAAATGACATTCCTTTAAGTAAATATAGATAAACTTGTAACCAGACATTGGCATAATGGTTAGAGTGTTCGCCAACGGCCCAGGAGACCTAGTATCAGTCACAGGTCGAGTCAAACCAAAGACTAAAAAAATGGTACTTGATACCTCCTTGTTTAACACTCAGCATTATAAGGTATGGATCAAGAGTAAAGTGGGTCAATCCTGGGAAAGGAATAGCACCCTCCCCTACACCTTGGTGTAGTAGCTATTAAAAAGGGAACCTTCGGGTCACCCTCGACTACGGTTGCTAACTTTACTTATGTAAACTTGTGGTCAGGTAAGAAAAGTTCCATTGCATTTTTGGAAAGCAAGAATCTAGGTTATTATAAAGAAGATGATAAAATAGGACGATGATACCATTGACCTATAAGATTTTATCAGAAAAGGAGCAGGACAAGGTAGTCATAGTTTGTATTAGACAGGGAAGTCACCAGGAAAATGAGGTAAACAGGGACAAAAGTTAAAGATCTAGAAACAGAGAAATCATCTTAAAGCAGGTGTTGTAAAATAATTAGGGTGATTAATTGATTATATCAATTATTTTATTTATTTGGTAAAATTGTAACTTAGTTAAGGACTTTGTATGTAAGTGCGGTAATTTACAAAGCTCTTTGCTTCGATGTTGTACAAGACCAAATGTGCATATGTGTGGGAGGTAGTAGCAAGCAAGATTCGCTCATAGACTCTTCTTCCTCATGTTCACATTTACTGCTGTAAAATGTTGTATCTGAATAAAACAACTTCATAGCCAAAAAACAGAGTTGCCTATTATTTTTGAATTTTAATATTCAAGATTAGACAAGTAGTGTTATAGTTGGAGTCAGATAAACAGTTGAAGAGCTGAAAGAAAAGATCAAAGTATGAAGGAGACCTGAAGTTGAACTTGGCTTTATTTTTTGTACTTTTCTTCCAAGTAACTCAGATTCTATCTTTTTCACAAAATGAATATTTCTAACACTTATCTTAATATTTATATGAATACTTCCAACTGTTTTGAGATAAATTATTAACTTTGAAGAAGAAATTCTTGGAACAGTTAAGCTTCTCTTTGTTTTTATTATTCACCCAATGTTTTAGCTAGAATATTCTCCAGCCTTCTTCAGGTGAAAAAATGCATGGATTCATTTTCAGTTCTTTCCACCAAATTCTCAGGACAAGAAACAGACTCCTAACAAAAGATCTAAGTTGAAATTTGTTGACATATTTAACAACATTACAGAGAATAAATTTGTAAAAAGGGTTTAGTTTCAGTTAACTCACAAATGATTAGTATCTAGTCTTGCATCAATAAAGATTACATAATCCATTTCTGCATTAAATCCAGAAAGGACAAAGTTCCAAATAGTTAATTCAATATCAACAAGGTGTTCTTTCCTGGCAGAAAATTACGCATTAAATGGCCAACATGAATTTGGCTTTTTATTGTAATTAGACAATTCATTTTTCCCAGAATGCAACGTCAATATTTTTTTTTATTTGAGTCAAGATATTGTTAATGGTCTATACCAAGATGATAATCCAACAAAATCAAGGTAAGAAAAACCCTGTTTCATATTTTTGCTTTCTAACAGAGACCAAAATAAGTGTTTCTTTTCTTACAGAAGTGTATGTCAAACCTAAGAAAGTTGGAGAATGTAGCCGTCAAAAACATTGTTTGAACAGCAAAAATGAGAAGAGGTTCAATTATCAAAAGAATTCTTGGAATTCTAGCAAATACTTGTTTGCAAGAGTTTGCAAACAGATAATTTTTTTGTTTCCTAGCTCTAATTCAATCAGTGTATTTTGAAAGGATGTAAGTAAAACAAAGTTTCTTTTCTGTTGATGAAAAGAAAATCTAAGGAACTCTATGAAGAATCAATGTCTGTCATCTTTAAACATAAGTAATTTTTTTCACAAATTTGGATTTGAATAGAAAAACACTCAGAATGTACTACAGATTTTTCCAAATGTAAAACAACATTAAACCAAAGCATCATGGTAAAAATCAGTTACTCGGAAGGATTGTTGGATTATATCTTAATCCTTTTTTAATGCTGCTCTGTAACAGATTATTGGGAAGCTAGAAGATTTGGAACTTAATGGACGATTCCAAAATGGATGAGAATGGCAAATAAATAGAAAAATCACTGCTGTAAAATTGCTTTTAAGAATCCTGGAAATATTTAGCATTATCTCATTGAAGTGGAATAATGTTTGGAAGTTTGAAACTTATTATCAAAATTGTTTTAATCCCTGGTGATTTTATATGATGAGGATATATAAAGAGAGAGCTATAGACTTAATATGAGGCAAGCCTCTGGGGTTTTGCCACACAAAGATTCTAAGAGTAATCAAACAAGTGTAAAATGAAATTCTTGTAAGCTTATTGCATCAGGAGAAAATAAACTTTGAAAGTCATTTTCACAGACTCATTGTTAATTAGATAAGAGCCAATCACATTCAGTTACCTAACTGCCATTCTCATATAAGAAGAGTACAATGAGACCATTATAGACCAGTCACACATAATTATTTGCCTTAGGAAATAAAAGTGGCAATGATAATCTCTATTAATAATTTGTAAAAGTTTCTTTGTCTATCCTCTATAGCAATGTTTCTCAACTAGAATTCCTCAGAACCCTTGGTTTTCTCAAGAGGTCACTTGGAATTTCATGAGAAACAGTAATTAATAGGCTATTGTATTTTTTTTAGCAAATTTTGTTTAATTCTATATTTTTATTTTTACTAAACACTCACAGCATATTGTTGTAAAATCCTTGGCTATTATAATAAAGTCTTTAACCTTCAATATTAGTCAAAATCATTGATATATATCAATAATAGCATATAATAATTTTTATGCAGGGATTCCCTGAGATATGAAAATGTTGGATATTGACTGGTAGTTTCCTTTGACATGCTGCATGGGTGGTATAACAGGGTACTCACCTGTTTCCTAAAGTAAACAGGATGCAGATGACCCAGCAGAAATGCCACATAAGTTGTGTGGGTGGCATAACAGGATTTGCACCTGTTTGTTGAAGTAAACAGAACAAAGGCATTTCCTCTGTGGAAGTGCCATGTAAGTTGTGTGGGTGGCATGATTGACAGGAGTCATGTCCACATGCAATGCTTAGGCTAGAGGTGTGACCATGAGGATTTGCATGGGCTTCTGGAAAATTATATAAACCAGGGAAAATTTCAACCCCAGTAGAGACGAGAAGAGAATGAAAAAGACTGACAGAAGAGCTACTAGATGTTACACTGCTCTGGGTGCTGGCCTCGCACCTGATTGCCCAGGGTTGAGAAGTAGAGAAAAGTCTGAGCTGTATAAGACTTGCGAAAGAAGAGAAGTGAAGATAAATTAAGATGATTCAATGCCTTGAGATAATGCCAGGCTCACAAATGTAGAGAAGCAAAGAGAAACTAAGATGATTCGATGCCTTGAGATAATGCCAGACTTGCAAAAACAGAGAAGTGAGGAGAAACTAAAGTGATTCAATGCTTTGAGGTGGCCCTGTTCCAGTCTTGTAAAGGTTAGGAGCAAAGAAGGAGCATTTGACTGAAATTTTATATCTTGCTCCAGTGTGTGCATTTCAGCTGTCTTCAATTCTTTCTTACTCTACTCATATGAACTTTTTGGGTAATAAAAGGAAAAGATAAGAAGCAGATTATATTTTTGTTTATCAGTGTTGTTGTCTTCATTCTTTATCGTATATAACAAAAACTATTTCAAGGGTTTCATGCGGGTAAAAAGGTTGAAAAACACTGCTCTATTGATGACCAAAGTGTTTGATGAAGGACAGCAAAGTTCAATATTCATACTTACTGAACACGCGAGGATTAAAAATATATTCCTCATAAGAATCTCCTTAAGAGGATGTCTGAGACAATAAACAATTATCAATAGGAAGCAATGTTGCTGCAGGATGTTACTAATCATACAGAATTTAAATTTCTAAACTTCAAAAGAAAAAAAAGCAGATATTATTTACCTAACAAAATAATTATTTATATTTAAGTAAATGTTTCGAATAAGGTTTATATTTGCTGAAGATAAAAAATAATTTCATAGAATTATTGAAATACATTACATACTGGACAAAAAACAAAAATTTTTGAATTCATTAATCCTTTAATGGTTTCTTACGATAAGAATTATCTCTCAAAACAACTTTGTGAAATAATTCAACCAAATGATGCTAACTTTATATGAAAATATAAAGACGTAAGTGGTAAATTTATTTCCTGTTGTGTTGACTATCTTTTATTGTGACTTGGTTTGCTTTGATTTGGTTTCTTTGTTTACTGGCATATCAACCTTAATGGGTTATTTAATGTCAAAGCCATGCTTGTTAAAGAACAGTGCTGATACTGTTTAACCTATGGATGAGAGATAAGGTGGTTCAATACCTTTCCCAAGCATTTTAGATTTATAGTGTAGTTAATAATGTAACTGAAGTTTAAACTCATTTACTTAGAGGCTGCATTTTGGCACATTAACCCTTTTGCCATGGTGACTCTTCACTTTACTTTAACTTATTATACTTGGTAATTATTCATTAGGTAAATTTTGTACTGTCATTAAAACCAACCATGGTTTAAGTCTCAAACACTTACTTGATATAGATCAATATCTCTGCTAGTAATTATAAACATATTCATATCAATGTCTGTTGCTAGTTTACTAGTTCGGCTTTGTTTAATGGCATATCAACCTTTGTGGGTTATTTAATGCCAAAGCCATCCTTGAGGAAGAAAAGCAGTGATACTATTCAACCCCTAAATGGAGGGATTAAGGGTTTCATATGTTTCCCACAGGTATAAGTTTAAGAGTGACCATAAAAGTGCAACTGGAGTTTGAACTTACTTATTCAAAATCGTTGTTCAGTAGTTTAGACATTAGGCCAAAGCAACTCCCACAGTAAATTAACTTTCACATTATTTGAGCATAACTAATTTTATAAATACAAGATATAATTTATATAATAAGATATAATTTTATATAATAAGATATAATCTTATAAATACAAGATATAATTTATATAATAAGATATCATCATCATCATGTCATGCTGGTTGCATGGATATCCCTGACTCTCTCTCGCCACTTTTCCCTATCATTCATCGCCTCAGGCAGGTCTTCCGGACAACATTCTGTATCTTCACATAGCTGCTGAATGTATGTTCGTGCTGGTCGTTCTGATTTTGCACGGCCATGTGTGGGGGTCCACAAGAGCACATCACTTATGAGTTCGTCCCTGCTTCTCCAGCAGTGTCCTGCGTGTCTGGTTCGTCTAACTTGAATAGTTTTCGTGATGGGAGGCCGGTGGCCAAGATACAATTTATATAATAAGATATAATTTTATATAATAAAATATAATTTTATAAATACAAGATATAATTTATATAATAAGATATAATTTTATAAATACAAGATATAATTTTCCCTAAAAATAATTTTTCTCTTGAGTTATGATTAGTAAATCATTAGGTTAATTAGGTTAATCTGATTTCTCTAATAAAATAAAATAGGAATTTTTTCGAGCTGTGGTTGTATCAGAACTACTGTATGGCTGCACTACTCAGACTCTAAAGATACACTCTGTGTATAAGCTGGATGATAATTGTACAAGGATGCTGCATGCTGTTTTTAATAAATCCTGGAAGCAGCACCCTACAAAATAGCAGTCGTACAATCACTTGCCTTCTTTTATGCAATCCATCTAAGTAAGATGAATAAGACATGCTGGGCATTGCAGGAGAAGTAAAGACAATCGTATAAGCAACATTCTTCTGTGTATTCCTACCCTTGGACACACCAGTATTAGCTGACCGGCAAAAACTTAGATTCATCAGCTTTGTGTTGACACTCAATGCCACTTTGAGGACTTGTCAAGAGCAATTGCAAATAGGAACAGAGGGTAAGTGAAAGTCAAGAGTATGCATGCTGTCAGTATGCTTTGATGATGATGATAATGATGAGAGCAACTTACTGAATGGTAAATCAAGTCTTTTGCAATTTTTAAGCTTTCACCTCGGACCAAAAATCAGAAACTTTTAGTTTCAATGGAATATTGTCTAATTGCACGCAATTCCAGATATTGTAGACATATATGAAGGAAATTCTATCAATATATTAAGAGTATTCTTTAGTTAAAATATTTCTAGATGGCATTTTTAGACATATTAGTGCATAAAGTACTCATTCTTAAACTGAATGCCATTTTTAAACGTCTCTGTCTTTGGAAATACATTTTTAAATTTCTACTCAGGTTAATGAAATTGGGAAAGTTTTTAACTAGACATGATTCCAAATACAAAAATATGACATAAGGGAATAAACACTATCATTTTACTCAGTGCTTGACATTTAACAAAAATATATTCATTGAAAAATTGTCCTGTTCACTTTCAAAACATGAGAGAAATAAATATCTTGAGAAATATATAAGTAAATAGACATCATTATCATACTTAGATTTAACCCTTGATAAAGATATACTCATTGAAAGTTATTCAATTTACAGTAAAAACCCAAAATATATATATATATATATATATATATAGTTGTTGTTGATTGGCAACCATAGTCAAGGGCGGCCAGAAGGCTCCCTTTTCAATAGCTACTACACCGCAGTGTAGGGGAGGACGCTTCTCCTTTCCCTGGATTGCTCCACTTTAACCTTAATATGTACCTTATATCGCTGAGTGTTCAGCAAGGAGGTATCAAGTATCATTTTTAAAGTCTTTGGTATGACATGACCAAGGATGGAACCTAGGCCTCCCGGACCATTGGCGAACACTCAACCCACTAGACCAATGAGCCAGTATATATATATAAAAAGAAGATGAAATACAAATAAATAAAAAACCTTAAACATCCAAATCATGTACTCTAAAAGTCTTTTACTGAGTTTCATGTTGATCCCACAATTGTTAGAGAGAAATTTATATGCACATAAAGAGCGATACAGACATAATTATTTTACTCAGATTAGACCCTCCTGTCAAAGAAACAAAAACGTAAGGCCCTGAATATGGACTCACCACGTGGTTAAGAAAAATCAATATAGCTGTCCTCCATCAGCCTGTGTCCAAGTCCTTCCTCTTTGTCTCCGTCTGTTTCTCTCTCACACTTAAAGCCAATGCTGAACCTTTTGAGTAATAAAGATGAGAGGCTTATATATTTATAAAGAATGTGTTATGGTTTTATCATTCCTTTATTATGGTCCTTCATTCATCATAGCTATACAACAAAAGTGGACCTGGGAGTAATGGCAGTGAAGAAGTAGTCCACATTCCTGAGATCTTCCAGCACTGGGACTTCACACCAGTATTAAATCTCTCTTCTGGGGTTACAGTCAGTTTTTACTGAGTTCCACTGAGTGGGCAAAAAGATTTTGATGGCACATGAAAGACTTTTTAGTTATTGTTTAACATGGCCTCATTAATAGATTTTGTTACACTGACCACTGGTTCTGTTTTTTTTTTTGTATATTCCTAAATATTTTGAAGATGTATTGCAACAATTTAAATATCTTGTTTAAACAAGCTTTTATCATATTAAGGTCTTTATTTTGTTGATTTTTTTTTACAAAATTAGATAAAGTCAGCCTGATTGACTTAAGAAGATTATTTCTGAAAAACTTTTTTCTATAAAATAACCTATTTATAAATACAATTGTTCATAAATAAATAAGTACTAAAGATTTCATTAAAATTGGATAATTAGTTGATTTTTGGTTTGTTTTTGAATTCTGGATGTTTTCACCTAAAAAATTTCTCAGACAGATTATTACAATAAACTATTTTATATTGTGTTTGATTTTTTTTTTTTGATTTTTTTTCATTTGCAATGAATTATAGTGAAACAAAACTTGTTCACCTAAATCTTAATAATTCTGTTTAATTAAATTCAAGAGAAATTCAAATGCACATTCTAAGACTTTTAAAAAACATAGATAAAACCTGAAACAAAAGTTTTAAAACAATGTGAATGTTTTTTTTTGAGTTTTGAACAAATTGTTAAGTGTATTTGTAAAAATTAAATTTAAAAATCCAGATAATCAACTAATTTCTAAATTGTTCCTGAACAATGGCATACCAAGAACATCTATTTTATAAGTGCTAAAGAATTTATTGAAATTGGATAATTGGCAGATTTTGGGTCAGATTTTGAATTCTGAATGTATTGGGGGGGGCTAGAAGTTTTCTCTTGCAAATTGTTATATTACATTGTTTAATATGATATAAATAATTATGTAATCAGAATTTTTTCCAAAATTTCTATTTACTAATTGTTCAAAAATTAAGACAATTAAATAAAAATTTTATTCAACTTTAGGGTTACTTTATGTTGTATGCTGTATTTCCGCCAAGAGACTGTAGAGATATATAGAATACTGAAATAAGATATATCTTTGTAGTCAAATCAGGGAATTCACCATACTTATGTGGTTGAATGTTGAGTTTTAACATCTTTCATTGCCTGTATATTGGAATAGATCATATTTTAGTACCCAGATAGCTTTTAGTAGCACCATATTTATCTGACTCACCATCCACTCATTAATACACAATTCAGTCTGCAGAGGCAAAAAGGTGACTGATCTTGCAATATAGCATTAAATGGTAGGTTAAAAAGTATTAAGTAATTCTCACTGCTAATTCAACACCCTGATATGGATTCTATCAAATATGTCTGGACTATTTTGGAACATGAATCAAGAACAAACTCTTCTAGAAAAATAAAGTTGCCTTATATTTTAAATGCAACTGGGTTGATATCCCAGATTGCAGATCTGATAATCCTGATACCTAAAAGAATAAAAACTATATATTTATCCAACTTCTCCTCAAGAGCAGGATGCAAGACAAGGTCAAATTTTAACAGAATTTTACTGGTTTGACTGAAGAGTTTTCCTTCTTATAAACTGGTTGTCATGCCAAGATTAAAAAGTTCAATCTGGAAAGTTGATTAATTTTCAATTTCCATAATAAGAATTTTCATTTGTTTAGATGATAGGAAAAAAAATTTCTACTCCAAAAAAAAGGAAAAAACAAAAAATCTGTTTAATTTATTCTTATCATGTCTGTATATTTAAAAAGTAAAAAAAAAAGTAAGCAAAGATGGCGACTGTAGTTGAGGGCGACCAGAAGGCTCCCTTTTCAATAGCTACCTGGCTGAGGTATTGGGGAGGGCACTACTCTTTTCCCTGGACTGCTCCACTTTACCCTCGATACATAACTTATATTGCTGAGTGTTAAGCAAGGAGGTATCAAGTACCATTTTTAAAATTTTTGGTATGACATGACTTGAGATTGACCCCAGGTCTAGACACTCTACCCACTAGACCAATGAGCTGGTTGATAGTGTTAAATTATTTGTATATTCAAGGTCATCAACAGTAAGCTTCCTACTGGAAAATGACTCTGGAGGGTATCAAAATTTCTCTCTAATGACCAATTCAAGCACACCCTGAAAGTTACAGGAATATGTATTCACCTAACCCCTCCACACAAGCAGAATATGATACAAGGTCAGTTTTTAAGTAGAGCTTAATAGGTTTGAATTCCTTCTTGACCAGTTGTCATACCAAGGTTAAAAGCCTAGTCTGCCCTATTATTTACTCATAACTGGAGGGAGAATAGTTGGATTCATAGTTTTATTAGTGTTATGTGAAATGCAAATGGCCAAATCCAGGGTTTGAACTCATATTGCCATGTCCATCCTCAACAGCAATAATCATAGCACAATAACCACCAGAAATGAATGACCAGACCTTGGAAATTGAGACATGAAAAGCTATCATCTGAAAGGCAAGGAATTACTTGCAAAAAAAGCGCTGAGCGACTTAACCTCCCCCTAACACTGATTCCATGTTCTCTATGATTGTCCTTATCAGCCATCTGAAAACGCATCGATGATCACCCTGTGATCCTCTCCATATTCACTAGTAAGTGG
The DNA here is from genome assembly GCA_963585895.1 of Sepioteuthis lessoniana. NCBI lineage: Eukaryota > Metazoa > Mollusca > Cephalopoda > Myopsida > Loliginidae > Sepioteuthis > Sepioteuthis lessoniana. Next base: position 36,210,745 of record OY757917.1, read on the forward strand.
AATGCAATTGTGATATTCCATAATATAAAGGATACTTCAAATGTAAAGCCTCTCATCTATTTGTTTGGAAACAAATATATATACAATGAGCATAATAGCACCATTGGATAGAGAATATTTCCAGCAATAAAACCCTTTATTTTCATATTGTCCCCACTATTGGCTCTACATTTTCACTAGCAATGAATAAAAGCCTGCATCTCATGCTTGGAAGGAGTCCATCAAAAAGTACTGCCTCTCATTTTATCCTATTATCCCATATAATCAGGGGTGGGTGTTGGTGACTTTCCAGTAGAAGTTGAATCTTCTTGTTAATAATCTATTTTTTCCTTATTGGCAGCTGAGTGTCAGTCTGACAAAATGGCATCTCATGTGAAAGCAGAAGTTTTTGTGTATTGCTGGTAAAAATGCATAGATTATGCTGGTAACTGTGGAGAAAAGTTGAGTTTTGTTACTAAAAACATGCTCTATCCAATTATGCACTGTGCTTTTTGTATCTGTAGTTGTCAATATTAAAAACAAATAGAATGCATTACTTTTGGTTGGTTGGTTGGTTGGTTAGTTGGTTTGTTTCATGGTGTATCAACCCTTTCCGTGTCATTTAACACTGAATAAAATTTCAAACAATTCAGTTTAGTACAAGTATAGTTTTTGTTTACAAATGGTTAAATGTCAAAGCAGTTCTATTTCAAACAATTCAGTTTAGTATAAGTATACAGTTTAGTTTGGTTTGGTTTGGTTTTATGGCATATCAACCTATATAGGTTATTTAATGCCAAATCCATTTTTATGTAAATAATCTGTTCTATTGAAAACGGTTCAGTTTAGGATAAGTACACAGTTTGTCAAAAACATTTCCATTTTCAACTATTCAAGCAGTTATATGTAATAATCGGTTAAGTGTAAATACAGTTTTAATGTCGAAAAACAGTTCTATTTGAAATAATTCAGTTAAGCATAAGCAAGCAGTTTAAGTGTAAGTACGGTTTAATTGTCAAAAACGCTTCTATTTCAAGCTATTCAGTTTACTCAATTCATTTTAGCATAAGTATGCTGTTAGTTCTATTTAACCCATAGATAGGGCCCTATCAGGTGCTACCACTCCGGGCCAGAGTGGACCTGTGAGCGATGGCAATGAAGGGGTACTCCGCATTCTCCAAAGCTCCAGCACTGTTGGAACCTCGCCATCAGATTGTTTAGTGTCATATCCAGGACACTTGTTAGGGGGAGTCTTACCCCTCTGCACAGGTGCAGTCAGTGTATTCTACAGCCCCATCTGACTGAGCAATATAAGTATACAGTTTCAATGTCGAACCAGTCCAATTTCAAGCAATTCATTTTAGCAAAAGTTCAGACAGTTCTATTTCAAACAATTCAGTTAAGCATAAGTACACAGTTTCAATGTCAAAAACAGTTCTTTTTCAAATGATTCAGTTTAGCATAAGTACACAGTTTAGTTCTATTTAACCCATAGGAAGGACCCTATCAGGTGCTACCACTCTGAGCCAGAGTGGACCAGGGATCGATGGCAATGAAGTGATACTCTGCATTCCCCAAAGCTCCAGCATTACTGAAGCCTCATCATCAGATTGTTTAGTGTCATATTCTGGAAAATCATTGAGGAAGTCTTATCCTTCTGCAGAGAAGCAGTTGGTGTAATCTACAGCCCCAGCCAACTTGGCAAATTACTTTTGGAGCTGTCCTTGTATATCTGTCAACTCAGAATAATGTCAAACCTAGAACTTGATTTTAGATGTCGGTGTATGTGAAAAATCAATCTAGATTATTAGGGTGAGTCAAAAGTTTTGCATTATTTTGGTCTGAGCAAGTTTGCAGCATTTATATCACATGACCAAAGCACTTCAATATCTGGTTGGTACCTGCTGTGGTTGTTAGTACTATGGTAGTTAACACATTGTTCACTGCTTCAGTCCATGTATGATTTGAGAACTACAGAGATGAATGCGCAACATAATTTAATTTTGGGAAATTATGATTTATGAATTCAAACAAGACTATAACATCATAGAAGCAAGCAAAAACATTTGTGGTATGAAATGTGAAGATGCAGTTGATAACAGTTCAGTAACCAGATGGTTTGAGAAATTTTGCACGGGTTACAAGAATCTCAACAATCAGGAAAGGTTAGATACCTCAAAAACTGTTGCTCTTAGTTATGGATTGGTTGGTTGGTTGTTTGGGTTTTATGGCATATCAACCTTTGTAGGCTATTTAATGCCAAATCCATTTTTATGCAAATAATCGGTTCTATTTCAAACAATTCAGTTTACTATGAGTACACAGTTCAAGTGTCAAAAACATTTCTATTTTGAGCTATTCAGTTCAGTCAAACAGTTCTAATTCAAATAATTCAGTTTAGCATAAGTACAGTTTCAATATCAAAAACAGTTCCTTTTCAAACAATTCAGTTTAGCACAAGTATGTAGTTTAGGTCTATTTGACCCATAGATAGAACCCTGTCAGGTGCTGCCATTCTGGGCCAGAGTGGACCTGGGAGCAATGGCAATGAAGGGATACTCTGCATTCCCTAAAGCTCCAGCATTACTAGAAGGTAACCATCAGATTGTTCAGAGTCATATTACTAGGACACTCATTCAGATGCAAAAAATGCAGTTAATATATTCTGCAGCTCCAGCTGACAAGGCAACCAAGCTATAGAGGCAAATCTGGTGACAAGCACTTGGAGAGTATCAAGCAAGTTTAGCATTTCACAGTCGAGTATTGCTCGTTACCTTCACAATCTCAGTGAAAGTATCCAGAGCTGCTGAATCGGACTTCAAATTAACAAAATATTACAAAATTTTGATTCATTCTAATAATATATTCTAATCTTCTACTCTAATCATCGGTTAGATAGTACGACCACTGTTCTTCTGCAAGGGCGCCTTTGGCATTAAATAACCCGCAAAGGTTGATATGCTATTAAACCAAGCTAAACCAACAAAATCTTGTAAAACTATTAGATATGATAATTATTTTTGATATATGATAATGGTCAGGGTTTATTGATTTAATAATTCATTATTTTTATCCTTGCCTCAAGGTTTCCACTATGTATCTTCTGTAATCTGTAATGTCAACAGAACGTTGCAATGGACACAGATGATATGTTTAATTCAATGGTAGATACCCAGGTAAATACACTGCCATGGAAAATGTATACGTCAAAGTGAATTCAAATCTCAAACGAGGTTGTTTGCATTTTACTATGGCAAAGACTTGATTTCAGCTATGGTTGAATATTCAGTCAAACTGAGCCCTCTAGCTTTGGTATGGTAACCAGTCAAGAAGAAAAACTCCAACCACTGATTAAAAATTGACCTTGACTTCCATCTTGCCTTGTGATAGAAGGGTTGGGTAAATACATATGGTAAATACACCTGGTGGTTATAAAGGTAAAATTTTGTGAACAAAGAACAATAAAGATAGGGAAAATATTGTGTCTAAATATTGAAAGAGTAAATTATAATAATAGTGAACATGGTTCAGAAATTCTATCATGGAATATTTGTGCATAAAGGATTAAAAAAAAACTTCAAGATAAAATATGCATAGATGTACCGTATTTTCTTGTCATGGTAATTCAATTCACAATGATATGTGCATGTTCTAAAGCAAAAACTAAATTTGTTTTAAAATGGACAGTATAAGCGATACAAGAGAACACTTAAGTTAAAGATATGATCCACAGAAATTTAATTATTTCAGGTTACCTATTCTCTTTTTATTTTTGGTTACCTATTCTCTTTTAGATTGAAGTTCAATTTCAGGTATTTTCTGAAAATTCAGTTATGATTTAACTATAAATTCACATTGTAATGCCATTCGTTCTTTGTTTTTATATCCTTACAAGATGTATTAGTTTGAAGAAATCGTACTTTATAAAACAAGTAAGGCCCCAAAATATTGCCACCCAAAATATATATTTATCTGACCCCTCTAAAGTGACACAAGATCAATCTTTAAGTGGAGTAAAGTTGGCTCCAGTTCAGAGTTTTCTTTCTCCCTTACTAGTTGCCTAAGCAAGGCTAAAGAATGCAGTCTGCCCTACTATTTACCAATAGCTGGAGAGAGAATAATTCAATTCATACATTTCTCAAGAACATTACCTCAAAATGAAATACAAACAGCTTCATCCAGGATTTGAATTCAGGTAGCCATTTTCTACAGCAATATCTGTTACACTAAGTATACCCCCTCCAATGTAACTGTGGGGGGTCCCCTAGGGCATAGTGCTTGATGAGCTAGACTGTGACATCATTATAAGTGTGAACTCCAATCCTGCTATTATATTCATTTTCAGACTAATTCTCTTGAGTAAGGTATGAACTCTTTATCCTTCCGTCAATGGATTAAATAGTACAACTACTGTTCTTTATACAAGGATGGATTTGGCATCAAATAACCCACAAAGGTTGATATACCATTAAACAAAGAAACCAAATCCAAAGTATATTTTCACCAATCCCTCTGCTTGAGAAGGATATGACACAAGATCAGTTTTTGAGCAGAGTTTAACAAATTTTAATAAAGAGTTTTCCTTCTCAAGCAGTTGCCATACCAAGGTTAAAGAACCCAGTCTGTCATACTATTTACCCATAACTGGAGGGAGAATAGTTGGATTCATACTTTTCCCAAAGGTATTAGTAATATTTGAAATGCAAACAGCCTCATCCAGCGTTTGAACTCAAGTTGCTGTGTTGATTTCCAATGTCAATAACCATTATACGACGGACTCCTCCAAATTCTAAGTAACACAAATCTGAAAAAAAATCTAAAAGACAAGTCTTATTAATTAATGATAAGCCTGAAATAATTAAGAAAACTGAATGAGGTGTAAGTAGATGTACATTAATTTCTGAATATAGCATTTGTTCTTTTCTGTACAATATATACCCCATATATAACCCAATAGATAACCTATACATCAAGCAATAGACTGTGAAAGAGAAACTAAGAGAAATAAAAGGTCATTTTTGTGTCTACAGATTAACATAGCCTATATTAATGGTACTGGTTTTAGGTATTTGCCCAGGTTGTTTTCAACTATCAGTTCAAATCTGTATATCAATAGAACTGATAAAGAGTGAAAAGTAAATGTGATAGTAATACTTTTTTACCTATAAGTGCTAGACTGAAGATGCCATAATTACAGCAATGTATTCCATGTGTGCATGTATGAGTGAGTATATATATATATATATATATATATATATATATATATATATATATATATGTGTGTGTGTGTGTGTGTGTGTGTGTATATATATATATATACACCCACACACACCCACATATATATATATATGTGTGTATGTGTGTGTGTGCATGTGTGTGTGTATGGTTGGTTGGTCATGTTCATGGGATGTCAATCCTTGTAGTATATTTCATTCCAAATCTTGTTAACACACACACACACACACACAAACACACACACACACACACACACACACACGCATATATATATATATATATATATATATGATTCATAAATGAATGACTTTTAGGTATCTATTTTCAAATGAGCCAGAGCTCATTTGTTGGCACACAGTTAAATTGTTTCAAGTATAGCTATCTAACACGGACACTTTAATTTGTACTCAGTTAAATGATTTCAAGTTTAGTGAACACTAAGTTTTATTAGCACACAGTTAAATGGTTTCAAGTATTGCTATTTAACACTTGTAATTCTAATCAACATTGTTCATTTGCACACAGTTAAACATTTCCAAGTATTGCTATGTAATACTACTAATTCAATTTAACTGTCCAATGGTATAGTATGATATTCAGGACACTTGTTGGAGGGGTCTTACTCTTCTGCAGGAATGCAGTTGGCATATTCTACTTTCCCAACTGGGAACTATGAAGAAAGAAACAACATGTCACAATTCACTCCAGCAGAAAATTGGAAATGGTATACTGTACTGTACTGATTGGCATTCATGCCAGAAGCTCCAATACAAAGATTTCAGAGTTTTAGCGTATCAATCTAAGAAGAGGGCAGAAATTTCGAAAAGAGTTGGAGAAGTCCAGTGGTGATTATGAAGGTACAGCAGCTCGGAAGCATCATTCTGATTATTCTCATAGTAAAGAACTGCTGAATTTGTTGGTAAGATGCAAGCCATTACTGACAACAGTTCCAGTGAATCAATCATATCAATAGCCAGAGTCATGGGAGTGTCTGAGTTTCTTATCAGGCAGATAGTGCATGAAAACATTCCTTATTTTGAATACAAGATAAGAACAGGACATCGAGGACAAGAAAAAGGACTTTGTCTCAAAGCTTTTGAACCAACTCAAGCACCTCCTCCACTAACTAAAGAGACAAGAAAAATTTCTGCCTGGATCAGATGGTGAACTCACAGAACAACTGTTGGCTTGCTCTGTCTCCACAAGATATACCAATATTGATGAAAACCAAACACCAAGTTCACATCATGGTGTTTGGGGTTATCAGTAGCAATGATAATGGTATACCTCCATTATATCTTCCCACATGGCCTCACACACAACTGAGAGGCCTTCATCAAGTGCCTGGAGTTGGTCGTGCCAACGTAAATCAAGACGATGGCTAGTGAAAGAAACCTACATCTGGAAACATGACACTTCACTATGACACACAAGCAGAGGAACCCAGTGTTGTTGACCACATTGCCCCTTCACATCTGGTCACCTAAATCTTCAGAATACAATCCCCCAGCTTATTATGTGTGAGGCATGGTTATGTGAGAGTCCTACAAAACTCCATGCAACACCAAAAATGAACTGAAGGCAAGGTTAATGGCAGCATTTACCAATGAAATTAAAGGAACCTTTAGAAAATTCAGCCAAAGATTCTGAAGTGATCTGGAGGCCATGGTTGAAGTCACTGGAGATTTCTTTGAATTAATTTAGTCTATCATATTTCAAGATATTTTCATATAATTTTGCTAAATTTTTATAAAGTAAGGTGTCAGTGTTATTTTCATTTTTGTATAATTTAGATCACAACTGACCCATTGCACTCTGTATATATATATATATATATATGGGGGGTTAGAAAAAGTTCAATTCAAATGACAAAGCCATAGTGAAGGCAACCCTTCAAGAAGTAGTTGTAGAAGACGCCCCCTCCAATGAGTAGAATAACAGCAATAATAATAACCCTTACTGGCCCTGGGATTTCAACTAGTGTCCAGTCATCAGACAAAAATAAAACAGGCTGTAACTCAATACAGACCCCACACTACTATTAAACAAGCAAGTATATATACACTAATATGTAAAGGTGCTCATGGTGTAATGGTTATCATCGGAGGAAATGGACACGGTGACACAACTTCAAACCCTAGACGAGACTGATTGCATTTCTCATAGCACTAATACCCTTGGGAAAGGTATGAATCCAATTATTCTCCCTCCAGATATGGGTAAATAGTAGGGCAGACTAGGTTCTTCAGCCTTGGTGAGGGAACTAGTCTAGGAGAAGGAAAACTCTGAATTCAAACCTGTTAAACTCCACTAAAAAAAAAAAAATTGACCTTGTGTCATATCATGCCCAAGTGGAGGGGTTGGTAAATATGATACACTAATATATCCACTCCTAAACCAGCAACCAATCGCCGTCCAGAGAATGGAGTTGCCTACATGTGTACAATGGAATGCCCCCATATGCCATAAATAACTATCCTTCTTCAGAGATCATGCAGATTGCACATCAGATCTAACTCAGTTTGTCAAGCAACCATGTGCTGACTATGATAATCTACTAAACTCGACTATTTAATAGTAGTTAACTCCAAAATAAAAACTGGAGAAGGAAGTTCTAGTGTCAAACCTCTGCTGACTTATAAGTATCCTTTGACTGGAAAAGTCTAAGAGAACGTACTCTGAAATATAACTTGCAGTTTGCATCATCACAAGTTATCTTGCTATTCTTGTGACTGGGCTGTAGCTCTGATGATACAGAGAGTGGTACAAGTATTGTATAAACATATGTCACAATAATATAGTGATATACAGATGTCTTCCTAACTTATGAACATAATCATTTTTTATATTTTTCCCAAATTGAATTAGTTATTAATCAGAATGTTTGAGTTGTAGTTTTGATTGTAAAAACATCTATAATCTTTCAAGATGCAGAATTCATCATATATATATAAAGTAAGTAAAGTTGGCAACCATACTCAAGAGTGACTTGAAAGCACCCTTTTCAATAGCTACTATGTGGTACTATAGCTTCACGACACCTTGTTGGCTGCTGGTTTCGTGATTACCACATGTGTCGACTGGTCTTTCTCTGTTTCTTTCCATACCCACATTGCTTTAAGATCCGAGGAAAGAGAAGATGGATGTGGTCCAGCTGATGAAGGTTGGAATTCTATTGTACCACAACTACACCAAGCTTTCCCGAGATTGCTCCACTTTACCCGTGATCCATACCTTTTAATACTGGGAGTAAAGCTTTTTTTTAGTTTTTGGTATGACTAGACATAGGATTGAACACGGTCTCCCAGGCCATTGGCGAACACTCTACTCACTGGGTAAAATAGTAGTATAGACTAAGCTCTTAAGCAATTGTAGAGAAACCAGTGTAAAAGAAGGAGACATTTTGAATTTAGAACCTGAGGACTGTTAAGGAAAATCTCTGGTACACTGGTGCAGCATTCTTCTCTTAACAGCTCATCCATAAAATGTGGCTGGTCCTAATCTTGCCTTACCCACAATAAACCTCTTCTTCCTTCTTTTATTATTATGCATGCAATCTGCTTATGTCTTTACTTGAGTGTATTTCCGATGACTTTGTAAATTTGTAGCTTACTTTTCGTTTATAACTTTGTGGTCTCATTGCTAGAATATATAGTAGTGAAACAATAAGTCTTCCTGCAAGATGCCTCAACGGATTTTTTACCTCTGCTTATATTTCTTCTCCAGCTGATAGTTCAACTCTCCCATTTTCCAAAGTTCTTGTGATGAAATTTAAGACTTCCTCTGATATCTTAAATATTTTCAGACATGGTATGCACTCACTCTCATTCATGAATGACAGATTAAAAGGGTAGCTGCTGTTTTTCCATAACTTTTCATGATTTGCTTTTGTCCTGTTGAAAATTTCTCAGACAATCTTTTACACAGTTGGTGAATGGTTAGAAGCTGTGATAATGTAACATGAGTATAATTTTTTTCTGCATAAGGTAATATCAAACCTTTCATATAATCCATCTTGATCATTTGGTTTCACAAATAAAACTATATTCTTAGAAAAATTTTATTATTTCATATTTGAAATAGGATTTCAATGACAGAGTGAAAAAAAATTACACTACCCATCTATATATACCCAACCCCTCTGCTACAAGCAGGATGTGATACAAAGTCAATTTTTAAACAGAGGAAAGCTGGTTTGAATTCATTTTTTTTTTTCTCGACTGGTTGGCACAGCAAGATGAAAGCACCTAATCTGTCCTAGTATTTACTCATAGCTGAGAATGAGAACAGATGGATTTGTGCCTTTACTATGTACAATACAAATAGCCTAACCCAGGATTTCAACTCAGATCACCAATTCCATTTCCTATGATGATAACTATTGCACTAAATGCACATCATAGTCATATATATACATACATATATATATATATATATATATATATATATGTTTGGTGCATTCAATAAGTTACCAGACTTTTTTTGTACAGCCATTTAAAATTGTCGTAGACTCTTGAAAATTCACTATCGTATGAGATGACTGACCATATTTACTAACCCCTCCGCTCGGGCAGGATATGACACAAGGTCAGTTTTTAAGCGGAGTTTGACAGGTTTGAATTCAGAGTTTTTTTTCTCCTAGACTAGTTGCCTCACCAAGGCTGAAGAACCTAGTCTACCCTACTATTTACCCATAGCTGGAGGGAGAATATTTGGATTCATACCTTTCCTAAGGGTATTAGTGCTATGTGAAATGCAATCAGTCTCGTCCAGGATTTGAACTCGTGTCGCCGTGTCCATTTCCTATGATGATAACCATTACACCACGGGCACCTCCATATGAGATGACTGACCAATTTTTGATTTCAGCTTCAAATCAACAGCTACAGTAGCAATTGGAATACACCCTACTAAAGCCTGATTGTCACAGCCGCTGAATTTCAAAAATGCAATCTGGATGTGAGGAAGAATGATATGCAATAAAATTCTGTTTTAAACTTTGAAAAAATGCCACAGAAACGTATGGAATGCTTCAGACTGCTTTTTGACCATCTTGCATGAATCGAGCATCAGTTTTTGAGTGGCATAAGAGATTCAAGGAAGGCAGGGAGTCTGTGAGGGATGATGAGAGGTGTGGGAGGAGTAAGGAAGTCAATACACCAGAGTTGATTGGCCAAAGGGTTAGGGTTAGGCTTAGGGTTACTATGTTGAGGTTTTAAGGGAGTTCAGGAAGAGATTCCTTGGGAAGAGGCCAGCACTCTTCAAATCTGGTCAGTAGCATTTCCACCAAGACAATACACCAGTCTACAACTCCATTGTTGTCACAGGCTATTTGACCAAGATGGGCATCAACACAGTTCCTCAGCCTCCCTAGAGTCCAGACCTTGCTCCCTGTGACTTTTGGTTATTCTTCCAGAAGTTGTTGGAGTGGTACAACAAGTGCATTACAGCCGGAGGAGATTATTTCGAAGGGGACTAGAGTTTCCTGAGTGTACTATCAATAAAAGTGCCCATACGAAAAAAGTCTGGAAACTTATTTAATGATCCTCGTATATATCATCATCATCATCATGTCGCGCCGCCTGCGCGGATATCCCTGACCGTCTCTCGCCATTTCTCCCTATCACTCATCGCCTCCGGCAGGTCTTCAGGATTACAACCCGTGTCCTCACATAGCTGCTGTATGTAAGTTCGTGCTGGTCGTCCCACACTTGCACATCCATGAGTGGGGGTCCACAGGAGTACATCGCTTATGAGCTCGTCCTTGCTTCTCCAGCAGTGTCCCGCGTGTCTGGTTCGTCGAACTTGTATAGTTTTTGTGATGGGGGGCAAGTGTCCGTATAGTTGGAGTCTCGTGGGGTGTTGTCGCCAGGACTTGTTTAATACTGCTCTCAACATTCTTGTGTAATTTCCGTCCAGCCTCCTCTCCAGCCGCTTCGTAAGCGTCCATGTGGTGCATCCATATAGCAGTATCGACACAACCGCTGCCTGGAAGAAACTGCGTTTCATTTTATCTGTTAGATCCGACTTCCATATGATCGAGAGCCTATCGATAGCTGTCCATGCCTTCGTCAGTCGTGTGTCGATGTCCTTCTCGGTTGATGAGACGCTGCTTCCTAGGTAGGTGAATTTGTCGACTAGTTTCAGAGAGGCTCCGTCTAGTGTGGCAATGTTGCCTGTTTGGTTGTAACACATATATTCGGTTTTGTTTGCATTGACATGTAGACCAATGCCAGCTGCAGCTCGTTCCAGACTATGTAGTAGTGTCTCTGCTTGATTAGGCGTATTCGCTAGTAACGCCAAGTCATCAGCGTAGTCGGCGTCCGTGATTGTTTTTGCGGGGTACCTTTTGCTTCTTCTCTTAGTCAGCTCAAAGCCATTTTCTCTGATTTTGTCGATCGAAGTCCTAAGCACATAGTCTAGACAGATGATAAAGAGGTACGGGGCTAGTGTGTCTCCTTGTAGTACTCCTGCAACAATGTCGAAGTATTCCGTGTCTCCATCTGGTGAACGTACTTTTACTTTGGTGTTTCTGTAGAGAATCATTATCGCTGCTACGGTTTCTTTTGGTAGGCCGTAAGCTAGTAGGATTTGCTCCATCTTCCCTCTGTGTATGGAATCGAAGGCCTTGGTAAAGTCGACAAATAGTAATGTCGCCTGTAAGTTTTTTGCCCGAACGCCTTCCAGGATTCTACGGATGGTCAGTATTTGTGAGGTTGTGGATCTATTTCTCCGGAAGCCATTTTGGTTTTTCCTAAGGATGTTTTCCATTTTGGGTTCTATGCGGTTTCGTAGTAGGGCATTGTAGATTTTGGCTGCTATGGATGTAAGTGTTATCCCTCGGTAGTTCTTGGCTAGTCCGAGGTCGCCTTTTTTAGGGAATGGAAGGATGCATCCCTTCGTCCATCGTTCTATCCTATTTTGACTATAGACTGCGTTGCATTGCCGGAGCAGTATATCGTCGAATTGTCTCGTCTTCCACACTTCTGGGGGGATCTCGTCTAGCCCCGCCGCTTTCCTATTTTTAATTCTTCTGAGAACCGTGTCGAGTTCTTCTTTGGTGAAAGGACCTAGTTTTACGTCTAATTGCTTACTAATAATTCTGGTGATCGGTTCATCCGTTATTTCCGGTGGGTTTCCTAGTAGATTTTTGAAATGCTGTTCCCACAGTTTTATTCTTTCTTGTTGGCTTGCAGCTTTCAATTTTGCTTTGGCTGTGCTCTTTCTTCCACTTACTTCGTTTATTGTTTGCCAGGCTATCCTGGATTGCCTATCTTCCACCGAGTCTCTAATCTTATCTATCTGATTTTGTGCGTATTCTGCCTGTTCTTTTAGGTATATTCCTGTTAATTGATGTTGCGCCTTTTCTAGTTCTCGTGCATTTGTATTTGTTGGGTTCTGTTGATAGTTTTTGGAGGCAGTCTTCACAAGTGCACGTTTTTCTCTAGCCGCTAGCGTTTCCCAAGGGACTCTATATTTAGTTCTAGGTTTTGTTGGAATACACTTTTCTGCCGCCTCCAGGTGCGCTTCTACAAAATTTTCATATTCGTCATTTGGGGTGCCTATTTCTACCTTCTCTTGTAGTGCTTCGAATCTGTTTCTTAATTCTAATGCATATTTGTCTCTAATATCTCTGTTGTTGAGTAGGGCCCAGTCATAGTGCTTGGTCGTGGCTTTACGTGTGGCGTTTTTTCTTAGGCTTAGTCGTACTTTGGCCGTAACTATTCGATGATCGGAGGACACACCCTCGAAGGAGGAGTATGCCTCGCAATTCATCGCACTGTTTCTCCATTTCCTGTTTATAAGGACGTAGTCTATCTGTGCTTTACTCTTATTTGCGTATGTGTAGGTCCATAATTTCCCCTCCCTTTTTTGAAAGTTTGTATTGAGGCAGGTTAATCTATTTTCTATCATGAAATCTATTAAATGCTGTCCATTCCTGTTAGATGTGTAGTGTAGGCTGTATTTGTTGTGTCTGTTTTTCCCGATTTGTGCATTCATATCTCCGCCAATGACTAGCAGGTTGTGTTTCGGAATGCTACGTACTAGGGAGGATAGATCTTCGTAGAAGGTGGCTATTTCGTTTTCTTCGCTAACATTGGTAGGGCTGTAGCAGGAGATAATTGTTGCTTTGGGGTTGCCATTAAACGTTGCGGCCATCATCCTAGGTTGTATTCTCTCAATGCTGTTCAGTGTTTTTAACGCTCTCGGTCCTAGAAGTATTCCCACCCCTCCTACCGATGCATTGACAGAGTTTTTCCATGCCGATACAGTCACCAGCATCCATCCATTTCCAGTTTCGTGATACTTGATATCTTCGGTGTGCGTGTATCGGTGCTCTTGTATGCAAATTATATCTATCTTATGTTCTACGGCTGATGCAGTTAGCTCTGCTAGTTGACCTATTCTATTTAGGGTTCTCACGTTAAATGTATGCATAAATAGTATGCATACATTTGGAAGTGATTCCGTTTCCAGAAGTTTTTTCACAGAGGTCAGTAAATTTGTTCTACTAAACTATTCATTTAAAAATGCACATTTGATTTAAAATAGTAATGTCTTAAATCTCAGCTGTATTATTGTGTTGTTTAAATGAAGAATGAAGACTTATGCGATTTAATTTTCAGGAAAACTTTACTTTTGGAAGGCGAACTTCTAAATTTGCTAACGAAAACCCCCAAAATTGCCCCCCCCCTGAAAAGAAAGGAAAAAAGAAAAAAAAAAAATCCAAAACACCTCAAATGTAGTCTAACACGTGCTAAAGACGAAAGCCATAAAAGAGTTGACTCCTCCTCTCTCTTTCTTTCTCTCTCTCTCTTTCTCTCTCTCTGTGTCTCTCTCTCTCTCTCTCTCTCTCTCTCTCTGTCCACCACCAGTTGACCATGATATAGGAGTGGAACCTTTAATATAAATACTAAAATTAGTAATAATTTAATCCTTCATTTGTTGAAATAGTATGCATACATTTGGAAGTGATTCCGTTTCCAGAAGTTTTTTCACAGAGGTCAGTAAATTTGTTCTACTAAACTATTCATTTAAAAATGCACATTTGATTTAAAATAGTAATGTCTTAAATCTCAGCTGTATTATTGTGTTGTTTAAATGAAGAATGAAGACTTATGCGATTTAATTTTCAGGAAAACTTTACTTTTGGAAGGCGAACTTCTAAATTTGCTAACGAAAACCCCCAAAATTGCCCCCCCCCCTGAAAAGAAAGGAAAAAAGAAAAAAAAAAAATCCAAAACACCTCAAATGTAGTCTAACACGTGCTAAAGACGAAAGCCATAAAAGAGTTGACTCCTCCTCTCTCTTTCTTTCTCTCTCTCTCTCTGTGTCTCTCTCTCTCTCTGTCCACCACTAGATAACCATGAAATATACCACAAAATTTCTTTGAATTTTAACATCCAGCAGTCCTGGACTTTAACTAAGTTAAAACTTAAGATAAAAAAGAGGAATTTTTTTTTTTTTTTTTTTTTTTTTTTTTTATTTATTTATTTTTTTTTATTTTTATTACTACCGCGTACACATGGGAAGCAGCATGCTGTACGTGTGAGTCTTGCGGCTTAACGCTCAAGATTGCCAGTTCGATCGGGGAACTACTGCTGCTCATCTATAAGAGTGGCTTCTATAGATGAGAACAAAAACAGCCATCGAAAGATAACCATGACTAGTACTCAAACCAGATCCATAAACCGCATCGCTCTTCGCGCGGGTAAAAAAGGGGCGCGTCCTGCTGAGGTTGGAGCCCTGGCCTCGGTGTTCGAAAAATCAGCTACAGAGCTCAAACACAAACATAAACTACTAAAATGCAAACAAACAATACAGATAGCGACATTTTCGTATATATATATATATATATATATATATATATATATAACCCATGGAATAATCCATGGTGGTAGAAGTATCCAGTAAAAATTTCCACTTTAAAATAAATTTTTCAATTGAAAATTAAAGAATTTTTTAATTCAAAATATTAAAATAAAAAAAAAATTCTCTTCTTGCCGGGAGTAATATAAACATACCCTAATGCTATTCAAATACTAAACTGTAATTCACCATCTGAAGAGGGTCATCAGAGACCTGAAATAGATTTATAATGACACCAAAGAATTTTTATTTCTATATATATGTATATATATATACACACACAAATATGCATACTGCTGAGTTGACTTGGGTGATGGAATATACAGACTGCACCTCTGCAGAGGAGTAAGACATCTTTTCTGAATGAATCCTGGAGCTTTGGTAAATGCTGGACACTCCTGGGAACTATTGACAAACCCATGAGCGACATTCTTCTATGAACTCCTACATATAGACATACCAGTGTTGGCAAAATCTTACATTCATCAGCTCTGTGTGGACATTGGATGCTGCCAAGAGGACTTGTCAAGAGTGATGACCAATAGAAGCTGATGAAAAAAGAGAGTCAATGAAATCCATGTTGTTGATTCACCTTAGAGATGATTATAATAAACCCATATGTATCATATATATATATATATACACACTCGGCCCAGTTGGCAGGGGTAATAGAATATGCTGACTGGATCTCTGCAGAGGAGTAAGACGTCCCATTCAGCTTTGGTGAATGTGGAGCACCCTTTCATTGTCATTAATCTCAGGTCCACTCTGACCTAGATAGTGGATGGGTAATAAAAAGTCATTTTTTCTACTTAATATCGTGTAAAATTTGACCATCAAAATGTCACTTGAACCATCAGAGTTGGTTTGGTTTGGTTTGGTTTGGTTTCTTTGGTTAATGGCATATCAATCTTCAAGGGTTATTTAATGCCATGTTGTACATGTTGAAGAACAGCTGAGTAGATAAGAGGGTTCAGAGTTTTTTTACATGGTCCAATTGAATATGAATAATTTTTAAACAAGTCTACTTGGGCCATAGATTAGACCCTAACAGATAACTGAGTGGATGTGGGAGCAATGGCAATGAAGGGGTACTCCACATTCCCCAGATTTCCAAAACTGGAGCCTCACCATCAGATGTTTAGTGTTATACCAGGACATGGCTTTGGGAAAGGGTCTTAGCTTTCTGCCAAGGATATTGTCAACATATTCTCAGCCTCACTGATTGTAGTAGAAGGAATGGATTCATGCCTTTCCAACTGATATTAGTACACACTGAATTGCAACAGCTTTGTTTAGGATTTAAACTTGCCTTGCCAAGTCCATTCTCAATGAAAATAAATATTACTCTACCTGCAACTCCACAGAAGTGAAATCACTTTGTCTTCAAAATAACTTTTATGGCACAGTGACTAATGTGTTGAATCGTGACATCGTAGTAAGTGAGTTCTGAAGAAAAAGAATCATTTATGGTACATTGGAGCATTCCATTGGGCCAAAATAGCAAGTCCATTCCCTTGATTATAACTGGTTTGCTGGTTTATGCGTGAGGAGATTCATGTATAAATACGGCTTCAGTTTAGTATTGTTGCAGGAACTGTATTGAGTTACAGCCTGTTTTATTTTTATCTGCCAACTGAACACTAGTTGGGATCCTTGAATCAGTAAGTGTTATTATTATTGTTGTGATTGTACACTCCAGTAATACTATTGCATTTATTTTTGGACTAATACTTTTGGGAAAGGTATGAACCCCCTTATTTACCCCAGCTATCGGTTAAATAGTACCACTAGTGTTCTTCTAGAAGGATAGCTTTAGCATTAAATGAACTCACAAAAGTTGATATACTATTAAACAAAGAAATTGAGCACAACTAATATAATTTTCAATATATTAATTGTTAAATTTAATTTAGCATATCAGACTTCCGTTGTGTTTGGTTATTGTTGCTTGAATAATTTTAACAATGATAGAAATGATAAAGAAATTTTCTTTTATATCAAAATCTTTCAGAATCAAAAAGAAAAAAAAAAGCTCCAAAATTGTATAGTGTGAAAAAAAAAACATCATAAAAATACTTTCGGGATAATAGATAAAAAAAAAAGATTTCTTTCCAGCTTCTCCTAAAACATGGAATTTGGTCTCAGTCCAAAAAGTTTTGAAAAAATACTGGCACCTACTTTTAAGCATCTTAACTATTATTCCCCATCAAATTCTGTTCACAGGTCCTAAAGGGCGGTAGACATTGTTGTAGCAATTCCAAATGTAACACATTTATCTCCTAATTTGCTTCAGACATTTTACAATTTGCACAGATTGTGAGAGTTTTCTTGTCTGTAGCTCAGAGAAACAAAAGACTAAAACAAATTGCAAGATGTATAAAGTAATCAGAATATTTTCCAATAAAATGAGGCAAAGAGAAATGAAAAGAAAACAAAAATATATCAGATTTATTTGAAACTACAAATATTTACTCCTTTTGTTTTAATTATACTCCTGTGCCAACACCAACAAACATTTTTTAAAACTTTAATATAATAAGAAAATGTTATTCAGATTCTTTTTCCCATAAGAACATAGCACTCATCTTTTAAAAAGTAAGCTGATATATTCTCAAAGTAATGAACAGTCATAGTATTTTTAACATTTTTTTTTTTACATTTGCTGGATTTTAAGAAGATTGAATCAACCATTTTTATGCGTAGTTTTGTAACCATAAATTAAACAAAAGTGTTGAAAGGTCAAGGAGAGCTGCCTGATAAAAATTTGCACCTCATGCAGTCTCTTCCATGCATGATCTCAAAAGAGGTATGTGTAGTGTATAGTTATCATTGTAGGAAAGTAAATTGGCAACCCAAGTTCAAATCCTGGATGAGATCGTTTGCATTTTATCACTACATTCTAATGCACCTGAAAAGGCATTAATCCATTTCTTCAATCCTACCTCAGCAATGGGTTAACAGTAGGGCAGATTAGGGTTTTAATCCCTGTGAACAAGGCATTTAGACTGCTTCCAAGTTGATATAAAATAAAACTGCAAATTATTAAAAGAACTTTAAATTAGAAGAACATTATGTGACCTAAACTGATGCAGTTGGTACTTGTCTGAAGAGATAATTCCAAGTTTTAGATTTTGAAGAGCTAATAAGAAGGAATCATTTTATCTTAACATAAATTAATGAAGTTATTTTGTAAATGATCATGTTACTACAACAAATTCAAGGTAGTAATTAAGGTGTAATACACAGAGAATTGGGAATAAGGTTATTAGTGTTTGACTTTATAACAATGCATTTGGGAAAGGCATGAATCTATCTTTTTTCCTCCCAACTACTGATCTCTTTACTCTTTACTCTTTACCCAACCAGTCAAGGAGAAAGAAAACTCTAAATTCAAATCAGCTGTACTCAACTTAAAAAATTGATCTTGTATTACTTCCTAACAGTTGAAGAGAGACTGCATGAGTATATATATATATATATATATTTATATTAAGGGCAGTTATCATCAGATGAAATAAACATGGAAAATCAAGTTCAAATCATGGACAATACTGATTGCATTTCATACAGCATTAATACCCTTGGTAATGGTATGAGTCCCACTATTCTCCCTACCCACCAGCTATGAGTAAGTTGTAAAACAGACTGTTTTCTCTAAACTTAATAAGGCAACCAGCCAAGGAGAAGAAAAGGTCTGAATTCAAACCAGCAGTACTCTACCTAAAAATTGATCTAGTGTTACATTTTGGCCATGGCAGAAGGTTAAATTGGTTGGTCGATTTATTTTATGGCATATCGACCCTTTTCGCGTCATTTCACGCTGAATTAAGTCATTTTCAAACAATTCAGTTTAGTATGAATACAGTTTTGTTTATACACAGTTGAATGTCAAAACAGGTCTATTTTAAACAATTCAGTTTAACATAGTTACACAGTTTAAATGTCAAAAATAGTTCTATTTCAGACAATTCAGTTTAGCATAAGTATATGTTTTTTGTTTACACACAGTTAAATGGAAAAACAATTAATTTCAAACAATTCAGTTTAGCTTAAGTACACAGTTTAGTTCTATTTGACCGATTGATGGGACTCTATCCAGTGCTACCACTCCAGGTCAGACTGGATCTGGGAGTAATGGCGATGAAGGAGCACTCCACATTTCCCAAAGCTCAAGCATTACTGAAGCATACCATCAGATTGTTTAGTGTCATATCCAGGACCCTCATTAGGGGAGCATGACTCCCCTCTGCAGAGATGTAGTCGTTGTATTCTCTAGTCCCTGCCGATTGGGCAAGCAGAGGGTTTGGGTAAATAAAAACTCAAAAAAGCCGGAAATATGATGGATTTGGCAACACAGTGCCAGTTATTTATAATGTAATAATAACATTTGTTAGTCCAGGTAAGGCAAAGTAATCAAAGCCGTAATGTCAGTACTGCTACTCTTGTTGGTTGATGAAACCCCATGGAATGCAGTCATTGACTGATGGCACCACTGTTGATTTGGGATGTTCCTCTTCATTGGATGATTACATTACTTATCAATCACTATTCTGGCATCAACCATGAGTGCCTGCAATGTTCACATCTTACAGTTTGTTTGGAATTTGCATATTCCCTTGCCTTTGAAAAAACCAAGAGTAGTTGTCATATTGAAGATAGAGAAACCTGTTTTTCAAGCTACATTTCTCATGGTCAAATGACATTAAATCCTGACCAACCAGGTACAAATGTGTCAAAAGAACCTGACATACAGACCAAATACTGTATCCCAAATCCATTGCATGGCAGAATATTAGAGACAATATGGCACTTTGAATTATGAATAACACTATGTAACAGAAATTTGTTCCTGGAAAGTATGTGTTATTTTTTAATTTAATTTATACTGTAAAAGTCTAGAAAATGGCCCTTATTTCCTTCAAATTTTGGTTTTATGCTCAGGATAACACTATATAATACAAATTTTGTTCCTGGAAAGTATACATTATTTTTTAATTGCTTATACTGTAAAAGTCTAGAAAATAGCCTTTATTTCCTTCAAATTTTGGTTTTATGCTCAGGATAACACTATATAATACAAATTTTGTTCCTGGAAAGTATACGTTATTTTTTAATTGCTTATACTGTAAAAGTCTAGAAAATGGCCCTTATTTCCTTCAAATTTTGGTTTTATGCTCAGGATAACACTATATAATACAAATTTTGTTCCTGGAAAGTATACGTTATTTCCTAATTACCTACATTGTTAAAGTATGGAAATTAATCATTATTACCCTTAAATTTGGATTTTGTTTTAAGGATAATGAAAATAATTGATTTTCTCATTAAAAACAAGCAATTTTACTCATTTTCATTTATACAAGAATATAAGAAACAAAATTTGTAAGTATTTTTACTAAATTCATACAAAATTGAACAAAAGTCTTTAGATATGGTTAGTTTTTTGGAGATTTTGATTGTAATGAGCATCAACATTGTATTCCATGATGAAATAAAGTTTTGCCTTTTTTTCATTCCTTGGTAGAAAACATGATTTTCCACATGCTTATGATCAAAGTAAATGGAAAAGACCTGTGTTGTCCTTCAGTCTTTGCATTCATATTTGACCAAAATATGATGGGATATTATATTTAGGAGCTTAATTTTGCCTCTGAGGGCAACAACGCCAAGAACATGATTATTCATGGTTTTTATAAAGCAAATATCCCCTCCACCACCATGACCTACTACTACTACTACTAATACTACTACCACTGCCACCACCTACCTACCTACCTATGTGTTGAAAAGCAAACAACAGTCAAACTACAGTAACATATTCTATCAAAGGAATTAAAGTTTCTTTGGAAAAGAAAATTAACAACAATGGCTGTTATTAAAAAGTATTCATAGAGCCTATAACTTGGACAGACTCCCAATTAATTTTCTCTGATATATTCAATTTTATTTATCATGATTATGTATAACATGCACCTCTAACTTTGGACAACAAAATTCTGTAAAAATAATTCTTATAATACACTGTAACTTTTTAGAATTTGAAGCAGCAAAAATTTAACCTAAATTTTGCATTTGTTCAACATTTTATCAATTAGTACTGACTAAAAGTAAGAATCTATATACAAGGTCAGTCAGAAAAGTAATGGGACAAGGTGATCCTTGGGAACTAAAGGTGAAAGATGGATAAGTGGATTGAGTTATCATCTACTATGATATCTTGGCCGTGTATAATTGGAATCTTAGCTTTCTGCAACTATTACATTTTTTTTTTTCACATGCTTTTGTTTACATTTCCTCTTTTGCATTCCTTATTCAGCAAGGAGCACTGAGGAACAAATAAACCTGAAATTTTTGGTTGGGGAAAACTAAGTTACAAGCACTTGAAATGCTTCAACAAGTGTATGGAGATAGCACCATGTCATGCACATGTGTTTTTGTGGGGCACAGGAGGTTCAAAGAGGGTCAAGAGGAGGTGAAACATTACTCAAGGCTTGGGAAGCCTTTAACGGCAGGTCTGAGGTCATTGTTGTTGAGTGGGTTAGGAAAGTGATGTGTGATAATCATTGGTTGACTGTTCAAATGATTGCAAGTTAGTGGAACATGAAAAAAGACAGTGTTTGGAAGATTATCAACAAAGATTTGGATAAGTTTGAAAAGTAATGGGACCGGGTGCACTGAGCATATTGCAGTTCCTTGCCAAGAGGAAAATCACCCTACTGAGACAACCTCCCTATTTCCCTGATCTTGCTCCATGCAACTTTTTTCTTTTCTCCATCATCAAGGGCACCTATTTTGAAGATGTGGAAGCAATCAAAAGAGCTGTAAAGACAGGTCTGAGGGGCATCCCAGAAGAACACTTCAAGCAGTTCATAGAAGTGTGGCCAATAGTAGGGAAAGTGCATTAGACTTGAAGGATATTGATTTAAAAGGGATCTCATGTAATTTCTTGCTTGGAATTGAAATGAATTGTTTGTGACACCAGTGCTGTTACTTTTCAAGCACATCTTGTAGTTTATATGATGTCTTAAAATATAGAATTTACATAGTATTCAGAGTAAACACACAGACATGTTCACACCAAAATGCAATAAACTTGCACTAAAAATAGATTCACATTAGGAGAAATAAACATACATTCCAGTGGATATTTCTTTGTAACGACATAAAACACACTTGTTTGGACTATAGATATAACTTACTTTTGATCATCCCGAAATGAATATGGCTGGAAAAAGTTGATTATATGGTTCTTGTGTATAATACATGCCCCTAACTTTTGGACAGGAACATCTGGAAAAACATTACATCTCATACACAAATAATTATAGTATGTTCTGTTTGTTTTACAATTAGCCGCTAATTATACATGTGCTTGTATATGTCGTTGGATGGATGAATTGGAGTTCAAACACACTGAGCAGTTTAAACTACACTAAACTGGATCACAAATTTGCTGCAGACTACTTACCACAATAACTAAATTAAAGCAATGGTACTTTCTTGTACATCCGACATATTGTAACTGTGTAGTTTTTAACTGATGCATAGGAGTATGTATTTACCAACCCTGCTGCTCAGGCAGGATGTGACACAATGTCAATTTTTTAAGTGGAGTTTAACAGGTTTAAATTCAGAGTTTTCCTTCTCCTAAACTGGTTGCCTAACCAAGGCTAAAGAACCCAGTCAGCCCAACTATTTACCCATAGCTGAAGGGAGAATAATTTGATTAATATCTTTTCCAAGGGTATGAGTGCTATATGAAATGCAATCAGCCATGTCCAGGATTTGAATTTGTCTCGCCGTGTCCATTTCTCACAATGATAACCATTACACCACGGGCACCTCCACTATGCAAAGGAGTATACCATCCAGTGTACTGCTGTCTCTAATTCTTTGGCATTTCAATTTATAAAAAAATAAAAATGATAATAGTCATCTATAATCTTAATAGTCCATAAAATAATTTTATCTGAACCACCAACCACCAACTGTCATTAAAAATGGCAAATCTTCAATTATTGGAACAATGGTCATTCTTAGGAGTACAAGGAGAATATCAATTCGGAAAAAAAATGGCTGGAGATGATTTTTTTCAATATTTACCAATGGTTGTTTGGATAAAACAGCAAACTTTTCATGTTAGATAAAGTTGCATGCTATATAGCAGCAGTTGACAACTTACAGTTCATTAAAAGGTTTTGATTGATGCAGCAGCAAACATTGGGATATTATGCTTGTCAAGCCCATGAAAAATTTTCACTTATTCTTAATGTTTCACATCTCATGACCACACTGACAGATCGTATAACACTGACCTCAGGTTTTGTTTGGTTTTAGATATTTTCTAAGTATTTCAAAAATGTACTGCAACAATTTAAATATCTCGTTTAAAGTTTTAATTATGTTAAGATGTTAATTTTGTTGAGATCTGATAAAATTAAAGAAAAAATCAATTTGATTGACTTGAGAAATTTATTTTCAAAAACTTTTCAATAAAATGCCCTATTCATGAATAAAATTGTAAAAAAGGATAATTAGCAGACTTTTGGTTGGTTTTTAAATTTTGGATATTTTTCGCCTAAATATTTTCTAATGCAAATTATTTCAACAAACTGTTTTATAGAGTGTTTGCTTTTGTTTTGCCTTTTTAAAAAAATTTTCAATGAATTTAAGAGAAGAAAAACTTGTTCATCTAAATCTTAATAATTCTGTTTAATTAAATTTAGAAGAAATTTAAATGCAAATTTAAAGATTTTCAAAAATATTAATAAAAACAAAAAATAACATTAGTTTTAAACTGATCTGATTGTTTTTT
Source organism: Sepioteuthis lessoniana (assembly GCA_963585895.1). NCBI lineage: Eukaryota > Metazoa > Mollusca > Cephalopoda > Myopsida > Loliginidae > Sepioteuthis > Sepioteuthis lessoniana. The sequence continues at coordinate 36,234,647 of OY757917.1, forward strand.
TTAGTTTTTAACAAGTTATTGTGTGTATTAAAGTATTTGTGGAAATTCACGCTAAAAATCCAGCTATTCAATTAATTTCTAAATTTTTCATGAACAATTCTTTTGTCACAACTTGTAAGATATGGCATACTAAGAACTTTTCTTTTCATTCTATTAAAAATAAATTACTTTGAAGTCACTGTTCTTCCCACTGATATGATGGCAGCAGTGTTGTCACTGACAGTGTGCTGCAAGATGAGTTTCAAGTTTGTTCCTCAGATAAGAAGCCTTTCTACCTTCAGTATGGGATAAAAGAAAATTTAAATAAAAAAGACAGTGATAAAACTGAATCATTTTTATTATTGCCACAAATTTTAATGAAAATTTAATAACTAATGAACATATATGAAGTGATTATTTTCCTTGATTATTTTTGTCAAAGTTCCCTTAGTTGTAGAAAAAGTCATAATTTCTAAAAAGAAAATTCTCAGAAATATATTTTTGATATATGGTGATTCAATTGATGAATGATGGCAATTCACATGCTTTGCAATATTCCAAAGTGACAGACCACAATCACTGTATGCCATAATTTGACCTTTTTTTAAGAACAGACAAACCATTAACTAAAGACTAATCACAAATTAGGATGTCAAAACAAGGAAAAATCGTCATGACTTTTTGCAACAGAAACTTTGACTACAATAATCAAGGAAAATAATCCCTTTCCAAGTGTGTATCTAAGCCACTAAAGATACATTAAATTCAGTGGCAATAATAAAAAATGATTCAGTTTTTCCACTGTCTATTTTATTGTCCAATACTGTATGTTTTGAAGCAGAGTGGAGGCCTGACAATACTGGAAGTTTTGATGGCAATCAGTGCTGTGCTGAATCTGTCAGCCAGAGACATATATTTAGCCAAGCAGCCAATCCCCATACCAGTGACTTGCCTCCCTTGAATGAGAAAAGCATTATTCTGACAGGCCTCTTTGCTATCCCCTTGGTCAAGGCCTATCGGTTTAATTTGGGACAGGAACTTTGAGACATAATTCAGTGCAACCCATGTTATGCTAGCAATTAAGAAGTCCTAGTCCAAATTCATTAATGTGGCCCCATATCTACACTTGTGATGCTAATACATATGAAGACCCAGGCAAATAATTTTTTTAACTTTAACTTAATTGAATTTCTTCTTTGAATTTTTGTATCTTTTACTATCTTTCAGGCAACTTTATAATTCCAAACTCCCAGAACTTTTTTAAAAATCTTTTTAAGCAAAGCACTGCTCTTGGTTCCTTTTGTAATATTCAAGGAAATTGACTTTTTGTTATTAAAATAACTGTAAAGACCAAAATAAATTGGAAAATATCTGGTGAATTTAGTAGATGAATGAAAACTTATCTGCCAAGCTGTAATGATTGTTCAATTCACCATCAAAGAAAGATACTATCTGTTGTTATCCTAATAAAATATTACACCCTCTCTTTTAACTATTTCTGGGTGTTTTATCTTGATAGCTACCATTAGTTCCTCTAATAAGAAGCAGTACTTGTTTGATTTCATTTCTTTGTTTAATGGCATATCAACCTTCTAGTGTCATGTAATGCCAAAGCTAACCTTATAGAAGAAGAGTAATGCTATAATTTAACCCATAGATGAGGGCAAGGATAAGGAGTTTCAGACCTTTACCAAGAGTATTAGTCTGAAAGTAAAGGAAATGACACAACTGGAGTTTGAAATTACTTACTATGATGTCACAGTCCAGTACATTAACCACCACATGACAAGGACTTCCCTCAGTTCTCTAGAAGGAGTTCATCATAGACCCTCTTTTCCTATCTCATCATATATTCAGTAAAGACAAGCTTTAAGTGCAGTTAGTTATGGTTCATTTTACTTACATCCCAATCTCTTGCATTTCCCATTGTTTTGAAATATTCCCTTTTCGTTACCCTTCCCAATTTGTGTCGCGCATCAAAGTGACTATTATAAACAAATGGGTGTAAATGGGTTTCATTACTTGTTATGGATATTTTGAGTTAGTTTTAGTACAGTGACAATGTTCGACATCATAATGATTATTCTAAGCCCTTAGAACCCTGTAGGTCCCTTCACACCCGTGGGTCCACCTACACTAAGCTCCTGGCAGAAAAATAGCTGAAATGTAGAATGTTCTAATCAGTTAGCATCCTTACAATAATGATCTGGTGGTGTACATGGTGTAACGGTCTTCATCATAGAAAATGGACTCAGTGACCCAAGTTCAAATTCTTGACGAGGTTGCTTGGGTTTCAAATCTTGCTAATACCCTTATGGGGCTGATTTCAATCAGCTGAATCCAATTGATGAGACTCACTTCGGACAGCCATAGTGTCAGCAGCACAGATTTGGTTTGGTGTGTCTCGTCACTGGACATACCTTGAGTCTCAGGGGGCCATCCCTCCAGGCTTGGAGGGGTTGTTTTTATTGCATGGCACCTGAGGTGCCCCTTTTTAGGGGAAGGCCAATGGGGCCTGAGGCATTTTGGGGAATGCCGAGGTAGTCAACAAATACTGCTAATACCCTTGGGCAAAAGTATGCATCCAATTATTCTTCCATCAGTTATGAGTAAATAGTAGGGCAGACTAGACTCTTTAACCTTGGTATGGCAACTGGTTTAAGAGAATTTTAGATTTTTCTAACAGTAAATTCAAAGCAGTTGTATTGCTTAAAAAATGACCTTTTAACATATTCTGCTTGGAAAATACTACATATTTACTATACCCTTCTACGGGTAAAGTAAATATGTACTATTGCAATGTACAAATGGGGATTACCTGGAAGGAATTCAAACCAATCAGGTATACATACTTTCAGGTATATGAGCAGAATGTGACCAAAATTAATTTTTGCAGCATTGTATAACTGGTTTGAATTCTGAAATTTCCTTCATTTTGATTTTTTAAAATCTTTGAAGCAATTTAGTTAATGCATATATCCGCCCTTGATTATCAGCATTCTTCACCATTGGATAATTTACCCTTGCTTACAATCAACTCATCATTCAACCAGTAGAAAACTTCATTTACTCTTATCATGGCAACTCAACGGGTTCTTATAGAAAATGTGCAGAAATTAAATTTTCCAGAATGCAGCAGCAACAAGAAGTCAGTTTTTGTCATTTCCAAGAACATCTTGCTTACAGGGTCCTAGCAATTTCAACCACACTCCACACAACTACACATACTTACTACTCAGTACAAAATGCTGAAAGCTTTTGTCACTAACTTAGAAACACATACACAACCAACAATGAAAGAGACTCTTTCTAAATATGTATGAATTTATCAATCCCTTCACATGGACAGTGAAGAAGCTACTGCCCTAATGCGCAGTATAAAATAATAAACAACACTTACTAGCTCGGCATTTCAGCTGGGATCTGGCTAACAGACAAAAATATGTCGAGCTGGCCAGTATATATGCATGCTAGCATAGCCACTCCTGGGCAAGCAGCCAATCACCAAACAGAGAATGGACTAGACTACCTGCGCATTGTGGAATGCCTTGATGCAGATATAATCTTCCCTATCTCATGCTCAAGTCTGTATTCACTTTGACGGATAATTCAACATCTGAACTAGATACAACAGAACTTCAACTGACAGGATGTGACACAAGGTCAATTTTTTGAGTGGAGTTTAACAGGCTTGAATTCAGATTTTTTTCTCTTAGACCAGTTGCCATACTTAAGTTAAAGAACTCAGTCTGTCCAACTATTTACCTACAGCTAGAGAGAGAATAACTATTTTCATAAACTCCCCCAAATACTAGTGCTATTGTTGTATAGACATAATGATATCAATCACAACAGTAATACAAATACATATACAAATACAGGCAGACTCTTTCATTTCGGATATGAATGGGTTTATTAATTTCTGGCTTCAATCCATGGCTACACGAGGAGAGAGACACAGTTCTTAAAAGTCTATGCTAACCATACAATGCTGACCCCACCCCAACGCGTGGTGCATCTTATAATGTTTAAGATCTCAATTCATCTCTGCCGATCGAGATCCGAAAAACTCAACCGCAAGCCTCAACGGTAGAAAAATCAACTGCTGTCTTTCAAAATCCTCAAATTCTGAGAACCATCTCTTCTGGGCATGACGTCATCCACACTCCAGCCCCATTTCCTGTCAGGGGTTTATTATGACAGATGATGATCGTCATATCCTTTCCACACAGGTGTAAGAATGCACCATCTGACTATTGCACCTGGACTAAGAGACCCAAATAGCACAAAGTTTTACTGGACTAAATAATAAAATATAATTAACAAAAAATGATTAATATAAAATCATTACCTTAATTATATAACCCTATGTGAAATGCAAACAGACTCATCTAGGATTTGAACTCAAATTATTATGTCCATTTTCTATGAAGGTAACCAAAACACCACAAAGATGTAAATCTCTCATAAACCTTCTCAGTTTTTTAGTAATTTTACACATATGTGTGCAGAAGTTTATTAGTTATTTTAAACAGTTTATCAACAATCTCTTTTTTTTTTAAAATTAATTAGTGGCATTTTTTTCTTTTTTATAAGGATTAAACAATTTTAAGCAAAACTTATTCATTTTTTAATTCCTATTTTAACTCAACAATCCCATTCAAGTAAATTATGCTATCTGCAATCAACTGTGGTCATATGCAGCTGAAATGAAGAGATCTTTAGATAATGTTTTCCGAGAAGAATTGATAAAATTCATTATAAGATCCTGTCTCAATTGAAGAATGAACTCAAGAATTCATGAGTATTTTGGGAATTTTATCAACTCCCCATATAACTTGTAAAAAAAAGGATCAGAGAACAGAACAACAGGACAAGTTACTTGATTAAAAACATAGATTTGTATAACTTTGTACATAGATTTGTCCATAAAGAAAAGCATTGCTAAACGTTTTCATTTTATAGTTATTCAGTTCCTGCTTAAGAGAATGAATGTTAAATCAGTTTAAATGCATAATACACTCATCTGGAGATGTTCAAACTTCTTTTAAGTTTTCATGTCTTGAAGAAGCAATATAAGATTCTATCAGGTCAATATCTGCATGGCCACTACATTGGCTTGATAAGACCATAAAAAATAGGTCCAGTTGGTTTGGTCTTCATGCTGCCTCTCCACAGTGTCTCTGGTTTTAGTGTGTTAATTCTTTCACACCTTATTTTGGGTCTTACCCATTATTACCAAATAAATTGAAGCAGCTACAGGCAAATAAACTATATTTTTCATAGAAAATATTCTATTTCACAACTAAAAATATTGAAACAAATAGAAAGATATAGTTGTATTGTAATAGCCTCATCCAATCTCCAGTGACCTTGGTGTTCAGCTGTGTGACCATAAGAAAAGGTCAATCATGAGAACTGTTTTTGTAGATGTGATTGACAGTCAAAAAAGAGAGTTAAGAATTCTTTTTTTCAAATGAGCCTGTTAGTTACCATGAGAGCAACAAGTAACAACCTAAATTTAAGGGCAAGTGAAACCACTCCTCCACAGGAGGTGGGCACTGATTTATCAAAGATTAGATCTTCAAGTAATTGACTTAAAAATGCCTCTTACTGTCTTCTTGCTTTTGAGATGTTATAACATTGGTAATAAAGTGAATGGGATTTTTGTTGATCACATATCAGACTTTTTCTTTCCTTATGTAAACAACCTCATTTCGCCTTTATCTTTTTTTTCCTTGTTTTTATTTCTTTGTCTCTCACAGCTTTCTTCAAGATGCCTATAATACTACAAATATATTATGGCAAATAAATTTGAAGCCAAAATACTTATTTAGTTACAAATGATAAAATTTTTCAGTTTTGATGCATCTTGTGGTGCTGTGGCTAACTTTTTAGACCAAAACATCAGAGCAAAAGAGTTTGAAATCCAGTCATACTATTCTGTTCATTTTCAGGTTGATACTCATGGAAAAAGAATGAACCCACTTCTTCCATAGCCCAGTCAGCTGGGGCTGCAACGTAGACTGATTGCATCTCTGCAGAGGGGTAAGACTGACCCAATGAGTGTCCTGGATATGATAATAAACAATCTGATGGTGAGGCTCCAGTAATGTTAGATCTTTGGGGAATACAGAGTACTCCTTTATTGCCATTGCTCCCAGGTTCACTAAGGCCTAGAATGGTAGTACCTGATAAGGGCCCTATCTATGGGTCAAATAGAACTAAACTGTGTACTTATGCTAAACTGAATTCTTTGAAATAGAACTGTTTATTTGTATAAAAATAGATTTGGCATTAAATTACCTCAAATGTTTGATATGCCATAAAACCCAACTAACCAACCTTTCTCTAGCTATTGATTAAATAGTACCACTATTGTTCTTCTACAAGGATAGCTTTGGCATAAAACAACCCACAAAAGTTGATATGCCTTAAAACAAAGAAACCAAACCACACCTATTATGTTCATTTTCAGACTTATACCCTTGGGAAAGGTATTGAACCCACTATCCCTCCCTAGATAGGTTAAATAATATCTTTGCTTTTCTTCAACAAAGATGGCTTTGACATTAAATATCCCACAAAAGTTGATATGCTATTGAACAAAGAAGCCAAAAATAAAAATATCTTGTAAAAATACTTAAATTTTATAAGCAAGAACACAGAACATGATAGAAAGAATAACAGCATCAAATAGACATGAAAATTAACACAAGTTCAAAAATTTTCAGTTTAAGAAATTTTGATTACGAAAAATCTCTTTAAAACTCTTAAAATCTTTCTATTGGTGTTATATACAAAACAAAACAATTTTAAATCTATCTGTTGGTTTTAGTGCCATGATTATTATGATATATACATTCTTGGTTACCATTTTATTTCTTTTGGAAAATAATGAAATATATATAAACTTATTGTTTTATCATTTGCTGTTCTTTATCAACCATGAGTTGTTAGAAGAGAAAAGTAGTTTGACAATATTTTTCTTTTTCAGGTAATATTCTACATTATGTACTGAAATTTTATGGGTGCTAATAATTGTTACCAGGACTGTACATTTTATCTGAAACAGACATGATATATATGTATTCTTTTTATGAGAGGAAAACTAAAGTATATGATGTTTCATGAAAATATGAAAGTAAGTCGATTGACTGTAGTCAATAGCTTCTTCACCAAAGTGTAGGGGAGTGTGCTACTACTTTCCCTGGATTATACCTCTTACTCTTGATCTGTTTGCCAAGTCAGCTGGGGCTTTAGAATATACCGACTACTTCTCTGAAGAGGGGAAAGACCCCACTTCAATGAGTGTCCTGCATATGACACTAAACAATCTGATAGTGATGCTAGAGCTTTGGGGAATGTGAAGCACCTTTCATTGCCATTGCTCCTAGGTCCACTCTGGCCCGAAATCGTAGCCCCTAATAGGGCCCTATCTATGGGTTAAATAGAACTAACTGCATACTTATGCTAAACTGAATTGTTTGAATTAAAACTGTTTGACTAAACTGAATAGCTTGAAATAGAAATGTTTTTGACAATTAAACTGTACTTACATTTAAACTGCATACTTATGCTAAACTGAATTGTTTAAAATGGAACTGTTTTTGACATTGAAACTGTACTTATGCTAAACGGAATTGTCTAACATAGAACTTTTTTGACATTTAACTGTGTGTATGAAAAAATCTATGCTTATACAAAACTTAATTAGCTGAATTAAAACTGTTTGACTAAACTGAATAGCTTGAAATAGAAATGTTTTTGACAATTAAACTGTGTACTCATGCTAAACTGAATTGTTTAAAATAGAACTGATTATTCATATAAAATAGATTTAAATAGAACTAAACTGTGTACTTATGCTGAACTGATTTGTTTGAATTAGAACTGTTTGATTAAACTGAATAGCTTTAAATAGAAATATTTTTGACAATTAAACTGTACTTATGCTAAACTGAACTGCTTGAAATAGAATTGTTTTGACATCAAAACTGTGTATTTAAGCTGAACTGGATTGTTTGAAATACAACTGTTTCACTAAACTGAATAGCTTGAAATAGAAATGTTTTTGACAATTAAACTGTGTACTCATGTTAAACTGAATTGTTTGAAATAAAACTGAATATTTGCATAAAAATAGAATTGGCATTAAATAACCTAGAAAGGTTGATATGCCATAAAACCCAACTAACCAACTAACCAATCCTGATGTACCTTATAACCCTGAGAGTTATGCAAGAAGGCATCAAGTACCATTTTTTGAGTCTGTGGTATTGTTGTATTGTCACACAATAACCATGATTAACTATACAAACACATATACATCCGAAATCATAACGACACAATAATAATGACGAGACGAAGACTTCTTTAAAAAAATATACCTCTCACATTATTTGAAAGATTGTGTGTGAGAGGGAGTTGGAGACCGAACAGAACTGCAATATATTGACCCCCACTCTTATGGCCATCAGCGTTGTGTCTTTCTCGTTCTCCAGGACTGCCCAACTGGAGGCCTGGGGGCCCACTCTGCTGGGTGTGGGCTTTCTCTACCGTGTCTTGTCTCTAACTCATCTGATCTACAACTAACTGACTTCTTGTTCTCACCGAGTTATATAATAGTTCAATCGCCCGCTCAACATCTTTGGAATGGCATGTTTGATCGTCATCAAGCAGAAATAACTGTCATGCAGTTCACAGGTCACTCTCTTCTGGTGCATCAGTCTATGACTCTACATGGGATTTTACCTTGTCCCATATTGTCAGCCAAGCCCGCCTACGCGATTTCTTCCCATAACTGCCATTGGAATGTGTCACTTCCTTCCGGTGCATCACCTTGGAATGGCATGTTTGGCCGGGTCGAAAGTCAATATACAACAGTATGACTTGACCTGGAATTGAACCCTGTTCTCCCAGACCATTAGTGAATACTAAAACGATTATGTCAATGGGAAATTATCATATAAAATTTATTGCTGTATTCTTTCAAACAATTGTTTAAGAAGCAGTCATAAAATTATCTGTGAACTTTCAATGCTTTTTTATATGAATCCTATGAAATGATTTATTTGGTTTAAGTTTCTTGTTTATTCCTACCCCCACTAATGAAGTTTGAGATATAGACTGATCTTTAATATTGAGGTATTAATTTAGCAACAATGCAACATATTGATTTTAATTGATTTCTTGTTATTTTGCTGACTTTATGCTTTTTCAACAACACTGCAAATGCTTTACTATAATTCACAATGATTTTGAATATTATCTCAAACAGATCTATTTGACTTGTAGATGGGATGGCAAACCTGCTCAATGTCTTTTTAGAAAATTAAACTAAAGAGAGCAGACAATCTGGTGCTTCTTACAAATACACCTGCTCAAGCTGAATCTCTGCTGTATAGTCTGGAGTAGGCAGTGCCATCTCCTCAATAAAGGGTAAGTAAAGTTGGTGAACTTAGTTGACGATGACCCAAAGGCTCCCTTTTCAATAGCTACTACACTGAGGTGTAGGCAAATTTAACAAACCCCTCTGCTCGGGCAGGATATGACACAAGGTCAATTTTGAATTCCGAGTTTTCCTTCTCATAGACTAATTGCCTCACCAAGGCTGAAGAACCTAGTCTGCCCTACTATTTACCCATAGCTGGAGGGAGAATAATTGGATTCATACCTTTCCCAAGGGTATTTGTGCTATGTGAAATGCAATCAGTCTTGTCCCGGATTTGAACTTGTGTCCCCGTGTCCATTTCCTATGACGATAACCATTACACCACAGGTACCTCCTGAGGTGTAGGGGAGGGTGCAACCCCATTCGCTGGATTCCTTTACTTTATCCTTGATCCTTACCTTATAGTGCTAAGTGCTAAGCAAAGCAGCATCAAGTCCCATTTTTTGAGTCTTTGGTATGACTTGACATGGGATTGAAACCTGGTATTCCGGACTATTGGCAAACATTTTACTCATTAGGCCAAAGCTGCTGAAATTAGTAGACCAGTTCATATATCTCAATAGCAATATCTCATCTACTGAAAGCAACATCAACATGCACATAGATAAAGCAAAAGTTGCTACAGACAGGTTAACGAGCATATGGAAATCTGATCTTTCTGATAAAATAACACTGGAAGTCTTCCAAACTGTTGTTGTGTCAGTACTACTGTATAGTTGCACCACTTGGACTCAGACGAAGTGATTAGAGGAAAAACTTGATGGGAATTCCATAAGGATGATGTATGCTGTTTGAAAACAGTCCCTGGAAGCAGTACTAAAAAACAACCGCTGTACAGCTCCTCAACTCCTATCACACAAATCATCAAAGTAAGATGAGCGACACATGATGGGTACTGCTAGAAAAAGTAAGGACAAATTCATAAACACATAAACACTATTCTATGGACTTCTACACATGGACACACCAGTTCTGACCAACCAGCAAAAACTCACATGCATCAGTTCAGTGTAGACACTGGATGCCATCTAGAGGACTTAACAAGTGCAATGACTGATAGGAATGGATGGCGAGTGAGAGAGTCAACAGAATCTGCACTGTCAGCATGCTCTGATGATGATGATGATAATGATATGATAATTTAAGGTTTTTTTCAGTTACCAACAACTTGACTAAACAGATTAGAGTTGAAGAGACGTATAGACCGTTATATCAAGATATTTCTTTTCCAAAAAGCAATAAGAAAATATGTTTTAAGGATTAGCCAGCATGTCTTTTAGTGTATGTGCAGTGTTATCTACCTTTAATAAGCACACACACCAGGGGGTACTAAGGTTCCTGTTGTTACGAGCAATGAGGCTAATATAAAAGCTCTTGGGTGCCACCCATTCTTTCTCTTTTATCTCAACCCTTGACAAAACTCGGACACAGGTACTTACATCACTGCTACATGCATGCTTGTATTTTATCCATGCAGACCCTAGTCGCAACTTCACAACTTCATAAATTCACAAGTATGTAAAGTAAGTAAGTAAAGTTGGCGACCATAGTCGAGGGTGACCCGAAGGCTCCCTTTTCGATAGCTACTACACCAATGTGTAGGGGAGGGTGCTACTCCTTTCCCTGGATTGCTCCACTTTACCCTTGATTCGTACCTTATAATGCTGAGTGTTAAGCAAGGAGGCATCAAGTACCATTTTTTGAGTCTTTGGTATACTCGACCTGGGATTGAACCCAGGTCTTCCGGGCCATTGGCGAACACTCTAACCGCTAGGCCAATGTCCGGTAATTTACTTTTATTACACACTTCCTTAGACTACAGCTGAGAACTATTTCAGAGAACCTTATCCTAAAGACATATTTAACAACACTTTGCATATACCTATAGGAACACCATCACAAGAGGTTTTTTTTGTCATCCATACAATTCTTCCCAGATGAACCCATATACTCTGGATTCTTCATTACAATAGATATTATCTTGTTATACCTGTGTTGGCTGCATGTCTGGAAAAAAGAATTAACATTTCTCCATTTCATATTACTGTTAGCTACTACTAGTTTCAGTTTTCAAAGTAGCAGGTTTTAACCCTAGTGGTAAAGAGTTCTGTCAAAGGGCAGGTAACTTAATACCTCCTAGGTAAGTAAGTAATGCAAAGTTGGCAACTGTAGTTGAGGGAGACCAGTACCTCATAGGTAGCAAGATAAAAAACATTAGTTTTTGATGTAGAATAACAGTAAGTGGGTAAAGAAAAAGATTAAAAGATATGACAGGAATAGAGATATCAATAGCATATAAAAAGAGAAACAATTTAGTTTGGTATCACTTTCTTTGTACCCATAGTCCTGGCTGGTACTATTTAACCCATAGCAGAGGAGATAAAGTGGGCTCATACCTTTCCAAGGTGTACTCGTTCAGAAGAGCATGTAATTGTCTGACTGGAGTTTGAATTAAATTACTTGTTTATAATACAGAAAATATTGAATGTATGCTGTAAGATGCTGTAATAAGCTCTTTCAGCTCATTTAAGAATACTGATTGAAAGAGTTTGCTGTTGAGGAAGAAATCAACTTCAAACAATGGGAATCAACAGATCATGCAAAACTTGTCACTCATTTGATGTCCATCCATGATTTTAAAAAATAACAAGTGAAATCAATGACCTATCTAAATATTCCTTTCATTTTTAAAGTAAACAGTGAATACCTTTAACAGCTAAAGAAAAACCTTATAAAGATACAATGCATTATTGCTGACTTTGGAGCAAATCACACATTTTCACTACAAAATGAAATTCAAAGTTACCACTGGAACAAGAGAAAATGTTCTCTTCACCTAGTACGTATTAATTGCAGAACTAGCAAGCTAAATTTTCATATTAATTGGAAAGCGAATGTAATAGTGTGACTGGAGTTTGAACTCATTTACTATGATATCACAGTCTATCACATTATCCACTACACTATGGGGACTTTTCTGCTGGAATTTAAAAGTTGAGTATATTGCTAAAGTACTGTTGTCATGTCATTGCTGTAATCAGTATATAAGAAGAAGGCTGCCAAGAATAATAAAGTATTGCTGATGTTGAAAAACTATGTACTTAAGTGGACTAGTCTTTTGGTATCATGAAACAGGTAAGTTTCGGCCAAAAAGGAACTCTACCAGAAAATGTAGAAATAATGAGACAATAAATTTCTTCAGCTTCAGTGCCTAATGATGAAGTTTGAAACATAAGATTGACCTAAAACAGAATCAGGGTTCCTAAGTTTCAATTAGAGAAAACAGAAAGAAAGAAAAAAAAAAGCAAAGAAGGAAATAAAGTAGATGTTGCTATCACTTAATGCCTGTTCAGTTAATATGATTAAGAGCTATCTTGTAATGTTCTTTCACTTACAAAGAACCTTTTTATGATAGAATAGATTTCAAAGTGAAGCACTTGCCATAACTAGAAATAAAATAAAAGTTTCTTTAAAGATAAGAATAAACTTCAATGGAAAAAGATCCAGTGTTTTTATATAATTTTAAATGATAATTTCTATCCTATCATCTAATTTATTTTCATCTATGATAGCTTTGGTCTTTATGTATGAGTTATATAATTTACTGAAAATGAAACATTTCATCATATATATATATATATATATATATATATATATATATATTACAACAGTATATGGTTATCACTATCTCACTTGGTGGGTTAGTGGTAGACCAAATGCAGTATAATTTGGAGAGTGCTCAATATCTGGTTCGGTTCAGTTACTTTGTTTAATGGCATATCAATCTTTGTAGGTTATCTAATGCCAAAGCCATTCTCCTAAAAGAACAGTAGTGGTACTATTTAACCCATAGCAGGGAGGATAAGAGGGGTTCATACCTTTCCCAAGGGTATTTGCCCGAAAGTGAACGTAATAGCGAGACTAGACTATGAACTCGCTTACTACGATTCCACAGTCCATCGCCTCAATATCTATGATAGAGCTATTACATAATATATAATAAACAAATATATATTAGTTTTTATATACATTTAATAGCATGGGTGCTTATCTGAAACGACTGGTTTTATGCTGTTGATACACAGCAATTATCAGGCAGAAAAAGATTGATAATTGCTGCACAGCATGAAACCAGTGGTCGTAGATAAGCGTCCATGCTATCAAATATATATATAAAAGCTGATATACATCTATTTATTATATACATATATATATATATATATATATATATATATAACAACAGTAAGAAGAAACAATATAAAAAACAAATTTTGGTGATATAATTAAAGTGTGCTGATTGATGCAAGCAAGAAGAGCTGCATAAAAACTAAGGATTGCCTATTTTCTTATTACTGTAACTAAAAGTAACACGTGTTTGAGTAGTTATATAAATATATATATATATATATATATATATATATCATATTTACCCAACCCCTCCTCTCGGGCAGGATATGACACAAGGTCAATTTTTTAAAGTGGAGTTTGACAGGTTTGGATTCAGAGTTTTCCTTCTCCTAGACTAGTTGCCTCACCAAGGGTGAAGAACCTAGTCTGCCCTACTATTTACCCATAGCTGGAGGGAGAATAATTGGATTCATACCTTTCCCAAGGGTATTAGTGCTAAATGAAATGCAATTAATCTCGTCCAGGATTTGAACTCGTATTTCTGTGTCCATATCCTGCAACGATAACCATTACACCACTTGCACCTCCTCCTTATATATATATATATATATATATATATATATATATATATATATATATATATATATATATATATATATATATATATATATATATAAAAGTTAAGACAGATGACTGAATGAAAACTTAGTAGTTGAAATTAACAACTTGTTGATATTTAATGTTTCCCAGGCGACACATGTATCAAAATAGAAATCATCATAGAAAATACATAAAATACAATTGTATATCAACAATTCATCAAGTGTTCATTTGCTTGTTTGGGTTTTATGGCATATCAACCATTGGAGGTTAATTAATGCCAAATCTATTTTTATACAAATAAACAGTTCTATTTTAACCAATTCAGTTTAGTATAAGTTTACAGTTTAGTTCTATTTGACCTATAGATAGGGCCCTTATCAGGTGCTACCACTCCGAGCCAGAGTGGACCTGGGAGCGATGGCAATGAAGGAGTACTCAATACTCCCCAAACCTCCGGCATTACTGGACCCTCATCATAAAATTGTTTATAGTCATATCCAAGACACTCATGATGGGGTCATCTTATCCCTCTGCTGAGATGCAGTCAGTATATTCTACAGTCCCAGCTGACTAGGCAATCAAGTGTTCACTTTCCTCTGGTTTTTATCTTGTATTTTTATCTGTTATTTACTAGCAATAATCATTTTTTAATCAGTTATTTGCTCATAATAATCTTTTTTTTCAGTTTGATTTGGAGGGGGTTTTATAGCATATCAACCTTTGTGGGTTATTTAATGCCAAATCATGTGTATATATATATATATATATATATATATATATATATAAACTGTAAGGGAATAGTTTGTTGGTAACTTTTTTTTAAATGAGTTGTAAGACCTCATTCATTTGTACACAGTTAAATGTTTTTAAATATTGTTATCTAATACCAATAATTCTCTTTAATATTTATCATTTGTTTGCACACATTTGTTTTGAGCATTGCTATTTAACGATAATAATTCTATTTATCAAGTATTTATATGTAATAAAAACAAGTAGCACAAAACTGTATGCTTTCAGGTGACTAATAATAATCCTTATGAAATGATGGAAAAGATGTGTTTGACTGCTCGATGGGACCCTAACAGGTACTACCACTTAAAGTCAGAGTGAATTTGAGAATCATCATAATGAAAGGGCACTCCATATTCCTTAAATTTCAAGACCAGAGCCTCACTAGAACATACAGTTTAATGTCATACCCAGGACATTTGGTTATAATTGTTAATAAATGGTATAAGTACAAACCAGCATCTGTCATGAAAAATGAGACACACAAAAGTCTCTGGGATTTTCAGTTATAAATGAATTTTCTAATCTTAGCCAGAAAACCAAGCTAAGTTTTAGTCAGCCAAGAAAAATTGAAACTATAAATGGCAGATTTTATTGTTCCAGAAAATCACGGAATAAAAACAAACAAAAGCAAAAAAACTGGTTATATGCCTGAGAGTTAAAAAAGTTGTTGAATATGAAAGTGACCGTGTTACTAGTCATTGCTGGATCTCTTGGAACTTTTCTAAGTTCTTGGAAACCCCAAGAACTTGGAAAAGAGACTGAAGGACTTGGAGATCCAAGTAAAAACTGACACTGTCCTGACCACAGCACTGCTGAAATCTACGAGGATACTAAAAATAGTCCTGGAGAGCTTAGAAGTTGATGTCAATCAGACTTCAGGCTGCCTTATCAGCAGGGTTCAGAATATTCTGTGTCACCTGCAGAGACACCCTCTAAGCACCCAAAAAGAATATCCTGGGTATGATACTAAACTAAATCTGATATTGAGGCTTCAATTATGGAAAAATGTGAGTGAGGAGTAGACCTTAAATGTTATTCACCCTGGACCATTCTGACCCAGAGTAATAATACCTGTTAGGGTCCCATCAATTGATCAAATAGATTAAAAATTATTCATATTCACTTGAGCTATGGGTAAAAAACAGTCTCTTAAAATCAACTAAATGAAAAAGGAAAATATGAATGCAATTCTCTAATTTCTAAAGCATTAAATAACTGCAAGTGATTGACATGCCATTAAAATCAATCAATCAATCAACCAATCAGGCTTCAGAGAGGACCACTTGTCACTTTAAGTGTGAAAAACTCATGAAGTTAAAATAATAATAATTATATTAAACTTGCTGACCATGTTTATAATGAATATTTCTAAATTAATATCTTATTGAATCAATCATAATGAAAAAAACAGTATTGTAAAATGTTTACTCCTATTTGATTGGTTTTGCAAGTGTCCAAGAGAGAGAGAGAGAGAGAGAGAGAGAGATGTTAGGAATGTAAACAGCAAATCAACAATGAGAGAAAAGTGATATCTTGATATAATGACAAAACAATCTTGAAATACACAAAGACAATCATGACAACAGACTCAGACACTACTTGATTAAAACTAGTTATGATGGTAATTTAAAAAAGGTGTTTGCTGCCACATTGGAATGTTTGTTTATCAGAACTAAAAAAAAAAGACTCATTTATTGCTATCAAAATCTCTCTGATAATCTCAGTGTTTTATGCTTTATTTTCAAAGCTAATTGATTAGTGGAGTACTTGATGACATTCACATATTCTATAGTGCAATTCTCTTTTTTGCAATGAATGGCTTTTATGAAGAAATGGTACATTGAGTCTATTTAAAGTGGTGCAAATGACCAATACAAACTTATCAAAGATATTTTATTTTCAGCCTACATGTAAATTTTAGTATTAAAATCATAATGTGCCAAATGGATATTGCACAAAGTCTGTTGTGGTTAAACTGTAAGCATATAAAGGACTTGTAGAGAAATAGACTGTAACAATACTAAAATTAAATGTGTCAGTCAATTTGGTTCAATAACCTATCCTTTCCCCCTTTCTTCGTAGCACATAGAGAGAAGAAAGAAAGATAAGAGAATGATTAAAAGGAACAGTTTATTTTGATGTTCGGTTGGTTCAATTTTTTTAATGCCATATCAACACCTTTATGGTTTATTTAATGCCAAAATTTTATTCATTTGTAAATGTTTGATTATAATAATAACTACGTTTTTAATGTTCCATTGCATTTTTGTTATATACCCTACTTATGAACATTAATGGGTATGTCTCATTCCTCATAATTATGGTGGACAGTACTGTGAGGAGGGAAAATATGCTGACTAAGTATTCAGCGCTAGCAGTGGGTACCTTCTCCACGCTGCAGGTGAGTATTGTATTTAGTTAATGTTATAAAGATTACCATTTCATTTTGAAGCCTTTTAACTGCTTGCGACTGGTCCTGTCTTTCTCACTTGCCATGTCAATACACTGGTTTGCTCAGTCCTAATGTGAAGCAATAAATGCAATAACAACAACAATTCTGGGATTACTCCTTCTATATCAGTTCTGGCTGGTCGAAATTTGCATATGTCACAAACCCTGTCCCACCAGAGATAAGACGTGTGACCTACAAACTGCACCCCCAAGGATGCTCATGCTTCCGTTTTTTTCTATACTTCCAGCACTCCACATACAAGACACATTCGCACTCATTTTGAACTTTGAGTTAGGCCATTTTGCTCCTCACTTCTTGCTTCTTTCTTTCATTCTTCCTTTTGCTGTTGCAATGAAAGGAATTCATTCCACACTGCTTTGTTGTCACATTTCATTTCTCTTGTTCATCTGGCTCACCACCTCTTTTTTATCCAGCAGGGGACGGTTGCTAGATTCACGTAAACATCGGTTGTTCTGCTTGCAAATAAAGCACATCACTCATTATCTTTTTGAATGATGAACCTCGGTTAGCTCATCAAAGGCAGCAGTCTGCAGGTTCTGCCTTTTAATTTCACTACACATTTCCAACAACTGTTTTGGTAATTTATCTTTCAGTAACCTTTTGTTAGGTTACAACAATTTTAAAAAATTGCATTTTTTGTCTATAATCATTTGTTTGATCGCAGTTATGTAATATCAAGTATTCTTATCTGATTCAAATGATTTGCATACAGTCATATAATTTTTCACTTTTTTAAAGTAATTAGTCCTATTTAATAATAATCATATGTTTGTATCAAGATATGGTTTCAAGAATTCTTATCAAACAGCAATAACTTGCAAGTGATTATATGGTTTCAAGTTAATAATCCTTAATAAAGTTGGTGACCTTAGTTGAGGGTTACCGAAGGCTCCTACTACAGTGAGGTGTAGGGGAGGGCACTATTCTATTCCCTGGATTGTTCTACTTTACCTTTGATTCATACCTTACAATGCTGAGTATTAAGCAAGGTGGCATCAAGTACCATTTTTTTGAGTCTTTGGTATGACTCGACCTGGGATTGAACCCCCGTCTCCTGGACCATTGGCAAACACTCTACTCAGTATAACTTCAAGTAAATATTCTTAATAGAATTAATCTGCACACACTAATATTGTGTAAAATATTCCTGATTACATTTTGTTTCAAATAATTTTCAAACATCTATCTAACCAAGACTGGTGCTTCAGGTCTGTGTGGACCTGGAAATAATAGCAATGAAGAAATTCTCATTCCCCTGAGTTTCAGGATTAGAACCTTGTCACTGGATGCAGTGTCATACTCAAGATAACCCTTTGAGAAGAGAGGTCTTACCTCTCTACAGAGGTTACAGTCAGCTTATTCTAAGCCCCAACAAATGGGTTTAGTTTACATTTGTCCAAATGAGGATTAATGACAAATAGGTTTCATCTATTTACACGTCAAAACTTACTTGTATAAAAAGCATGTATTATTTATGTTCCTTTTGTATTCTTTGTTGAGTATCAAAAATGTCTTAATCAAAAAGGCATGCGTGAACTTAGAAATAGTCAGCCTTGTTAGTGAGGGTGTAGAATACACCAACTGCTTCTCTGAAAAGAGATAAGAAACCACCCCCAAAAAGTGTCCTGGATATGCTACTAAACATTCTGGATATGATAATAAACAATCTGATGGTGAGACTCCAGTAATGCTGGAGGTTTGGAGAATATGGAGTACTCATTGATTGCCATTGCTCCCAGGATCACTCTTTCTCAGAGAAGTAGCATCTGAAAGGGTTCTATCAATTGGCCATATAGAACTGGTTGACAATGGACCAGTCTAAATGTGATAAATCATCATCATCATCATGTCGTGCTGGTAGCACGGATATCCCTGACCCCCCTCTCACCACTTTTCCCTATCGTTCATCGCCTCAGGCAGGTCTTCTGGACAACATCCCGTATCCTCACATAGTTGCTGAATGTATGTTCATGCTGGTCGTCCTGCTTTTGCACACCCATGTGTGGGGGTCCATAAGAGTACATCTCTTATGAGTTCGTCCCTGCTTCTCCAGCAGTGTCCTGCATGTCTGGTTCATCTAACTTGAATAGTTTTCGTGATAGGAGGCAGGTGGCCGTACAGTTGGTGTCTTGTGGGGTGTTGCCGCCAGGACTTGTTCAAGATTGCTCGCAGCGAGTATTTTTAAAAAATAGTTGAATTTATGATTTGTCATTTAATACTGCTTAGATAATTCCAGGAGAAGGGAACATGTAATCTTAAAACCTCGGGTGACCTTGTTAATCATCTGGTGAAGCCTTCTATGGTCTTCTCAAAAGATCAATTAAAATCATATTCATGTCGGAACCTGTCAAAATTCTTTTTTATAACCCAATCAGTAGTGTTAATCTCAACAGTCATCACTCATAAGGCAAATACTAACCAAAATCATGAGTATATCTACTTCTGGGAAAACTATGCATAGCTTAAATTTGGAACAAGGTCACAAGTATGGAGCATTCTTATATTATAAAAATTATTCAGCTTTGCATGTGTCTTCGTTTAAATATTTAAAAAAATAAAAGCTTCAAACTCAGTCCTCTTTTTTCTCACTGGTTGTATATAATACCAACACTGCTTGAAATATGGCTGGCATTATACAGTCACTGAACTAGAAAAAAATTACTTAGTAACAATTGTGTAAATTTTTAAATCCTGAAATATACATGAATTATCAATGAGATTGAGATAAGAATAAATCAACATGAGAATCCAGATGAACAGAATAAATAATTGTACCTTCAAGCAAATCTATCCAAATGACCATTTTTTTAAAAATTACATAAATGAAATTTCAAAATAAATTTGTTCATTTGGCCTGGATAAAATCAATTTCAACAAAAATATGCCTTGCCAAAATCATCATCATCACCATGTCGCGCTGGTAGCACGGATATCCCTGACCCTCTCTCGCCACTCCTCCCTATCGTTCCTCGCCCTAGGCAGGTCTTCAGGACAACATCCCGTATCCTCACATAGCTGCTGAATGTATGTTCGTGCTGGTCGTCCTGCTTTTGCACGGCCATGTGTGGGGGTCCATAATAGTACATCTCTTATGAGTTTGTCCCTGGTTCTCCAGCAGTGTCCTGCATGTCTGAACCAGACATGCAGGACACTGCTGGAGAACCAGGGACGAACTTGCCAAAATAGTAAATTTAAAAAGAAATTAAACATCAACAAAGAACTCACAGTGTAAATTTTTCTTCCTAATTCCATAAATAAAAACAAAAATTAGTTTTTTTTTTTTTTTTACAAAACAATTAGAAAGAATGGGATTTGTACAGAATAACCCCATCTCCCACTGAAAATTTACATTAATTCTTTTTATTTTTGGTTTGATTTAGTTGGTTGGTTGGCTGATAGGTTGGTTTTTACAGCATGTCAACTCTTATTGGGTTTTTTTAATGTTGAATAAAATATTTTTGTTTAAAGAAATTACATAGTTTTATGTATTTAATGATAACCATTCGTAAACAGTTACAGCTGTCTGAATTTCTGTGACGAAGCTTGCTGATTTTTATCATTCATGGTTTTCAAACAATTGTCTTCATTTTTATTGTTATATTCAACCCCGTGGATTAAATAAAGGACGTAGTTCCAAGTTCTGTGTAGGCTCCTGAGTTTGAAAAACATCTGAAGAAGGCTGGAGAACATGTCGGTCAAAACATTGTGAATATAATAATAAAGATGAATACAATATGCATATCAACCTTATTGGGTTATTTAATGCCAAAGCCATCCTTCTAGAAGAACAATAGTGGTAATATTTAACCCATAGCTGGGATGATAAGAGGGTTCATACCTTTCCCGAGGGTATTTGTCCAAAAGTGAACAGAATAGTGTTACTGGAATTTGAACTCACTTACTACGATTGCGCAGTCCATCGCTTTAACCACCACACCATGAGGACAAAAATCCTAAATGATAAAAACAGTTATAGCTTAAAGTAAATATTCTCAATGAAAAAACTTGCACACAATAATATGATTTCAAGTATTTCTATCAAATAATAATTATTATTTGCTTGCACACAGTTATATAATATCAATAATCCTTATCTAAAACTAATAATCTAACTCATTGTTGGAAACCTAACATGTACTACCTCTCCTGATCAGAGTTGACCTTGGAGTAATGCCAATGAGGGTTTACTTCATACTCCTCAGAGATTTTACAGGATGGAATTAATAGTACCATGCTTTCACTTCATTGTATTTATTCATTTATTTATTTATAATTAACTAATTATGATAAAATTCTATAAGTAAGAAGTGACTTGACAATGACCTAAATAGCTGCTTAGAGCAGCTTTAGAGTGAATTAAAATTTGAAAATATAAGTAGCTTGGTTGTTTAATGGCATATCAACCTTCTTGGGGCATTTAATGCCAAATCCATTCCTCAAGAAGAATAGTAGTGGTACTATTTAACCCATAGCTGGGTGGATTAGGGGGTTCATACCTTTCCCAAGGGTATTTGCCCAAAAGTGAACACAATAGTGTGACTGGAGTTTGAACTTGCATACTATGATCCTGCAGTCCAGTGCTGTAACCATTACACCATGAGGACTCTTCCGAAATAAGAAGTAACTTAAACATTTTAGAATTTTAGGATTTCTTTTTTTCTTCTTTAAAAAATCTCACAGCACAAAGGTTATTGGCAGGAGTGGACCAAATGTATTTGTCAGAAGCAGTATTCAGTCTGGTCAAAAAGTTCATCTGGTGCAAAGTTGCACAGTCAATAAATATGTGAACTTAATTTTTTTTTTTTTTCAAATTTAATGAGACAAATTTAAGTTCCATGGTGTATTTTGGAAGAGCAAAGAGGATTGGCAGAATAATTTGAAATTACATTTATTTTAAAAGAGTTATACTTAATAACATATTTCTACCTAATTTAAAATTCTTTGTCAATGTCAATATTAAACTACCTGCACACCCATGGAGAAAGTATATGACTCATGATCAATTTAACATGATTGTGTTCACATGGGGAAGGGCAAACATTGTGTGACAAAGATTCCAACCTTCTGAAGGCATCAGTTTGATATGAAAATTCCCCACTCCTGTGGATGTAGCTGTAAACAAGTCCCACGATTCCAAAAAAACTATATTTTCCAATTAATGGCAATTAAGAACAAAAGTTTTAAATTTTGGTCAGGTTTATCCATGAGGATTACTCTAAAAACAGTCCATAGAACCTTTTACAGAGTTGGCACAGTGGTTGGCCATCAATCTTATGACACAGACACCGAGAGCAGAATTAACAAACCAGACTCTCACAGAGTAAGTAATGCCATAATATTGGAGGTGCCGGTGTTATAATGGTTATCGTCATAGGAAATGGACATGGCGATACAAGTTCAAATCCTGACCGAGACTGATTGCATTTCACATAGCACTAATACCCTTGGGAAAGGTATGAATCCAATTATTCTCCCGCCAGCTATGGGTAAATAGTAGGGCAGACTGGGTTCTTCAGCCTTGGTGAGGCAACTAGTCTAGGAGAAGGAAAACCCTGAATTCAAACCTGTTAAACTTTGTTTAAAAATTGACCTTGTGTCATATCCTGCCCGAGCGGAGGGGTTGAATATTGCCAGAAAAACAAACCAAAAGCTCACACACAAGACTTTCTTCAAGGCCTTTCCCTTGGCAAAGACTTCTTTGCTTATATATACAAAGACACAAAAAAATTTCTTTAAGTTTAACATCTTACCTATTTCTTTTACATTCTCGGCAATTTTGGGATAATAAATTTCTGTTTTGTTCCAGGAAATTAGTTTCAACTTTTGTGTTATTGAGAACATGTTGCTCCAAGGACCTTTCTATTTCTCCCTTCCTTTATTCCTTACCTCTCTTATTTGGTCAGCAGGGGAAGCGAGTGGATTTTACTCACTCTCACTATGGATAATGCTGAATGAATTCTACTGCTACATTCCTAACCCCATAACAGATGGACTTAATATACTGTTCTTCAAGAGGTTATTTACATAACCTCTTTGCTATAGGTAGGTTTCAGCACAATACTTGCCTAGTTGACTGGTGCTGTAGAATCCAGTGACTGCATCTCTGCTGAGGTATAAGACACCTTCCCCTCACTGCAATGAGTGTTCTAGATATGACAATAAACAATCTGATGCTGAGGCTCCAGTAATGCTGGAGTCTTGGGGACTGCAG
This sequence comes from Sepioteuthis lessoniana, assembly GCA_963585895.1. Classification (NCBI taxonomy): domain Eukaryota; kingdom Metazoa; phylum Mollusca; class Cephalopoda; order Myopsida; family Loliginidae; genus Sepioteuthis; species Sepioteuthis lessoniana. Next base: position 36,258,290 of record OY757917.1, read on the forward strand.
AGTATTAATTCATTGCTATCACTCCCAGTTCCACTCTGTCCTATATATGAGTCAAATAGAACTGCTTGACATTTAAACTGAGTGAAAACAAATGTCTTACTCTAAATTGAATTGTTTGAAATAGAACTTTTTGATCGTTTGACTGTGACAACAAATGACTGATTTTTAAATGAATAGTTGGAACCCTTAAACTGAGTGCAAACAAATGAGAAATATTGAATAGAATTATTAATGTTAATTAGCAATTCTTGAAACTCTTTAACTATGTGCTTAAATTGATTTATTAGTATTACATAACATACTTGAAAACATTTGACTGTGTGCAAATAAATATATTGTGTTGAATAGAGTAAGTTGAATAGCTAAACTTGTAACCACTTCTCCATGTGCAAACACATGATTGATATTGAATAGAATTTTAAGTGTTGGATTACAATAATTGAAACCATTTAACAATGTAGAAACAATAGCAATACTAGTGTGTAACCAAATTAGTTGTAACGCATTTAAAATGAAATTACCTACAAACTATATGTGCAAAAAAAAGACTGATGTTAAATTGTAACTATTACATAAAAATTATTAAAACCATTTGATGGTGTACAAAAAAAAAAAAGAGCTCAGGCTCATTTAAAAATGCTATCTACGAAATGGGTTAACAAATCATAAGTAGAAAGTAAAGTTGGCAATTGTAGTCAAGGGTAACCCGAAGGCTCCCTTTTCGATAGCTACTACACCAAGTTGTAGGAGAGGGCGTTATTCCTTTCCCTGGATTGCTCTACTTTACCCTTGATCCGTACCTTATAATGCTGAGTGTTAAGCAAGGAGGCATCAAGTACCATTTTTTGAGTTTTTGGTATGACTCGACTTGGGATTGAACCCAGATCTCCCGGGCCATTGGCGAATGCTCTAACCATTATGCCAATGCCAATCATATATATTTAATATATATCTATAAACAGGATTTAGCATTAAATAACCTACAATGGTTGATATACTACGGTATATCAAACCAAACCGAATTAAACCACCACAATGTTGTTTTTGAAAGCAGTTGTCCTTCGGGTGGGCAGTACCAAAAATAGCTTTGCACTGTGCCATTCCCTCTTTTAGGGGTTCCTCAGGCAATGAACATGACTGCTTCAAAGGGGACACACCTCTGAAGATAAGTTCCCAGTGAAACAAATCTAAATAAAACTGATAAGACTTAAAACATCCAGAGACTTCTTATCTGTCCAACCTCAAAGCACTGAATAACTTCAGGTAATCTCACATTACAATCTTATGTTACACATTGTAATCTAATACCATAATGAAATTAGAAAACAAGTTTAATTGAATAACGTCAAATGTTATTAAAATAGAAGAAACTATAAAACAATACAAATTAATCACAATTTCTAATATAATCATCATCATCAAGGTATGCTGACAGCAGAGATTTCTTTGACTCTCTCTCATTATCCATCCCTATCAGCCATCACTCTTCATAGGTTCTCTCGATGGTATCCAGTATCTGCACTGAGCTTATGGATATAAGTTTTTGCTGGTTGGCCAACACTGGTGTGTCCATAAGTAGGAGTCCATAGAAAAACATTCCTTATGAGTTTATCCTTACATTTCCAGAATGTCTTCTTCATCTTAATTGGATGGTTTGTGTGATGGGAGTTAAGTAGCCATACAACTGCTATTTTTTTGAGTGCTGCTTCAAGGATTTGTTCATATATATTAGCATACAACTGTTATCATAATGCAATGGTGTCCAACTGAGCCAGCAAAGATTTTAGAAAACATTATGTCATTCATTGGAAGATGGAATGGACTAGTGCAGTTTATCTTATCTGGTATCAACATTCCAGGTTTAGTTTGGTTTCTTTGTTTAATAGCATATCAACCTTCATGGGTTATTTAATGTTAAAGCCATCTTTGTTTTGTATAACAAAGAAAAATAACAATGCTGATGAATAAAAATATATTCTGCTTCTTTTCTTTTTCTTTTATTACCTGAAATGTATGTTTGGATAGAGTAAGAAAGAATTGGAGATGGCTGAGATGCACACACACAGGGCCAGAGATGCCGTTTTTCTGTAAAACCTCTCAGCTTTTCTACTTCCTTCTCTACTTTTGTGAGACTGGTACAGGGCCATCTCAAGGCATCAAATCATCTTTGTTTCTCCTCGCTTCTCTACTTTCAAGAGTGTTCTCTAAATCTTAACCTTGGGTAGACTGGTGCTTGGCCGGAGCCCAGAGAAACATGATATCTAGTCGCTGTCTTCTGCTTCTTTTTTCTCGGGTCACCTCTGTTGTGGTCAAAATCTTCCCTGGATTAAATAATTTTTCGTACAGAAATTCTAGTGGTTACTCCCCCCACCAACACATTGCATGTGGATTTGCTTCGTTCTAGCATGCCATCCACACAACTTATATGGCACTTCCACTGGGGAACAACCTGCATCCTATCTCCTTTAGGAAACACATGCACATCCGGTTGTTCCACCAGTGCAACTTATGCAGCATGTCAAAGCAATCTTCCAAACCATATCCAACATTAGTAGGACAGCAGTGGAACAATTCAACCCATATCTCGGAGGATAAAAGTGTTCATACCTTTCCTTAAGGATATTTGTCCAAAAGTGAATGTAAAAGTGCTACTGGAGCTTGAACTCACTTACTATGATGTTGCAGTCCAAAATGTTAGCCACAATATCATGGGAACTCCCCTCCATTATAAGCAAGATGTAATACCAGGTCAGTATTTAAGCAAATGGTTTTAAATCAGAATTTTCTTTCTCCTACCCTTGTGAGTACACCAAAGCTAAAGAACAGACATTCCAATAATTTACTCATAACTAGGGACCGGGAGAACGATTGGATTCCTGCCTTTCCTGAAGGCATGAGCACAAAATTTGTTTGTGATTGACAATATTGTTCTTCCCGTCTGCATATGGCTTTAAGGAATTTAGTGGCTAAATCGGCTGGGGCTGCAGAATACAGCAACTACATCTCTGCAGGTGTTAAGGTTTCTCCTATTAGTCTCCTTGATATGATACTAAACAATCTGATGGTGAGGCTTCAGTAATGCTGGAACTTTGAGGAATGTAGAGTACCCCTTCATTACCATTGCTCCCTGGTCTACTCTGGTCTGGAGTGATAGCACCTGATAGGATCAAATAGAACTACATCATCTACTTACGCTAAACTGAATCGTTTGAAATAGAACTGTTTTTACTTTTAAGTATGAGTAAACAGAAAACTGTATTTAAACAAATGACTAACTGTGTGTAAACAAAAAACTGTGTGTACAGATGTTGAACTGAATTGTTTGAAATAGAACTTTTTTACATTTAACTGTGTATTCATATCAGATATAAGTGAAACCATGTAAAAGTGTAAAAATGAGCTCAGGCTCATTAAAAAATATTAAACATGTATTTAATAAATATGTATAAAAAGGATTTAGCATTAAATAACCTACAATGGTTGAAACGCCATAAAACAAACCAAAATCAAAGGATTTCGACCAAGGGAATTTCATTGGGTTGATTTCTTTAATGGCATATCAACTTTCTTAGGTTATTTTATACTAAAGCCATATTTTTCAAAGAACAATATTGGTATTAGTATTATTTAATTCATTACTGGGGTATAAAGAGGTTTATTCTGTTATCACGGATATTTGTCCAAAAACAAATTCAGTTGCCTGACAGGAGTTCAAACTCCCTCAATATGATTCCGCAGTCCTGTTTGCTATCCACTATGCCATGGGGACTTATTCCAGAAATTTAATGTGAACATCCTGTGATAATTGTGTGTATATTTTTAGAAAAGATATAGGATAGAAAATTTGTTAAAGAGAAAAAAAATATAAATATTTTTCAGATAATATGTTTATTTACAAAAAAAGTATGTATTTACTTAATCTCTCCACTATCAGCAGGATGTGAAACAAGATAAATTTTTAAGAGGTATACAACTGGTTTGAATTCAGAGTTTTCCTTTTCTTAGTTTGATTGTCAAACCAAGGCTAAAGACCCCAATCTCCCAACTATTTTCTCACAATTAGAGGGAGAATAAATTCTTTTTCCAAAGGCATTAGCACTAAGAGAAATACAAAAAAAAACAAGTTCAGGATTTGAATTTGTGTTGCTGATATGATTTCTTATGACAATTGCTGTTACACTGTACATGCTTCCACATAATGCCAGGATATATTTCTCTAAATCTCAATATACATAAAAAACACTCCTTCATTTCAAGTAGTCATTGCATCAAAACTTATTGGAATATTTTTATAAATCCAGTGACATCACATACATATGAAATAATATCAAGAAATATGAAGATCTTAAAAAAGAGCTGGAAAAAGAAAAGGAAAGATATAGCATGATCATGAAAGCTGTGGAAATAGGAGCCAGAGGTTTTTTAGCAGGCACTCTGAACCAGTTTCTGGGTCAGATCAGAATCAAAGGGTGTAATAAAACCAAATGTATAAGACTCCTCATAGAAATAATGGAAAATAGTTCCATGTTGATATGGAAGAAAAGAAATATCCCATGGAACAATTCAAAATAAAGATCGTTAAACCAACACCTGATCATGAATGCGTAACGAGATTTGCGCAATATTATCATAATGAACACAGATATTTTTTCAAATCACATTTTGCCGTTTCACTTCTGAGTCAACATAATAGGGTCTTAGTGATACATACATTCATATTCAATGAGGGGAGCTGGTGTGTAAATAAAACCGTTGAGAGGAAGGCACTGAAACAGTGCACATTCTCTTCTGATGACCCTGATACCATTTATTGAATAATAAGAAGAAATAAGGCTAACACATTCATTCAACAAAGAAAATCCCATTGTGTAGAATTTGTCAGTGGAATGATAATGGCATGAGTAGCATCTGACAGTCCGCTCATTTTTAGGTTAGTATCAATTACTTTTTTAAGTAATTTCTTTCTTCATTAACTCACATGTTTCTTATGGCATCATATAAGAAAAGTTAGAGACCTTAGTCAAGGGTGACCCAAAGGCTCCCTTTTCAAGAGCTACTACACTGAGGTGTAGGAGAAGGTGCTACTTCATTCCCTGGATTGCTTCACTTACCCTTGATCCATACTTTGTAATGCTGAGTTCTCAGCAAGGTGGCATCAAGTTCTGTTTTTTGAGTCTCAAGTATGACTCTACCTTGGATTGAACCCCGGTCTCCTAGACTATTGGCGAACACTCTAATCATTAGGCAAATGGCATCATAAACATTAACTCAAAATATTTCTTTTCTTAATAGCACATAACAAAAACCATTACACAACAGATGTGTCCAATTTTTGTGCAGTAAAGAAAAGAAACTATTGAAAATCACGTCCAAGGTTTCTAAAATAAAATTAGAGGCTTCTTATATGCCTGAGTGACTAGATGTGTCTCATACTGAATGATGAAAAATTATATTGCAACAGTAACATGGTTTTTGCATATGTTATATTAGTATTTTTGGTCTAAATTTTGTCGATTTCATTCGGCCTAATTATGTAAAAATATAATTTTATTAAGTGATTCTTTGAATGTTATTTTTATAATCTAAAATTCTTTTTTTCATTTTTCAAATAACTAGAATTTCTACAACTTCAGATACTACACTCTGATCCTTGTTGGAAGTGGCAGGGTAAAATATTTTAATAATAAGCAGAGTGCACATATACTACATATTGGTTCAAGGCAAAAGTACCAATTTATACAGGGAAAGTCTCTGTAGCATAGATTAGGTTGGTTGGTTGGATTTTATGGCATATCAACCTTTGTAGGTTATTTAATGCCAAATCCATTTTTATGAAAATAGCTCTATTTCTAACAATTCAATTTAGCATAATTATGCAGTTTAGTCCAGCAGTTCTAATTTAGATGATTCAGTTTAGTATGAGTACAGGTCTTGTTGGCACACAGTTAAATGTCACAACAGTTCTATGTTAAACAAATCAGTTTTGGGTAAGTACATTTTCAATGTGAAAAATAGTTCCATTTCAAACAATTCAGTTTAGCATAAGCACACAGTTTAAATGTAAGTATGGTTTAATTGTTAAAACATTTCTTTTTCAAGCTATTCAGTTCAGTCAAACTGTTCTAATTCAAAGAATTCAGTTTATCATAAATATGCAGTTTTAACCCATAGATAGGGTCCTTATCAGGTGGTACCACTCCCGGCGCTGAATAGACCAGGGATCAATGGCAATGAAGGCATACTCCACATTACCCAAAGTGCCAACATTACTGGAATCTCACCATCGGATTGTTTAGTGTCATACGCAGGACACTTGTGGGGGGTCTTACCCCTCTGCAGAGGTGCAGTCGGTGTATTCTACAGCCCCAGCTGACTGGGCAATGTGGCATAGGGTTGGAAAAATATGAGGATCTCTGTGAACAATGTGTCAGAAATGGCTGGATAACAAATGTATTTCCTATTGAAGTCGGATGCAGAAGTTTTATTGCTAACTCAACCTCCATTCTCTTGACTAATCTTGGAATTCCTCCATCAGACAAGAGGAAATACATGGAAAAAATCCCAGATAAAGCTGTAACTGCATCAGTGTGGATATGGCAATCTTATAGAGTGGAATTCCTCCATCAGATAAGAGGAAATACATGGAAAAGATCCAAGATAAGGCTCTAACTGCATCAGCGTGGATATGGCAATCCCATAGAGTGACGACAATCAGAAAAAGTCTGGTTGTGTCATGAGATACTGCTGGGGTGCTCTGGGCTAGTGGTAATGATGTTTCGGCCCTGAAACCATGCCTGAACCAAGACCCATCATGTGATGAAGGCTTTGTTAGAAGCAATGCTATTGTACAAACATCAGTTATTGTATGATACTTACTATATACATATATATATATATATGTATATATATATATATATATATAAATGCACAAATTACTATCCATGTATGCATGCATACACAAATGTATAGATACACATGTTGTTATAATTGGTCCTGGAGACTGGGTTTGAGACTCAAAAAGTGGTACTTGACTCCTTCTTGCTCAACACTCAGCATTTTAAAGGTAAAGATCAAGGGTAAAGTGGAAGTGTGCTGGGAAAGGAGTTGCGACTCGGTGTAGTAGCTATATAAAAGGGGATGGTGGCATCATAGTGAGTTTAAACTTCAGGCACAATTACGCTCATTTTTGAACTGATACCCCTGGGAAAGTTATGAACTCCCTTATCCAGTTATGGATTAAATTGTAGCATGATTGTTCTACTGCAAGGATGGATTTGGTATCAAATAACCCTTGAAGGTTGATATGCCATAAAACAAAGGAATCAAACCAAACAATTTTTTTTTTAATAGAGGTTTTGTATCTCTAACGTTTATTCTGCAATACAAAATCCTCTTACTGGTATTTTTCTGTGGAAGGTAAAATATACGATGTTTGTGCCAGTTCAATAGAAAAACATAATTTTGATGTCTAAAAGGCCAGACAGAGTTTAAAAAGAGAAACTCCAGCACAATATTCATTGGAATCTGTCAGACATGTTCTCTATTTCTAAGATTTCTCCTTTATTATTTTAAAAGATCTGCCAATCACAAACTTTTATTAACATAAGCACATAAAAAACATTTTTGAGATAAAGATATGAAATCTGTCATTATTCAGTATTATTAAGTCTGTCATTTCTGAATCAGACAGTTAAGATATCATTTCATGAAATTTTCAATGAGTTTTCTGAACTTGAAAAAATAAAAAGAAAACTCATCTTAATTTGTATGCAGTTGTTGGATATCAGCTATACCATTTGCAATCCATTGCACTGAAGATGTACTATGAGAATACTGATGACTGGCAGTCCTTCGAGATAAAGGACTGTCATGTATCAATTTATAAACCAAAAAAATAAATATATAAAATTAGCTCAAATAGGGATGGACATTTTTTTCAGATATGAATGGTGATTTAATATGTAGGAACTACAGAAAGTATATTATGCTCTAAGCAAATGGTGATGAGAAATATATTTTTAACATCTTTCTCTTCTTACACACAAACACACACACACACATACACACACACTCATACATATATATATATATGTGTGTGTGTGTGTGTGTGTGTGTGTGTGTGTGTGTGTGTTCAGAGTATAAATTATTATATTTACATTAAAAGAAAAACTGGGGAAATACGTTTCTGTGCAACAGCAGGTGTGGCTATATCAACAACACTTCATATAAACATGTAAGTGAGCACTTATCCACAAAGGGACAAAAAGGTAAAAACAAAAAACAAAACAAAAAAAGACCAACAAACAAACAAAAAAAGCAAGATCTTTTACTTCTTACATTTCCATTATTACAATATATATTGAACACTTAGTGATATGTTAAGAGAAAAAGGAACCAGGACATTTCATATCACTGCTGTTTCTTATTATCAACCTCCTCTTCTGATATTGGAAGGCAAATATTGGTTTGGTTTGGTTTGGATTGGTTGTGTCTTATGGTAAATCAACCACTGTGGGTTATTTAAAGTCAAGTCCTGATTATATATATATATATATATATATATATATATATATATATATATATAGTGCAATTAGAAGGAAACTCAAACCTGGTTAAATTGTCATTATAAATTTATTTCGCAGGAGAATATCATTATACTCTCCATCTCAACAGATAACAGTACATATTTAACTTGTGGTGGAAAAATAGCAAATATGGATTACAGCCTATATGTGTATTTAAAATAAAAGAAAGAAAGGAAAACCTATGTAAATTTTAAATTCTCAGTCGAGAGTAAAGGGGGGCAAAACAATATGGTGTTAGAAACATTAAGAAACCAGAAAAATCCACACCCACTGTCTGCAGATGCTGACTGGATATATATATATATATATATATATATATATATATATATATATATATGATTTGTATGTGAATAGTTTGTGACATTATTTTTAAATGAGCCAGAGATTATTTATTTACACACAGTTAAATGATTTCAAATATTGTTGTCCAACCATCATCGTCCTTTTACACACTATTCAATGGTTTTAAGAATTGCAATTTAACATAAATGTTTCTTTTAAAAATAATTGAAACAAATAATTACGCATGATATTTAAACTTCCCACATGACACCATGGTTACAACACCCAACATGCCACTCTAACACCCTACATGACACCATGTTTACAACATCCAAAAAAAGTTTGAACAAACAACATCTAGTTCATTTTTAAAAAAATGAATTTTTTACTTTGAAATTAGTTGGTGACCATAGTAGAGGGTGACCAGAATAGCTTTCAATAGCTACTACACCAAGGTGTAGGGAAGGGCACTACTCCTTTCTCTGGATTGCTCCACTTAACCCTTGATCTTTACTTTATATCTCTGAGTGTTAAGCAAGGGGGCATCAAGAACCATTTTTAAAGTCTTTGGTATGATGTGACCAAAGATTGAACCCAAGTCTCCTGGACCATTAGCAAACACACTACCCACTAGGCCAATGAGTAGACTCAAATAATTATCATTTCACATTGCAATAGCTCTCTAAATTAATACAATGCAAATAATTCTATTTAATATAATTTGTTTGCTCATAGTTAAATGGTTTAAAGTTTTGTTATATATTATTTTCACACAGTTAAATGCTTTCAAGCATTGCAATTAATAATTCTTTTTAGCATTTATTATTTGTTAGCATGCAGTTAAATGATTTCAAATACTGTTACTTAACATTAGGAATTCTATTTATCAAGTATTCCTATCTGATTTAATACTAGTCATTTGTTTGCACACAGCTTAATGGTTTTAAGTGTTAATATTTATTGATTGTACACAATTAAATGGTTTCAAGTATTGCAATTTAACATTAACAATTCTATAAAAAAAAAAAAAAAAATAATAGTAGTGAAAGATGGAACAGTTCTATTTGACCCACAGATGGGACCATAACAGATACCACCACTCTGAGTCAGAGTGGACCTGGGAACAATAGCTATGAAGGAGTACTCCGCATTCACCAAAACTCCAGAACAGAAATCTCACCATCTGATGGTTTAGTGTCATATCAGGACACTTGTTTGGAGTAGAGGTCTTATCCTTCTGCAGAGGTGTAGTTGGCATATTCTATGGCTGGCAAGGTAGCAGTAGTGGAATAACAGTTACCATCATAAGAAATAGACTGGGTGACCTGAGTTCAAATCCAGGAAAAGGCTGTTTACATTTCACATAGAACTAACACCAATGGGAAAAATATGAATCCAACTATTCTCCCTCACCCCGATATAGGTAAATAGTTGGGCAGACTGGAATCCATAACATTGACATAGCAACCAATCTTAGAGATGGAAAACTCTGAATTTAAACCAATTATACTTTGTTAAAAAAAGTAACATGGTATTACATTCTACTTGGGGTGGAGGGGTTGGATAAATACATAACTTTATTGGAAATGTTTGGACATGGAGGAAAAGGTGATTGATAGTTCTTGCTCTATCTTATGTACAATCCCTGGTTAGGAAACAAGAAAATTTAATGAAATTGATTAAACGTTCCTTGTCTGTCATTCAATAAGATTTGTTTACACACACACACACACAGATTTTTTCTTTCGTTTTTTATCTCATGTATTTTTCTAAGTACTCATTATGAAAGATTGGTTTGTTGGCTGGTTTTATGGCATGTCAACCTTTCTTGTGTTACTTTATGCCAAAATCAGTATAACAATAATGTTTACCAATTATATGAGACACAAAAATCGAACTTCACAATTGTTCTGAACAGGTAAATATGTCATTAATTATCAATTTATCTCATAGATATCATCTCATATTATCAAACAGGTATTGTTAGAACACCATAAAGATATGAAATCTGTAATTATTCATTATATATACATGAATTAAACTGTTAAGATATTATTTCATACATCTGTTTAAAATTTTTTGATTGACTGTGTGAAAAAAAAAACTCTTAAGAAACAACTAGACTAATGTAAAAATGAACACAATTTCCATACTGTTAGGCATGAAATAACCTTGAAAGGCTGAAATGCTAATCAAATCAATCAATCGACTTAACAAGCTAAACCATTGGTTATCAGAGTGGACCAGAAGTAATGGCAACAAAAAAGTGATTCAGTACTCCCCAGAGCTCTAGAACAGGAGTCTCACCAGCAAATGCAATTTAGAGTCATGACCAGGACACACTTTATGATGATAAAAATGCTAGTATGATAATAAGAAAGAAAAAAGAAAAATTTATTCAAGGTTTGTTTTTGATGTTTCATTAAGCAATCATTTTCATTGAACTTGAGTATTGTTTAATTTCTCTCTCTCTCTCTCTCTTTCTCTCTCACACACACACACACACACACACACACACACACACTATACATACATACATATACACACACACACACATATATATATATATATATTATTTATAGCCTTACATCTTAAAAAACATTCTATTCCCAAATCCAAATTTTGAAAAGTGCTTGATGAAAACACCACAAAATTAATAAGCTATGACTACAAATCCTAGAACCCCTACATATAAAAACAAATAACTTAGAATCAATAGAATTAATTTTGAAAAAAGTGACAATGTTTTGAAATGCCTTTAGTTGTATTATTTTTTAAATATTCCACATTTCTTGATAATATTCTTTTTCCATTGATAGTGTTCTGTTTTTTAAATTCACCAGCATCTCAGTTTTATCCAACTCTGTGTTTACAGAATTTTGCAATGTTATATTAAAAAAACCTAAAAAAACTCTTTCAAAGCACTCTTTGAAAAAACACTCTCTATACATCTAAGTAACATCTGATGATGGCCTATGAAAGGTCCGAAATTGCTTGGGACAATTTTGGTAAATTCATCCCTCATATCCAACCTGAAACCAAGACACTCATCAAGAAACTTGAAAGGATCTAAATAAAATTATGTAGACAAAAGGTGTCTTTATTATTTAATCAAATATGCTTAAATGAAAGACTGCTCTCTAACTACACACACAAAAACATATATATATATATATATATATATGTGTGTGTGTGTGTGTGTGTGTGTGTGTGTGTGTGTGTGTGTGTGTGTGTTCAATGAAGGATAACTAGTTTCTTGATAATAATCTGAAAATTTCTCATAAAATGTTCTCACATATATACATCTATAGTTGGGCAGACTGGGTTCTTTAGCCTTGGTTAGGCAACTGTTTGAGAAGAATTCAAACTGCTGAAAAATTGAACTTGTGTCACATCTTGCTTTTGTAATGCTCACATATACATAACATGATAAAAAAGCCAAAGTATTTCATTCCAACCAAAATGAATACATGAAACAAAAAATAAGACAACAAAGATTGTTACTTTCCATAAGGTTACAGTCTTGCCTAGAACAATAACATAGTCACTTTGAACCAAAAATGTACTGGCCAAGCTATGACTGAAGTTCCTCTCCCTGTAACAGCACAATAACTCTATACTATCTAGAGGTTTGCCATTTTTGTTTACTGGCGATCGATGTTCAAATGCTAGTGTCTCACTTTATTTATATATATCACCTGTTCATCTAGAGTGGTAAGTAAATAGATATATATATCAATGGCAGTGAAAATAAGAAGACAATTATGAAGGGTTATTGAATAAAACTATTTCAGAATTTCCAAATTTTTTTTCATGTTTAGTGTCTACTTATAGAGTCATTTATTATTAGTTACACTTTGTCAAGTTCCAGTCAATAAAATCTACATCTTTATTTATAATAATTATGCATACAGTTTTAATCCTAAAGTACATAATATCAAGAGGCTTATAATATATATCAATGAATTAATAAGATCATAAAGATATACTTTATGTTGAGCATTAGATGAATGAAAAAATACATTTAGATGTAGAAGGATCATTTAAAAAATTTATAGAAAGTATAAAATAAGATTTAAAATTACAAAATCTCTTCTGAGATTCCTCATTAACTCTCAGTTAATAGAAATGTGGGGCAGTGCTGAAGAAGCAAAGTTGAACTTATAAATAATATTCTTCTATGGACTCCAACATATGGACACACCAGTGTTTGTCAAACTGTAAGAACTTACCTGCATCAGCTCTGTGTTGACATTGGATGTAGTTAGAAGTACCTGCTAGTAGCAACAATGGATGATAGGGATGGATAGGGAGAGAGAGAGAGTCAGGGAAATCCATGCTGTCAGCATGACTTGATGATATATATATATATATATATGTAAATATATATTTGTGTGTAATATGTATATATATATATACATATTCATTTGTAGATATATATATGTATATATATATATATTGGTGTGTATACATATATGTATATATATATATATATATTTATGTTTATATATACATACATATGTTGTGTGTATATTCATAGACATACATTTGTATATATATATATATATTTATATGCATATACATTATAATACACATACTTATATACATATGTATGAGTGGTGTATGTGTATATATATATACATATGTATATATCTTCGAGTATATATATATATATATAGCGTATATATACATCATCATCATCATCATCATGTCGCGCTGGTAGCACGGATATCCCTGACCCTCTCTCGCCACTCCTCCTATCGTTCATCGCCCTAGGTAGGTCTTCAGGACAACATTCCGTATCCTCACATAGCTGCTGAATGTATGTTCGTGCTGGTCGTCCTGCTTTTGCACGGCCATGTGTGGGGGTCCATAGAGTACATCTCTTATGAGTTCGTCCCTGCTTCTCCAGCAGTGTCCTGCATGTCTGGTTCGTCTAACTTGAATAGTTTTCGTGATAGGGGGCAGGTGGCCGTACAGTTGGTGTCTTGTGGGGTGTTGCCCGCCAGGACTTATATATATATAAATATATATATATATTTGTTTATATATATACATATATAGGCGCTATGATCTTAAAATGGCCTGAAATTGTTCATATTATAAAATATTATCCCTTCATCCCACCGTGCTTTGCAATGTCTTGAAAGTCCTACATGTATAAGTTTATTTCACTCATCCTTGATGGTTACATCTCTGACCTCTGAGCATAAATCTTAGAGATTGCATTACCATTTATATACCTACTTCAGAAAACCCGTCACTGTTAATATTATGTATAAAATGTATTATAAAATGTATCATTTTGAATCACTCATGTGTGTGTAAATTCTGTACCTTTCCTATTATAAAGTCTGTCCTATGTGTGTCACTAAGCAGCATTGCTAAACTAAATTACTTTCAGGTTCACTCAGAACTAGAGTGATTGTACCTATTAGGTTCCATCTAGAAGTCAAATCGATCTGCTCAAGGTAATGATGTATTTACCTGTTTAAAATGATTATGAAGATACTTTTTTGTGCCACATATAACTGGAAAACATAATTGCAAAACTGACTTGGCATAAAACAACCCTAGAAGGGTTGATATACTATGCAACCA
>OY757917.1:36272957-36711934 GCA_963585895.1 Sepioteuthis lessoniana
CATCTTTCTATACTGACTTTTCCATCTGCCCCCCACCCCAACACGTGTGGTGCCCGTAGCACACAAATTTGTCTGGCCTTGCCCAGGTCTCAATCTCAACTAACTGACTTTTCTCAAATCCCAGCCCATGCTTCCGGTGCATAACATCACTCACATCCCTGGTCACATCCTCTATCTGTGATTTTTATTGTGACATCTCTGAATGACACGTCCACTCCGTGTGCGTATGAACACCTGTGCTCATGTTTGCACCTAACTAAACCATGCACGGAGCCGAAAGGTTCTCAGCCTAACTAAAACCAAAGGCAAGATATATAAAACGAGATCCCTCGGCCATTATATTACACAATCAATTTCAACTGATATAAGTTTAAAATAGAAAGACAAAGATAGAATTGATAGCACCCAGGCTTTTCTTTGTTTCTGTTTAAAATCAATTTATTCATTTATGACTTTTAATTGTATGCATTTAATGAATAATAATTATGATAGCTGTAAGAAATTTACTTATTCTTTTGTTTAAATTGATAATGATTTCTATTTTTAACTGGTATGACAATAAAATGTTGCATATGAAAGTGATGCAGATAACTTTTTCCAACTCTTAGTAAATTCATTTCTTTATTAAATGCAGGAAGGCAAAATGTTTCATGTTTTCTGATACTGAGAGATGAAATGATGATAAACATTTGCTAGTGTTGTATAACTGAGAAAGATGACAACACTCCTGTATAGTTTATAATCATCTTATTTTTTTATAACCCAAAATGAATGAAGGGTAGGAGGTGCCCGTGGTGTAATGGTTATCGTCATAGGAACTGGACACGACGACATGAGTTCAAATCCTGGACGAGACTGATTGCATTTCACATAGCACTAATGCCCTTGGGAAAGGTATGAATCTAATTATTCTCCCTCCAGCTATGGGTAAATAGTAGGGCAGACTGAGTTCTTCAGCCTTGGTGAGGCAACTAGTCTAGGAGAAGAAAAACTCTGAATTCAAAGCTGTTAAACTCCGCTTAAAAATTGACCTTGTGTCATATCCTGCCCAAGCAGAGGGGTTGGTAAATAAGGAGGGTAGATAAAAAGAGGGTCAAAGACATTTGAGCTGCATGTGAGAACCAATAAGTATGGATCTTTAATGAGCCTCTTCTTCTTTGGATCAAAATTTTCCTGGTTATATCACATCCCGGACAACCATGCAATTAATGTGGCTATGCATCTCTCTGACAAGTCACTCACTCAAATTCTTTTGGTCATACTTCATCCAGCCTGCCACATATACAATGCACATAGACACATTTCCTTTCAAGCATGTTACCCACTCAAATTCTTCTGGTGACACTTCCTCCAGCTTGCCACCTACACAATGCACATAGACACATTTCCTTTCAAGCATGTTACCCACTCAAATTATTTTGGTCATACTTCCTCCAGCTTGCCACCTACACAATGCACATAGACACATTTCCTTTCAAGCATGTTACCCACTCAAATTATTTTGGTCATACTTCCTCCAGCTTGCCACTCACACAATACATGTAGACACACTTCCTTTCTAGTGTGCCATCCATGCAAATTCTAGTGGTCACACATCCTCCAGCCTGTTGCCTATACAGTGCTCATGGACAGATGTGACAGAGGTCTTCAAGTCAACATCCAACACTAGTTTTATCAGCATAATCTATGCCCCACAGACAGGTTGAGATGATTTTTAGAGATGCTTTGACCCATTCTCTTGAACAAGAGTGTTGAATGCTGAGAGGACTATTTCAAGGAAAATTAACTTTTCATTCATTGCTCCTTTCTGTCTTGGTAAATACAGCTTCAGTCTCATTACTTTTTGAACATATCTTGTATGTAAAATACTTGAGGAAAATCAAATATTTTGCTATATTTTGGTACATGCAGGTTTCCTGTGCATAGACCACATGAGAAAAGCAGTTCAAGCCATGATAGATACTCTATGGTTAATAGTATTGTGGTAGTTGGTGTGCTGACATGTTCATTGCTTCACTCCATGTGTGATTTGAAAGTGGAACAAATGAATATGTTATGTTGTCTAATTTGAGAACTTATGATTTACAAGTTTGAACTGGGCCATAATGCCATGGAAGCAGCCAAAAATATTTATTCGACAAAAGATGAAGGTGTATTTCACTACAATACAGTAACCAGAAGATTCAAGAAATTTTATTCAGGTTACAAGGACTTTGATGATCAGACAAGGTCAAGTTAGCCTGAAAGTGTAGATTCTGAAGCTGGGTTCCAAGCCAAAGGTGGCTGTGAAAATACCAAAGTAGCCGGCGGGGCTGATCGTCTGATGAGAACTGCCAATGTAAAATCTGACACCCAACCAAGTGGGCATTCACAAGTCGAACAAAAAAAGAGAAATAAAAAACAAACACAGGGAGGATGTAAAGAAAAGACAAAACAATGAACTTGAGACAGCAAAACCATAAAAAAGGGAAGTGTGGCACATTTCTGGTATCTTCTCTGTGTGTATATATGGCTGTTACAAGTACCTTGTGAAAATCCTAACAGCTATCAAAAATGCTTACTCATCCTATCCACAGGCCAACTGTCTATCTTCACTGGCCAATGTGCTGAAACTGACTGGCCATCTTCAATACTCTGAGACCCCTAAATCAATTATTTGCTGCTCCTATGCTGACTTCTCTTGACTGACTTCTTTTGCTAACATGCCAACTCTGACTGGTCACCTTTACTCTCCCATGTTGACTTCTGACTGACCAACTCTCTCGGTTCTTCTACTCTCACACTTCCAGTCTTGGGTCTTCATGCAAAGCAGCTTAGGTTCATACAGGCACATCTCTTGGGCTATTTTCGTGCCAAGACCACCTACAAGTATTCGACACAAAGAAACTTCTTTTAGACAACTTACAGCAAGATGCTGAAGATAAAATCTCTTGATTTGGATATCTGTTCACAAATAGAAACACTAAGACACACGAACCGGCCGCCGCTCACATAATGCAAAGCTCTTCGAAAGAATGGAGCATTCTGGTAGCCGATAGGGTATAAAAATGTAAACAAACGGCTGCTGCTATTACTACATAATACCTTAAAAATCCCCTTAGCCAAACGTAGTATGCTTGTTGGCCGAGCGGTCTGAGACTTAGTCTAATGTAAATTTGGATGGGTTTTGATCCCAGCTTTGAGCGTCCTACGTGTCTAGCCACACTGACGAGTTCTGATAGAATGGAACAGTCTGTCTATGGATAACAATATATATATATATATATATATATATACACACACATGAATGCACATTATTGTATCACAGTGGCAGAGAGTGTTAGGAGAGCTAGGCATCTAACTGTCCAGTGTGGTTCATTATCTTCAAAAAGCAATCAGAGCTGCTGAATTGTGCCACTTATTACTAAAATATTTCAAAACTTTTGACTCACCCTAGTATATGCAATATATAGAAACTTTAATGATGCATAAAGTTTACTTCAATAGAACTGTGTTTTCCAAATTTAGATATATTGTTCTCTTTTAAATCATCATTGTGTTAGACTTGTTGCTATCATAAAAAAAATTCAAAATCATAATCAATAAAAGGAAAATGTTCTGAAAAATAATGAAGAGGAAGAAGTGCTTAATTGGTGCTTTTATACATTCAATATTAGTGGAGATGCCAAGTTGTTTTTGTTTGAGTCCAACCGAAATCACGAAGCATTCTTCATTTGACTACACCCTGTTTAGCTAATCACTTGTGACACTACTTATCAGTGAAGCTGAAGAAAAATAAGTAGGAAAAGATAATTAAAGGAAAGAAAAAGAAAGAGAAATTTTATTGTTGATTAGAAGATTACAGGGATCCATTATGAATGATGTGCATGAGTGGGAAGACAAGTTCAGCCTGAATCAATATTTCTAAACAAATATAGCTTCACAAACATTGTTCTTATAAAAATTAACTCTTTTTTTTTTAGGATCAGAGTGTAATATCTGAGCTCCCTGT
Source organism: Sepioteuthis lessoniana (assembly GCA_963585895.1). NCBI lineage: Eukaryota > Metazoa > Mollusca > Cephalopoda > Myopsida > Loliginidae > Sepioteuthis > Sepioteuthis lessoniana. The sequence goes on from OY757917.1 coordinate 36,276,949, forward strand.
TGAAGAATAAAGTGTTTCTTTTCAGCACTTTTGCTTCATAGACCCACAGATTTTGGGTTGAAATATTGAACTGTCGTATCTATAACTTCTTTACAAGATATATATATATATATATATATATATATATACAAGGTTGTTTGGAAATTGATGTCCAATTTTAGAATAAACTTTCATGCCTAAATTAATGAATTCAAACAGTGTTTCAGTCAGTCAAAATATTATCCTCGAACATCTAACCGTTTATGCCATCAAATAAAGTTATTTATGACAGTATGGTAAAACTCTTAAGGTTTCAATGCCAAAAAACCTTTAAATGCAATTTCTACACCTCCTTTAGACTAGAATGCTTTCAGTCATGAAAAAATTGTCCAAATGCTTAATAAGATGGTAGTTAAGGGGTGAGAGATTAGGAAAATATGGTGGGCATGACAAAGTCTTATATCCCAATCACTGAGGTTCTGCAGCATCATCCTGGCAACTTGTGACTGAGCATTTTTGTATATAAAATTCATGATGAAGCTTGAACTCATGCATAAAAAAATTAACATATCGCTTGTTTTTTCATCTTCATGATTTGGGGCATATAAAAAAGAGCATATAACCTTCAAAATCATGATTAGTGGCAGATAAACTTCAAAATCATGATTAGAGGCAGATAACCTTCAAAATCATGATTAGGGATATGTAACCTTCAAAATCATGATTAGAGGCAGATAACCTTCAAAATCAGGATTAGGGGCATAAAACCTTCAAAATCATGAAAAGGGATATGTAACCTTCAAAATCATGATTAGGGGTATATAACCTTCAAAATCATGAAAAGGGATATGTAACCTTCAAAATCATGATCTAGTCATGATTTTGAAGGTTATATACCCCTAATCATGATTAGGGGTATATAACCTTCAGATAACCTTCAAAATAACCTTAGGGGTATATAACCTTCAGATAACCTTCAAAATCATGATTAGGGGTATATAACCTTCAGATAACCTTCAAAATAACCTTAGGGGTATATAGGGGTATATAACCTTCAGATAACCTTCAAAATCATGATTAAGGGTATATAACCTTCAGATAACCTTCAAAATAACCTTAGGGGTATATAGGGGTATATAACCTTCAGATAACCTTCAAAATCATGATTAGGGGTATATAACCTTCAAAATCCTTAGAACAATATAGCCTTCAAATATAGCATGTAAAGAGACATATAACCCTCAAAATCAAATTCTTAAAGAAGTGACAGAAAAATAACAAAGACACTTTAATCATTAAGAATAATTTGGTTTGGTTTCTTTGTTGAATAGACATATCAACTTCCGTGGGTTATTTAATGCTAAATCCATCCTTCTATAAGAACTTTTGTGGTGCTATTTAACCCATAGCTGGAAAGATAACGGGGTTCCATACCTTTCCCAAGGGTATTTGTCCAAAAGTGAATGAAATAACATGATTAGATTTTGAACTCGCTTACTATGACTCCGCAGTCCATCACTTTAACCATTACCCCACAAGGACATCGCCCCCATTAAGAATGAGAAATTTCTATACAACTGATATTAAAATGATATGTTAGAATTAAATTTTTAAACAGTTTATACTAAAACTAGACAGCATTTTCTTAACCTAAATATATATATATATATATATATATATATCATTGTAATGATGAAAAAGAAATATTTGTAAATATATCCAATTTTAAAAGATAATAAATTTATAAAATCAGCTACATAAACATACCAGTTTTGGCTGAAAAGTTCACTGGCTGACCTAGGTACTCAAATAGAATGTGATCAAATGAGGTTTATTTTTCAGCATAATCCCCCTTGTGGTCCATAACTTCTTCCATTAGTGTGGCAGTCCTTGAATTCCATTGGTCATACATCAACAGCTGATATCACATCATTATGTGAACTTTTCAGCCACCAGCATATTTATATAGCATCAAATTGCAAAAAAAATTTAGAAAAATTTTAATAACAGTAATACAATGAATCCATGAATAAATGAATATTAAATTTTCTTGTCTCGGTAGTGTGTAGCTAGTCTAAGGGATGGATTTTAAAAGGCAAGAGAAGCCAGCAGGAAAACACTCCAATTATGTTCTTTGCCCAGTTAGCTAAATACACCGACTGTATCTCTGCAGAGGAGTAAGAGCCAACCCAGTTAACAAGTATCCTAAACAATCTGATGGTGATGTTCTGGTAAGGCAGGAGCTTTGGGGAATGTGGAGTACTCCTTCATTGCTAGTGCTCCCAGGTCTATTCTGCCTAGAGTGGGAGCACCTGAAAGGGTCCTATCTATCAGTCAAATAGAACTAAACTGTGAACTCATGCTAAACTGTATTGCTTGAAATAGAACTGTTTTAGAAAATTAAACTGCATACTTATACTGGACTGAATTGTTTGAAATGAAACTGTTTTTGTATGCTGAACTGAATTGTCTGACATAGAACTGTTTTTGACATTGAAACTGTACTTATGCTAAACTGAATTGTTTGAAATAGAACTGCTTTGACATTTAATTGTGTGTAAACAAAACTGTACTTATACTAGACTTAATTGTTTGAAATACAACTGTTTGACTAAACTGAATAGCTTGAAATAAAAAATGTTTTTGAAACTGTGTACTTTTGCTAAACTGAATTGTTTGAAATAGAACTGTTCCTATGTATAAAAACGGATTTAACATTAAATAACCTTCAAAGGTTGATATGCCATAAAACCCAAACAAACCAACAAACTCTTGCTCCCTTGAACAAGTTTTTCTTTTGTTTATATTCTACTCGTTAGAAATATATTTTGCAAAGTATGTATTTACTCAAACCCTCCACTGTGAGCAGAATGTGATGCACAGCCATTGATAAATGGAAGTACAGCTTGTTTGAATTCAAAGTTTTTGTTCTCCTAGACTGGTTGCAATACCAAGACTTATAAAACCTTGTCTTTTCGACTATTTATCCAAAAATGGGAGAGAGGAGAGATGTATTCATGCCTTTCTCAAAAATATCAAGATGAAATGAAATACCAACAGCCTCATCCAGGGTTTGAACTTGGCTCAATAAGTCCATTTCCTGTGATGGTCATTGTTTCACCATGTACCTACACACTTTTTTGGTGAAGAAGTTTTGATTTTATAAAAATCTTAAATAAAAGCATTTTGCAGATTAGGCTAATTGCATGTAAGGGAAACTGAGATTTGAGTGAGAGTCATAGTAATACTACTGTATGGATGCACCACATAGACACTGACTAAGTGCATAGAGAAAAAGCTTGATGGCAATTGAACAAGAATGTTACAAGCTATATTAAACAAATCCTGGAAGCAACATCCCACAAAACAGCAGGTGTAGGGCCACCTACCTCCAATTTCTGAAACAATCCAAATCAAACGAATAAGACATGTGGGACACTGCTGGAGAAGTAAGAGTGAGCTCATAAGCAATGTTCTCCTGTGCACCCCTTCACACAGACAAGCAGGTGTTGGACGTCCGGCTAGAACTTATCTACAACAGCTCCAAGTAAAAAAAGGATGTAATCTGGAGGACCTACCAAATGCGATGAAAAATAGAGATGAAAGGTGAGGGAGGGTCAGTGAAATCTGTGCTCATGGTATGACATAATGATGATGAGGATGAAACTGAGGTTTGGTGATAAAATATATTTTGGTTTGAAGTTTACTTTTATTAAGTGAATATCATCATCAAGGCATATTAACAGCATAGATTCCTATCACTCTCTCTTGCTATCTATCCCTATTAGCCATCACACTTGGTAAGTTCTCAAGCCAGCACTCAGTATCTGGACAGAACTGGTGAATGTAAGTTTTTGCTGGTTGGCCAACACAAGGGGATATATGTGTTGGAGTCCATAGGAGAACCTTACTCATAAATTCATCCTTACTTCTTCAGGCATGTCTTGTTCATCTTACTTGGAAGGTTTGTGCGATAGGAAGTAAGTAGCTGTACAGCTGCTGTTTTGTAGGGTGCTGCTTCCAGGATTTGTTCAAAACACCATGTAGCATCCTTGCATAGTTGTCATCTAGTTTTTTCTCTAAATATTTCATTAGAGTTCAAGAGGTGCAGTCTTACAGTCGTACTTACATGTAAATGGCTGGGAAGAAATCCTTTTCTATCTCATCTGAGAGATCAGATTTCTATATGGTTGATAACTGGTCGATAGCAGTCCATACTTTACTGATGCATATGTTGACAATGCTTTCAGTAAATGAGACATAGTTACTGAGGTACCATAAAATAGCTGACCGGAACTTTAAAAATGGTACCTGTTTCAATGAACCCTTTATTTCACTGTTGCTGAAGTTATTTGCAGGATTCAGAAAGTGAAAGAAAATGAAACAATATTTAATTGTACCATCAAAAGCTGTTGTTTTTTTTTTTAAAGAGTAGTGACTTATCTCTTGAAATACAAGCTTGAGGCAGATAAACATCTGTTGTCAATTACAATGCTTTAAATCCTAAGACGAAGGAGAATACAACCAGCTGTACTCAAAAACATATAAAAGAGTTAAGATTAGTAAAAGATAACACATAGAAAGCATTTTATAAACTCTAAAAAGCATACAATTGATTAAAAAATGAAAATACTTTTGATGCACCCCAGTAGCTCAGAAACTGTAATTGTTAACAAGAAAATAAAATGAAAACACAACAAGCAAAAACATCTGCAAATATTTCTATCAGTCAGAAAAGAAAAAGAAAAGTTTTCTTATAGAAACAGGAAAGGTGATTGCAAGCAAATATCTTGACACTAATCTTGAGTAAATGGCTGCCTAATTAGATAAAGATGAAATGAGAGAATTGATGAACATGGGAGAGTTGACTTCAAAGATAAAAGCAGCAGCAGCAGCAGCACTCACAGTCAACTGCGTTTTGCAGTTTGAAGTTTATGTGGGTATGTTTGAAGGTAAATATAAAACAAGTTACCAGTACCATTCAAAGGATTTCATTGAAGAACTTATCACAATGAAATCAAAGCTTTGTCCTCTTGCAAAGGTATACATCAAAGCAAAGAATAAATTAAACTCGTAAAGCTGGAAGAATTAGGTTACTACTAAAAGAATATGGAAAAAAAGAAATTATGGAGAATGAATAAATAGAATGTCACTTAAGATTTTGACGCCTAATGAATATAGTGAATTTGAAGAATATACTTATATATGAAATACAATGTGACAATATATATATATATATATATATATATATATATTAACGAATAGAGCACTCTGGTATCTGATTGCACAAAATGTAAACAAACGAAATCCAATACATATGCGTTATAATTCCTGAGCTGAAGTATGTAACCGAAATGGCTGAGCAATTACATACCATGTCTACCGTAAATTTAGGCGGAGTTCGATCCCGGCTGGAAGCATCCTGCTTGTCTAGTCACACTGAAGAGTTGTAATACAGTGAAACACACCGTGGATGACAACATATATATATGCATGCGTGCATACGTGTGTGCGTGCGTGTTAACGTGTGATGAGTGTTGTGTGACAATACACCACCGGCCGACTCCCACTTTCTCTCTTTCCTAAACCACTCATGGCTATCAGATCGTCTGGTGGTTTCTCTCATCTCAGGCCAGGGGTATTTCACATTTCTTTACGGACACACAAAACACAACATACACAACCGAGAGGGTGAAAGAAAAAAAGAACAAACAAACACGGACTTGGGTGAGCTCCAAGCGCAAGAAGGGAGAAGTTTTTGACACTTTCCTAGCATTCTGTGAGCTATCACAAGCTTGTATTCGAGCGGAACTCCCACAAAGTCACCAGGAATGCTGACTCATCCTCTCACATTGGCCAACTTGGAATCTCAGTCAACAGGTATTAGCTCCTGCTCTCTTCTGCCGACTTGTATGGTCTCTTCTTTCCACTTCTGTTAACTCTCGGACCTTCCTTCCCTCGTCTTCTTCCGGTCACGTGGGAAACATACAAAGGAATATTCTGACTGGCACTTACCCACACCCACACAACGAATGCCCAACATTGTCTCACAGCTGTATCCTGATAGATAATGGCCATATTAATCACCAAAATTACAACTGAAGCTTATTGATTAATATCTAAGTCAACTTATGAAAAACATACAAGATGCGTAACACGATATGCCATTGGATTATAGGGAAATATGCTAGTATTGTTAGATAGTAACAGAAAGTAAGTTACGCGGGTAGAAAACAGGATATGCACCGATATCTTAAGGTAAACAAAAAACGTCAGAAATGCCACATGAATTGGGTTGCATAAAGTGTGATTGCATGGGCATCCGGAAAATTTAATAACAACAGAAGATTTTCGACCCAGAGTGAAAGCAAAGGAGAACGAAGGAGCCAGCAGAAGAGTCGCTAGATGTCACGTTACTCTGGGCGCCAGATGGCCAATGATTTAAAAGTAGAGAAAGGCCTGAGTTGTACGATTCTTGCAAAGGCAAGGAGAATCTAAGATGATTGAATGCATTGAGATAATGTCAGACGCAAAAAGAGACAAGTGTAAAGAAATAGGCTTGAGGAATATAGAAGAAATGTAAATAAATTGACTCATTAAACTCAAAAGTGTGTTTGATCCCAAAAGAAAGGAGTGCCTTGTTAAGTACTTGTCTTTAATTGGAATCATTTTGAGATGAGGCTTCTTAATCAGAGAATTAATTTTTATTTATTGCGGACTTTTTTTCGGTAAATCACCTGAAGAAGGCCAGAGGTGAAATTTGGCCGAAACGTAGTGAAAGAAGAAACAACACAAAAACTACCAAGATGAGGACAAAAAGTCCGCAATAAATAAAAATTAATGCCTTGTTAAGGCCCTGAAGCTGAGAAATATATAGAAGCTGTGTTGATTTGATGTTTTGAGTTGGCCCTGTACCAGTCTCATGAAAGCAGGATGAAGATGAAGTGGTTCACTGAAGATTCTGTATCTCCCTCTGAGTGTATATCTTAGCTGTTCCTGACTTTCTCCTTCATTCAACTGTTTTATATATTTTGTAATAACAGAAAAAGAAAAGAAGCAGATTATATTTTTGTACATAAGACTTATTGTTGGTAATCCTGCTATACAACAGTATGACACCTATGCCACTCTCTGGGACTACATCGCTACTGCACAGTAACAAGCATAACAAAATAACTAATGACGATGCAAAGTGTGATTTTTATGTCAGCATAGCTTATCTTAAACTTTTCTCATCAAAAGATACCTACAAGTCAGCAGAGTCAAAGTCTTAATGCTATGACGTGTGCAACTATAGTCAAATTTCATTCAACATTCTACTTGCTGGTCCGTATTTTCCATTTGTATTTTTGTCAGTGAAACAACCTGAGTAAATTACCGCATATTATATTAATCAGCTAATCTAAATGCAAATATGAACCACATCGAAATTCAGGAGAGAAGTGAATAAAAAATTTGGTTCCAAGCATCCTAATTCAAGAAAATTTTGAGGATATGGAAGATTATCCCATGTAATCCTATCATATTTCCAGAATCAAAATACAAACTTAATTATATTGCGTGAAATAACAGCCTGTCATATTCAAGTAGGAAGGAAATAAGGTATGGATATGGGGATTGTAAAGATGGAAAATGACAATTTTTGCTTGCAAGTTTTCCAAACTGCTTTATAAGATACAACATGGTCATACATTGCTTATGCTAATTTTAGAAAAAAATATGATAAAACAAAGATGAGATGGAAATTGTACTTATTTTATTCAGGGAGTATTTTCTTTTATTGTTTTTAAGGCCAGTTCATAACAATTACAGAGATTTTTATGAGATTTTATGGTACTTCAAGGGAGTAGAGTGTTTGCCAATGGTCCGGGAGACTAGGGTTCAATCCAAGATTGAGTCATACCAAAGACTCAAAAATGGTACTTGAAGCTTCCTTGCTTAACAAACATTATAAGGTACGTATCAATAGTAAAGTGGAGCAATCCAGGGGAATAAGTAATGCCTTCCCCTACATTTCGGTTTGGTTGGTTTGGTTTGGTTTCTTTGTTTAATGGCATATCAACTCTTTTTAGGTTATTTAATGCCTAAGCCATTCTCCTAGAAAAACAGTAGTGGTACTATTTAACCCATAGCTTGGAGGATAAGGGGGTTCATACCTTTCCCAAGGGTATTTGTCCGAAAGTGAACGTAATAGCGCGACTGGAGTACGAACTCGCGTACTACGATTCCGCAGTCCATCGCTTTAACCATTACACTACGTGGACACCCCCCCTACATTTCGGTGTAGGAGCCAATGAAAAGAGAACTTTCAAATCGCTCTCGACTATGGTTGGCCAACTTTATTTTAATTTGCTTAGTTTTTTTTTTTAAAGACAGTCATTTCTTTTGGTCTGGAAGATTCAGTGAAGAGGATTTTACTCACTAATACAAAAGAAGTTTCATGCTGAATATTTCCTTCTACATATGATAATATGTATATCAATATATGAATATCTATATCATCATATGATTATATGTATAGCAACATAAAGACATGTATATAAACATAAGAATATGTATATCAGTATATGAATATTCACATGGACAAGCAAAGGCAGGACGACTAGGGAGAACTTACATATAAGCAACTCTGTGCCAATACGCGATGTAGCCCTGAGGACCTGCCGGAAGCAATGGACGATAGAGAAGGGTGGCGAGAGAGGGTCAAGGATATCCGTGCTGATGGCGCGACATGATGATGATGATACCAATATATGATAATATGTATGGCAACATATGAATATGAATTTCAACATATAGATATTTATTTCAATGTATTTTTGTCACATTGATTGGTGAAATCTATTATTGACATAAAAAGTAGCTAATAAATTCTAAACTGTTAAACCCCTTGAAAAATAACGTATAGTGTCACTCGATGTGAGTGACAGACGGTGACCCCAGGGATCATTTCGAATCTATTGCTGCGATCGAAATAAGAAGTCTTGATATTAGATGACAGGGGGAAGAATAGTTTGAACAGAAGTTTAGTTGGTTTTCAGGTGCCAAACTGCATGCATCAGAGAATAATATTTCTATGTGCACATTTTTCCATCCATGTTCTGAAAACCACTTTCAAAATGTGCATTAGGTTATAAATCAAGAAGAAAAAGATGTCTTAGTTTAAAAAATAATGAACTAAGATGTACACAAAAAGTAAATTGTTGTTTATACTTCTTGACCAGAATTGTCTTCCTCATAAGAGAAGCAGCAAGTGGCCCCCAGTGAAAGAAATTGGACCATTATCATCTTTAAACTAAGTATGGAGATCTCTAAATGATGAATGGCCATCATAAGGTAGCAGAAGACTATCTAACAGTATAAATATATGCAAATCCATATACTGTGTTAATATGTAAGTAAGTAAAGTTAGCGACCATAGTCGAGGGTGACCCGAAGGCTCCCTTTTCGATAGCTACTACACCAAGGTGTAGGGGAGGGCGCTACTCCATTCACAGGATTGCTCCACTTTACCCTTGAACCGTACCTTATAATGCTGAGTGTTAAGCAAGGTGGTATCAAGTACCATTTTTAAAGTCTTTGGTATGACTCGACCTGGGATTGAACCCAGGTCTCCCGGGCCATTGGCGAACACTCTAACCGCTGGGCCAAAATAAATGAAACAGTGGATATACTAAAAACACAAGGGGTGTACTCGTGGCGTAATGCAGAATCGTAGTATACGAGTTTTAAATCCAGTCACGCTGTTACATCCACTTTTGGTGAAATAACCTTGGGAAAGGTATGAACCCCCTTATTCTCCCAGCTAAGGGTTAAATAGTACCACTACTGCTCTTCTAGAAGGATAGATTTGGCATTAAATAACGCAAGAAGGTTGGTATGTCATTAAAAGCAACAACGAAAACCAACAAACAAAATAAATAAAAGCACAAACAACAGATTTAGTTCAGAATATTTCGTTCTTATTTATTGAAAGAACTTCTTCAACTGAGAAAAATAGTTTTTTCCAAAAACTTTGACAAGACGGGATGAGCCTGAACTCCACCTCCACCTGCCCAGCATGCATATCACCAATTCCCCTTTTAATTCCCTTCCATTTCTCCTTCTTAAGACCTCCCCCTTCCTCATATTATCTCTCCATTTTTTTCTCACTGAAATTAAGTTAAAACCAACAACCACTACTGTTTTGCGGAATAGCTTCAGGCCACGTGTGTAATGCCCGTGTCTGTTGCCTCCATCTTGTCCTTTAAGTGTCCAGCAGTTAACGGCTCCTCCAGGCCGATACAATATTGAGTCACTTATGTATATAAGTCGACCAACATCCCCCCTACATACATAAAATGAACATTTCGAACTTTTGTAAGTTGTCATTCATCATAGCGGTTGGATATCTTGCCTGCAGTGACTTTCTTCAGACGTGGTTGTCTTTTAGCCATGTCTGGTTGCTGGTGTTTGGTATTTTCTTTTCTGCCATTTGTGGTGATATCTTTTTTGCGGTTTATTTCTGTCATGCTGCTGTGTTTTGATCTAGTTATCAGTCTTAGGTGTCTCCTTTTTCTCACTAGTCTTTTTCCATTTTCCATTTTGATATGGTATTGCTGGTATTCAAACGTTTCTGTGACAGTTGCTTTTTCTAATAGTGGTTCTTGCCCTATGGCTGCACAGTCACCTGGTCACCCTTTCTTAATTCTGTCTGGTTATGGGCGTTTTCGTCATAGTGTTTCTTTTGCTGTTGTTTTGGCTTTCACATTTTAGTTTTCGTTTCTTCCGCATTAAATGGGGATAGAAATTTCTTCATCGTAGGCAATACACTTCTCAATTGTCTTCCAAAGAATCTCTGCACTGGGGACATTCCTGTGGATTTTGATGGTGTGATGAAGAATCCTAGCATGACCAGATAAGGGTCACTTTTTTCATTGTTACATTTTCTTATCATGGATTTTATTTGTTTTACAACTAATTCCGCCTTTCCATTGGAGTTTGGCATCTCTGGTAAGTTGGGATTCCATTTGAATCCGTATTTATGGGCCTGTTCTCTCCTCATTTGGTTGTAGAATTCAGAGCCCCCACCACTTACAACTTCTTCTGGAATCCCATATCTCATTGTCGAATATTGGTTGACTAGACAGTGGTCTGACACACAAGTAGACTGGTGCAGATCTCATTCACATTGCCATTTACTGGATGAATATGTGGGTGAATAGACACCACTCATGCAAATGTTTTGGGCAGGTCCATCCTAGCAAAATAAACCAACTCACCTTCTGCATTAGGTACTCTCCTATAAATGAGGTTAGCTTAGCTGGCTTGCTTTTACCAAGAAGATTCAAGAAGGCAGCCATGTTAGCAGGTAAGTCATTTAACTTCTACATTCATGAAGTGTTCCCTTATCAGTTTGACTGTGCAAACTGATGATATTCCTTGGAGTCGATCAACCATAGTGTAATTGGAGAAATAATCCACATTGACAAGGTATTTTCTGACATCCAGTGTCATAGTATCGAGGCCAATGCATTGGAATGGGTATTCTGGCATTGATAAGTATCTCCCTGCTATTTTTCGCAGAATATTTGCTACACTGTTTGCAGTTCATATAACATTTCTGAAGTTTGCGCCTCATTTCAGCCCAGAAGATTGTCTCAAGGGCGCATCTCATGCGGTTATCAACTACTAAATGGTTTGTGTGTGCCTTTTTCTTCATATCATTTCTCATTGAAATTGGTACAAAGATTCCGTCTTTGCAAAATACCAAATCGTCCTTTGTAGAGGTTCTTCGACTGAGGTGCAAGCGCTTTTATAACGCATTGGGAAACATTGTTTAATCAGTTTTATGAGCTTCTGTATATTCTTATCATCTTTGGTGACGCTGACGAGCCTGTCTCTGGACTTACAGCAAGAAATTCTTATAGATTCACGTCATTGAAATGAAATTGAAATTTGAAATCCTCAACTGGGGCTCGTGAAAGAACGTCAGCAATAATTACGTCACTGGCCTTCGTGTATGTTATTTTGAAATCAAAATTCTGTATTGAAAGCATCATTATAAACAGCTTTGTTTGTGCTTCGCTTAGAGGTTTGTTACTGATTGCTTCTAATGATTTGTGATCTCACTCTGTTGTTACAAATGTTCCGTAGCAATAGTCACTAAACTTGTGTAATCCAAACACAACGGCTCTCATCTCTTTTACAATTGGTACATAGTTTTTTTCATAGTCATTCCAAACCCTTGATGCGTATGACACTAGTTTCCCATTCTGCAAGAGGACAGGTCTCACGCCCTCATCATATATATCAGTCTGAATCGTGACTGACTTTTCTAAGTCGTAGTAAGCTAAGACAGGTGTGTTTGCTTTAGCTTTCTTTATGTCTTCAAATGCTCTTTGTTGCATCTCTGCCCATTAGTAAACCTGGTCCTTCCATGTTAATTTGTTTAAAGGTTCACATTTTGTTGTCAGTGAATGGTCAAATTTCGAGAGGTATTTAATCATTCCTATGAATCGCCTTAGATGATGCAAATTATGAGAAGCTGGGAATTCTGTGATCGCTCGCATTTTTTCTTCATCGGGCTTCAGGCCTGCGTTAGTCAGTGTATGACCCATGAATTTGCATTTGTAGAGATTAATTTTAATATTTCTTTCTCTGCATATCTGCAGGCATGCTCGCAAGTTCTGGTCATGGTTATTGATGGTTTGGTTTGAGTTTTTTCCAAATCCTTGAGTAATGCTGACCCGTTTACCCCTTGGAATTGTTCGACCATTTTTGCTTGGAATACCTTGCTGGCTGGTGTGATACCCATGGGCAGTCTTTTGTATTGATCATTGCGCTGGAGCGTTCCAAAGGCAGTCAGTTCTCTTGCCTTGTCGTTCAACTTGCAATGCTAGAATTCGCTTCTTACGTCCAATTTGCTAAGTTTTACTGCTTTTTTATTTACAAACCTGTGTATGGTAGATTCCAAGCTGGGTGCCTGGCAGTGATATTTGTTAATCAGGGCCTTGTTTATTGGTTTAGGGTCTAAATATATCCGAGTCTTCCCGCTGTGTTTTCTTTCGATTACGTAGCTTTTTAGCTGAGCTGGGTCTTTTTAGTTTCTCACTTATATTGTCCCTCATCATCTTTTCTAGTCCCTGTTTAAATCGTTTTTTCTAATGCAAATGGGACACTTCTTATGGGTTGTTGTATAGGATCCGTGTCTGGCTCTGTTTGGAGCGTTAATTCACCTTCAAATTCAACAACTCTCTCTTCAAAACGTCCGGAATTTCTAGTAATATCTCTTTGATGGAATCATTGATGTCTAATTTTCTTATGTCTTTCAGGACTTGTTCTTTGAGGGCACTGCATTCTGCAGCTCAAACGGTCGATTCAAACTTATCAAGGTTGAACCGTATTAGATTTAGCTTTTAGCAGAAATTACAGCTTAAAATCGGTTGTACCTTTTCATTCACAACCATGACTGAGGCTATCATTTTTCTTTTATTGACAGGGTTAATGAGTTCTACCCTCATAGTTCCTTCAGTTCTATCCTTTTTTCCTCCGTATATTGAAATATCAAGTTTCTTTCCTTTCTTTAGTAAGTGCTTCATTTTGTTGTCTTTAACGAATGTTGCAGGAATTACATTTACAGATGCACCGGAATCTAATATGAATTTAATTGGATTGCCATTTAATCTTAAATTCGCGTGAACCTTATGAATTGTCTCCCTTCCAATGTGAAAACATTTATTGACATCTTGTTCCTTGCGTTTACCCATACACATTTTTGATGTGGCAAAATGGTTCTTTCTTTTGCATTTAAAACATTCCTGATCATAAGCTGGACAGTTTCTTATTCCTTTCACATGGTTTCTCTGACAATAGATGCAATCATATTTCTTTTTATTCCTTCCAGTCGTATTGATATCTTTCTCATGTATGTCATTGTCAACATTTAGTTTGTCGTATTTTTCAAATTTTTGCGATTGGATTTTATTTTATTCTGCTGCTCTACATCGGTCGATACGCTCTGTCAGGGTTAAATCAGGTTCCCTCAGGAGAATTTCACGCGTTTTTCTATCGTGTATTCCTTTTATTATCTGTAATTTGATCATATCGTTCCCGGTGACGTTGTTCCATTCACAGTCTTAAGAATTCAATTTCAAATTTAACAAATAGTCCTCAAAGCTCTCATTTTCACTTTGTTCTTTTCGCAGGAATTCTATGTCTACAATCAATGTTTTTATAGGTTTGCAGTAGTCGTTAAATGCTTCGATAACCATTTCGAGTGTTCTTTCATCGTCATTTTCAACCATTTCTCCCTTCGCGTTCCTGACAGTCAGGCTCCGATAAATTTGTTGACCTTTTCTTCCTAAAAGATAAATAAATAAACTCTTTTTCTTCTTTACAACATTCGCAGTTTTAGCGGCGTAGTCTTTGCCTTCCCCTTCGAATTTCTGATGTTCAAAAAACAGGTTCACTTCTTCAAGCCAGTCGTTAAAAGCTTTGTGTAAATTTCTCGCTGTCTAGTCAAAACTTTGGGGTAGATTGATTGACATCATTTTGTTACTTTCTTTTTTTAAACAAACAAAACAGAGTAGTACTCACTCGGTTTATCTTCGAAATCGTTTCTTCTGACAAAATGTAATGTGGAAATAGCTCTAGGCCACGTGTGTGTAATGTACGTGTTTGTTGCCCCCATCTTGTCCGTCAAGTGTCCCGCAGTTAAAAGCCCCTTCAGGCTAATACAATATTGGGTCACTTATGTATATTGTGGGATACAAATTTCTTCTAGTCTTAAAATAAGCAATAAAAACATACTTAAGAACATTCTAGAAATTTAGGATCAAACCCGCATTAACATTTAAATTACATTTTTATATTTTTCAACCAATCAGCTAAAAACATGGAATAAAACATTCTAGAAAATTAGGATCGGAAGTGAACTAACAGAAAACATTTAGGCTCGAAAATAAAATAGTAAAATACAAATCTGATTGGTCAATAAATGTCTACGCGCCAAGATTTTAGGGCGATTCTTTGATCCACCTGTAGGATATAAATAACACTGAGTTAGGAAGCCAGACACACAAGACACAAGCTTACACACAAACGAAGACACAGACGAACACAAGCCACTAAGCCAGTAGCCGATACTATGTCCAACCAATTCCTTTCCTTCCTCAACTAAAGTTCATGACCTCTTTTCAAATGGCCGAGAATTATATTCAAAAGGAAAACCCAACAAACTCTCTTTCATCCGCGAGACACGCTGTCGCCACAATCATAAAACCCGCTATAAACTTAATGTAAGTAAGAACGACTTATTTACGGACTCTGATAACATGAACATACACACATCTTTCAACAAATTTATTCTCTTCTTCAAACTTTATTTTCCAAAAGGCCATTTACACATCATGTATTTTGTTTTTCATATTCTGTTATAAAAAAAGTTAGCGACCATAGTCGAGGGTGACCCGAAGGCTCCCTTTTCGATAGCTACTACACCAAGGTGTAGGGGAGGGCGCTACTCCATTCACAGGATTGCTCCACTTTACCCTTGAACCGTACCTTATAATGCTGAGTGTTAAGCAAGGTGGTATCAAGTACCATTTTTAAAGTCTTTGGTATGACTCGACCTGGGATTGAACCCAGGTCTCCCGGGCCATTGGCGAACACTCTAATATTCTGTTATATGCATATTAAATTGTTTGTTATTTAATGTTCGTTGTGTTCTATTCCATTTCTTTTGCGCGATTGTAATGTTTTGTGTTGTATTTGTGGTGGGAATAATTTAGAGAGCAATCTACTTAAAATAACCAAATTACATACTCCCCCCACAATATAAGTCGAACAACCCCTACCACCACCACTCAGTCCTAGATCTATCCCCCTCTTTTCCCTTTTCTGTCTTTTGTCTTTAGACCCAACCCACTTTCAAATTCACATTTATACACCCTTATCTATTTCTTCTTTTTGCTAAACTTTGAAAATAAATTATTTTTCTCAATTGAAAAAGTTCTTTCAGTATCGAAATATTCTGAACTGAATCCATTGTTTGTGTTTTTAGTATATCCCTTGTTCCATTTATTTTTCCTCATCTAGTCAGATCTTACAAAAATGTCTACTTTCTCTTTCTCTCTCTCTCTCTCTCTATATATATATATATATATATATATCAGTATGTAAATATTTACTTCTATATATGATCATATGTATATCAATATGTTGCATAATAATGAAAATATCTATTTCAATATATGATAATATATATATATATATATATATATATCAGTATGCATATCAACATATAAAATGTATATTAATATATAAATATTTTCTTCAGTATATATATATATATGTGTGTGTGTGTGTGTGTGTGTGTGTGTGAATATAAATAAATCAATATGTTGTATAAATATGTAAATATCTACTTCTATGATGATACTTCTGATGATATGTATACCAATATGTATACCATTATATGAATATCTACTAGATGATGATATATATCTATATATGATATATGTATATCTTAAATTGTTTGCAAATTTTATTTCAATTTCTTGAAAGTTTTATGATTCACATAAGAAATTTAGTAAAGTGAAAACCAAAACTGATGATTACACAGATGGTAAAGTCCTCTGTTTTAATTCACTTTTTAACAATGCCACCGCCAAACAATTCTGGTTGTAAAAGTTCGATTCAACAATTACTTTGTGCAATTCATTCATCATAAGCTTACATTTAATCCAGTTTATCCTAATTATGCGATTGTTTATAAAATCTGTTGTTTTTTTTTTTTGATTTTGTATGGGCTTAAATGATCACTTTCTTAGGTCAAAGAAAATATTATTTTATGGCCAACTTTCTCATAATTTGGAATTCAGTTTATTCAGGGAACCAAATTGGAAAAAAAAAAGGAAAATATTGTTACTGATTCATTTTCTCTTTGTTTATTTTTTGTAAAAAAAAAAATAATCTTAGGTTTTTTGAAAACTGATTAATTTTTCATTTCAGATCTTCAAATAGTATGAATTAACAGGAAAAACTGCAGAAGTTTTGTAGCAGAGATAAGAGTTTAAGAAAATAGCTAAAAGATATGTTAATCTGAGAGCTTAAAAAACAAACTGAACAAATGATAAAGAGTATTAAGATGATATAAAAAATGGAGGTTAATATCTCTGCAAACCTTAGAAATGGTCTCAGCATTACAGTGATTTTAATAATGGAGCCATGAAATTTTTTATTGATGTGAAAGTGAACGCATTTGGATCTGATCTGTAAATCCATATAATTTCACTTTCATATAAATAAGGAATTTATGAGTGAACACAATTCCTTTCTTTTTTTTTTGCAAGGAATAAATAAAGAATTATTTCAATATTGATGGTATCATCTCCTCATTAAATGGTTAGCCTTTTATATTATTAAAGGAGTTCATATACCTTGGAAGCAACATCTCATCTACTGAAAGCAATGTTAATGCACACATTGGTAAAGTATGGATTGCTATTGACAGGTTGTCATCCATAGGGAAACCTGATCTCTCTGGTAAAACAAAACAGGAATTTTTCCAACCTATAGCCATATCAGTATTACTGCATAGTTGCACTTTAATAAAACTTTTGGAGAAAATGCTTGATAGAAACTACACAATGATGCTACATGCTGTTTTGATCAAATCCTTCGAGCAGAATCCTGCAAAACAGTAGTTGTACAGCCACTAACCTCTTATCTCGCAAACCGTTCAAGTAAGACCAGCAAGATATGCTGAACACTGTTGACGAAGTAAGGACAAGCTCATAAGCCACTTTCCCCAATGGACTCCTTGAAATGGATCCATAATTTCTGGCTGACCAGCCATTAGGTCAATTCATCAGTTCTGTGAGAACAATGGATTCCATCAATAGGACTTGCCATGAACAAAGACCAAAAGGGACAGATGGTATGAGCGAGTCAAGATAATCTATGCATTTGGCATTATTATTTACTCCTTGTGAGTTTTTCACTGGAGTTTGAGTGACACCCAGTCTCCTCAAATCTCCAAGACTCTTCTCAGTATTCTGGCTGATCTCAATAATGCTGTAGTTTGGAAGGTTACCAGTCCTCCAGTTTGTTTATTAATCCTTTGGTAGTTGTACCAAGAGCACCAATTATAATTATAATAACCGTCCCTTTCATGTTCTTCAGTTTTTTCAATTCCCTAACAAGGTCTAGGTACTAATCCTTCTTTTCACTCTCTTTCAATTTTACTCTGTGGTCCGCTGAGACAGTAAAGTCTTCATTTCTGCAAGTTTCACATCAAGAGTCAAACAAGGCAACACTTTAGATACCAAAAGTAATGGAGTAGGGGTCAAAGTATAGAAAGCAGTGGAAGATAGTCCCGTAATAGTATCTGCTGGAGAGCTCTTTAGTGAGACCAATGACAAGTAAATAGTTTAATTTCATCCTCTTTTTCAAGCAGCATATTGTAATGGATACACCACTAGCATAACTGCCTAGCTCCAAGTTGAACATTCCAGTTATGTAAGGGTTTCACTTTATTTCATATACCTGTTTAATTTAGTGCAAGTAAAAGTTATGACAGAAAAACAAAGAAAGACACAGAAAAGTCTACACAGCTCATTATGATTTAATATAATTCAAATCATGAATAACAAGTAGGGGATTTTCTGGTGAGAGTTTGTGTATGAAATCATCTCTTTTTTTGTAAAATATAAATAAAGAGTAAACAGAAGAAAGAAAGAAAGAAAGAAAGAAAGAAAGAAAGAAAGAAAGAATAAGTTATGAGCAAAGAGAAATTGAAAAAGAGAGGAAGAAAAGGGATGAAAAGAAAGATGGAGACTGAAGAATAGAAAGTGATAGTGAGTGGATAAAAAAGAAGAGAGAAAAATGAAAGAGAGAGAGAGAGAGAGAGAGAGAGAGAGAGAGAAACTATGTAATGAGGTCTAGCTAATTATTACTTGTGAAAAAATCATGGATATATTAGATTTTTCTTGAGATGCTTTTGAAAAAACAAATAATAATAATAATAATAATATAAAGTTTATAAAAAAATCCATGACTGGAAAGAAGGCTACACTATCGTTTCTAAGGAATTAAGACTTGAAAAATGTCAAGGTAGAAACCAAAAAGATAAATGAATTATTAAAAATATTCCAAGGGACACCATCAGTTAACTAAAGAGGCTAATTTATGCAAGAGCAAAACTAGTCAGTGAGAAAGTTGTTGTCTCCCTTAGGAACCTGAACGGAAATACAAAACCTGGATGGGAAATGAAGCTAGAAGGATTTATAAAGAAACTGCAGCAACAAGTGAAAGTACTGAGGAAGGAAAAATTCACAGTCACAATGGAAGGAAAAGACTAAAAGAAGACAAGTCTGACAATATAACTAGAAGAAATAGATCAAACGGGACCTTCCAAAATAATGAAAGAAAATCATACCAAGAAGATACAGGAACAGAAAAAACATAACAAAAAGGCTGAATGGATAAATAACATGAACTAAGTGTTATAAGAATTTAAAGAAGTCTTTGAGGCAAACATACACCTGGACTTGAGAAAATACCAGATTGGAAAACACTAGGCCATGATGAAATTCATGGATTGTAGTTTTTTAAAAATCATGAATTAGACATGAATTGGTAGAGAAGATGATTCAGTAGGAACTGTGCAAGGGGTTAAAATTGGATCATACAACCACATGATTTATGCACAAACCAAAATCCAAATTAGAGAATAAGATGCAGAAAATTCTCTGGGATTTTGATATACAAATGGATCACCTAATCCTAGCCAGAAGACTAGACATAATTTTGATGGATAAAAAAAAAAGAAATTGTCATAAAAGAAAAGAGAAAGATATACAAATACTTGAACCTCGGCAGAGAATTAAAAAAGCTGCCGAACATGACGGTGGGAGTAGTACCAATTGTATTTGGTGCACTTGAAACAGTCCCAAAAGGTTTGGAAAAAAGACTTGAGGAACTGAAAATTAGAGCAAGAATTGAGACCATTCAGACAATAGCATTACTAATATTGGCCAAAAAACTCATAAGGCTCCTAGTGACCTGAGGAGACTTGCAGTCACTCAGACTCCAGTGGAAAACCATCAGCTAACACTGGTGTGAAAATCTCTCAAATGAATAAAATGATAATCGACTAGAAAGGTCCAAGAGACCTGAGGAGACTTGCTGTCACTCAGTCTCCAGTGGAAAACCATCAACTAACACTGGTGTGAAAAACTCTCAAATGAATAAAATAATAATCAGCTAGAAAAGTCCGAGAGACCCGAGGAGACTTGCTGTCACTCAGACTCCAGTGGAAAACCAATGCTGATGAGAAAAACTCACAAAGAGTAAAATAATGTATAAATAATATAATGTGTTGTGCGAACATAATCTTCAGATAAATCCATCTCTTAGGTTTTGGAATTATATATTTATATGTATTTACTGTCGGTAGAGATATTCTTCTCTTTCCATAACATCAGGATTTTTCATTGATCCATGTCATTTTTGATGGCCTATTATTGCCTACACACACATGTATAAATATATATATAAACTAGGATTGTGAAGACATTGAGTCAATGGTGCTTGATGACTCTCAGTTTCTTGCCAATGTACTCATTAGACATATATATATATATATATCTATAATATCTATGTCTACATCATGCTAACTTAGATATATATGCTCTATCACTGATATTGAGGACTCTTTATTCATAAATATAGCAAACTATTTTATCTATATATATATGTATAGAGATGAGAATTTGATTAATTTTTTTGTTGGGAAAGGCATAAATCTATCTCTTTCTCCATCAGCAAAGGGGAGATATTAATGCTGACTAGGCGCTTTGGCCATTGTAAAGCAACTGGTCTCAGAGAAAGTAAATTCTGAATTCAAACCAGCTGTGTTCAGCTTAGAAATTTTCCTTGTCTGGCAACCTGGTGGTGAGGTTAAGTAAACACACAAAGGACTTATAATCAATTTATCTGCCGGTGCATTCCAAGATGGCTGTGATGTAATCATGTGCACTTTTGTTTTACTTGATCTTCAAGTACTTTATTACAAGAGTGAGTCAGAAGTTTTGCTGTATTTTGCTAAGTGCTAATTCACATCGTAAATGAAACAGTTCAAGCAGTTGGAAAGTACCTGCTTTGGTTGGTTTTATCATGATTGTTGGTGTGCTGACAAATTGTGTATAGTTTCCCTCTCTGTGATTTGAAAGTGGCACAGATGAACATGCAATGAAGTCAAATTTGGGAACTTTTGCTTTACAAATTTTAACTGGGGCATAATACAACTGAGACAACCCAATATATTTGTTGTGTAAAAGGTGAAGGTTCAGTTTATTACAGTATAGTAACCAGATGGTTGAAGGTGTCCGTGGTGTAATCGTTATTGTCATAGGAAATAGACACGGCGACACGAGTTCAAATCTTGGACGAGACTGATAGCATTTCACATAGCACTAATACCCTTGAGAAAGGTATGAATCTAATTATTCTCCCTCCAGCTATGGGTAAATAGTAGGGTGGACTGGGTTCTTCGGCCTTGGTGAGGCAACTAGTCTAGGAGAAGGAAAACTCTGAATTCAAACCTGTTAAACTCCGCTTAAAAATTGACCTTGTGTCATATCCTGTCCGAGCGGAGGGAAAAAAGGAGGTGCCCGTGGTGTAATAGTTATCATCTTAGGAAATGGACCCAATAACATGAGTTCAAATCGTGGACAAGACTGATTGCATTTTACATAGCACTAATAACCTTGGGAAAGGTATGAATCCAATTATTCTGCCTTCAGCTATGAGTAAATAGTTGGGCATACTGGGTTCTTCAGCCTTGGAGAGGCATCTAGTCTAAGAGAAGGAATACTCTGAATTCAAACCTGTTAAACTCCGCTTAAAAATTGAGCTTGTGTCATATCCTGCCCGAGCGGAGGGGTTGGTAATTATGGTAACCAGATGGTTGAAGAAATTTCTCCTGGTTTGCAAGAACCTTGACAATTAGGCAAAGTCAGGAAGGTTTAAAACTGTGAAGTATCTGGTGAGCTCGGCACTCTGTTTAGTGTGGTTAGTCACCTTCACAACCTTGGAAAAAGCATCTAGAGATGCTGAATTTCACCTAATGTTACTAAAAATTGCAAAAATTTTGATTCGCTCTATTATATATTCGCCCAGTTGGTTGGGGTTGTAGAATACACTGATTGTATCTCTGCAGAAAAGCAAGAAAGACTCCCCTAATGTGTGTCTTGGATATGATATCAAACAATCCGATGGTGAGGCTCCTGTAATGCTACAGCTTTGGGGAATATGGAGTACTGCTTCATTGCCATGGCTCCAAGGTTCACTCTAGCCAGGAATGGTAGCACCTGATAGGGTCCTATTTATGAGTCAAATAGAACTGTTTGATCATTTAACTTTGTGTAAACAAGTGACTGATGTACAATTGAATTGCTAGTGATACATTGGAATATTTAGAAACATTTAACTTTGTTGACTCATGCTTAATTGAATAGTTAGAAATAGAACTATTTGATCATTTAAGTGCATGTAAACCATTGATGGATATTTAATAGAATTGTTAGTTATACATAACAATACTTGAAACTATTTATCTGTGTGCAAAAGAATGAGCTAGGCTCATTTAGAAATGTTATCAATATAATATATTTAAAAATCATTTATATTTGAGAATTTGGCATCAAAAAACCAACAATGGTTGATATGCCATCAAACGAAACCAAATCAAACCAAACCAAAACAAATCATATTTATCAAATATGCATGTATAAAAATGGATTTGGTATTAAATAACCAACAATGGTTGATATGCCATAAAACCAAACCAAACCAAATCTATTATATACAATATGGTGCTGTATCTATGCAAATCCAACTTATTCTAAAGTTATTTAAGTATTCTAGAGATGCTCTGCAGGTGACTAGGTTTCACACAAGGGACCAGTAATATCAGTTAACAATCTGTCAAGTTAGTACAATCAACCCAAATAATAGATGAGCTGGAAAACTGTGCTGGCCAGTATCATATCACCTGGATAAAATGTAGAGAAGTAGCTGGTTTGGACAGCACATTTATCATTTATGTTTGAAACTCAAATCATTCCACCTGGCAACACTCCAATCATCATCAAAAGACAAGTGTTAAGTCTGAATAATTAAATTTCTCATAATGTTTTGTTATTTTCCACTTTCATGATGAAAAAATAGGAGCTATTTGTAGGTTTTAATCAAGTAAAAAAATAATGGTTAGTATTTCAAATCAGTTCAAAGAGAGTATCTATTCTCAAATGATCAATTTTTCTATTGTCTTTACTTAAACTCATACTGAACTTAAATACTGTTTAAATACACAATATTTAAGGAGTTATACATTCTAATTTGTAGTTCAGAATTTTAATTGCAATGATTCTTTTATTTATCTTTCTTTGAAAAGTACAATCACGTACAAAGTTTTAATTTAATATACTTTTCAAAATCTTTGTATAGTTTGAAATAAAATCTTCCATATTTATCACAGCCCATTTGGCTAAGCCTGTAGAATACACCAACTGAATCTCTGCAGAAGGTTAAGACCACCCCAGTGATTGTCCTGGATATGACATTAAACAATCTGATGATGAGGCTCCAGTAATGCTGCAGCCTGGGGAATGTGGAGTACTCCTTCACTATCATTGCACTCTAACCCAGAGTGGTAGCACTTGATAAGGTCCAATCTATGAGTCAAATAGAACTATTTGACATGTAAACTGAGTGCAAACAAATGACATATGCCAAATTGAATTATTTGAAATAGAACTGTTTGATCATTTAACTGCACAGTGTAATAGTCCAATTCATGATTGTGAATTATATCGGAAAAAATATGGTAAGACATTTGCAAATGGAATTACAATTACCTCTTGCCTAAGTTCAGGTGAGAGTTTCAAATGTGGGACATATTTCTGCTACACCCTGTAAGCAATGTATATTTAAGTAGCATTTCTTTAATAATACAAATCTGATTAAAAATAACATACACGTAATATTTTTTCAATCTTTTTATTAAGTATTAGTGTTTCCCATGTATGGTTGGTGCATAGTAAATGTAAAACATTATCCATACATATCTGTTCAAATACTTTGGAATGTTTGTTTAACAATCTTCTTAATTTGAACTTTTGTGATATAAGCCAAAATCATTATAATCAGGAAGAAAAATCATCATTAAAGATTATTATTGGTATTTATGATATATATTCTGTTCCGATGATATAAAATATATTCTATTCTGATGATATAAAATATATTCTATTCCGATAATATGAAATATATTCTACTCTTATAGTATATTCTATTCTTATGATATAAAATATATTCTTTTCTTATGATATAAAATATATTCTATACTGATAATGCAAAATATATTTTGTTCTTATGATATAAAATATATTCTATTCTGATGATATAAAATATATTCTATTCCGATAATATGAAATATATTCTATTCTTATGGTATATTCTGTTCTTATGATATAAAATATATTCTTTTCTTATGATATAAAATATAATCTGTTCTTATGATATAGATATCTATGAGGTAGCATAAAAAAAAGTATTGAGGTTAAAGCACTGAATTTAAAATTTTTTAAATTCAAATGAATAAATCCAAATAATATGACTGCTATGAAAAAGTGCTGATGTCTTAATAAGTCAGTGAAAATTTTAAAAAAAATGAAGCCATTTTGAATGAAATGTTTTTGGAAGAAACAGAGAATTATGCAAGTTCAGTAGCCTTCCTATTCACCAGACCAAGCCTCATGCAACTGTCTCTTATTTCTGGGACTGAATATTCATCTTCGTGGTCAAATTTGAGGATGTGGAGGATATTGAACCAAATACAGCAGTGCATCAGTTTCACATTATGTAGAAACAAGCAGTTTTAAAGCTACTCAAGCCAATGAAAAAACTTTTGGGAATAATGTGCTGAATGTCAAGGAGACTATTTTGAAGAAAATAAATGTTTTATTCATTGTTCATTTCTTACTTGGTAAACACAGCTTCAGTCTTGATATTTTTTTCAGTATACTTGCTACACTTAGAGTGTCAAAGTATATGCAACATTTTGGGTGTGTACATTTCCCATAACTACTTAGATTGCTGAGATATCATAGCAAGTATTTCTCTTTTCAGTGTCTCTCACATCATAAGATTTTTTAAATGGTGCCCATCTTCTCTCCACGTAACATGTGATACTTTGTATTAGTTCATGTAATACAAATAACAAATAATTCCTGACCTGACTCAGTTATTAAATACCCAAGATCAATGTTTCCTTTAATTTTTTCACATCCTCTGCAAGACCAAAGAAGCTATCTACAACTGAATAAGGGAAGTGTACTGATAATATCTTTATGTTTCAGACAAACTTTGTTGTTTTTTGTTGTCTATAAGAGACTTAGATTGCTTTTACTTTACAAGGCTAAAAATCTATCCTGTTATTTATTGATAGTTAGGGAATGAAGTGGGTTCCTGCCTTTTTCAATGTGTGTAGGATGCAAAAAAAGGTAAATTTGTAAGAAGAGTACATTTGGTTTGAATTGAAAGTTTTCCCTCTTCTAGAATGGCAGCTCTGTCTGCCCTGGTATTTTCTAATAATCATCAGGAGAAGAAATGTTTTCATACCTTTTTCAAATGAATTAGCACAAAACGAAATGCACCAATATTTACCCAGAATTTTAACTTGGCTCATTGGATCCATTTTCTAAAATGATAACTGTTGTGCCACAATTGGGAAATGCAATTTTTCTCCCTTGGAAGTTTGATTTTGTTTGATGTTTTCATTTACCATGCCGGTGATTTTTAGGTGACAAAAATCTCCCGTCAAGTTTATTAAAAAAGGTAGAAGTGTTGATTTACAAACTTCAGGGAATAATTCAAATTTTATCTTCAAATTACAGCAGAATAAATCAAGAAGTAACAGATGTTTTTTTAAAAAAACAAAACTTTCAGATAAAATCAAAAATTAGGAATAAATACAAATTCTTCCTAGAAAAAGATGTAAAACTTTTTGCAGCAGGTCAGTAGAAATTATTAACCAGATTTTCTTTTGATAAGAAGGAAGCAAACTCAAAAAATCTCTTCAATTCCTCTTGTAAAATGATGCAAAAGAATAAAGATGGTAGAACAGAAAATGTTGAAAAATCGCTAATTGCCAAAAGCAAAGGAAATAGGAATGATTGAAGATCATATTTGGTAATATTTGCAAAGTGAAATTTGACGCAATTCAAAGGAACTTTCAAAGAAATCTACAGACAAAATACCTAATTCAAATCTCCCTTACATGGTCTTAAAAAGTTATAGGAGAATTTTCTAAAAAGAATCAGAGTAATTTGAATTCTTATGATGGAGAGGGATCAATAAAAGTAATAAGTGTTGTTAGAAGATGTGACATATCAAATGATAAATCAAAATACATAGAATAGTTCCCGTTAGCTCATAAATGATTGGTAGGAAATCCTAAGTCACTAAAGATTATATAATCCAGTTTAGTATTAAATCCAGAAAGAGGAAAGTTCCAAATTGTAAATCTAATATTAGCAAGATGATTCTTTTCCTTGCAGGCAATATCGCATTAAATACCTTACAGGAGTTTCGATAGGTTTTTTTTATGGTAATTGGAAGATTCATTTTTCCCAGAATGCAACATTGATGGTTATTTATTTCAGACAGGAAGTAGTTTATAGCTAATAAAACAATAATCCCAAAAGTTTAACAAAGAAAAGTGCCATTGAAACTTCATCCTTAGAATTTTTACCCTTTCACATATTTGTTTTAAATTTGAAATATTTGCAAAAATATGCATTCACAATTTTTATTTGGAATTATTTCTAAGATTGTTTGAAAAATATTTTGTATTTGGTGCTTAAAGTCAAAATAAAACATTTAGTGTTCTTCCAGTGAAAGTATCGATAAAGTGTTACTAAAGCGAGTCAAAAGTTTTGCAATATTTTAAAGTACTTTGTATCTCAAGAATAATCAGCATCTGATTACGAAACTGAATTTATGAAAAAGTCAAGTGTCCAAATCCTATAGACAATCTAAGAATGTTTATGATTGGCTGTTGCTCAACAATTTTAAACAAGGCCTCATCTGGCACAATAGACAGTCTCCCTGACCTTTCTTTATCTTCATGGCTCGTGTCACGTTCCTTGGAATATCTGAACCAGTTTTGTGCCACACATTTGTTGTCTGCTTCTGAGCCTTCCACATCATTCATTTTTTTGCTGCTGCCCTTGGACACAGCCTTTTTTTCCCCTCAGGTAGTTTGAAATGAATCTAATTGCAATTTTTTCATCACTCATTATTGAAGGTATGAAATAAAGAATAAACAATGTTTATGTTATATATAAAAATGAAGAATAAACTATTCAACAATGATTGAACAAGTTGTTTTTAATTAGTGATATAACATGGTGATACTAGTTGCAAAAAATCATCAGTGGTAAAAAAACTTCTGATACAATCTTGTAATAAGTAAAAGTAAAAGTAAAGTTGGACACAGGCATGATGGTTAGAGTGTTTGCCAATGGTCCAGGAGACCAGGGTTCAAACCCAGGTCGAGTCATACCAAAGACTCAAAAAATGGTACTTGATACCTCCTTGCTTAACACTCAGCAATATAATGTACAGATCAAGGGTAAAATGGAGCAATCCAAGGAAAGGAGTGGTTCCTTTCCCTACACCTTGGTGTTGTAGCTATCAAAAAGGGAGCCTTCAGGTCACCCTTGACTACAGTCGCCAACTTAACTTAATCTTGTAATAGTAGCTTGAAATATTGCAAAATATTTGATTCACCCGAGTATATAAAATGTGTTTAAAAAGTATTAAGACTTAAGTTTTACTTAACAAGACAGAAATGAAAAGTAAATTAAATGTTAATTTTTTTCATTTTCTTGTTATTTATCATACATATTCCAAGGTGTTTTCTATTGGTTAAAGCCCCTTTGAAGCTAAATTTTTTATCTCTTTTAATGCTCATCACATTCTCAAATCTAACTGCTAAGAATAATTTTCAGTATAGGGAACAAGAAAAAGTCCCACTTGCACAATCCAAAAATATTTTGTTCAAAAAGTATTAGGACAAGCTTCATAGTTTTGTTTCCAAATTGGTATGGAGTGTAATAGAAAGTTTTGCTCTGTAGACACCTACAAGAGTGAATCAAACATTTTGCAATATTTTGGCAATGTGAGGCAGAATTTGGTAGTTCGGGATTTTTTTGCAGAGGCCATGAAGGTGAAAAACCACACTGGACTGTTTGATGCCAAGTGTGCCTGATACTCTCTCAGAACTACTCATATTTGCTTCTCTGGCTTAAAGCACAGCCTCAGAATCAATGGTTTTAAGGTGACCCGATTTGTCAAGGTTCTTGTAATCTGAACAAAATTTCTTTAACCATCTAGTTACTGTATTAGGATCAACTATGCCTTTACCTTTCTAAAAACAAATGTTTTGTGTTGCTTTTGCAGTGTTATGGTTCAGTTTGAACTTGTAAAACATAATTTCTGAATTAGACGATGTTGCACATTCATCCATATCGGTGTTAAATCACATATGAGTAAAGCAATACATGATGTTTTAGTGTCCCAACTATAATGATAACTACTAATCGGGATGGATACCTCATACAGCTCAAACTACTTTGATTATATGATATATGTACCACAAACTAGCATATACCAAAATACGGCAAAAATTTTGACTCATCCTAGTAGACATCATCACTTTCTTATATAAATTGTTTGGTAGTGCCCAGATCTCCATTAAAATTTTAAGTTTTTAAAAAATTCAAAGCTTCAGTCGCATTACTTTTTGAGTAGACATCTGTAAAAAAAAAATATTTTTAAAAGCCAAAGTAAAGTGCAGCTTCTTTGATGACAAGAAAATGTCAATTCATAGTGAGATGCTTCCTCCGACAAACTTTGTTTTGTTAAACAAAGACAAAAATAATGAGAAACAAGACTCAATCTGTCATTTTATTTCCTTTAGAAAGAATTGATAGCAGTGTTATATTTTTATTCAGACATATCCTCTGATGACCTGTTACTGTCCCACAAGACCTATTCTTCTAGCAACACATTTATCACAAGGTTTTATTTATTTACAATGTCATTTGACGATTCTTAAATCATTGAGACCAAATAAAATAAAGCAACTTTAATTCGTTTTTTTTCCCTCTCTTTTTATTTTCCACAAATGCTGATGCTGCAGGCATTGAAAAAGGAAAGAAAATTCATTGCTTCAACTGGTTCCTTTAAGCCACAAAATATGATTTCTGATTTGGTGATGATAACAGTAAATAATTCAATAAAGTCTCAAGTTATTTAGAACTGTCACCGCCTTGAGAAATAGATAAAATTTCAAAACATTATGTTTTCAATCATCACTTTGATAAAAGGAAGACAGGATGGTAACATTAGTTTCAAAAAGTATAACTGATGGACCAAGAATTCATCCATTAAAAAAAATAAATAAATAAATAGATTCTGATTTAACCTAATATTTTTATGAAGGTGTAAGGAGTCTTATTATTAAAAGCATGGAAAATGGAGTTAACAAGCTGATTTCAAAGTGTAGCTAAAACAGTTTGTCATCTTCACACTAATGCTTTGGGAGAGGCATGAATCTGTTTCACCCTTAATTATGGATGAACAGCAGGGCTGGGACTAATTTTACATTGTTTTTACCCGGTAAATTGAAAATCTGATATCATAAATAAGGAGACAAAATCTGGGTCCTGTTTCATATCATATCAATACTGTAAATCAAACTTTCACTTTTAAACCCCTTGACATGCCTCAGTTTTAAAACTCAATTTCTTATAATGGCTAAGAAACTAAACAAATGGAAGAAACTAAACAAAATCTTATCCGCAAATATATATATATATATATATATATATATATATATATATATATATATATATAGACACATAATACACACACATCTTATATATATATATATATATATATACACACTACTAGAGCAAATTGAATGAGACAGGCTACCACTGCATACTGCAGCATCTCATGAGTTCCCATCTGGAATGTGGCTTTTGGGTCAAGGATTTATACTCATGCAAGATATTGACTCAAAGCATACTAGTAAACTCTGCTAGAGGTACATTAAAAGCAAAGAGGAACAGCACATCCTTCAACTGATGTCTCTGCTGGTGCAATTGGCAGACTTAAATCTTATTGAACTGATGTTGGATGAACTTGACCAAAAAGTCAGAGCTAAGCAACCCACAAGTGCAGTTCACCTCTGATAACTCTCACAATCTTTAGTCGAAAGAATGCCAAGAATCTGTGAAGTAATGATAGCATTTTGATAAATGAAAAGTTTAAGAAGTTTTTATAGTGGTTTTTTTGTTTAATTTATACTTAATAAAAACTTCTCAACCCAACCAAAAAGGAAATGACTGAGAAATATGAAATATATCTGCTTTTCTACATCTTTACATGATGCTCAGTACATTTGACATATGGTTTCTCAAGTTTTGTTTTTAATCATTTGAAATAAAAAATTCAACATTAAAAAAATATATTTGTTGCTCTGAGAACTTTTTAGCACCTTTTTGTATACTAAAATGGATACAAGCCTCTTGAAATTCAGTCTATTTGTAATGTAAAGAAAAACAGAAAAAAAGTACTATTTTTTTAAACACACAGCATAGATGTTTATCCTGGAAATTTCACTTCAGAAAGATGAGAAATTGGTTTTGGCTGTTTTTTTTTCCTTTTTAACCAGCCAAAACCTAAAAAAAACCCACAAAATTGTTGCTACATTGCATGAAAAGTCTTTAAAAAGTGTTTCTGTACCATTTCTTTTCTTTTCAATCTTGTGTTTATTGTCAATCATCAACTACACAATTATGTCAGAGAAATGCAGTTTCTTCCAGGCAGCGGTCATATCGATACTCCTATATGGATGTACTACTTGGATGCTAACTAAACAGCTGAAGAAGAAGCTAGACGGCAATTACACAAGAATGCTGCGAGCAATATTGAACGAGTCCTGGTGGCAACACCCCACAAGGCACCAACTATACAGCCACCTGACTCCCGTCATGAAAACTATACAAGTTAGATGAACCAGACATGCAGGACACTGCTGGAGAAGCTAGGACAAACTGATGTACTCCTACGTACCCCTGCATATGGCCAAGCAAAAGCAGGATGACCAGCTCGAACATACATACAGCAGCTATGTGAGGATAGGGGATGTTGCCCTGAAGATCTGCCAGAAGTGATGAATGATCGGGAGAAGTGGCGAGAGAGGGTCAGGGATATCCGTGCTAGTGACACGATATGATGATGATGATGATGATGATGATGATGATGATGATGCTTCCTGGAAATGATGATTATTATGTCATGTTTTAGATTAACATTCAGAGCACTTTTCAGAGTACACAAGGGAAAAAATTTATTAGATATAATATATTATTCCGCCCTTTTTATAAATCCTATCTCTTGAAT
Organism: Sepioteuthis lessoniana; assembly: GCA_963585895.1. Lineage (NCBI taxonomy): Eukaryota > Metazoa > Mollusca > Cephalopoda > Myopsida > Loliginidae > Sepioteuthis > Sepioteuthis lessoniana. The sequence goes on from OY757917.1 coordinate 36,308,452, forward strand.
AATTCATGTTTACTCAGAATTTTAAAAAGTACTTTTAACTCTTAGAAACTTGTGCCTTCTCGGACCATAAGCCTGTCTACCCTGGGGAGCTCCTGGTTTGAAAAATTGTTGAAAATGTAAAGTATTTACATTTTCTGTTATTTAACCTCTTTACAGGTTGTTAAATCACAGATTACAACATTCTATTGACAATTCAAGATGTATAATAGGAAAATAAAATTCTACATTGAATATTAAATTGCAACATTCTATTGTAAAAGTGGGGAATCTATGGTTGAAATTCTGTCCACCTGGGTTTATGTGTTTCTAGTAAATGGAAAAAAATACTGACCACTTGGATTCAATGGGTTAAATGTATGTTTCTGGACTTTTATTTTGCTTATTTTAACATGGAGTCAAATTTATTTTAAAGTCTTATTCAATAAATAAAATGAGCTCAAAACCCGCCTCATGAGTAGGATTTTAAATCATACAAAATGATTATAAACTTATTGCTGCAAAAAACACAAGAATAACACCAAAGTATGTTTTTGCAATGACTTATAAGTTAAAGATTGTTGAAATGTTAACATTTATGCTCCTTCCCACTGGTGATGGCCATGATTCACCTTCAGAAATAAATACAATTTTTTCATAAGTCTTGCTTTTCTCATGACTGAAAAGGTCTAAGAGAAAAATTTATTACTTTTTTTTTTTTTTGCTGAGAAAGATTCAACTAGATGTGTGCTTTATGTGATTAAACAAAAAGATAAAAAATTTGGTTTAGCTGACTCAGACAAAAAGTAAACTTAGGATTATGCTTACATTGTAAATTGAATCTAAAAACTGAAGTTTATAAATTGTCAAAAACTAATTCTCTGTGGTCCTACAAATGCAAACCTGTACTCATATCCCAAGGCCTTACCAATGCAGATCTATACTAATACTCCAAGGTCCTATCTATGTAGACTTATACTAATACTCTGAGATCCTACTGATGCAGACTTATACTAATACTCCGAGGTCTTACTCATGCAAAGCAGAACTTATATCCAAAGCTCCTACGAATGCTGACCCATATGAATACGCAAGGTACTACCTATGTAGACCTATACTAATACTCTGAGGTCTTACCTATGTAGACCTATACTTGTACTCCAAGATCCTATCTATGTAGACCTATACTACTACTCCAAGGTCCTACCAATGTAGACCTATACTAATACTTCGAGGTCCTACCAATGTAGATCTATACAAATACTCTGAATTTCTATGAATGGAGACCTATAATTTTTGCATGCATATGATGATACAGATGTCAAATAGCACCCTACAATACATTTTTCTATGCCAAAATCCAAAGATTCAATCAGAATATCTACTACATGCTAGCATGCACTTACTGTAACCAGATCAAAATCAGCATGTCCTTTTAGAATGATGCAATTCTGTTTCTATCAATGAATTTTCACTTGTTTTTTTTTTTATAGAACTGGCTAATATAAAATATGTTACACATAAATCTTTCATTGAAAGACATATATGAAGTCTTTCTTTAAAGTAATGGGATGGAGTACGCTGTGTGAGCTATGGGCAAAAGAGGGATAAAAGAAATGTTTAGCTGGGTTTAGTTGTTGGTAGTGAGAGGGAAGTGTGTTGTTTGTGTTAGCGAGGAAGATGGTGTAACGTGTGTATGTTTATGTTGTGTTGTTTCCTTGCTAAGAGTGTAAGGTCTTTTGCTAATTGTTGTTAGGTATTAAAAGGAGGATGATGAAGAAGTAAGATGGCGATAGTCAAAAGGTATTTTTGGAATAAGGTTTTATTTGCAGCATGGAATATTTGGGTTTGCTTTTGGTGCTGCAAGACTCGTGAAAGGTTGTGAGTATTGAGACGAAATAGAATTATGAGATGTTGAGAAGGTTGAGATGGCAGCGTGTATTGTCGGACGTGTGAGGGATTGTGTTCGTTGCATTTTGACGAAAGACATGTTGCAGTTGTAGGAATTGAACTTTGGATGTCACCGTGAGTTTCATGTCTGGTATTTGGGGAGAGTATGCGTTATCTCCATTAAGGTGGCCCAGAGGTGAATTGAGAGCTAGCGTGTCGAGAGTGGGATTACGCGTCAGATCGACATAGCCAATTTGGGGGTGACATAAAGTTGTGCCTGTGCGAGGCATGTTGCATGCATCTAATTTATATTCAACTGGGATTCCTTGTAAGGAATCCATAAATTAGATGGGTTCCCTCGTTTGTCCATGCTGCTGCTGCTGCTATTCTAGAGCCGCAGTGAGATGTCTGCACTGGGCGGCATTGTCCAGCTAAAAAGCATCGCTATTGAAGTACGGCCAGTGTGACGTCTGCACTGGTCGGCGTTCTCCAGCCAAAGAGAGTGCGTTTGGCAGCTTAACCCATCTGTTAGCCGGAAATGAAAAGTCTGGGGTGAATAGGATAAGTCATCCTGATTGGGTGAAATTAAGTGTCGAATTAAATTGCACGCCAAACCAAAATACGAAATTTTTCCCTTCTCTACAAAGGTGTTATCGTCTAAAATGATATCTATGATCTTAGCTTTCTGCAACCATCGGATTTTTCTTCACATACTTTTTGGTAAGACCTCCTCTTTTTCAGATCATTCACCTATGAGTATTATAGAACCAATGATAAACACCATGCAACTAATAAATCTGAAATTTTTGGTCCAGTCAGGGAAAATTCCTTCACAAGCCCTTGAAATGCTTCAGCAAGTATATGGAAATAACACTATGTCACTCACATGTATTTTTGAGAGGTACAAGAAGTTCAAGACGACATGCTAGAAGTTGAAAGATGATGTCAAGAACTGAAGGCCTTCAACAAGCACATCAATTTTAAACATGTAAGACAGCTGGTGTATATCAACCATTGATTGTTCAAATGACTGCAAATCAGTTAGACATGAAAAAAGACTGTGTTTGCAAAAATATCCCCCAAGCCAAGACACTTGAATGATGATCAGAAGAGCCACATGCAGGTGTTTCAGGACATCACCAAGCATCTTCAAACTGAACCAGACTTGTTTTGTAGAATCATTACTAGTGATGAGATAGGGATTCCTCAATATGACCAGGAAATTAAGCACTCCACCATCACCAAGGCTAAAGAAAGCAAAAGTGTCATGTTGATCACATTCTATGATGTGAAGGGGCATTATCAAATTTAAGCTCTCGCAACAAAGCTACATGATCCATCAGCAAGTCTTCAAGGTGTTCCGGCAGTATATGCTTCACTCAGTGTGTAAGAGGAGATGAGAGGACAAATTGTGGCTGCTTCACTATGACAATGCATTTGCTCACAATGCCCTTAGCATCCGGCAGTTCCTGGCTGAGAAGAACATCATCAAACAAGAACAACCTCTCTATTCACCTAATATTGCTCAGTTTGATTTTTTTTCTCTTCCTCAAATTCAAGAGGATCATCGGAGGAACTGGTTTTGAAGGCATGAAGGCCATCAAGAAGACCCTGATGACAGATCTTAGGGGCATCCTAGAAGAATCTTTCCTGCTGCCGAAGTTGTTGAGTTTGGTAGATATAAAGTCAGCTCTCAGTTGCATAACAAGTTGAGTTACATTTTAAAGTGAAGTTCAGAACTCTGAGGAAGAAGAGATTTATGGCTATTGAGGCATTGTCTTCATCTTTATTGTTATATTCATAACGTTTCAGATGATGTGTGCTTCAGCCTTCATCAAGTGTTTTATGTTAAACTTGGGAGCCTACACAGAGCTTCAAACTAAACCCTTTATTTATCTGTGGGAGTCGATTGTTCAAATTCTATCAATAGTAACCTACTGTATAGTGGCAGAACTGTATGGTTGCACCACTTGGACTTTAACAAAACACTTGGAGAAAAAGCTAGATGGGAACTATGCAAGAATGCTGCATGCTGTTTTGAACAAATCCTAGAAGCAGAACTTTGCAAAACAGCAGCTGTACAGCCACTTACCACCCATCTTACTAACTATCCAAGTAAAATGAGCAATATATTCTGGGCATTGCTTGAGAAGTAAGAACAAATCCATAAGCAACATTCTCCCACAGACTTCTACCCAATGACACACCAGTGCTGGCTGACCAGTAAAAACATACATTCATCAGCTCTGTTTGAACACTAGATGTCGTTTAGAGGACTTCCCAAGAGCAATAATCAATAGGGATAGATGGCAAGAGGTATTAAAGGAATTTTGGCAGGTGATGATGAAGCAAATGCTATCTGTACACTACCATTTCATCATGATAGCATCTCCGAAGCAAATGTAGAGGCTAATGATTCTATTCATACAATTAATGAGGAGGTATTTTTAAGAAACAAAGAGTAAAAATAGATAAGGTTTGAGCAGAATAGAAAATTTATATAAAGTTATTTAATTATATAAAATCCTTTTAGTCACTAATTGATGCGATGTGAAGTGATTTTTTTAAGGTTTGGTTTCATGAAAATGAATCACATAATATTTAAGTTCAATTTCAAAAGCTTGAATATCTTACAGACAGAAACCTCTTATACATTTACTATTTGTCTATCAATCAAAAGTTTCTCATTCAGAATATTACCTTAATAGAAAAGTTCCTGTCATAAATTGTGGGATGATTTATATATAAAATGAAAGAATATTATATTAAGAGAGAGACAGACAGGAAGAAGTTTATAATGAGAGAGGAAGAAGGTTATACATAGAGAGAATGAAAGTTATAGAGAGAAAGAAAATATCAGTGGGAGAGGAGGAAAATTATAGTGCAAGAGGAAGAAAGTTAAAGAGAGAAAGAGAGGAAAAAAGTTAATGTGAGAGAGTAAGAAAATTATGTGAAAGAGGAAGGAAAAATTATTGCAAAAGGAAGACAGTAATAAATTAAGTTGTGTTGTCTATCAAGTGGGATGCCATCTAGAGGACTTGCGAAGAATAATGATCAATAGGGAAGGATAGCAAGAGATAGTCAAAGGAGTTTGTGCTGCTGCTGATGAAGCAAATGCAATCTGTACTTAACCATTTCATGATGATAGCATCTGAGAAGCAAATGTAAAGGCTATTGATTCTGTTTCTATCATTAATGAAGTATTTTTTGGAGACCAAGACGAGAAATAGATAGTATTGCCTGTGAAAAAATAATGGCTATATATTTGAATCTCTAAAATGCTTTTTATTATCATCATCATGATTTCTCAATGTTGTTGAGAAACAACACTGTATAACATATACATACATACATACATACATACATACATATAGATTGATAGATAGATGGATAGATTGTTTTAAGACTGTCAAAACAATATGGCATATTCATTCCTCACAAAACTAACAAGGATTTTGTTTGAAAAGTTATGTATCATTTTCTTCATTGTTAACAGTTACGAAGAATTAGCAGAGGGATATATATATATATATATATAGAGAGAGAGAGAGAGATTAGTAGATATAGATATAGATGGATAGATTGTTCTAACATTGTCAAAACAATATGGTATATTCATTCCTCACAAAACTAACAAACTTTTCATTTGAAAAGATAGATATCATTTTCTTCATTGCTAACTGTTATGAAGAATTAGCAGAGGGATACATATATATATATATATATATATATAGAGAGAGAGAGAGAAATAGAGAGAGAGAGAGATTGATAGATAAATAGATATAGATATAAATAGATTGTTTTAACAATGTCAAAACAATATGGTATATTCATTCCTCACAAAAACTAACAAACTTTTAATTTGAAAAGTTATATATCATTTTCTTCATTGTTAACAGTTATGAACAATTACCAGAGGAATATATATATATATATATATATATATATATATATATATATATATATAGAGAGAGAGAGAGAGAGAGAGAGAGAGAGAGATTGATAGATAGATAAATAGATATAGATATAGATTTAAAGAGATAGATTCTTTTAATACTGTCAAAACAATATGGTATATTCATTCCTCACAAAAACTCATTTTCTTCATTGTTAACAGTTATGAATAATTAGCAGAGGAATATATATATATATATATATATATATATATATATATATATATATATATATATATAGAGAGAGAGAGAGAGAGAGAGAGAGAGAGAGATTGATAAATAGATATAGATATACATTTAAAGAGATAGATTCTTTTAATACTGTCAAAACAAAATGGTATATTCATTCCTCACAAAAACTAACAAACTTTTCATTTGAAAAGTTATATATCATTTTCTTCATTGTTAACAGTTATGAAGAATTAACAGAGGGATAGACATACTTAGTTTGCATAAAAACAATTTGACTTATGTTTCTAAATACTTCAATATTTAGAAAGTCAGCAAATTTGTTTATAAAGTGTGTTATGTAAATGTGTGAACTTTTTCAGTGTTCACAGATGACAAAATAGAATTGTATTCCTGATCAAGATTAGAATTTCTTCTTGTGTGAGTCAGAATCAGACTAAGCGAAAGTTCCAGATAAAAAGTCAATATCAACAAAGTATTTATGAAGTAAAAAAAAATACAAACCAAAAAAAAAATCATAGGTAAGCAAAAAAAAGAAAAAAACTCAGAGAAACTGCTGAAAATAGAATAATTTTTCTTTATAGTTTTCTCAGAACAAAAGAATTACAGAAACAAACAAATTGATAAAAGGCAACAAAGGAGCGCATTTTTTCGGTGACTGATATATCTTTAATAATTAAAAGTAGCAGATGTTAGTGTGTAAATTTAAACATGATAACCCTTTCAGATTATCTAAGCTATCAATAATCATGGTGGGGTTAAAGATTTTGATTCAATGCCATCTCTATTTGCTATCCATTCATCATAAAACTGAAAAACTATCCAGTCAGCAGGACTTAGAATACGTCAATTGTATCTTCTGCTGAGAGGTAAGACACTCATTATCCCCAATTCACAAGGGGGGGGTCCTCGGTGGTGTAATGGTTAAAGCGGTGGACTGCGGAATCGTAGTACGCGAGTGCGTACTCCAGTCGCGCTGTTACGTTCACCTTCGGGCAAATACCCTTTGGAAAGGTATGAACCCCCTTATCCTCCCAGCTAAGGGTTAAATAGTACCACTACTGTTCTTTTAGGAGGCAAATACCCTTGGAAAAGGTATGAACCCCCTTATCTTCCCATCTATGGGTTAAATAGTACCACTACTGTTCTTCTAGGAGGCAAATATCCTTGAGGAAGGTATGAACCTCCTTCTCCTCCCAGCTATGGGTTAAATAGTACCACTACTTTCTTCTAGGAGAATGGCTTTGGCATTAAATAACCTACAAAGGTTGATATGCCATTAAACAAAGAAATCCAAACCCAAACCCAATTCACGAAAGAATTATTTCCCTGTGTATAAGAGTAAGCTATATAAAGTGGCAATGCTCCTTTTCTGGAATTTTGTGGTGTGTGAAATCACCTATTCATTGCCATTACTCTCAGGTTCACTCTGATATGGCAAGCTGGTATCTGTTAGGGCCCTATCCATGGGTAAGATCTCTTTGAGATAATGGTATGTTCATTTATTAGAAACAATTGAGAAGATAGATTTTTTTTTACTGTTCATAATTGAAGATAATAGTTGGTCAACTTATTTTGGTATAAAATAACCCAGCAAGATGTTGACATACAATAAAACCAAATAATCACAACTACACCTGAAAGTAGAAAAAGAATATTCTAACATAAAGTAAACCAATATATATATATATATATATATATATATATATATATATATATATATATATATATATATTTACACATTTTGTTGAATATGATAGACATTTTCTATCTACATATTTTCTTGTTGATCCTATTTACCAACCCCTCCGCTCGGGCAGGATATGACACAAGGTCAATTTTTAGGCGGAGTTTAACAGGTTTGAATTCAGAGTTTTCCTTCTCCTAGACTAGTTGCCTCACCAAGGCTGAAGAACCTAGTCTGTCCTACTATTTACCCATTGCTGGAGGGAGAATAATTGGATTCATACCTTTCCCAAGGCTATTAGTGCTATGTGACATGCAATGAGTTTCGTCCAGGATTTAAACTTGTGTCGCCGAGTTCATTTCCTACGACGATAACAATTACACCACGGGCACCTCCTTTTTCTTGTTGATCCTTTCATATTGCCGTATTGATTTTATAGTATTCGGCAGGAATTGATTGATATACGAGGTGCATACGATAAGTTTCCAGACTTTTTTCATATGGGCATTTAAAATTGTCATACACTCTTGAAAATTCACTATGTTATTGCTATCCATCTAATGAGATGACTGACCAATTCTTAGGATTTCAGCTTCAAAGGAACAGCTACAGCAGCAATCGGAATACACCCTACTAAAGCCTGATTGTCACAGCTGGTGAATTTCAAAAATGCAATCTGGACGTGACGACACTTTAGAAGAACAATATGCAATCAAATTCTGTTTTAAACTTGGAAAAAATGCCACAGAAACGTATGGAATGCTTCTGACTGGTTTTGGAGCATATTACATGAATCGAGCATCAGTTTTTGAGTGGCATAAGAGATTTAAGGAAGTCAGGGAGTCTGTGAGGGATGATGAGAAGTTTAGGAGAAGTAAGGAAGTCAATACACCACAGTTGATTGGCCCAACGGTTAGGGTTAGGGTTACTATGTTGAGGTTTTAAGGGAGTTAAGATTCCTTAGGAAGAGGCCAGCACTATTAAAATTGGGTCAGTGGCATTACACCAGTCCACAACTCCATCCTTGTCACAGACTATTTGACCAAGATGGGCATCACGACAGTTCCTCACCCCCCTATAGTCCAGACGTTGTTCCCTGTAACTTTTAGTTATTCCCTAAGCTCAAAGGCTGTTGTTATTAGACAATTGAGGAGATAAAAGAGGCTGTGACGAAGGTCATTGACACGCTCACACAAGAGGACTTCCATGGGGCTTTCCAGAAGTTGTTGGAATGGTAGAACAAGTGCATTGCAGCCGGAGGAGATTACTTCGAAGGGGTCTAGAGTTTCATGTGTGTACTATGAATAAAAGTGCCCATACGAAAAAGTCTGGAAACTTATCGTATGCACCTCGTATTTTCCATAATTGTTTATTTCCCAAGTACTTTCTGCCCGACTTTGGGCCATCATCAGGGGAGGATGTATTACAAAAGTGATGTAACTTTTGTATGTATATTACCTCTTTCTAAGAAGAGGAGCATCTGGGCCGTTGCAGTGTGTAGCGTTTACTTTTAAAGTTACATCACTTTTGTCATACATCCTCCCCAGATGATGACCCAAAGTTGGACAGAAAGTACTTGGGAAATAAACAATCATGGAAAATATATCAATCAATTCCTGCTGAATACTATAAAATCAATACGGCAACATGAAAGGATCAACAAGAAAATATGTAGCCAGCAAATGTCTATTATATTCAACGAAATTTGTAATAAGGAAGAAATGCTGCCAATATATATATATATATATATATATATATATATATATATATATATATATATATATATGTATAAAACAAAGTTTCAGGAAACAATCTTGGTTAATTTTTTCAGAAGTTATGAGATAAAGAATTATCTGCATTATACATGTATATATTATGGGATAATGATTTTGTTATTGCAAGCAAGTTGTGAGTTCAATCTCTACGTCAGGTAGTGCCATAAAAGCCTACTGTGGAAAAGACAGAAAAGTGACATCTCAATGTTAAATTTGGGGAGAAGGATTTACTAATACAAGATATACTCTAAACATGGACAGCAGAATAAGAAGAGTCTAACCTGAATTGAGGGTTCATTCTGAAATTCCAAGGTGGTTACTAACTATGGCAGACACCTGAAGAATGCCGGAAAATACAATAATCAAAATGTTGTTCCCACTCCTGGAAATGATGTCGGAAGTCTTCAACTGACACTGCCTTCAGCTGGTTCATCACAACCAGCATGTTCTCATCCTGTCCCCAAATAATGACCACTGAGCTAGATTCTGATTTTTGGGGAGAATAGAAGACACTCACAAAGATTCAGATCAGGGGAATAAGGTAACCTGGTAGGACAGGTGTATTCTTTTGAGACAACAAACTCATCCCCAAAGGGTGTGCCTTGAGATTAATGAGAATCATTTTTATTTTTCTGGTTGGCAACCCTGACTGAAAAATCAGCTGATCAATGTTTATTCATCAGGTAAGAATCCTCACTTCACATTTTTCTGAATCCATGATGTATCTAATCAACCAGAATTGACTTCAACTTCCATAGTTGAAAAAATATTTTGTGCCTCCTAGAAATCCCTTGCCCAGGATAGAACTTGATCTCTATAAGCCAGTGTTAATTTGTTAAATATTTCTTTTGAATTGTCTGAAGTTTGATGCAGAATTTGATCTTGTGTTTCATTTTTGTGATCCACTTAGCTAAACACACATGTACTAATCGAAGATCACTCAATTGAATGAGAATTCACTGAGGCAAAAATGAATGGAATATTTTCATATGTGTTCAGTGACCAAAACATTCAAGGTCAAAATTGATCAATCTTACATCTATACTTTTTTTCAGCCAATGAACAAGCCAAGATTTTGAAAAGCATTTGTTAACATCAGAACCAAAAAATATTACTTAAAATAATCTTTTTAATTTTCTTTTTTAGTAATATTGTTCTGCTGATTGGGTTTAGAATATGCTGACTGACTCCCCTTCAGGCGAGAAGACCTCCCCGCAAAAGGAGTATCCTCAGTATGACAGTAAACTGCATCTGATGGTAAGGCTTCAGTTTTCAAGATCTGTGTGGAGTACCACTCTGTTTTGAAATTATTTGTATTTGATAGGACTGTGAGTAACCCCTCCCCTTTCAAAAAAACCTTTTTAAAAACAACTACTCCAAAAATGTAATTATGTTCATATAATGAGTGTAGTTCTTTAGGCATAAAATAACCCTTGACAGCTTGGCACAACATTAAAATCAATCAATAAATCATTAAACAAAACCAAGTTTATCTCAATTCTAAGGAACCTGGTGAGGATCATACTCATTATGAACAGAGTACCAGATCATTACTGCTTTCCATTATATAATAAACAAAGGCATCAATTCAAGATTCTTGATTTTTTTCAATAATTCTTGCAAAATCCCCAAATAATTTTGTTAGTTTACAATAAAATTAACAACTTCTGTATTGCCCAGTCACCTGGAGCTGTAGAATACACCAACTACATTTCTGCAGAAAGGTAAAACCCCCACCCCCACCCAATGAGTGTCCTGGATATGACACTAAACAATCTGATGGTAAGGTTCCATTCATGCTGGAGCTTTGGAGAATGTGGAGCACCCTTTCATTGCCATTGCTCCCAGGTCCACTCAAACCTAGAATGTTAATACCTGTCAGGGTTCTATCTAAGAGTCAAACAGAACTCAACTGTGTACTTATGCTAAACTGAACAGCTTGAAATAGAAATGTTTTGACATTGAAACTCTACTTATGTGAAAATGAATTGTTTGAATTAGAATTGTTTGTCGAAACTGAATAGCTTGAAATAGAAATGTTTTTGACAATTAAACTCAGTGCACATGCTAAACTGAATTGTTTGAAAAAGAACTGACTATTTGTATAAAAATGGAGTTGGCATTACATAACCTACAAAGGTAGATATGCCATAAAACTTGCCAAACCGAACCAAACCAAATTCTATATATCTGTTTATCTGTTCAAGGTTTGGCAGAAAAGATAATCTCATGAAGTTTTTTTTTCAGCATAGTCTTCTCTTTCAGTTCAAATGCTCCTTTCATTGGTGTTGCAGTCATCCTTGGATTCTATTGGTCAAAAATGTCCTCAGTTGTAGATATGACACTATTTTATGACCTTTTTCGTCCTCTGAACTTTTCAGCCCACCCGCGTGTTAAATTTAATGAAAAGTAACCCATTTTTTTGGCAACAAACATACGTACTGCCATAATATATCATTTAGCTTCTAGTATTAGATAAAATAAAAAGCACTAAGAACAACTCAACCATATTTATTTTTGCCACAAAGGGAATTCCAGTAAAATAGTGGCTAACATGCTGGACTGCTACATTGTAGTAATCGAATTCAAATTCCATTTACACGATTATATTCACTTTTAGACAAATAGCCTTGGGAACGATCTTATTCCTTCAGCTATGGGTTAAATAATACCACTGCTGTTCTTCTACAAGGATGGCTGTAGCATTAAATAACCCATAAAGGTTGATATGCCATTAAACAAAGAAGCCAAACCAAACCATTTTCGCCACAAGTTTTAACGAAACCTCTTTGGCTTAGACACACCTTGGAAGTGATTATTTTGACCCTTTTCAAACTCAGACAACTGCTTACTAGCTTTTAGCTGAAGACTAATCACAAATTAGGATATCATATCAAGGGAAAAAACTCAAAGAAATTTCCAATTTTTTTGGTATTTCTGAAAATTTTCTCTTTAGAAATTATGATTTTTTTTGCTATAACTAAGGGAACTTTGACAACAATAATCAAGGGAATAATGAAGTCCTATGTGTGTCTAAGCCATTGAAGTTTCAATCAAATTTGTTGCAATAATAAAAAATGGTTGAGTTTTTTCTCTGCTTTTTTTGTTGTTGTTGAATAGTATATTATCTGTATAAAATCATTGGTTGGCAGGTTTTATGGCATGTCAACCCTTGTTGAATTATATAATACCAAAATCATTTTTGAAAACAATGGGCAGGGAGACCGAGGTTCAATCACAGGTCGGGTCATACCAAAGACTTTAAAAACGGTATTTGATACCTCCTTGCATAATACTCAGCAATATAAGGTACGTATCAAGGGTAAAGTGGAGCAACCCAGGGAAAGGAATAGCGCCCTCCCCAACACCTCCGCGTAGTAGCTATTGAAAAGGGAGCTTTCTGGTCACCCTCGACTACAGTCGCCAGCTTTCTTTAAACAGGTAAACACTTCATGCGTATTTAGAATATCAATATTTTAAGAGCCAAGTTCAGAATCATTCAAAACATCTCAAACAGATCAATTTGTACAATAGATGGAACCCTAATAGGTACTACCAATCCTAGAATGAGATTAATCTACTTGTGGGCCCTAGCCCAAACTTATTAGTTGACTCCATGGACCACCAGTTGAATACTGTGTATATTGGCCCAATATTACGAACCCTGTTCTTATTCTATAGCGGCCCCTATGGTTTTAACAAGTCCTGGCGCCAACACCCCACAAGGCACCAACTATAAGGCCACCTGCCTCCCACCACGAAAACTATCCAAGTTAGACGAACCAGACATGCAGGACACTGCTGGAGAAGCAGGGACGAGCTCATAAGTGATGTACTTCTATGGACCCCCACATATGGCCGAGCAAAAGCTGGACGACCTGCTCGAACATACATACAGCAACTATGTGAGGATACGGGATGTAGCCCTGAAGACCTGACAGCGGCGATGAAAGATTAGGAGAAGTGGCGAGAGAGGGTCAGGGATATCAGGGCTAGTAGCACGACATGATGATGCTGAGGATATAATGAAATATCCAGTGTACACTTAAAGCTATAATCTAGCACAGTGCATAACAGACTTGTTTTAGTGTACTCCCAGATACCCATCGACCCTAGACTAATAGCTAGCAATACTTATTGATAAACCCAGCCCTGCTGGAGAAGTAAATAGAACTTACAAGCGACGTTCTCCTTTGGGCTCCTACACATGGACACACCAGTATTGGTCGACCAGCAAAACATTACATTCTTCAGCTCTGTGTGGACTCTAGATGCCGTCTAAAGGAGTTGTCAAACGTGCTGACCGATAGAGATGAGTAACAAGAGAGAATCAAGGGGGTCCGTGCTAAGGATTAGGATATAGGACGTACAGTTCTAGGAATGGACATTTTGTGTTATTCCTGTATAGATCTTATGGGGAGGCTCCACTCTTAAAGGTTTGGAGAATATGAACTGTTATATTCAGCGTATGGTGGCAAGGAAAAGACAAACATAAGTTGAAAGTTTTAAACAATTATATTAACAAAGAAGGAAACCCAAGGTGATAAAGCGAAGAATCAACTGTACAAAATTGTAGCATACAATATCGAGTGAAGGAGTGAATCGAGGTGTGTGTGTGAAACCAGAGTTCATGTATGGTCACTTAGTTATAAGTTATAGGAAACTCACTTGTTAGGTATGGTGGTATAAGGGTGGTAAGGGTATCAGATGATCTTGGTGGTAGTAGCGGTCGTGGACGGGGTGGCGTTGTAGCTAGGTCAGCAGTCGTTCACGGCAAGTGGCGCGTTAAATCCGTTAGGGTTGAGATGAGTTCTTAATGGCCGTAGCATGTTCCTTCCTTTCCACTCTCGTGGTCAGTCTGACGCCCTTGCAGATCTTCGCTTCTTAAATAGCTACCCCTGGGATCAAGTTGGTTCTGCAAATTTTTAGGGGGAAGATTTATGATTGGTTGAAAAAGGGTATTTTGTTAAATTGAATTAATTCCTTGCATTCTCGCCCGGAAGCCCTGCGTGGAGCCTCTTGTGCAAAGACGCATTTTATTCATTTTCTTCGTGGCAGCCGTCAGGCTAACATCTGGTCGAATGCTACCCTTCTCCAGCCACGTGTGTGTGTGTGTTTTTTTTAATGAAATCGCAAATCGGGAGAGATCTGAATCCTGCTATATTACAGAATTATCCATTTATTTTAATTACTCACAGGCTCTTTATGACAAGGAGTGGTAGTAATTGTTAGAGCCCCATCTGTGGGGCAAATAGAACTATTTAATCCTTTACTATACTTGAAACCATTTAACCTTGGGCAAGCTAATGAATTATAATTAATAGAGTTATTAGCGTTGGGTAACAATACTTGAAACCATTTAACAAACTAATAAGCTCTGGCTTGCTTCAAATAAAGTTTCCTACTTTACAAATCATATACATACATACATACATACATATATATGGAGAAAAATTGAAAAAATAATCAGAAGTGAAGAATTTATCGTGAAGGCAAGTCGTCGATAAACGTATCGGTTTGAATGAACCTTCCCCATGACTTTCAGATAACACTTGGTATCACCAATCGAAAGTCTTGATGACGGTTCATTAAAACCGAAACTTTTAACACCGACTTTCCTTCACTATAATTTTTTAAATTTTGATTTCTCTGTTTTTCAATTTTTCTCCATAATGTCGGATTCCATTTTTTACTCACACACACACACACACACACACACACATATATATATATACATATATATATATATATATATATATATAAAGAAAAATTGATAACAAGGTAATCAAAGTAGAAGAGGTTTATTGAGAAGGAAAGATGACACTCTAGCGTTTAGGTTTTAATGAATCATCATTAGGACTATGAGGGATAATATTAGTGATGTTAAATTAACAATTACCGACGCCGACTACGCCGATGACATAGCGATACTGGCAAATACACCCGACCAAGCTGAAACACTACTGCATAGTTTGGAACGAGCAGCCGCAGGCATAGGCCTCTATGTTAATGGACACAAAACGGAATATATGTGCTATAATCAAACGGGTGACATCTCCACTCGAGACGGAACCCCTCTTAAACTAGTAGACAAATTCATTTACCTAGGAAGCAGCGTCGTATCAACCGAAAAGGACATCGACACGAGGTTAACGAAAGCATGGACAACTATCAATAGGCTATCGAGTATATGGAAATCAGACCTAACCGATAAAATGAAACGCAGTTTCTACCAGGCAGCGGTCATATCGATACTGCTATATAGGGGCACTACATGGACTCTAACAAAACGGTTGGAGAAGAAGCTAGACGGCAATTACACAAGAATGCTGCGAGCAATCTTGAACAAGTCCTGGCGGCAACACCCCACAAGACACCAACTGTACAGCCACCTGCCTCCTATCACGAAAACTATTCAAGTTAGACGAACCAGACATGCAGGACACTGCTGGAGAAGCAGGGACGAGTTCATAAGAGATGTACTCTTATGGACCCCACACATGGCCGTGCAAAAGCAGGACAACCAGCACGAACATACATTCAGCAACTATGTGAGGATACGGGATGTTGTCCTGAAGACCTGCCCAGGGCGATGAACGATAGGGAGGAGTGGCGAGAGAGGGTCAGGGATATCCGTGCTACCAGCACGACATGATGATGATGATGAAACCATCTATGGATGTGTAAAAAGTGCAAAATTCAAAAACTGAGGGAAAATTTGTAAAACAAGAAAAAATTGTCATACAAATTTTCCCTAGGTTTTTGTATTTTGTACTTTTGTCAGATTACAATCCATTATTTACTTCCATATATTTATATATATATATATATAGTATCATTTGGTATTAAATAATTCTTAAGGGTTGATATGCCATAAAACACAACCAAACCAAACCAAAAATCCATACTGCTTTGATTGATGTACATCAAGAATTATTAAGTAAAATGTAATTTGCAAACATATTAAAGATATGAGTCACTAGAAAAATATTGAGTACCCTGTTGATTTTACATCTGATACACACAATATCAGATTTTATAAGTGCGAGAAGGATGGCTCAATTTTTTTCCCTCTTTCGTAAGTAACTGGTTATGAGCTATGCTGATCACAAAATGAATTCTTTCCTAACACTCTTCTACCCAATCGCAACATTATCAAATAAAACGCAGGAAAACCTTTGAAATGATGAACAAACAGAGAGATGAATGCTTTGCCCAATGACATTAAAATAAAGCTTTTGACTAAGGTTAACCTAAGTGATGTACTGCCCACAAAAATGCATCCAATTTAAAAGATGAGAATATATGCCTACTGTCCATGGTGAATGGTCATATTTGACTCAAAGTACACAGAAGGCTAACATCAATGGTATAAAAAAAAGTAAAGAAAGAAGAATTTGGATGATATCTTGGCAGCCATCTTTAAACTGTGTAAAATTATGCTTTTCTAGCATTTTGGTTTTATCTTGCCACTATTAAGTAAACAAAAAAGGTTGTTTTTTTTTAAATTTTTTTATCGGTTTTTATTGAACAAACAGGCAGTATGTAAAGGGCTAATTCTTGTATCTCTCTGCCTCAACGATGCGCACTGACCTGCACCCGATATCAAAGGAAGTGCCTCTAATGGTGCAAACATTTCATATGGTTCAATAATGTTGCTGGAGAAATAACACTAGTACTGATAAACATCCTTTCACCTTTTCTCTCGTCATATTTTTATTTTTAATTCGTTTCCTCTCTTTTCTATGCTTTATTTTTCGCTCTCTTTTCTTCTTGACTTTTCTCCTATTTCCTTTCAGTTGTTATCTTTCTTTCCGTTCTTTCTCCACCCCCCCCTTTCATGTTCTCTCTCTTTCACTGTCTCTTTCGATGGTTGGTTGAAAAGTTCACAGGCTGACTAAGATACTTTCATGGAATGGAGTTTATTTTTCAATATAGTCTTCCTTTCGATCTACACACTTCTTCCATCTATGTTGCTGTGCTTGGATCCCATTGTTCAAAAAAGTCAACTACAACAGATATGATGTCATCATATGGACATTTCAGTCACCATTCGTATACATATATAAACACACACACACACACACACACACACACACAGAATTTACTAAGCTTTTTGCTTAGATGTGGCACATGGCCGCATGATTAGGGCACCCAATGAGACTCAAACTCACTCGTGAAGGTTTGCAAGTCGAGCTTGCTAACCATTGCACCACTCGAGATGCCCTACGCACACACGAGGGTAACTGAAAAGTTGATAGGCTGACTCTCATGGAATGTGATCAATGAAGTTTATATTTTCACACAGTCTCCTTTGAGGTACGCACACTTCTTCCATCTGTGTTGCGGTGTTTAGATCTCACTGGTAAAAAAACGTCATCAATAGCAGATACGACGTCATCATATGAACATTTCAGCCCACCATCGTACTACCTTCTTCATTTTTACTATTCTTTTACTATTTGTTTTTCTTACTTCATCTTTCTCTTTGATTAAGCTCATTTTGTCTGTCTGTCTATCTTTCTCTTTCTGATGCCGAAGGCGATTTCGTTGTTTCACTCTCACAATTTTGTTCGTTTTTATTCCCAATCTCTATTTTTTCATCTTGTCCACTCTCTAAAGAGTTGAGTTAAGAACTATTATTGTAGCTCTGGGCCAGGCTGAGCTCTTTTCTAAAAAATTAAAAAATAATACCTCTATTTTTATATTCTTATTCGCTTGTTCTTTCTTTCTTTCATTTTTTTTATATTTCTCTTATCTCTGATTAGGTATGTGCAAAAATTTCTCGGAATTTTTATTTAAAAAAAATGGTATGGAGTGTCTATCTTTCAAAATAGAGGATGCTGGGAACCCTTGCATACTCCTAATCTTCCTTTTACTTTATTTTCTTTTCAGGGATGTTTTTCTCTTGCATTTGAAATACTTCTTTAACTATCACTCTCTATTCACTAACCTATTACCGTCTGATTGTGTTTGTATTTCCAATTAATTTTTCTCGTTCTTTTGTTAATGATGCTTTCTATTCTGTTTTATTTATTTATTTATTTTTTTAGATAAATAGTTTTAGCACTTTTCCCCATGATGCATCATTTATCGCCCGCACTATTCATCAATTTTCGCCTACCCCCGACTCTCTCTTTTTCTTTATGTGTCTGTCTTTGTCTGTCTCTCACTCTTTCTTCTTTACCTTCTGTTCAGATTCTCAAACCCTCTTTTATACTTGTTTTACACCTTCTTTCGCATAACCAACTCCTTTCAGTATTTTGAGCATTCAACATGTTTCATCATTCTCCTCATTCATAAAAATGTGCAATACATTTTTCATTATTGTGCGAACAAAAAGAATATTTCAAAAGACAGTGTTTATAAATTAAATTATTAAATTTATTTGATCAAAACATAAAGTAATATTTTACTTTGGTTCATATTACAAATGCTCTTAATTTATTAAATTAGCATTCATTTTTTTCTCGGCTAAAATATAAAACGGTTTAAGTATATATATATATATATATATATATATATATATATATATATATATATATATATATATATATATATAACATATGAGAATAAACAATCATTTAAAAAGCTTTTGCTAAATCAAAAGTGTTCAAATTTGGCCAGTTATATATATATATATATATATATATATACTCATTGGCCTAGTGGGTAGAATGTTTGCCAATGGTCCGGGAGACCTGGGTTCAATTCCAGGCCGCGTCATACCAAAGACTTAAAAAAATGGTAGTTGATGCCTCCTTGCTTAACACTCAGCACTATAAGGTACGTATCAAGGGTAAAGTGGAGCAATCCAGGGAGAGGAGTAGCGCCCACTTCTACACCTTGGTGTAGTAGATACTGAAAAGGGAGCCTTCGAGTTGCCCATGACTGCAGTCGCCAACATTTTACTTATATATATGTAAACATCCTTGGACAAAAATATAAGACCATCCTCAAAAATGAAGAAAAATATATTGTTTACAATTTTAAAATTATGAAAATCAGATATATGAATATAAGATTAAGAGTCATTTGAATTTAAAATGAGTAGAAATTTTCATTCCTTTTTTATACGTATGTTAGCATGTATGCTAAATTTTAAAATTCATTTTTGACATAAAGATAATACCACCAATAAAAACTAAAGAAAAAAGACTTAATTTAATTGAAAAATTTATTACATATAGTCTACGTAGTATAAAAGTTATTAAAACTATAATACTTAAAATACTAAAAGCATAAACTGAATTTTAGAAAGGCAAGCTTTTAACTCTGAAAGAGTCGGAACATCTCAGAGAGAAATTTCGAAGACCTTGGGACGCAGTAAAACCGTTATCTACAATTACTGGCAAAGTCCAAATAAGTATGGAACAAGAAAACTGACCGGCAGGCCAGAATAAAGATCACCACAATTCAAGAGAAGAATTCTTCGCGAAGTGAAAAAGAAAACTTCGTCAACAGCAAAAATGCTGAAGTCTCTAGTGGATGGTCCTTGCACTACTAGAACAACTAGAAGTCATTTCAACAACAAAAAATTAAGCACAAGAAAAGAATTTATTGTTCAAGGTTAACTATGAAGCACAAAGAGAAACGACAGGAATGTATCAAACTATGAGGGCTAAAGAATGGCGAAAGTTCTTTACTTGGACGAAAAGAAATTTGATTTACACGGTCTATATGGTTTTCAGATGTACTGGCACGCAAAAATTTTCCAGAAGAGAATTACTCAACAAGGCTTAGTGGAGGAAAATCTCTTATGATCTGAAGGTGGGGGCTTCTCGTCTTCGGGAAAATTTAAACTACAATTTATCTGTGCTCGTCAAAAAGCACCAGATTATGTGAAGATGCTAAATGATTTATCTCTCGCACAAGAAGGGCGTCGTCTATGTGGAGAAGAGTTGATTTTTTTCAGCAAGATAATGCTGCAATCCACAATACATCAATTATAAAGAAGTACTTGCTTGAACAAAAAATAAGACTTCTTGACCACCCAGCATGCTCTTCAGACCTCAATCCCACAGAAAATTTATGGGGACGGATGGTTGCAAAAGTTTATGAAGGAGGTCGATAGTACTCAGCAATTTCTGAACTCAAAAATGCAATCTTTGGTTTAACTCCTGAAGCTATTTGATAATATGCCGTGTCGAATTTTTGAGGTGATCAAACCTACAAAATATTGAATTAAGAATTTGCCTTCATATTCTATAGTTTTGCTCATAGGTCTTATCTTTATATCAAAACAAAATTCTAATGCTAATATAAATATAAAAATGAATTGAATTTTTTTCATATTTTAAATTGAATTGTCTTTATGCCTTATCTTTCATAGATCTGATTTTCATAATTCAAAAATTGTAAACAAGATCTTTTTCTTCATTTTTTAGGGAGGTCTTATATTTTTGTCCAGAGGTGTATATGCTCGGATATCATCCAGTAACTATTGACTTTCACAACAGGAAATTGTAGACATACCGATTGGTCTAGGCCTAGATTTGGCCAACTACTTACACACTCAAAGTTTGTACTTTGCGTACGGTAGAACCACTTAATATCAAGCTAGAATAAAAGTCTTAGAAAGTCGCATATATATATATATATATATATATATATATGAAAAGGTGGAATATTCATGGAAAATCAATTGATTTCTATAAAAAATAACTTTTTATAAAAGTAGACTAAAGAATCAGTAATCTTTGCATTTGTAGAACAATCAGAGCCTTTATTTTGGACGCTACCTTTTTTAAAACTTCTTTGAGATGGCAGACGGTATTTGAATTGTCACGCAAAATTTAAAGGATCAAAACTCAGAATAATCTAAGAAATCTTTCCCTTCCTAGATTGTTAAAAATACATTTTTTAACCAATTAGGATTATCAATCAATTCTCTATTTTATCTTTTTTGGAGCCTATCTAAATCTTATAAATGAAGTAATAAAGTAGATAATCCTTCAGTAGATATAGAGTCCCGCATTATTCAATTTTCATTTCCTTATCTTTCGAGAGCGAAAACACAGAATTCTTTTCTTACAAGAATGTATAAAATTTCAACATCGCTAAATTATCTTATTCGTGCGATCCCGCTTCTTGTTTTCTTCTTAGATGTACTCCAACTAATATTACATTCCCTGCTGCTGGTTATTCAACCGTGTTACACTTACACCTTTGTGCATGCACATACTTTCTCGCTACATAGCGAGATGCACTCACAAAATATATTATCTAGATTTATCTCGATTTAAAACAATAGAAGCTGCTATTATCTTTCTTCTTGTTGATAACATATCAGGGAATATTAATGCTCTGACAATTATTATCTTTTTCTTATGAGAAAAGACGTTATAACTTTTGTTGCTTATCAACTAATCTTAACTCAAGTTGCAGAAATAAAATTTATTGAATTTGTAGAACCGTGTTTTATTTAATCATTTTTCACAATTGTCTTATATATATATATATATATATATATATATATATAATGTAATTAGAAGAAAACTCAAAACTGGTTAAATTGTCATGATAAATTTATTCCAGCGAAGAATATCATTATACACTTCGTCTCATCAGATGACTCCACGTTTAATTTGAGGTTGAAAAACAATAAATATGGATTACCGTCTATTTATATGTGAGTGTGTGAAAAAAATTTAAATTGTCTTCGAACGCTGACTGGATATTACTGATATATATATATATATAGAGAGAGAGAAATGGTAGATTTGGTAAATCCGACAAGATGTGAAAAATAAGTGGAAAAGTGGATAAACTGAAACAATAATGATTTTTCGTCTTTATTTCAAAAAGGCGTCATTAGAATGATGAGTTTTTGTAAAGTTCAGCATTGGAGGAAATAAATAAATATTTTTTAAAAAATAAAAAGAGGGAGGGATTATAATATGGATTGATAGAACAGAGAGAAAGACAAAGAGAAAGATAGATATAAATATCTGAGTGGTGGCAGCAGATTCTAACAGTTGACGGGATTTTTTACTTTACTTATCTACCCACTAACACACACAACAAACCTCTCTATGACAAATTAACTAAATTAAGAATACCGATTACACAAACCATATTACAAACCATTAAAAATATCACTAACATCTCGAAATGCACCACTTTTTAGACGGGCATAGATTCCATTCCATGTAAAGATTGTGACAAATATCACATCGGCAAAACCAAACGTAATCTAGAAAAAAGGATTTACAACCATAAACGACCAATTAAATTAAATGACGACCGAAATGTCATTTTCTTCCACATGTTAGATCTCAAACATAGTTTCCATTTTTTCCAGGCCACGTTAATTAAACGAATACATTGCAAAAAATCCCGTCGACAGTTAGTGTTTGCTGTCATCTTCCAGTCCAAACACGTTAAACAACGATCCGGCTTTGACCAGATTTCACCCTACTGAGCAGACATTATTTTTGGTGAAAAATAATACTGAAAAGAAAAATGGATAAGAAAACTTTTTATAACAAAAACTAAGACATTTTTCCCACCACACTTTCATACTTCTGGACGATTTTCATTTTTTCATTCAGATATCCAATTTCTGTTGGTCAATTCTTTGATAAAATTTGATACGCTTAACGGTTGGTTGTAGCCTCCTCCTGTCTACTTAACCATGGCCCAAATGTTCCAAAAATGAATCACAATCCCAGGTAATAAACCCTGCCACTACCACTCTGATATATATAATCTTCAAACCCTTTATCAATGTTTCGTTTAATCCAGTTGTTTTATGACGCTATTTTCAGAAAGGTGCTAAGTAAGACGACGATATAATGTTGTGGTTGTATAGCCAATGTAAAGATTATTTTTGTTTTTCAGAAGGAACTCTCGAAATGGACATATAAATTTATAAACAATATTGGTTTGGTTTATGTGTATTTTAGTGGAATAGGTGTTATTCTAAACAATAAGGTTTGATGTTTTAAATCTAGTATAGTAGATGGTAAGTTTTATTTGAATATATATATATATACACACACACACAGAGTATCGCTCATGTTGAACCTGTTGTCAGAGTTTCGGTCTACCCACTTTTCTACTATATTTTACACACACATACAAACACACACACACATATACGGGGATCATCAAATAAGTTTCAAGACTTTTTTCGTATGGGCACTTTTATTGATAGTACACACATGAAACTCTATTCCCCTTCGAAGTAATCTCCTTCGGCTGCAATGCACTTGTTCTACCGTTCCAACAACGTCTGGAAGGCCCCATGGAAGTCTTCTTGTGAGAGAGTGTCAATGATCTTCATCACAGCCTCTTTCATCTCAATTGTCTCATAACGACAGCCTCTGAGCTTAGGGAATAACCAAAAGTCACACGGACCAAGGTCTGGACTATAGGGAGGCTGAGGAACTGTCTTGATGCTCATCTTGGTCAAATAGTCTGTGACAAGGATGGAGTTGTGGACTGGTGCATTGTCTTGGTGGAAATGCCACTGACCCGATTTGAAGAGTGCTGGCCTCTTCCTAAGGAATCTCTTTCTGAACTCTCTTAAAACCTCAACATAGTAACCCTAACCCTAACCCTTTGGCCAACAGCTGTGATGTATTGACTTCCTTACTCCTCCCACAGTTCTCATCATCCCTCACAGACTCCCTGGCTTCCTTGAATCTCTTATGCCACTCAAAAACTGATGCTCGATTCATGAAAGATGCTCTAAAAGCAGTCTGAAGCATTTCATACGTTTCTGTGACATTTTTTCCAAGTTTAAAACAGAATTTTATTGCATATTGTTCTTCTAAAGTGTCCTTACATCCAGATTGCATTTTAGAAACTCACCAGCTGTGACAATCAGGCTTTAGTAGGGTGTATTCCAATTGCTGCTGTAGCTGTTCATTTGAACCTGAAATCATGAAAATTGGTCGGTCATCTCATAAGATGTATAGCAATAACATACCTAATTTTCAAGAGTTTACGACAATTTTAATTGCCCGTACAAAAAAGTCTGGAAACTTACTAAATACACCACGTATATATATATATATATATATATATATATACCCAGAGTATCACTCACATTGAACCCGTTGTCAGTGTTTCGGTCTATCTACTTCTCTACTTATTTTCACACACATATATTCATATATATATAGAGAGAGGGTTATATACACACACAGAGTATCATTCATGAATAATTACACCCCGAACAAATGTGTAAACCTAATGTCACCTAATAAAAATCATCTCTGCCTCATCTTAGCTATATAGAGTATAGCGCATCAAATCAAAGTTTCACCCAGACGAATGTATTGAAGGTGAACAATTAAAAATACCATACTAGACAAAAACAGATAGATGCTAGGAAAAAATGACTGGTAATATGTAGATAATATCAAAGATCTGATTATACTAGTCGACTTAGAAGTAAAATTTTGCCAACATATATCAATCAAAATTTTAACTAATTCTACAATATAAACGAGAAAATAACATTTCTAAATAATGATTGGGTGAAATAATGTAAATACGAATGCACAATAAACACGATTCCCTAACTTCTAGGCTTAAAATAATTCTAGGCAGGTTAACATAACATTAAAATCAATCAATTAATCAAAATATTGAGAGTCAAATAGTTAAACTACTCTACTGCAATCATGTCAGATCCCAGTTAGAATATGGTAATCAATATGGATGTGTAGTGAGTGAATGTGAATGAGTTCCCGTCCGTATTTTATGGGTATTACTGTTATATTGTCATCTACAGCATCATAACGACACAATAATAAAGACGCACGCAATGACAAAGACAGACGCAGGCAGACTTCTTTATAAAAATATTTACCTCTCACTTTATTGCAAGGGTTTGAAAAGGGTTACTCCGGGTTTGCGTGTGAGAGGGAGCTGGAGACCGAACAGAAACTGCAATATTTTGACCCTCACTCTTATGGCCGTCACGTTGTGTCTTTCTTGTTCTCCTGATGCTCAACCGAAGGTCCACTCTGCTGGGTGATGGCTTTCTTTACTGCATCTTATCAGCAACTCCCGAGGGCCCCCTCGGCCCGGTGTGGCTTTCCCTACCACACTCGTCTTACTCCGACTGGAACTCGAACTGGCACTTGACTTCTGTCTTGACTGAGCTATGTAATAGTTCAACGCCCACTCGATCGCCCACTTGATCTTTGAAATCGCATGTTTAATCGTCATCAAGCGGAAATAACTGTCATGAAGTTCAGAGGTCACTCTCTTCCGGTGCATCAGTCTATGAGAGTATCATGGGCTTTACCTTGTCCCATTTCATCAGCCAATTTCCGCCCACGCAATTTACTCTCATAACTACCATTAGAATGTGTCACTTCCTTCCGGTGCATCACCTTGGAATGGCATTTTGCTCGGGCCGAAGGTCAAAATATAACATTACTTTTCGGTTTAATTCCCACAAATACTACTCAAATTTTACAAACACGTAAACTAATGGAATATGACAACAACGAACATTAAGAAACCAACAATTTAATCATCATAACAAACAGGATAAAAATAATTAGAAATACAATGTTCATGTTACGTACGAGTGGCCTTTGTAGAAAATACAGTTGTAGCCAGTTGAATGAAAATAGGATTGTTCGCCAGTGTGTGTTTACGTGTTAGTAAAGTCTATTAAATAAATGGGTCCATAGTTGGCCGAAGTGAGGAGGATAAAAATGTTGGCTTTACTTACATACATGCGTATGTGTGTGTTTATATAAGTGATGGACCGTAAGTATGGGTCTTTGTTTTCTTAAGTCCGTGCGTACGTTTTCTTATGACCTTTAGCGACAACGTGTCGCATCTGGTAATCGATAAAAGAAGATCGCATGTTTCTTTGCCGTGTCCTGTGTTTGATGGGTAGTCGAAGGAATGAACGTTTGGCAGTGGAATGGCTTAGTTAATGAAATTCTTCGTTATTTATACTTTTTGGGGTCACTAAAGTGGATAAAAAAAATAGGATATTGTTAGGTTTTATTGAAGATCCTAAAATTCAAGCGCGCAGACATTTCTTGACCAATCAGATTCGTATATTCACCAATTTATTTTGGAACCTAGATATTTTTCTGTTAATTAGTTTCTGACCTGGATTTTCTAGAATATTCTTATTCTATGTTTTTAGCTGATTGGTTGAAAAATATAAAAATGTAACTTCAATGTTAATGCGATTCTGAACCGAAATTTCTAGAATGTTCTTATTCTGTGTTTTTGGAGTTGCTTATTCTAAGGCTAAAAATGTGTATTCTATAGATGTCTCAAGCTAAGAGACATTAAACTTATAGAATTGGTACAGTATGTCCACCTCATCAAACATTTTAGCTATAAATAAAGAATACAAGGCCTGAAATTACCGAGATGTAATGATTGCAGCTTGGAAGATCCTGCATATCAATGATTACAAAGAAAAACCAATGTTACTGAAACACTGAAAGGAAAATATATATATATATATATATATATATATATATATATATATATATAGTACAATTAGAAGGAAGCTCAAACCTTGTCAAGTTGTCATTATAAATTTATTTCGCCGAAGAATATTATCATACTCTCCGTCTCGTCAGATGACTTTTTATATGTTAGACTTGAGGTTGCACAACAACAAATGTGGAATTACAGTTCATATGTGTACGAGGAAAAAAATGATAAATAAATAAAATAAAATTTAAATTCTCAGGGGAAGGCAAAGGGGGGTCAAAACAATAGATATTAGAAATATTTATGAATATGAATTTTATTATATACCTGTAAGGGAATAAGTGAGGTAACAATAGCCATTCATCGACCACTCACATAGATTTATATGATATTCCTCATATATTCTATACAAGAATAATTCACACCCACTGTCTTCGGACGCTTACTGGATATTACTTATATATATATATATATATAAAATGATGCAATTTCCTTGTCAAAAGAATTTTCTGGAAAAAACGGATGAAAATTGGTGCAAAGATCTCCAACTAGCGCCCACGCAGATATTTAAAAAATAAACAATTAAAAATGGTTTTTAGGACCAATACGAGGTCTCTAAAATACGCGCCCAAAGAATTTTAGAAAGTCAACGCGTGCGCGTGGGATCCATCTTGATGCTATAAAAACACACAATTTTCCAGACAACACAGATCAATTACTCACGCCAACCCGGAGTTATACGTACAAATTGTTTCTCTGCGGCACCGTGTTTGTTTGATCTCCAAACAACGGTGTCATGTTACAATTTCAATTTGGATAAAGATCTTTATCCACGCTGCTCTCAGAACTGGCATTTACGGTCGTGACTTGATACTCGAATCGCTGTATACCCTTCTACATTTCAGCTCCCAACAAAGAAATAAGTTTCTTTATTTTTGTAGCACTATTGTTAATATTGTCTTTTCATTCATTAACGTTTGTACCCTACATATATATATATATATATATATGTGTGTGTGTGTGTGTGTGTGGTGATACAGAAGCTATAATAAGAAAATGCACCCGATAAAACATTCTTTTTGTTTCCGGGAATTATAAAACCATGCAAAAATATCACAGTTAAAGTAGTTAACAACTGAACTCGAGATAAGATTTTAAAAAATAGTCGAGGTAAACGCTGAATAGATTTTTAAGACCAATTGTTCACTTAAAAAAACAATAGGTCGTTCAATATATGAGATATGTTCTTGAAACGTCAAAGCTTACTGTGTTTCTAGGTCTAACCTTGTAACTTCAATCCAAAGTGTCCCCGTATAACCTATAATTAAACAAAGGCTATTAGTTAAGATAATAGATTCTTTACTTAACATTGTTAATTATTGATAACACTTGTGCATATCTGTACAAATATTACAAATAGTAAACAAAGTAACATGAATACATTATCTATGTTGTTGTGTATCAGTAGTGGGGTTTAGTACACGTGTAATATTTATGGAAAAAGAAATGAGTTAGAGAGAGTGTTACTTACGTCTTGCGGGCTCTTTTTCGGGGGATATTGTGGCCAACATGAATGTCTATCAGCTTCTGATATTTATGGTCAGAATTGAGAGTAGGAGTGGTGAGAGGTGATTACAACCTATATATTCAGGTTCAGTCAGCTCTTTTTTGGTTCAGTCTAAATTGTGTTATCAAGGAGACCAGACCGTTATTTTTTCTACTCCAGAATTTTAGATAGTTCTGTTACCAGACCTTGTTGGGCGGGTCGCTTAAAGAGCAATTCTTTTTTGCAACCCCGATTGCTGCCTGCACTTTAAGTATCGCCCTTCTACTTTTTTTTTTCGACATATTCGAGTAAATATGATTGGCAAAATCAAGGTCTAAGACTACATAGTTTATTTATGGCATTGCATAGATTTTTATTCTATTGAATGTATAAATAAGTGTTTGAATGTTTTCTGTTCATGTCATTGTTTGAATGTTTTCTGTTCATGTCATTGAATGTTGAATTTTAATTATAGGACTTTTATACTATATTTTGTTTCGAATTTTATACTATACTTTATATATACTAAAAATATAAAAATATTCTATACTATATTTTATATTATATTCAAGTTGAATTTCTATTATAGTACTTTTAAATGTATAAATAAGTGTTTGAATGTTTTCTGTTCTTGTCATTGAATGTTGTGGAAATATTTTTGTTGGCTTGCATATTAAAAAGTTTGAGTCGTTCATCACCCGTAGTATATGATAAGAAAATCTTTTTGTATTAAAAATTAGTGATCGACCATCATACACAATATACTGTAAAAACACCTTTTTGTGGCTCAAAATTAGGGGTCGTTCATAAGACGAAATCATTCATTCTTCAAATATAGATGGTAGTTTCTTTGCAAAAGAATTTGCTAAACTCAGTGATCATACTTTCCACGACACATTAACTATACTTGTAGCAGTAGTTGCATTAATAGTTCTTGTAACAAATATAAATTAACATAATTGTTAGAATCTTCAATTTATTCTGAAAAATGTCAGTGCCAATACATGAGATATTGGATAAAGGTAGTTTTGTTAACTAGGAGATAGCTACAGGAGTCAACAGTCAAAGTAAGTCACATCCCCTAAACTACGAATGTATTCTGCAAAGTTCATATAACGTTATATCTGCTGTTGACTTTTTTACCAATTGGATCCAAGCAATGCAACACTGATAGAAGAAGTGTACGGATCACAAGGGGAACTAAGTCAAAAAATAAAGTACATTTAGTCATATTCCATGAGAGTATCTTAGAAAGACTCCGAACTTTTCAGCTGACGCTTGTAGTCTGATTTCAGAGAAACGGGATGGCGAATCATTGATCAAACCTCACTATATTTAGGGTTTCCCAAAATTATAAGAGTAAATATGTTATGAAGAACTGGACAAGTTATGACTCAATTGTGTCAAAAATCTGTCTCATGTATTTTATCTACAGAAATCATAAAATAACTAAATGCATGAGTATATAAATGGCCGGAATAAAATCATTACGCAATAGTCTGAAACATATGAGATCCATTCACATTGTCTACTAAGCAACCTAACATTATATGCACTGGGCAATTTATTAGTTTTGTGAACAATTTCCAGCAAAGTCATATTTGGAAGATACCGAAAATTTGTTTAGATGGGAAACTAATTTCAATAGCAAGAAACGAGAGAAAGGAAGCGGCTTCAAGATAATTGACAAGAGTATTATAACCTGCAACATTCTTCTCTATCCATGTCTGGCTTAAGTCCAAAATGGCAATAGCTGCTTACGGTCAATCCTGGCTTATGGTCAACTGATAGAAAAGTGATTTCTTAGTTAAGATCTATTATTGATTACTGCCAATGGCATAAAGATACCTGGAATTGTAAAAATGGAAGTCAGTAGAGGCCTAGATTTTCTTAAGGTTCTTGCAACAAGATCTATCTTGAAAGAATTAGAAAATACATTCTTCACAAAGAAAGGACAAAGAATACATTCTTAGGCTTTTTTTTATTGAGAATTTTTACTTTAAAACTAATATTTCATATTTTCACTTTTTCTCACTTGCAACTATCCAGGAAACATTATTATTTTCTGATATTTTCTCAGTGACAATTATATATGAAGTGTGTTTAATAGAAGCGCTTATAGCAGTTATCATTGCAGCGGACTTTGCAGACTGAATTCACAACCTGAATGAGCCTGTTTGCATATCATATTGCCCTAGTATCCTCCAGCTATTGGTAAAGAGTAAGATAGACTAGGCTCATTAACTTCGGTATGGCAACCAGTCTATGAGGAGGAAAACTCTGAATTTGATCGACTTTTAAACATGCTGAGAGATGGGCTCCACCAGCATAAACCTGCTCAAAATACATTCTGTGAGCAGCGCCCTCATGACCAAATCAGATTACAGAATAAGTCTTTTTCCTTCTTCATTAACTATCCAACAAGCGGAGATGAAAGAAAAATTTAGAAAAAAAAAAAAGAGTGTCTCATATGAACGTGAAAACATCTCGAAACCACGCTCTGCAGAAAGAATCTCATCAAAGGGATAATCACCTGTGTTGTCCCTCTTGTAGGATACACTTGAAATAGACTAGAAAAGAATTTCAAAAAATGGACCAGATGACAAGAAAGCAAAGGACGATGCAAAAAGCCTTACATCCGGGAGATGAGATAGACAGACTATATGTGTCAAGAAAAGGAGGAAGAGGACTCACCAGTACTGAAGATAGCGTCGATGCATCAATACAAAGACTCGAAGACTACACATAGATATGGCAAAGAAAGAGAAACTTTAAAAAAGAGACTGAATCTCTTATGACTGTAGCACAAAACAAAGCCATAAGGACAAACTATGTCAAATCAAAAATAGATAAGATGCAACAGAATTTCAGTTATATGTTATGTGGTGACAGAGACGAAATGATTAACCACATAATAAGCGAATACAGCAAATTAGCGCAAAACGATTACAAAATTAGACACAACTGGGCGGGAAAGGTGATCCACGGGGAATTTTGCAAGACATTGAAATTTAACCATAGTATGCACAAACCAGAATCCGTCCTGGAGAATGAGAGGTATAACATTTTCTGGGATTTTGAGATACAAACAGATCATCTAATGCCAACCAAAAAAACAGATTTAGTAATAGTCAACAAAAAAAAAAAAAGAAAGAAGAGAACCTGCTGACGAGTGGACTTTGCCGCCTCGGCAAACCACCGAGTAAAAATCAAAGAAAACTTATAGAGAGATAAGTACTTGGACCTTACCAGAGAACTGAAAAAGCTAGATGATGGTGATACTAATAGTAATTGGAGTATTCAGAATGATCCCCTAAGGCTTATTAAAGGAACTGGAAGAATTGTAAATCAGAGAACAAGCTGAGACGATCCAAACAACGGCATTGTTAAAATCGGCCAGAATACTGAGATGAGTCCTGGATATCTGTCAATCAGACTCCAGTGAAGACTCCAGTGTTGAAGCCAAGAGCAACTGGTTTGATTAGCAACCATTTTTAAACAACCTCAAAAGAAATGTTTTTGCAAGATTAAAATAGTTTTTGTAATAAACCAAGTCTGAATAATGTAGTGCTTACATTTACAGAAAAAAATTATGACAAAAATTCCTTTTGCTTTTTTATAAAAAATTCCCTTTACTAGTCAAATAATTTTTGTATAAACATATGTATATAAAATCATCCCTGAAAAACCATGTTTTTTCATACCAATGGATTTATTTCCTGTTTTATGTATATATATATATATATATATATATATATATATATATATATAAAATGCATCAATGTCTGCAGCTTCATAGGTGAATTTTTAGCTGAAATTTACATTGCCTAATGTCTGATTTATACGACTGATACTAATTCAGTGCATTTACAAGCAATATGTTGATATAACATTTACAAGGGATAAGTTGATTGATATAAAGTTTATTTGTGCAAAATAGAAGCTTTTTTAATCATAAAGTTTCAGACTTACTGATCTAGCTCACTCTCTCTCTCTCTTTCTCTCTCTCTCTCTCTCTCTCTATATATATATATATATCCTGTTTTGGAGATGCTTGTGGTGTAATGGTTACCATCCTAGGAAATGGATTTGGAAACCAGAGTTCAAATCCTGGATGAAACTGTTTGCATTTCAAATAGTGCTAATAGCCTTAGGAAAGGTATGAATCCAACTATTCTCCCCCCAACTACGGGTAAATAGTTGAGCAGACTGGGCTCTTTAATCTTGGTATAGCAACTGGTTTAAGAGAAGGAAAGTTCTGAATTCAAACCTGTCAGACCCCACTTAAAAACTAACCTTGTGTCACATCCTTCTCATTCATTAGAGTGGTGTATATATATATATATATATATATATATATATATATCAGTAGTAATAGCAGCAGCATTTTTCTGTGTCTCCAAGGTATGAGTTGTAATTAGCCTTACCCTGCCATGCTGACATGACATGTTGACAGCTGTTTGAATTCAGATTTGTCTTTCTACTTGAGTAATTGCTCTACCAAGGTTAGAGAGCTCAATCTGCTCCATCATTTTACCCATAATTGATCGGAGAAAGGATGGAGGTATTCTTTTCCCATGAGTGTTAGAGCAAAGGGAACACACTCTCAGACAGAATTGGTACTTAGTCTGCCAACTCAATTTCCTATGCTTATAATATCTAATATATATATGTATATATATATAGCAAGAGAGAGAGTAGAGAAAGAGATTCAGAGGGAGAGAGATTTGACTGATTTTAACCCATCTAGGGTTATTTTATGCCAAGAGGTTAGGGAATCACGTTCATTGTACGTTCATATTTATATTTTTGGTGTAGTCATTTCTAAAGAATTTTTTTTTCTTTGCACACAGTCCTGAGAGAAAGAGAAAGAGAGAGATTGAGATAGAGGGAGAGAAATGTTGATGTTACAGATGTTTCATATCTATTTTTGTCTGGAGTGAGAGTAAACAACAAAATTGCTGCAATCATTTTAATAAGTATCTAAAAATATTCAATACCGAAGAAAAAACAGTAAAAGCTTTTCATAACCTAAATACTTAAATTTCTCGAGATTGAAGAAGATGTACAGAAATATGTCTCTAGCAAGAGAACTGCTCAAGCTATTTTATTTTGAGAAATAACTTCTTTTTTTATTTATTTATTTATTTTTGATTCCTCACAGTTACTTTTGAAAATGGAAAATAAAATTTAGATTCATCATTTTTATATTTAAAAAATCTGTCAAGAATTCTTATTCTTACTAAGTATTGCATTAATATAAAGTAGTTTAAAACCGTTCTATGTATGATACAAAGCTTATGTTCAAACTAGGGAACATTATTCATAGGTCAATATAATCACCATAGAGTTGGTTGGTTGGTTGATTTTAAGAAGGTCAACTATTGTTAGGTTATTTAATGCCCAGATCAGTCTTTTTTACACATAATTATATGGTTTCAGTATGACGTAAAAATCATTTGTAAAGAACTATAGCTTCAAATAGATATTCCTAATGCAAATATTTTGCACACTGTTATTTGGCTTTAAGTCTTCTGATTTAATACTAGTAATTTGCAAGCAATTATATGATTTCAAGTAATCATGCCTATGTAATGATTGCACAATTATATAGTTTCAAGTATTTCTATATTTTACTAATAATTTTCAAATGTGGCGCATAAATGGGAGTCTAACAGGTATGACCATTCCAGGTCAGAATAAAATTTGAAATAATGGTAATATAATGGTAATAAAAGCTCAACCCACTCTCCATACAGAACTGAAGCTTCATGACTGGATGCAGTTTAGTGTCATACCCAGAACACCAATTCATCTGTATTTTAGTTGAGCTCTCTGGTTAGTCCTTGACTTCTATCCAAGCCGGAGCCTAACCCCCACTGCCTCTCATTCAGAGCTCTCCAGTCTGTGATTTCCTTCACAGTTTGCTTCCATCTAAGAACTTTCAACTTTCATTGACCAAATCTGCCATCTCATATCTACACATCCAGGACTTCCCTTTTTTTTTACCACATCGCTGGTCATATTTGCCTAAAATTCTTAAATTTACTTAAAAAAAAACAGAAACATATTTGTTTAGACAGTGTCATCTGTCAGTGGTAACCTTGGTATATCTTTCTCTCGTTTTAATGATTATGTTTACAAAAACTGTCTGCTTGACATATGCCATCAAAAGAATCTGAAATTTCATACCAGTCAGGTTTTTAATCCTCTAACACAAAGCTATATGAGCCAACGTAGCTGGGGCTGTAAAATACACCAACTGCATCTCTGTAAAGAGGTAAGATCTGCCCCACCATCAAATAATTATCCTAGATATGACATTAAACAATATGATAGTGAGACTCTAGCCTTGGAGATTTGGGGTATGTGAAATACCACTTCTTTGCCATTGCTCCCTGGTACACTCTGACTTAGAATGGTAGCACCTGATGGGTCAATTAGAACAAACTATGTGTGCAAACAAGTGACTGATATTAAATTGTAACTGTTATATAGCAATAGTTAAAACCATTTAACTGTGTGCAAAAAAGAGATCAGGCTTGATTAAGAATGTTATCTACCAAATGTGTTTACAAATCATATATATATTCAATATATATGTATGAAGAGGATTTGGCATTGAGTAACCTACAATGGTTGATATGCCATAAAACCAAACCAAACCAAACCAAACAAAGCCATACCAATATGTACCAGAATGAAGAACAAGAAGAAAGTTTTTATTTACTATATATGAAATTCAAAATTTAAGCACTTTTTAGAGTATGATCTTACCTTAAAAGGTACTCTTCCATCCAATGCCTCAAGAAACAAATATTACAAAAAGAAACAAGAAACTACTCATATAATACCTAATCAATAAACTTTAGAATGCATTATCTTCAAGTTGTGCAGGGAGTTGCTTAACTCTCTCTAATATTCCTCCTTTTCATCCATTACTCCTGACAGGTTCTCTAGACTGCATCCAGTATCTACACAGAGCTGATCATCCTACACTGGTTTGTCCATGTGTAGGAGTCAATAAGAGAATGGCTCTTATGAGTTTATCATTACTTTTTTGGCTGTGGTATTCTTGTGCAGTTCCCATCTAGTTTTTTCTACAAGTATTTCAAGAGGTGTATCCATACAATAGCGTTATATATTGACCCTCAACCGAGATGCACCTGTGTAAAGAGATGCACCTGTGTAAATAAGTGGAGGAACAGCGGAAGCAGGTGGGCATGAGACAATTATATTACCAGGTGCCACAGATGGCTTGGGTCAGTTCCAGTTCCAGTTGGAGTTGGAGTCAGTTGGGGACAAGATGCCAGCATGAGAATCAGCTTGCAGACTGAGGGCTTGTGGCCCTCAGTGACCTACGGTTGAGCAGCCCAGCCAGAATGCGAAAGAAGTGCTGCTATGATCAGAAGAACTTGGGTTCAATATGTAGCAGTCTGTCCCCATCTCCAACTCACCTCTCACACACAACCAACATCAACCCTTTCAAGAATAAAATGTGAGAGATATATTTTTATAAAGAAATGTGTTCGTTCGTTCATAGAAGTCGTCCATTACCGGTTGATTGTTTCGGCATATATTTGTATATGCATACGTGCAGTTGTATCGTTATAAGTATACAACAATAGTACCAACATTGCCACAGCTTGGAAGAAATCCTATTCTAATTTATCAGAAAGATCAGATTTCCATATGATCAACAACCTGTCAATAGTAGTCCACACCTTCCCTTTTGTTGATGAGATATTGCTGCTGGTCGACTAATTTCAGAGTCATGCAACTTGAAGTGGAGCTGGCTCCTTCTCATTTAAAACACATGCAGTTTTATCTGTATTCACATAAGATTTATTAGATTTTATTTTCAAGGTATAAGACATCTTAATCAGATTTACCAACCCCTCTGCTCGGGCAGGATATGACATAAGGTCAATTTTTAAGAGGAGTTTAACAGGTTTGAATTCAGAGTTTTCCTTCTCCTAGACTAGTTGCCTCACCAAGGCTGAAGAACCTAGTTTGCCCAACTACTTACCCATAGTTGGAGGGAGAATAATTGGATTCATACCTTTCCCAAGGGTATTCGTGCTATGTGAAACGCTATGTCTCGTCCAGGATTTGAACTCGAGTTGCCGTGTCCATTTCCTACGATGATAACCATTACACCACGGGCATCTTAATAAATGATTTGACTTCATCAAGAAAATAAAAATTTTATATATATATATAGTTGTATATATCCCTAGTACTTTCTGCCCGACTTTAGGCCATCATCACGGGAGGATCTATTACCAAAGTTATTGTCTATTTTCTACCGAATTTC
The DNA here is from genome assembly GCA_963585895.1 of Sepioteuthis lessoniana. Lineage (NCBI taxonomy): Eukaryota > Metazoa > Mollusca > Cephalopoda > Myopsida > Loliginidae > Sepioteuthis > Sepioteuthis lessoniana. Next base: position 36,345,215 of record OY757917.1, read on the forward strand.
TAATTTCATTGATTTGGCTTTCACACACCCTCACATACACACGTATATATACACACACATATGAGCACACTCGCATAAAAACATATGTTCACATACACAGACACACACACACATGCACACTGAGGCACATTCTCAGAACGCATGTATATATACGTGTGCATGCAAAGTGTGCTTGTGCGTGTGTGTGTGTGTGTATATATATACATACGTGTGTGAATGTGTATGTGTGTATGCGAGGGTGTGTGAAAGCTAAATCAATGAAATTAGAAATTCGGTAGAAAATAGACAATCACTTTGGTAATAAATTCCCCTGATGATGGCCCAAAGCTGGGCAGAAAGTACTCGAGAAATAACTAATTATGGAAGGTTTATCAACCAATTCTCACCTAATATCATAAGAATGATACTGAAACTTGAAAGAATTAACAAAAAGTATGTAGACAAAAAATGTCTATAATGTTCAATCAAATATATATACATATATATATATATATACATATATATATATAAGAAAAATAAATAAAAAATACTCCCCCGAAAAAGCATCAAAAACTATTACAGACACCAAGTAATAATTTAGTAAATCTTTTATTACACTTCTGTGCAGTAAAATGTTGTTTATATAAATGTTTTTTGAAATTTCTCTGTCTCTTTTTTTCCATATACAAGTAAAATAAAATATATTCCTTAATTTGGTTCAAGCAAAAGTGATACCTGTATCAAGTCCATTTCTAGTGATAAAAACATGAATCTTATTATAAGTTCTAAATACAGTTACATAAGTAAATTTATGCTTCATGATTTTTTCATACAAAACATTAGAGTAAGACTGGGAAGTAAATTCTACTTCTTCATATTCAAAATCTTATCTTTTTTTAAAAAGACACTTAGCTGGTTATCCCTAAATAAATTGAAGGTAAAATGAACACATCTTTGTAATTTTTGCATTTTGTTTTGTAGTTTTTCAGTTAAATTTTGTAAAATGGCAGCACCATAGTTAAAGTAAGAGAGAATGTAAGTTCCAGTTAAATTCACTTTGGATGAATCATTTCAGAAATTCTTGAAACTAAACACATTTTTTAACTTGTTATATACCTTAACAATAGACAGGTGTATATGTTTTGTTCAATTTGATTAAGGGCTGGTTAGCAAGATCATCATAGGAAATGGAATCAATGATATGAATTCAAATCCTGGATGGAATTGTAACTATTTCAATTTGCACTAATTCCCTTGGGAAAGGCATGAATCCAACCATTTCTTTCAGTTATGGGTAGATAATAGGACAGAATGGGTTCTGTAGCCTTGGTTAGGAGAAGGAAAACTGTGAATTCAAAACCACTTTTACCCTGAGTAATATACCCTACCAATATCCCATTCCTCATAAATACATTGGACACTATTGCAAGGGGGTGAAAATATACTAAGTTGTCACTACTAACAGCAGTTACTGTCTTCATGCTGCTGGCAAGTATTGTATTTTATTAATGTTATAAAGATTTCCATTTCATTTCCAACCTCTGTTTTGGTTATTTCTCATTCAGTAACCTTTTTGTTACGACACCTGGCTTAAAAATCTGACCTTGTGTCACATCATGCCCAAGGTTTGGTAAATATGATGATTATTCAATAAATAAGGTGAATTTGCCTAAGGAGTTGGAAATTGGAAACACTGTTTGTCATTTCAACTTTATCAAGGAAATCTATTGTGATAGGTCCTTTATGGCTTCAAACACTGCAGCATGGCCTTCTTTACTGACTGTTGCACCCAGCTCAAAATGGAAAATCCATGTTCATTTTTTTTAATAAAAAAAGCTTCTGTGTACACATCTCACATTCTTCTGAAAATTTCTCATAGTTTGCACTTGTCAAATACCAAAAATTTGATGAAAGAACTCTGTTAAAGTCTGCAGCAATTTGATCTGCTGCCATTGTGAATAGCCTCAAAAGAAATGTTTTCATGAGATTTGAATATTTTCTGTTTTAAATCAATTCCAAATAATGCATAGTTTACATTTATGTGAAAAATCCAGATAAAATATCTTTGACTTCTTAAAAACGTTCCCCTTATTTTTTGAATAACTATTTTACATACTTATCAAATAAAATTCCAAGATTTTCAGCTTAATACACTTTCTTAGTAAGATTATTCTTGATAATAATTTGATCCAAAAGAATGTTTGCCATTTTTTTTCAAGATTCTGCACCTCCATTTTCCTTTTTCATCTTTCTTTGCTGATATATGTGACTTGTACATTTTTGCCTTTGAGGGAAGAAGGATTGATTTTTACTCTGAGTCTGGTGAAGACAGATAAATGTCCACTTGAGGTTTCTCTTTCTTATTTATTGATTTCATTTTAAACCCTGTTTAATCCTGGGTCTTGTCTGAACTTAAATACCTTACATATTCATTCTTTTATTATAATTATTATTTTGAAAATAAGTTACTAACCATGTTTCAAATTTTTACTTGGGTGAGTCAAAAATTTTGTAATATCTATATATGAGTGAGTTTCCTGAATAAACTCCCAGAACTTGAGGGAATTGAACTGATTCCACACCTTGCATATTGTTTGAACCTTGTTTCCTTAGATAATTACTTGTTATGATCCATGACTCACTTCCTGTGCTCATTACACTTCAACAGCCAAAGAAAGGTGGAAGCTTCAGTGAAAGAATTTTTCACTAAAAAGAACAAGAAGTAGCTTCAATAAGGAATGAAAGAACTGGCAAAAATGTGGCTTCAGACAATGCAACACGATGGCTTCTTTGAATGCTCGGCTGCTATTGTTGTAAGTTGAAGAATAAAGCAAATAAGCTACCAAAATATTGCAAAACTTTTGACTCGGCCAAGTAGTTTTTAAATGGTGCAAAGGTGGCTTGCTATTGGAATAAAAATTCTCAGAATTTAGGGTAAAATCTTGCTTGATATTTTTAGCAAGAAAATATCCCTAATCTGAACTAAGATGCAGGTTTGAATTCAGAGTTTTACTTCTCCTAGAACGGTTGCCATACAAAGGTTAAAGAGCCCAGTCTACCATACTATTTACCCATAACTGGAAGGAGAATAGTTGGATTCATACCTTTCCCAAAGGGATTAGTGCTGTGTCAAAATGCGAACAATCTCATCCAGGATTTGAAATCAGTTCACTGAGTCCATATCGGTGACAATAACGATTACTCCATGAGTACTTGTTTTTATACATGTGATTTGCAAAAAAATAACTTGTAGGCAACAACGTTTTTAAAAGAGTTCTTACAGCTTATTTATTTGCACACAGATGGTTTAAAGCATTGATATTTAATGTTATTCTATTTATCAAGTATTCTTATGTAATATAAATTAGTTGCACACAACTGCATTGTTTCAAATAATTAGTTATAATAATACACCTAATTAAATGATTAAACAGTTTTGTTTGACTGATAGATGGGAGCCTAAGAGGTACTACCACTCCAAGTCACAGTGGACCATGGAGTAATGCCAATGAAGGGTTACTCCACATTCCCTAAAGCTCTTGGACTGGAGTCTCGCCATTAGATGCAGTTTATATAGCAAACCTAGGACACTCATTGCAGCAGGTGAACTGCAAAAAAGGTTCCCTTTTTTAGCAGTCAGTGCATTCTACAGCCCCAGCTGAAAGGGCAGATTGACTGTTAGAGAATATAAATCAGTTTTAAGAGCTCAATAGTTAGTTATCCATTGCCAAGCTATAAAAAATTAGCTTCATATAATACATTTTCTACTTATAATTGGAATAGTTGTCAAATATCATACATTTTCTACTTTGTAAAATATAATACATTTTCTATTTATCATTACAGCTGTAATAAAACTTCTGGATCATTAATCAATAACAAGTGATGAGAATTTGTTGAAAGTTGTACATTTTAATGCACATTTGATACTTAGGCATTTGCATGAAGTAGATAAGATTATTCATGAAGTAGACATCAATGCTTTGGGAACCTGTGAAACTTTTATCTTGAGTCGTACTCCCAGAGCATTTTTTGGTATTCCAGCTTCTGAATTTTTTCATGGAGATAGGAATATGTTGTGCCAAAGTAGTGTGGGGTTATATATCAGTTCTGAATAGCCTGTGAGGCTTATCAAGCTTTTGAATATAACTTTAAATGATTTTGGTTGAGATAACTGCTCATGCAGTGACAATGGTTGTGTAGATTTGTTTATAAATTCCTTCTCAAATCTATCTCAGTCTTTGCTACTATTCATGAATACTTAGTATTTATCACTTCAAAGTATAAATGTTGCATTATACTTGGTGACATTAATATCGATCATCTGAAAATTGATTCACTGTCCTTTATGTTCTTTAAATCTTATGTCACTGAACCGTTTGCTTTTGAATAAATTGTAGATAAGTCTACTTGTATTACAAAATCACCTAGTACTTTAATTGAACTCATACTTACTAGCAATTTTGACTGATTGATTGATTTTAAAGATATCACAATCTGTCTAGGGTTATTTTATAACTAGATATAAGAGACTCACATTCACTATACCTTTATATCAATATTATAGAATTGTTTCTTAAGGATTTTTTTGTACATGGACCTGTCTCCGGATAATCATTTTTAAACAGACGTATTTGATCTATAAATGGTAGCCTAACAGTTACAACCACTCTAAACCGGAGTGTACCTGGGAGTAATGATAGTGGTGGGTTACTCCACACTCCCCAGATCTCCATAACTGGAGAAAGTAATTCAGTAATGTTAAGATTCATAGTATCGTCAAAACTTTGGGGATTTGGGGTTACAGCCTAATGTTTATGACCAGAATGGTAAAAAAAAAACAATTGCAAAATAAATGAGGATCTTGTTTTTTCACTGGTCCAATTACCTTATAGGGTCATGGGTGTAGAAGTCGCTGCTCTAATGTGCAGAATAACAACAATAATAACACTTACCAGCTCCGCGGTTCCAACTAGCATCAAGTTGAGAGACAAAAATTAAACAGGCTGTAACTCAATACAGACTTTGGGCCAGCACTAAAAAACAAGCCTATATATATATATATATATATTAATATATCCATTCCCGGGTCAGCAACCAATCATTGTTCAGGGAATGGAATTATCCACATGTGCACTGTAAAATGCCCCAATAATCATAAATTTCTTGTTCCTCAGAGTTCTGGAATTCACTTTAAAACATAACCCAACTTGTAACATGACTGGGCACTGACTTTATAATCTACCAAACTCAACAACTTCAACGATAGGGGCACTATATCTAGGGTGGGAATGTTCTGGCTGAATCCTCAGCAGCTTTACAAGCAGTTTGAATTCAGAATTTTCGTTCTCCTAGACTGGTTGTCATACCAAGGTTAAAGATCAAAGGCTGTCCTACTATTTACTCAGAGCTCAAGGGAAAATAGTTGGATTCACACCTTCCCTAGGGTATTAGTGTTATGTGAAAGGCAAACAGCCTTGTTCAGGAAATTGAAATCAGGTAGCCAAATCCACTCATTACAATCATAACCATTACATTACAAGCACCTCAAAGCCCTGTCATTTTCATTTGCCAAATTCTGGCAATAAATGTGGTTTGTTTAATAAGGATTAATTCTTGTGGTATCAATGACATGATTACTTTGCTCCTCAATTTTAGGACCAAATATTGCATATGCTTTTACAAATATTATGAACACTTTTATTTCACCAAAAACTAGATGGAAAAATCCACTGATTAAGCTGCTACCTAAGATTAAAGACCCCATTATTGCTTCTGATTACAATTCCCTAAGTTTATTACCAGTATTTGATAGCTAAACAAATTATTGAATATTTGATATATCTGAGAAAAAGTTCCTGATTATAGAAATATACACGACATATGTAAGTAGTTTGGTTCTTTTTATGGTATTTCAATCTTTGTTGGGTTAATACCAAAGCCAGGCTTTAGCTATTATTATTAAGATATTATTATTAGTTACTTGAAACCTTATAACTGCTTGCAAAAAAAGAGTGACTTCAACTTAATTGAAGTCGACATGCCATAAAACCAAACAACTAATTAACCCATCTGTAAACCAGGAATAAGTACTAGTATTATCATTTCATAATAAAAGAATTTTGTGAGATTAAAAGCCATTCAGGTAGAAAATCTCAAATTATGAAAACTGTTTGCAATCTGCCACATATGTCATTGGAGATGAAAAGTCGGTTCACTATAATGATTGAAAGATTTGGCATAAGATAGCCTGATGCATCAACAACAAAATCTGATCTTTTAGAAAAGTTATTTCTGTGTTTTGGATGAGAAGTTCAAATACTACAATTCAAGAATAAAAGATAAGAAAACTGGAGAATCATAGTACTGCATAAAAAGGCTTATTTTCATGCTGCTTTATCAATTAAAAAACACAACACCATGATATTAGAATGGGAGATTCTTCCTCACATGGCACATTTATTAGGTTTGGTGCCATAGGATTATTTCTTGCTTTGACCAATACAGCATTCCTTATCTGGCCAAAAATTTAAAGATATCTTTGATGTTTAGAATTTAATCCAAAACTTTATTGCATCAAAAGCCAGAGGCATTTTAACAATATTGAATAATAATTACTGGCTCATTGGTCAAGTGAGTAGAGTGTTCACCAATGGTCCGGGAGACCTGGGTTCAATTGAGTCATACCAAAGACTTTAAAAATGGTACTCAATACCTCCTTGCTTAACACTCAGCAATATAAGGTATGTATCATGGGTAAAGTGGAACAATCCAGGGAAAGAAGTAGAGCCTTCCCTTACACATCGGTGTAGTAGCTATTGAAAAAGGAGCCTTCTGGTCACCCTCTACTATGGTCACCAACTTTACTTATTTAATTAATTGATAATTAATTTATGTTTACTAGTTATTATTAATTAACTAATCTTAATAAAAGAAGTGCAGGGAGAAATCCTCATGGCTTAGTGGTTTATTGGCTGGACTACAACATCAAAGTAAGTGAGTTTAAACTCCAGTCATTCTATTATGTTCACTTTCAGTCTAATATCCGTTGGAAAGGTATGAACACCTTATCCTTCCAGCTATATTGTCCATTCAGCTGGGGCTATAGAATACGCTGACTGTTTTTCTGCATTAGGGGAAGACCTCCACCCCACCCAAAAAGTGTATTGGATATGACACTAAACAATCTGATGCTAAGTACCAGTAATGCTGGAGCTTTGGGGAATGTGGAGTACCACTTTAATGCCATTGCCCCCAGGTCCAACTAAACTGTGTACTTATGCTAAACTGAATTGTTTGAAAGAGAACTGTTTTGACCTTTAACTGTGTGTAAACAAAAAAATTATACTAAACTGAATTGTTTATATAAAACTGTTTATATGTATAAAAATGGATTTGGTATTAATAACCTACCATGGTTAATGTTTCACCAGACCTGCCAGCTATGGGTAAAAGAGTACCACTGTTGTTCACCTAAAAGTATGGCTTTGACTTTAAATAACCCACAAAGCTTAATATGGCATCAAAAATAACACAATAAAAAAAATAAATATTGCTGAAAACTTTAACGGTAAAATGAAAATTAAAAAGAAAATGAATTTGAGAGAATGAAGACCAAACTGATTCAATATAAAAATGAAAAGATCATGAAAGATTTGAATTAAGAAGGAAGGAAAGTTAAATCAAGTGGAAATAAGGAAAGAAAGCTGAAGAAGAGAAAGAGAGAAAAGGGTAGAATTGGATAAAAAAGAAATAAGGAAAGAAAGATAAACAAAGCAAGCAAGAAAAAAAAGAACAAATGAATGAAAGGAATAAAGAAGATAAATTGAACCAATAAAAAAAAAGGAAAGAAAGTAAGAAAAAAAGTAAGAATGAAAGAATGAAAAAAAGAAGATAAACTGAACAAGAAAAGAAAGAAAGAAAGAAAGATAGGTAAGTAAAACAAAGAAAAAGATTTGAAAAAAGAAAGAAAGAAAAAAAGAGGATGAGAAACATGAATAAAATAAAGCAAGCAAGCAAGAAAGAAAAAAAAAGAAGAAAAGGGATAATTTGAACCAAGACAGAAAGAAAAGAAAAAATAAAGAATGATAAATAAAACAAAACATGAAAGAAAGAAAATATACAATTAACCTTGAAGACTCAATGAGGTTGGTCTAATGTGATGAGTGGGGGCATAGTGGTTATTGCCATGGAATTGGAAAGCCAACTTCAACTTGCAGCCAAGTCAATCCTCTTGGAAAAGGTGTGAGCCCATCTCTTCTCCCTTACTTCAGCTATGGTTAAAACAGATATGCAGGCTAGGACAATCTGTCTAGGAGAAAGGCAAGTCTAAATTCTAACCCCTAGTGAACTCATCATGAACCAGTATAAAAGGATAAGACCTATGACTTTTTATGTTCTAAGGATCTTGAAGAAGGACTGTGTCCTATAGTGGATTGAGGAAGAGGTTCAAATGAGGATAAAATGTTCTTTGAACATTTTAAACAAACTTTTCTTCTCTTAAAATATCAGATGTGATGAAGAAGTATCAAGACTAAATGTTTGAATTTTTTAAAATTCAAAATCTAAATATTTAAATGAATAGCCGAGCAACTTCTATAATAAAAGAATAATGTCTAGACATCTGGACTGCAGTGTAGATTTCTAAACTTCATCTTAATGTTTGTACTAATTCTCCATAGTCTTTGATTTGAAGGCTAGGTACTTTTTTAATGATATGAATTTGGCAAGACAGTGTATTGTACAGCACCCTTCATACTCACAAGATTTAATTATATATATAACTTTTTTCTTTCTTAAATAATAAATTCATCTCCTGAGTAAGATTTGAAGATGCAAAGAACATCATAAGAAATACAATGGAGTAGGTTCATACACCATCAAAAGCACTTGAAGTATAATGGTTATTATCAAAGGGAATGGATACAGAGATCTGAGTTCAAATCCTGGACAATGCTGTTTGCATTTCACTGCTCACTAATTCCCTAGGGAAAGATAGGAATTCAATTATTCTATCTCTAGATATGAATAAATTGTAGGACAGACTGAGCACTTTTATTTTGGTGTGGCAAACAGTCTAGGAAAAAGAAAACTCTGAATTGAACCCAGTTAAACTCGGCTCAAAAATTGACCTTGCATCACATGCTGCTTATGACAGAGGGGTTCAATAAATGCATAATATATCAAAAGATGTGTTTCCGTGATGCTTTGATCAATAAAAAAATGTGCTGAATGCCAAGAAGACTATTTTGAAGAGAATAAATATTTAACTCATTCTTTATTTCTGTCTGGGTAAGTACAGCTTCACTATCTATATTTTTGAGCACACTTCATTTGCATATGAAAGATAACGTATGATGGATTTTTTTAGTAAAGTGCTTTAAAAAAAAAAAAGACATGTATGGTGTAATGATTATTGCCTAAGGAAATAGACTTGACAAGCCAAGTTTAAATCCTAGATGAGGCTGTCTGCATTTCACTTGATGCTAATACACTTGAGAAAGGCATGAATCCATATCTTTTCTCTCCAGCTATGAATAAATAGTAGGGCAAACAGGACTCTTTATATCATATAAGGCCACTGGTCCAGGAGAAGAAAAACAGAATTCAAACCTGCTTAAAAATTGACTTGCACTCTGTCCATGGTGGAAGGCTTAGGTAGATACCTACTTCTAAAAGACTTCTTTCTTCCTACTTATTGGCACTGACTTTCTCCTTAGATTCCTTCACCTGCTCCATTAAAAATATTGTATTTAATTGCTATGCTAACACTGTTCACTTGAATAGGCTTGTTAGTTACTAATTCATACAATTCAGATCAAGTTGGATAGGCGCTAGCAGTGACTGTAGATAATGCATCGTTAGCTTATTAGACCAATATTTCTTCATGTTGATAAGAAACTAAACAATAAATGAACAGAATATTAACCCATTCAGCTTGACTTATTTGCTCTCATTGTCAATGAATTTACAGTGATTACTCTGTAAGAGGTTTTGAATCATTATGAAGAGCTTTCTTAATTACCCTCATCTATTGACTACAAGGTTTGTATTATTTCAAATTGCTGTCCATTAATTAACAAGGAGTGACATGGTGCAGTGCACATATATGATGCTTAAGTTCACATTTGGCCAGGACATGTTTATGAGAAACCTTTAATAAGTAGTGATATATTATGATGATCAATTGGTGCATGCATTAAGATTTTTCTATAGTCTATTGTCTGGCTAAAAGCTCTTCAACACCAAAGAAAACATAACAAAAAAAAAGAAATACTTGTGAAAATTCCAAAACTACAGTGATAAAAGTACTATAATAGTGAATTTGTAAGAAAACTTGAACTTGATGTAATCAATCATTTATAATAGGCCTTTACAACATATGCCACGCAGGTCACATGAAGTCCACAAGAACTCTAAATGTAGTCCCCACCCCACCTTCTTGGCTGGACATAAAAAACACTGACCATATCATCTGCAAAGGAGTAAGCTCCAACTCAAAGGGGTCTCCTGGGAATGACACTAAACTACATCTGGTAGTGTGGCCTCACTTTTTGGAAACATGAGGAGTGTGGAGAACTCCTTCATTGCCATTACTCCCAGTTCCACTAAGACCTGAAGTAATAGTACTTGTTTGGGTACCATGTCAAATAGATTGAGCTGCAAATTATTTGTATTAGATAGGAGTGCCTGATATGTTACCACAATTCTCAAATCTCTCAATTTAAAACAACTGCAGATGGGTTGACACTCTATTAAAATCAACCAATCTTTGATACATTTTCAAAATCACTGAGCCTTTGTACTTTTTTGAATAATTTTTATCTCTTAGAATATTCACACTTTCATCTTGATCTTCATTGTTATACGCACAGCGTTTCAGCTGATACGCCATTCGGCCTACTTCATATGTTTTATGTTGAACTTGGGAGCCTACACAGAACTTTGAACGGAACTCTTTCTTTAATCTATGGGGGTAGATTAGTCTAAGTTTATTAACCATGACCAGGTACAAGTGTTAAGCTATTGTAATTATATTCTTTGGAAGTAAAGACTTCGCTCAGAAGCTCTTTCAGACCAACACTTTATTCACTGCACCATGTGCCCTGTGGTTCTTTAGAATAAATTCAGTGACATTGAAGAGATGAAGAGAATGTCACTTGATCTCAGTGACAAAAAATATGACAATTATATTGTTACAAAAAAAATCCATGCATATATTATTTCAAACCAGTAAGAAGGAATACATAGAGTGGTTTTCTGAGTCAATGAAGGAAAGAATTGTTCTACTTTATTAATCTGTAGTTTTGCTGAACCCCAAAGTTGGAGTACAGGCAATTGATGCTTAGACCTCTCCCTGTCAGTCCTGTCCAACATAAATCACCAGTGAAAAATTTACTTATGCATTTATTCAAATGACATTTTACTGTTGATTCACTTTAAAAAAAAAAAAGACTTGAAAACCAAAAATGTTGGTACTATTTACCAACCCCTCCGCTCGGGCAGGATATGACACAAGGTCAATTTTTAAGCGGAGTTTAACAGGTTTGAATTCAGAGTTTTCCTTCTCCTAGACTAGTTGCCTAACCAAGGCTGAAGAACCTAGTCTGTCCTACTATTTACCCATAGCCAAAAATGTTGGTCTTAGACATAATATTTATTTAGATGACAATTACACAAGAATGATGTATACAGTTTTGAAAAAAATCCTGAAATCAGTTGTACACTGTTTGCCTCCCATCTTAACAACCATCCAATTATGGTGATTAAGAGGGAACTGCTGGAGAAGAAAGGACAAACTCAGAAAGGATGAACTCATAATTGAAATTCTCCTGTGGACTCCAACCCATGGACACACCAGTGTTGGCTGATCAGTAAAGACTTATATTCATCAGCTCTGAATGCAGTAGTTGATTGGGATGGATAGTAAGAGAGAGAGAGAGAGTCAGGGGAATCCCTACTATTAGCATGACTTGATGAAAAACTATTTGGGAAAATTCCATAGAAAAGTATACCTGAAAGATAATGTTTTAACATTTGCTATTAAGATAATAATATTGTGCACAGGAGACTTAATTATTTATGTATTATGGACCCTTGGAAATTATGCTGGTCTCAACAAATAAGATTATCTATTATCTCATGTTTCTGCTATTCTCATATCTTTTGCAGGTATCTTCCCATTCTCTCCCTTGTCCTTTCCTATCTTTCTTACACATCCATATTTGTATCTACTTGTACAAACATGGATAAAGGAATGCAAATATATTTTCAACTGCATCCTCTCTTATCATCCTTTTGTTGTTTCTCCATAAAAATTTCAATGAGTTGCAATTTTTACACCCTTCCATCTTTAGCAGCCAAATCTTTTACTTGTTGTCTTTTGATATAACCAAACAGAAAACATGTCTCTCTCTTTTGTCTCCACCCTTTCTTTCTCCTTATATATGTATATTTATTTTTTCTCTCAACTAGTCTTCTCATTGTTTTTTTTAAAGTTTTCTAACTTTCTTATCTCTTACCTTTCCTTCTTTGCATAAACCTTTTCTCCTCTTCTTCCTCTTCCTCATATTTCACTATTCCCAATTCCTTCCTGCTTGATACAGAGTGTTATAGAAATGCCTCCCACATTTTAAACTGACACCTGTGTGGTACAAGTGAACTTAGGCAAGTTTCAATGGTAGCTCCATTGAGCTAATGTCTTATTTTTTGTTTAGTTAGACAATACAAAAACAGTAGCAAAAAATGGGCCCAACAAGTAGGAGACTGTCTCATAGTCTGGACATTTTCTGAAGTTCGAGCATTTCCAGGTCTTCTAGGTGGCTTTCTTTTATTCAATGAACTGGTGGTTCTGAAATCTTCATCACATAGCTGTATCAATTTTCTATCCAGAACAGCATCATTCCAACATAACATGAAATGAGCACATTAAACTCTATCTGCAACAATAAGATTCACCAGTCTTAAAAAAAAAGTTTCACAAGAAAACACAGAATGTACACTCCTCCAAGCCATGATCATACTCTACTGTACCTGAAAAAACTATGATAAGATATCAGCTTGATAGAGCTACAATTACTACTAAGACAAAACAGGAGACAGTTTAAAATATAGGAGGTATTTCTATCACAACCTGTATTTTTATAAAGGCTTCCAACAAAGAATATTATTGTACCTATCTTCAATGAAACTAACATTTTATCATTAATAATTTGAGCGTCATTTTGCTAATGTTCACGCTGGTTGGTTGGTTCGGTTTTTATGGCATATCAACCTTTATAGGTTATTTAATGCCAAATCCATTTTTATACAAATAATCAGTTCTATTTTAAACAATTCAGTTTAGAATGAGTACACAGTTTAATTGCCAAAAAAACTTCTTTTTCAATCTATTGACTTTAATTCAAAGAATTCAGTTTAGTATAAGTATAGTTTTTGTTTATGAACAGTTGAATGTTAAAATAGTTCTATTTCAAACAATTCAGTTTAGCATAAATTTGCAGTTTAAATATCAAATCAGTTCTATTCCAAACAATTCAATTTAGCATAAGTATACATGTTAGTTCTATTTGACCCATAGATAGGGCTCTATCAGGTACTACACTCAGGGCCAGAGTGAACCTGGGAGCAATAGAAGGGGTGCTTCATTTTCCCCAAAGTTCCAGCATTACTTGAACCTCACCTTCAGATTGTTTAGTGTCATATCCAGGACACTCATTGAGGTGGGTCTTACCCCTTTGCAGAGCCAACTTGGCAATTCTAATGTTCAGACATCCTAAGGATGTAAAATGTGATAGAAAGCCTGCACGGCTGTGCACTTGATAGTCAAGTGGTTAAACAAAGATGAATGTCTTCTGAATCCAACTTAGATCACAGCAGGTTTCACTTTTGGAAAACATTTTTGAGGATTTGCAGGTGCATTTAGCATAAAGATTATCATTATCAACAAACCGAATTCATATCTTAGATGAGGCTGTTTGCATTTCATCTTGTGCTTGAGAAAGGTATAAATCCAACTGTTTTCTCCTCCAGGTATGAAGAAATAGAAGGACATACTGGGTTATTTAGCTCTGGTTAGGCAACTAGCCAAGAAGAAGCTAAATTCTTAATTTAAACCAACCTGATTCTGCTTAAAAAATTCAGACATACAGAGCAATAAAAAGGACAATCCTTAGAAAATAACTCTTAGAGATCAACAGAAGATGATTTGAATGGTGCCCAAGAAATAACTATTGTAGTAGAAAAAATCTTGCCAGAAGATGGAAAGATGAGATAATTGTTTGCAGGTAAGATACTGCAGAAGCTAGCACAATAAAGATTGTCATGGAAGAAAATGGAACATTCCAATCTAATCAGTTCTTCCTTACTCCAATGAATACAATTCTCTTGCTTAAGATAAACTTTAATTATTATTCCTCTATTTTAACAAACCTAAGAGACAGAAGAGTGAGAAATAATAAGAACATTAAAACAATTAACAGCAAAGCAAGTCTAGTTTTAATTCATGAATATAATTGTCTCTAAAATTGCCTCCAACAATAATACCTTTTAAATCAATTTTAAAATCAGCTTAAAATCTTATCTCCAATTTCTTCTAAAACTTGAGACTACTGTAACAAGTATATATCTTTTTCAAGTTTCTTGTAGTAATCATCATCATCATCAAGACATACAGACAAAATGGATTCCAATGACTCTCTCTCACCATCTCTCCCAATCAGGAAGTAAGGAAGACAAGAAAAGTGTTGTAATAAAATTTGATAATTTTAATCTGTCAAGTAGATCCACAACTTTCCTTAGTTTTTATCATCTACACAAGAATTAAAGTAGCTTTTAAAAATTTTTTGGCGATTCATTATTCTCATTAAAATTACACCGTCAGATAGATTGGTTGTTTGGGTTTTATGGCATATCTACCTTTGTAGGTTATTTAATTCTAAATTCCATTTTTATTCAAATAATCAGTTCTATTTCAAACAATTCCTTTTAGTATGAGTTCACAGTTAATTGTCAAAAGCATTTCTACTTCAAGCAATTCAGTTTGATCAAACAGTTCAAATTCAAACAAAAGTACAATTTTTGTCCACACTAATGTCAAAACTAGTTCTATTTCAAACAATTCAGTTTAGCATTAGTATACAGTTTATATGTCAAAACAGTTCTATTTAGAACAATTCAGTTTAGCATAAGAATGGATTTTAGTTCTATTTGACCCATAAATAGGTTCACATCAAGTGGTACCACTCCAGGCCAGAGTGGACCTGGGAGCAATGGCAAGGAAGTGGTGCTCCGCATTCCCTAAAGCTCCTGCAATACTGGAACCTCACCTTCAGATTGTTTAGTGTCATAATCAGGACACTCATGGTGGGGGGGGTCTTATGCTTCTGCAAAGCTGCAGTAGGTGTATTCTACAGCCCCAGCTGACTGGGCAACTTATCAGTTAGTGCAGTATGATATGTCAATTGTACCTCTGCAGAGAGGTACGACCCTTCAATGAGGCCACATGTTGGTTGTGGATGGCAACCAGTGATGCCTGATGATAGGATGCTGTTGGTAGAGAGGTCTGAGATCTGGGTACTAAGAGGTCATGTGACAGGCAGCACTCCACTTTGGCCCTTACTTGGGCTTGATGGGTGGTCAGAGAGGTCTGATCTGATTAATCGGCTGGTTATGTCAAGCCCAAGCACCAACATGATTAACAAACACAAAAACCCTTTTTATTCTATAGATGCAAAACATGAGGGTCAACAGTATTGAGAGAAACAGAAAATTATTTCTACAAATATATCAATAATTAGTGAAAATTATTTCTACCAATATATTTGTACACATGAAATTAAAGAAAATTATTTCTACCGATATATCAATTAATGAAAATTATTTCAACCAATATATCAAAAATAAGTGAAAATTATATCTAGCAAAATATTGGTATAAATAAAGTTAACGAAAATTATTTCTACCAGTATATTACTAATTAGTGAAAATCATTTCTACTCAAGAATTTAATGAAAGTTGATTGATACACATGAAATCATTTATGAAAAAAAAACAGTTGGATATTGAATGGACAACCAGGGTTGATACGTCATTAAATGAAATAACCAACCAACCAACCAACCAACCAATCAAATTATAATGCTTATATTTACCAACCCCTCCACTCGGGCAGGATATGACACAAGGTCCATTTTTAAGCGGAGTTTCAGAGTTTTCCTTCTCCTAGATTAGTTGCCTGAAGAACCTAGTCGGCCCTACTATTTACCCATAGCTGGAGGGAGAATAATTGGATTCATACCTTTCCCAAGGGTATTAGTGCTATGTGAAATGCAATCAGTCGCGTCCAGGATTTGAACTCGTGTCGCCGTGTCCATTTTCTATGATGATAACCATTACACCATGGGCACCTCCCAAATCAAATTATAATTCTGCTTGGATGTATCATAAAGAATCTCTAGGGAGTTCCTATATCCTTTATATAAGTTCATAAATTGCAATAGATTTTTTTTTGATGATTCAAGCTCTTCAGAAATTTTCCCATGTTGGTGTTTATGTTTTTCTCTACCTTACATTTACAAGCTTCATAAATAACAAGTAATAATTGAATATTTCTGAGCTCTATCTCCACCTTTAAAACAGTGAAAATACTTGGGTGAATCAAAAGTTTTGCCATATTTTGGTATGCACTTGTTTGTGACCGAAGCAGTTCAATCCATGGCTGGAACCCGCTGTGGTTGGTAGCATCTTGGTAGTTGGTGCACTGAAACATTGGGCGTTTCTGCAATCAGTGTGTTATTTGAATGCCAAATTAATGATTCCAAGTTGAAAATGGGCCATGTCCCCATTGAAGCAACCAAAAACACTTGTTATGCAAAAAAGTGAAAGCAAAGATGGTTCAAGAAATTTCACTCAGGTTGCAAGAATCTCGATGATCATGCAAGGTCTGATAGGCCAAAAACCATGGATCGCAAGGCTATACTTGAAGCCATCAAGACAAAATCAGCAAGTAGCACTTTAAGATTATCAGGCAAGCTTAGCATCTCAGAAAGTGGTTCATCACTTTCTTGCCTTTAGTAAAAGCATCAGTATCTGCTAAATTGTGCCTCACATTAGCAAAATATTGCAAAACTTTTGACATACCCTAATATATTTCTGTATAATTTGGGGGGATATTACGGCAGCTATTTCCTCAGCAGCATGGCAGAATATTCTAGACAAATATTGAGACATGTTACTTTTAGCAAATTAAACACAAACACATCTACATGAATAGAAAAGAATAAATATTTAGTGCCTGGTGCATTATTATCAAGAATTTTGATTTTCCTTACGTCCTTTATGGTTAAACAACTTAATAACAATTGATAAAAGCCCAGTTGGCTGGGGGTGGGGCTGTAGAATATGCCAACTGCATCTCAGCCGAGGGGTAAGACTACCCCCACTAAATGTTGAGGAAATGACACAAAACCATCAGATGGTACCGTTCCAATCGTGAAGCCTGGCGAAAGAGGAGTACCCCTTCAATACAATTAATTCCAGGTCCACTCTGACCTAGAGTGTTAATTCCTGTTAGGTCCAATCTATGGGTCAAATAGAACTATTTAACTATTCAACTATATACAAAAAAATAACTGATGGTAAATTGAATTCTTAATGTTATAAAGCAAGACTTGCAACTATTTAACTATGTGTAAACAAATAAACACGAGCTTGTTTAAAATGTCACCTACAAAATATTCATTTACAATCTCATATTTATATATACACATACATGCATATATATATATATATATATATATATATATATATATATAAGAAGAGTTGGCATTAAATAACCTACATGGTTTGCAAGGCCATAAAACCTAACCAACAGACGATTCAGCAGTGTGCAAACAAATGAGGTCTGGCTCATTTAAATATTGTTACTTACAAATAATTCATTTAAAAATTATATATGTTTAATATATATTTTATAAAGAGGATTTGGCATTAAATAAGCTACAAGGGTTGATATGCCATAAAACACAACAAACCAACCAACTGATATACTGAGGAAAAACCATAAATTGAATTAAGTAGAATTGCGATTTCCAATGCAAGACTTAAGTAAAACTCAATAAATATCATTTCTGATTACTACAAACTTCTGACCAACTTACATTGATTATTTGTGTAAAATATGCACTCATATATACCATGCACCCCAATATAATATATACCATACATCCCTAATATAATATGTAATCATGTATGCCATGCACCCATAATATAATATATACCATACACCCCTAATATAATATGTAATCATGAATGCCATGCACCCCTCATATAATATATACCATACACCCCTAATATAATATGTACTCATGTATGCCATGCATCCTTAATATAATATATACCATACACCCCTAATATAATATGTACTAATGTATGCCATGCACCCCTAATATAATATATACCATACACCCCTAATATAATATGTACTCATGTATGCCATGCACCCCTAATATAGTATATACCATACACCCCTAATATAATATGTACTAATGTATGCCATGCACCCCTAATATAATATATACCATACACCCCTAATATAATATGTACTCATGTATGCCATGCACCCCTAATATACAATTGTGATGAAAATTAATGTTCTTCTTATAGTTCATTTTTGTCTTAATAAATACATGTTCATTCTTGATATTTTTGAATAAACCTCATGAATATTTCTGTATATATATATATATATATATATATATATATATATATATATATATATATTTCTGTATATATATATATATATATATATATATATATATATATATATATATATATATATATGTGTATATATATATAAAATTAACTTAAATCACGTGTCGGAAATCTTCTACTAAAGTTTCACCTTATTGGATCATCAGGAAGCCTAACTCCAACTAATGCTAAAGAAGAAAGTGCTGTTTTATATTCACTTAAAAACCAGCTAGCTTAGAATTTACATAACAAAAAAAAAAAAATAAATAAATAAGTAAATAAATAAAATAATCCCAAACTTTACTTTTATGAAAAAAAAATAAAATAAAAATAAAAAGTCTACATATATATATATATATATATATATGTATAGCATAGTAGAGTCTTTGACGGTGGGTTTAATGCATTTAGCATTCGTTAGACGAATGTGAAATGCATGAAACCTAGGGTTACAGACATTACCACATTATATAATATATATATATATATATATATATATATATATATGCTCTATCATTGATATGGAGTTTTATTTAACAATACTGCAACATTTGGTCCTCCATTAACATACCAAGTGACCTAGTAAGAATCATAAACCTCTTTTATATACATATATGAATATATATGATTTACTTTAAAATTTAATCAGAAATCCTTTTCCTTCATCGTATGCTTGTGCATCCAAGACACCAGACATATTACATATGTAATGAGGGAAAGGTAGTAAAATGATAATTAGTACAGAAAATGGATTTGTTGATAAGGTAATTGGGCAAAAATTAGATATATAGCCTTGGTGGGCACCCAGTCTATGAGAAATACATCTCTGAATTCAAAAGCCTGAAATTAGGTGTTTAAAGTAGTCTGACATTTTTGTGACACATCTGATGCCACTGATATTATGTTTTAACAACTCTCAATTTTTCTTTGGACAACAATGATAACACAGAAATGTGCTGAATAGGTGACTGCAAGTTTTCTTTGTTACTTTGCACTGGCCAGCACTCAGATACTGGTGAAGATGCATGGTCTTGAAAGATGAAGAACACCATGTACATGATGTGTGTGTTTGCATGTGTGCATATATATATATATATATATATATATATATTTATATGTATATACACAAATACTTATATATTAATATACATACATATGTAGATGTATACACACACATACAAAGGTATACATATATACATACATGTTTATATATATATATATATATATATATATATATATATATATAAACGCATACATATATATTTACATATACACATACACATCTAAATGAAAACACTTACTCATATACTTACTCTCATACATATATATATATATATATATGTGTGTGTGTGTGTGTGTGTGTGTGTGTGTGTGTGTGTGTGTGTGTGTGCGTATATATATATATATATATATAGATGCATATATACATAGAATTATGCATATACATACTTATATATATATATATATTATCATATATATATATATACATATATATACTTGCACATATATATATACACATATACATGCATATACATATGTATATATGTACATACATATTTTTATATACAAATATATATATATATATATATATATATATATATGTATAGACTTATAATCATATACATATTTCCCCAGTCAGCTGAGGCTGTAGATAGTTTGGTTTGGTTGAATGGGTTTTATGGTTTTATTTAATGGGTTTTATGGTTGAATGGGTTTTATGGTTTTATTTAATGGGTTTTATGGTTGAATGGGTTTTATGGTTTTATTTAATGCCAATTCTGTTTTTATACCAATAATCAGTTCTATTTTAAACAATTCACTTTAGCATAAGTACACAGTTTAATTGTCAAACCATTTCTACATCAAGCAACTCAGTTTAGTCAAACTTTTCTAATTTAAATGATTCAGTTTAGTATAAGTATAATTTTTGTTTACACAAAGTTAAATATCAAAACAGTTCTATATTAAACAATTCAGTTTAGTGCAAGTACATTTTCAATGTCAAAAACAGTTCTATTCAAACAATTCAGTTTACCATTGGTATACAGTTTAGTTCTACTCAACCTATTGTTAGGACCTTATCAGGTGCTACCACACCAAGCTAGAGTGGACCTGTGAGTGATGACAATGAGGGAGTACTCTACATTCCCCAGAGCTCCAGCATAACTAGAACCTCACTATCTGATTGTTTACTGTCATATCAGGACACTCATTGGGGTGGGATCTTATCCTAACCCTGCTGAGGGATAACACCCCTCCCAATCAGTGTTCTGGATATATCACACTAAACAATCTGATAGTTAAGCTTCAGTAATGCAAGAGCTTAGGGGAATGCAGTGTACCCATTTACTGCTATCACTCCCAGGTTCACTCTGTCCTGGAGTTGTAGTACCTGATATGGTCCTATCTATGGGTCATATAGAACTAAACTGTGGTTTCTTGAGTTTACTCTTTTTTGCATTTAAACAGCATATTTATGCTAAATGATTATATGTTTTTGACAATTACACAGTGAAGTCATGCTAAACTGGATTATTTGAAATAGAACTGATTATTTGTATAAAAATGGATTCAGCATTAAATTAACAACAAACGTTTATATGCCATAAAACCCCAAACAACCAATCAATCAAAACATATATATATACATACACATATATACATATTCATATATACTAACATATATATATTTATATACATATATATGTATACGTATATATACATTAATAAACAAGTACATATCTATATATATATATATATATATGTGTACGTATAGAACCATATACATATATATGATGATCATTAAATAAGTTTCCAGACTTTTTTCGGATGGGCACTTTTATTGATAGTACACACATGAAACTCTAGTCCCCTTCGAAGTAATCTCCACCGGCTGCAATGCACTTGTACCATTCCAACAACTTCTGGAAGGCCTCATGGAAGTCCTCTTGTGTGAGCGTGTCAATGACCCTTCATCACAGCCTCTTTCATCTCCTCAACTGTCTCATAACGACAGCCTCTGAGCTTAGGGAATAACCAAAAGTCACAGGGAGAAAGGTCTGGACTATAGGGAGGGTGGGGAACTGTCTTGATGACCATCTTGGTCAAATAGTCTGTAACAAGGATCGAGTTGTGGACTGGTGCATTGTCCTGGTGGAAATGCCACTGACCAAATTTGAAGAGTGCTGGCCTCTTCCCAAGGAATCTCTTCCTGAACTCCCTTAAAACCTCAACATACTCACCCTAACCTTGACCGTTTGGCCAATCAACTGTGATGTATTGACTTCCTTACTCCACCTACACCTCTCATCATCCCTCACAGACTCCCTACCTTCCTTGAATCTCTTATTCATGCAAGATACTCTAAAAGCAGTCTGAAGCATTCCCTACATTTCTGTGGTATTTTTTCCAAGTTTAAAGCACAATTTTATTGCATATCGTTCTTCCTCACGTCAAGATTGCATGTTTGAAATTTACCAGCTGTGACAATCAGACTTTAGTAGAGTGTATTCCAATTACTGCTGTAGCTGTTCATTTGAACCTGAAATCATAAAAATTGGTCGGTCATCTCATAAGATGTATAACAATAACATAGTTAATTTTCAAGAATCTACGACAATTTTAAATGCCAGTACAAAAAAAAGTGTGGAAACTTATTGAATACACCACGTATATATACATATACATAAGCATATATACATATACATATATACATATACATGCATATATATATATATATATATATATATATACACACACATATACATATATATGCATGGACTATGTGGGAAAACAGGACCATCAGATGGAGGGACATCAAACAAATGGAGCCTAAACAATTAAGTTTCCTCATTAAGGCAGTTTATGAAATACACCAGTAAATTTAAAACTCTGGGGGTTAAGTACAAACGATCTTTGCAAAGCATGTGGGAAGATTGCTAATCTTAAACGCGTTCTAACTGGATGTCAGTATTCCCAAAGAAATTGCACGCGGACACATCTTGAAATCTTGAGGGTTATTGCTGATATTGCAAAAATGTGTTGTGAAACTGCCATTAAAATTTCACGTATAAAAACAAGTATACAGTTTATTGAAGAAAGAAACGTTTCGAAAACTCCCCATAGAAATAGGTACAAACCAATATTGCTTGATGGTTGCGTGTTATTGCTGACATAGACCGGCAACTCACTTTTCCAACAGAAATAACATCAACTCGCGAGTGTCCAGACCTCTTCATTTGGTCAGTTAATTAAAAGAAAGTTACCATTGCTGAATTAACGATCCCTTTCAAGGTCAACATCAATTGGGCGCATCAGCGTAAATTAGAAAAGTACGAAGGTCTGCGGCAGCATTTTTTAAAGAATGGCTGGTCAACAGACATATTTCCTCTTGATATTGGATGTCAAAGTCTTATTTCGAACTCAACCTCTACATTTTTTTTCGGATTTTCACCAGCAGAGAAGACGGAATATATATTTAAAAAATCCAAAACAAGACTGTAACTGAATCTGAGTGGATATGGCATTCGTACAGAGAAAACACCATCCAATAATGTCTGGTAGTATTGTAAGATACCTTGGTTTAGTGGTGATGATGCTTCGGCCCCGAAACCATGTTTGAACTCGGGGTCATCATCTGATGAAGACTTTATTGGAAGCAAAACTGCTATTTATGCGGCAGTTTTTGTGTATAATCTACACACACACACACACACACATATATATATATACATAAATACACATACAAGTATCTATCTATCTATCAATAAATATATATATATATATACAAATATTTATTCATTCACATATATATACACGTATATAGACATATATATATATATACACGCATACGCATACATATTTATTTATATGCATTTATATATACAAATACATATTCATGTATCCATAAATATATGAGCACTTATATACATTTATATGAAAATGAATGGAGATCAAAAAACACAAGGTCTTCAGAGAATGCTTTTATTTATTGAATTATTAGCTTTCGTTAAACATTTTCCATTTTACACCTTCGTCAGGGCCTGTAATTTATTAAATGAAACAAAACGATGTGAAAGTTTTCAAAACATTCTATTTCTGTTAGTCAGATTGCTACCGAAAAGTAATAAAAGCCTTATTTAAGATAATTGGTTTCTTTGTTGATAGATAGATAGATAGATAGATAGATAGATAGATAGATAGATAGATAGATAGATGAAACAGAGACAGGGAAAGAAGGGCTCTAACCTAGATAAAGACAGACAGATATGGAATGTTTATTATAGGTAGATATAAATGAGATAACATAGATATTGACATATATAGACAGATGAATAGAAAGATAGATGGAAAGATGAGATATGGATTTTTTAAAAATAAAATTTGCAACGCTAATTACATTACACAAAATTCAAGCAGAATGTTACCAATAGAAATAGAAAGTTTAAAAAATTTCTCATATTTTCATTTCATTCAATAACTCATGCACTGATGAACGACTTAAAAACCAAAATGGTTAACATAGGCAAATGATTCAATAAATAAAATCATCCTCAGAAGACCTTGTGCTTTTTCACCTCTATACATTTTCATACAATCAGATTTATTTCCAATTTTCCCAGACATACATATATAGAGATAAATATATGTATCTACATATGTATTTCTACATTGATACGTCTTGTTCTTGATAAATACATACACACACACACACACACACACACACACACACACACACAAACACACACACACACAAACACACACACACACACACACTCACACACACACACATATATATATATATATATAAACACATATTCAAGTATATATATCTATATACATAAGTATAGATATATATTCAAATATATGTATATATATATATACGAATGTATATATATATATATATATACATGTTTTTATACATAGATATACGCACGTACATCTAGATACGTATACATATACATACATATTTATGCAAATGCAAATGCATATATACACATACATATCTATACACATACATATATAGATACATATACGCATATATACATACATATACACATAAAAATACACATATATTTATAAGACAGGGTGAGGAAGCAAAATTAGGAATATTCAAGTATAATAAAGTTGGTGACCATTGTCGAGGCGACCCGAAGGCTCCTTTTTCAATAGCTATTACACCGAGGTGTAGGGGAGGGTCTTACTCCTTTCCCTGGATTGCTCCACTTTCCCCTTCATACGTACCTTATTATGCTGTGTGTTAAGCAAGGAGGTACCAAGTACCATTTCTGAATTTTTGGTATTATTTGACCGGGGATTGAACCCCGGTCTCCTGGACCAATGGCAAACACTCTACCCAATAGGCCAATAGTATAACAATAGACGGCTCGATTATAAAAGAAGATTAATTTCAAGATTAAAAAATAAACTACAAAATAAGATGATAGACACAAAACAGAAAATTTACTCAATATGAACGTCATTTTTATCAGTTATTGTATCCACAGGACTTCTAAACGATTTGCATATATATATATATATATATATATATATATATATATATATATATATATATACACTTGCCCAGTTGGCTAGGGTTGTAGAATACACCAACTGCTTCTCTGCAGAGGGGTAAGATCCCTACCCATCCTAACGAGTGTCCTGGATATGATATTAAACAATCTGATGATGAGGTTCCAGACATGCTGGAGCTTTGGGAAATGCAGAGAATCCTTTCATTGCCATTGCTCCCAGGTCCACTCTGGCCCGAGTTGGTTGCACCTGATAGGGTCCCATCTATGGGTCAAATAGAACTAAACTGCCTTCTTATGCTAAACTAAATTGCTTGAAATAGGACTGTTTTTACATTTAAACTGTGTAGTTATGCTAAACTGAATTGCTTGAACTAGAACTATTCTGATATTTAGACTGCGTACTTATGCAAAATAGATTTGTTTGAAATAGAACTGTTTTGACATTTAACTGAGTGTAAACAAAAACTCTACTGAATAGTTTAAATTAGAACTGTTTGACTAAACCGAATAACTTGAAATAGAAATGTTTTCGATAATTAGACTAAATACTTCTACTAAACTGAATTGTTTGGAATAGAATTGTTTATCTGTCTAACAATGGATTTGGCATTAAATAACCCACAAAGGTTGATATGCCATAAAAACAAACAAACAAATGAACAAACAAACAATATTTGTACCAACATTTATATAAATATATATAATGCATATATATATATATATACATATGCATATATATATGTATATGCCCATCCCTATATTCATTTATATATGCATAAATATGTACATATATATACCTTTATATACATAGACATTTATACGCATTCATAAATACATTTATATATATATACATATCTATAAATGCATAAATGTTTATGTGCAAATATCAATATATATATATATATATATATATATATATATACTTACATATACAAATACATTTATATATACATATAAATATAGCAAAGTATTTATATACATATATACATACATGTATACTTATAAAATTAGTTGATATATATATATATACATATATATATATATATATATATATATATATATATATATATATCAACTAATTTTTATACTGAAAAGGTTATAATTTTTGTGCAAAATACGCTTGTGTAGCAGTAATTTTTCTTTGCACCTGTTTTAAAAAATTCTTTGAGATTTTGAATACCGCAGTATTTGACTAGACATGAAAAAAAATTCGAAGGATCTTAACCCTAGATAATTTGATAAACTTTTTCCCTCTTTGATTGTTAAAAATAGATATATAATCAACTGTTTTCATTTAATTTTGAGTCTACAACTGTCTTATGAATAAACAATGAAATAGAAAAATATTCAGTAGATTTTAGATTCATTAAGTAAATTTACTCAAAACTAACAAGTTTTTTCTTCTTTTAAGTAAATATCTATCAATCTGTTCCTTCAAATATGCATTTAAGATCAACATCACTTAATTATTCTAAATTGAACAAAAATATTGTGTTTATTGACAGGCTTATACCACCATTAATGTTTCAGCATCATGCACTTACATATTAGCACATATAGGTTTTCTCTCCTACACAATGACATATACAAACAAAGGCATTCTAAATGCACACAAAATATATCTTTTAGATTAAGACAACAAAAATGGCTCCATCAGATGCATGAATTTTTCTTTCTTCAAATAAATATATAGGAGATAATAATGATCTATTATTACCTTTTCTTATAAGTACATACATTTTTGTTGTTTTTTTAGCAACATTTTAACTCGTGTTAGGGAAGAAATATACTAGACTTGTAGATAGGTGATTTATTTAATCATTTAGACACTTGCTCACTTGACAAGCATGTATGAATATATACTTATACAGGAATATACATATATATATATATATACAAATACAAATGCATAAATATGTTTGCCGATACATATGTGCATATACATATATGTATGAATGCATATATATATATATATATATATACTTATAAAGATATATACAGCTATGGGTAAATAGTAGGGCAGACTAGGTTCTTCAGCCTTGGTGAGGCAACAAGTCTAGGAGAAGGAAAACTCTGAATTCAAACCTGTTAAACTCTACTTAAAAAATTGACCTTGTGTCATATCCTACCCGAGTGGAGGGGTTGGTAAATATGATAAAAATATATACATTTACATATGCATAAATATTTACTGATTGATCAATACTCTTATATATATATATATATAGAGAGAGAGAGAGAGAGACAAAAATATTTGTATGCGTATATATGCTCGTATATATACATTTCAATCTTATAAATTGCGATAAAAATAATGTTTATTCAGTAAGTACAGTATTATTCTGTATTTACTCAACATTATTCGATTTCTTACTTTTAAGTGAAACTCTAACATTATTTTCCTTTAAGAATGCATTTAATTTCAGTATCACCTAATTATCATTAATTGAACAAATGTTATCGTTTACATAGCTCTATTAGTACTACAATGACAAAAAAAAAATATCTGGCCCAGTTGGCTGGGGCTGCAGAATATACCAACTACTTCTCTGAAGACACCCCCAACGAGCGTCCGGGGTATGATACTAAACAATCTGATGGTGAGGACCCAGTAATACTGGAGCTTTGGGGAATGCAGAGTACCCATTCGTTGCTATTGCTCCCAGGTCCACTCTAGCTTGAAGTGGTAGCACCTGATTGGGTCCTATCTATGGAGCAAATAGAAGTTTTTGATATCGGGACATTGGCCCAGCGGTTAGAGTGTTCGCCAATGGCCCGGGAGACCTGGGTTCAATCCCAGGTCGAATCATACCAAAGACTTTAAAAATGGAACTTGATACCACCTTGCTTAACACTCAGCATTATAAGGTACGGTTCAAGGGTAAAGTGGAGCAATCCAGGGAATGGAGTAGTGCCCTCCCCTACACCTTGGTGTAGTAGCTATCGAAAACGGAGCCTTTGGGTCACCCTCGACTATGGTCGCTAACTTTACTTTAACTTATACTAAGCTAAATTGCTTGAAATAGAACTGTTTTTATATTTAACTGTGTGAGAACAAAAATTTGCGTACTTATGCTAAACTGATTTTTTAAAAATAGAACTATTTTTAATAATTAAACTGTGTACTTATGTGAAACTGAATTGCTTGAAATGGAACTGTTTATTTGTATAAAAATGGATTTGGCATTAAATAACTAACAATGGTTGATATGCCATAAAACCGGACCAAATTTCAAAATAAAAAATATCTTGCTTGTAAATGGTTTCATTTGACTTATAAACTGACATTTGCATCATAAAAGTCGTTCTTCCACTTCATAGTCAAAAATTCACACTTAAATTTTTACACACACAAAATATGTCCATTTAAATTTAGACTAACTATAATTGCTATATTTCATCCAGGAATCTTCACTTTGTCTCTCTAAATATTTACATTTTGACAAGTATTATCTTTTCTGACAAGAAAAGACTTTGTAGCTTCAATTTTTCAACAAACTTTTCACTCAATTTAATGAGATAAAATTTATTAATTTGTAGATCTGAGTTTTATGTAATCGGTTACACCGTTCTCTGCAACAAATATATATACA
The DNA here is from genome assembly GCA_963585895.1 of Sepioteuthis lessoniana. NCBI lineage: Eukaryota > Metazoa > Mollusca > Cephalopoda > Myopsida > Loliginidae > Sepioteuthis > Sepioteuthis lessoniana. The sequence continues at coordinate 36,374,070 of OY757917.1, forward strand.
TGCATATTTATATTTACATATATGTATACATATTTTCTTATATATGTGAATATACATTTACAGACATATATAAACACATGCATACACATGTATATACATGTAAACATATATACATATACGCATGTATTTATGCATATGCATATATATGCACATTTATATATATATATATATATATATATATTCACATGTATACATTTATACCTATATAAATATGTAAATATAAATATATACATATACATATATCTGCATCAATATATACATACATATGCATATATACATATGTATATATATGCATATGTATATATTCATACATACATCTACAATCTTATATATGCATAAGTATATATATTTATATTGAAATGCATATTCATTTTTGCCATATATCAATTTTGGAAATATCATTTGGAATTTTTCCTTTCAATCTCATTCATTTTTCTGTTAAAACCTATAAAATTAACAGTCAAGAATTTTTATGAATATTACATGGAAAAGTAAAATATTGCTTGATTAGAACTGTATGGATATATAAAAAGGGCTACAAAAAATTGAGGATTTGGGTCTATTTTATTATGTGCAAAATCATTTAAGTTGAGAAAATCTTGAGGCAATTTGCCAATATATTACAGTCTTTGATTATGGTACTTTATTTGATTTTCATGTTTTTGTTTTTTTTTACTTACTGAAACTTCTGAGATTTGAAAAAGTTTTTATATTCACAAAATCTTTTAAAGATGATGCTTCAAAAAATAAAATGGGGAATGATGTAGAAGTCTTTCTTTAATAACTTTTCTCAGCAAATAAAAGCTTATATATAGTTGGTTGTTGCAAGGGAGGATATTTAGATGAGTCCACACTGACCAATAACCAATATTAGTATTAGTACATCAAATGAAACTCTAACACAGAATAAACCATTGGAAAGACATGATAAGCTCCTTTATACTTTGAGAAAGATTTAATATATACAAATTTGGGTGGATGGAGTTTGGAGTTATTTAGTTGAGTCTCCACAAACCAAAGATTAATATTAGCATTGGCATATCCAATGATATAAAGTTGGCGACCATAGTTGAGGGTGACCCAAAGGGTCCCTTTTCAAAAGCTACTACACTGAGGTGTAGTGGAGGGTGCTACACCATTCTCTGGATTGTTCCACTTTACCCTTGATCTTTACCTTATAATGCTGAGTGTTAAGCAAGGAGGCATCAAGTATCATTTTTTGAGTCTTTAGTATGACTCGACCTGGGATTGAACCCCAGTCTCCAGGACCATTGGTGAACACTACTCATTAACACTGAATAAACGGTTGGGAAGACAAGATAAGCTCATTTACACATCAAAAAATTATTTAATATACTCATATTTGGGTGAATGGTTTTAGAGGGGATATCTAGTTGAGTCCCTTCTCACCAAGGTCCAATATTAGCATTAGTAAATTTGATGATCACTAACACTGAGTAAACGGAAGGAATGACAAGATAAGCTCATTTACACATACAGAAACATTTAATATATACATATTAGGGTGACTGGAGCTAGGCAATATATTTAGTCACATCCCCACTGACCAAGGTTGAATATTAGCATTAGTATATCCCATGAAATACAAACACTAAATAAACGGAAGGAAAGGCAAGATAAGCTCATGTACACATACAGAAACATTTAATATATACATAATATACACACAAGAAATATTTCCAAGAATATATAAATGAGTTCCAATAGATAAAATAAGTAACTATTCTTCTTTGAATAAGTGGCATCTGAAAGGTATACGAGAATGGTAAAAAAATTTTATTTCAAAACTCTATACCACAGAAACCAAGAAAAAATATGTTTGGTTTGAAAATATGCTCAGCAAATATATTTTTGTGTAGAAAGCACACTTATTTTTGGACTATTGCATATATATTTGGTTACAGAGTCAATGTTGTAGTAATTGGTCATAAATAATACCTAACAATATCTGTTTTGATTGCATAATGTTTTATTAGATATAATAGAATCCTGGAATCCTTGAGATGAAAATTAACATTTTATAGAAAATTTTACAGTTGTATTTATTTATGAATGATGCTGCAGGTGCATATATATATATATATATATATATATATATATATTTGAAAAAGATTTCTTAAAAAGCACTTATATGAACATGAACACACTAATTCATTAAAAAAAGATAATTTTGATATACTTGTCACATATCTCTTTGAAACAGTAAAATTTTCATTTATAATAGGTTCAAATGTTACTTCAAAAGCAAAATAGAAAATGCTGAAAATCTATAGAATCTACTATAATCTTTTTCTATCAAACAATCAAATGATCATCTTCTTTTTATAATGCATCAACCTTTTCTGGCAAGATTAAAATGAAACAATTATTTCATTCCATTTTACACAGGTTCAAGTGGTTAAAATAGCAAAGTTTTATCATTAATAAATTTTAAAGGACGATTTAATCATCGTTTATTTTAACAGTATTTCATTTCCTTTTCCATAGGTTTAAGTGGTTAGAATAGAAAAGTCTTATTGCAAACATTCACTAATTTTAATGTACAATTTAAATATTGTTCATAACTAACAATATTTTATTTTACACATAGCAGAAATATTTTCAAATCCTTTTTTTTATTCAAACTTTAAATATTAATCATGAGTCAAATTTCAATTAAATTTAAAAGAGGCTCACATGTCATTTTTAACACAAAATAAAAACTACTAAAACTTATAGAATCTACCGTAATCTCTTTGCATCAAACCATGATTTGTTTTTCTGGTAAGATTAATAACTAAAAGAAAACAATATTCCACTTAATTTAACATTGATTCAAATAAAATAGCATAAATAATTTCCCAATATTTATTAATTTCAATGTGCCATTTAATTATAAATTTTTACTTACTCTATTTTACTTCACACGCAACAATAATATTTTCATAATAATAATAATAGCTGCTCATGAAGCAAACAAGTTATTTGCAGGGCCTGGTGCTATAAAGTGCAAATTCAATTAATTATTCTATTCTATTATATATATATATATATATATATATATATATGGTATAGTTAAATATGTTAGTAATGAATTTTTTACAATGAAAGCTATTCTCTGTTCAAGTTTACTTCAAAACAATTTATTTGTGCTTAAGCTCTAGATTTGTGATGTTTGTTTTTTATTGAAACAATATGGACAAGAAATTGTACTCCATAAAAAATTGGTTACATCAAAAAACAAATCCAAATAAAAATGACTGTTAATGTGAGATGATCAAAGGAAGTAGTCTTTAATTCATGTTTCTTTTTAGTTTCTAACTTTAAACAATTTAAGAAATGGTAAATTGCAAAAAAATTATTCAAAGTTTCATTTTTGCTTTTTTTCATCTTTTATAATGACAATTTTTTTTTCAAAAAATAAAAAAAATTGTGGTGTGTTTGAGGGCATAAATTAGTTCAAATTGAAAAAAAAAAAGAAAATTTGACATTTTTTCCTTTTTTTCCTTTTAATATAAATGTTCAAATTTTATTGGTAAAATTCAAATAATAAAAACATGCACTGCAAGTTCAATTATACACCTTTATAATTTTTGTTATAAAATTTTTATTTTTAAGTTCAATTATATATATATATATATATATATATATATATATATATATATATATATATATATATATATAAACATTCCACAAAATTGTTTTTCATGTTCTATTTCTTTTCCATTCTTTCAGATATTTTATCCACATTTGGCAAATGTCAAAAATCTCTTCTTTCTATTTTATTTCTCTAAGCAATATCATTTTTATAAATTTTTTTGTCAATTAAAAATTTACATTGAATGGTTACAAATGGCAAAGAGGAATCTACATAACAGCAAAGAAATCTGTCAATTAAATTTTTCTTATCAAATTAATATTGTTCTGTAAAAAGTTCCCTACCCAACAGCTTGATACTATTTACCAACCCCTCCGCTCGGGCAGGATATGACACAAGGTCAATTTTTAAGCGGAGTTTAACCGGTTTGAATTCAGAATTTTCCTTCTCCTAGACTAGTCGCCTAACCAAGGCTGAAGAACCTAGTCTGTCCTACTATTTACCCATAGATGGAGGGAGAATAATTGGATTCATACCTTTCCCAAGGGTATTAGCTTGATAAAGAGGAGGGTGCATCAGCAGCCAGCAGAACTAGCAAAAGGCAGATGAGATCAGTTCAATCCAACAGCTTTTGGTGAGGAGTATATATCTTAAAAAATCACAACTTGGTTGCAAGATTTATGTGGAGCATACATCAACAAACTAATCTGCAATGGTTCAATGTGGTCCCACTTGGCATATCTCATCAAATTTTGTATCATGCTGTAACATGGGATATATGCTGTAAAACTGCACTATGCAATAGAAGCGGCTTAAGGTCTCTTTTTGGTTGGAAACAACTATATCACTTATTCCTGGCTTTTTAGCTGGGCTGTCTGGCATTCATGCCAGATGGGTGATCGAAATCAATGGCATATTCGAGGCTGAAAGGCCCCCAGCTTTGGGTGGGCCACCTTTGGGTAGGCGAGCTGCATCCTCTGTCCCCTATGTATGGCACTAGACCTTGCTGTCTAGTTTAAGCCATAACCAGGCATACATGCCTGGATCCAAATTTGGATTCATAAAACTGCTTGCTTCATTAGACCCACATTGCACTTAGTGGGTCAATGAGCAGCACAGACCAGCAGGGTTCAAGTCTCAGCTCGTTCATGACCTTCCCCTCCCCCTTATCCCCACTTCAATCGGCCTTTGGGCTTTTGACCTAGTGTCAAGTCCTGTCTGGTGGTAGACAACAACAAATATTATCACTTATTCAAAATAATAGGCGCACAAAAACTTATATAGCCTCTAGTATGGGCCAAAAAGAGGTGCTTTGGTAATCCATTCAAAGTGGGAAAAGAGAATCAACAAAAGAAATAAAACTACAAAAACAAGAATGCAGTAGGATGCTTGGAAAAAAGGAAAAGTACATATACTTGGGAATATTTGAAGCAGACACAATCAAACAATTAGAAATGAAGGAAAAAATTATGAAAAGAGTACTTCAGATGAATAAGGAAACTTCTCAAAACTCAGCTCTGCTGTACAGCAAAAATCTCATCAAAGAGATAAACACCTTAGTAGTCTCACATGTAAGATTCTCAAGGCCATTCTTAAAATGGACCAGGGAGAAACTCAGACAAATGAATGAAAAAACAAGAAAATTGATGACTAAACACAAAGCATTACTTCCTAGAGATGATTAAACAGACTTTATATATCAAGAAAAGAAAGAAGAAGTGAATTCACTTGCATCGAGGATTTCATAGATACATCAGTACAAGGACAAAAAGGATTTAATCAAAAAGAGCAAAGAACAATTAATTGTCGCAGCCAATTGCAGCCATGGCAACTGAAGAACAGATAAAAAAAAACAACAAAAGTAGGAAACGAAAATTGGAAGAAAAATGATGGTATGGATACTTCAGTTTTGAGGTCTGTCATTTAAGTTTTTGGAAGCCGAGAAGAGAAAACCCAGTAAAATATCCTGAAGAATGTGTGATAGGTACGGAGAAGCATGTTTTAATCAAAAAAATGTTTACAAAAAGGCTAAACCTAATTTTTCCAGAACTAGCTTGAGTGAAAATGACAGTCCATGGAGTGAAACACACATAATCTCTCTGGTAAAATAAAAGCTCTCTGTGTCAATAAAGAAGTTGATGCTGATAATGTTCTGGGACATGAAAGAACGCATCACTATGGATTTCCTTGAAAAATATATAACTTTTAACAATGCTTTCTCTTACCAACTCCTTACGCAAAATTCACCTTATTTATTGAATGACCCTTATATCATGAAATTAACACAAATTTCTTGTTTTGGTTTGGTTTGGTTTCTTTACAAAAAGTGAAGAATTACTTAAAACAGATTTTAGTTGAATGAATCTGTACATTACAAAATTGAGAAGAAAAAAAAAATCATTTTTTAGGCTAGGGAGAAAACATGAGGAGATGTGTTGATTATTTTGACTAAACCAAGAATTGGCAAGATAAATCTTATTGAGAAAAGATGTCGGAAGGTACAATTTAATTATCTCAGTGCTGGTAGAGTTAAAACGATAGTTCACCAAAGGATCAAAACTGACAGTGATGACATATAAGTGAAGTAAGTACAGTTCGTTGTCTGGGAAATTATAATTTTTTAAATATAATTTTTTCCTAAATTCCAAGAGCATTGGAAAGCTATCCTTTTGTTTGAAATTGTTTGTGATTTAAAGTTTTCTGGTGTTTTTATCATGTGATAGAAGTAACCACCAACTTTGAGGAATTGCACCAGAGAGAAATATTAACATAATAAGAGGAAATATCTGTCCCTTTTGTGAAGGGAAAAGGAAACTGAACCTTGAAGGCAGAGTGAGGGGTGGAATTAAATCGTGGAATCCAAATTAGGAGAGAATTAATGTTATTGATAGCACCCAAATCACCACCCCAACATCAGAACAGAATTACATATAAACTAAGAGATTTGCTTGCAGAGCAGAATGGTGAAAAGCAGCTATGAGACACCACAATGTTCTAGGCCCTGGCCATATACTTGACTGCCCAGAGCTGAGAGACTGGGAAAGGTATGACATGGTGTAATACTTTGAGATCACCTTTTACTAGACAACTGAAAGCAGAGAAGAAGAAAAAAGTCTAACAAAAGGTGATGCTTTGAGATAACCTTCTACTAGACTTCCAAAAGCAGAGAAGCAAAGAAAAGCCAAAACATAATTCAGTGCCTTGTGCCTGACACTGAATGCCAAGAAATTGATTAATTGTTAAACCATGAATGAGGCCTCTATGTCACATGACTAATTAATTGCAGGGAAAGATGAATGCATGTACTATTTTAGACACTTTTAAACTAAACAAAATACTGTTGTTTTGTTACAAATCTGTCCTGTTCTTTGTTGATGTTTCAATTATTTTTTCTTTCTTAATCATGTGGCCTCATCCATCGATTTTTGATTGACGACTCTGATTAGTGGTTGATTTGCTGTCTGGATCAAAAAACACATCATGAACTGTGTCATCCAGTGATACAACCAGCCAAGCAGAACCATCAGTGGATAGAAAGCAGAGCCTCCTGTGAATGAAGGAGACCTTTGTGGGTTATTTGATGCCAAAGCCATCCTGTAGAAGAAAAGCAGTGGTATTTTTTCATCCATAGCCGAGGGTATAAAGGGGCCTAATACCTTTACAAAGGATATTTGTTCGAAAGGGAATGCAATAGTGCAACTGGAGTTTGAACTCTCTTTCTATGATGTTGCAATCCAGCACATTAGCCACTGCACCACAGGGTCTCTCTCCAGATTTCTTGTGTATCCCTTTTGCCAAAAAAAAAAGAACATTTCCATGTTGTTTTTATTTATTTAAATTTAAATCCTTTCACTCCATCCATATAATTTTTTTGGAACCAATTTGCACCTGATGATTTTTGCACCAATCTTCATCTACTAAGCAACTGATTGTTTGATGGACTGATTTTAGTGGCATGTCAACCTGTCTGAGGTTATTTCATGTCTAGATGTTTAGGAACTGCATTCATCATATTGTACCATACCCATGATACGGATATGTGAAATGTACATTAGAATGTTTGAAACATATATACATAGAACATAGGAACCTCGAAACATGAAAAATACTAACGACTTCTTAGTTCAGGTACAAAACTTTTTATTACCTTTGTGTTTAAAGGTTCTTTGACATAAGGAGAGAGATACACATTCTTTCTATTCTGGCTTTTTCATCTGCCCCCCATCTTGTGCGACACCAGCCCAAGGCTTCCACAAGCAAGCAAAAGTCAACCGTCTTCTCTCGAGGCAGGTCTCAACTCAACTAACTGACTTTTTCAAAATCCCCCAAATCCTCCACGCGCTTCTGGTGCACGACATCACCTGCACTCTGTAGCCCCGTTTCCCATCTGGGCTATTGTGACATCTCTGAGTGACACGTCTGCTCCGCCCGCGCACGTGAACACCTGCGTTAATGTTGCACCTAAGTAACCCATGCACTGAGCCGAAAGGTTCTCAGCCTAACTAAACCCAAAGGCATAAAACGAAATCCCTCAGCCATTATATTACAATATGTTTGAATTTACATTTTTGGTGTATGTTGTTTCTTGAAAGTTTTTTTTTACACATGGTTCAATGAAATACAAATAGTTTTTAAACAAATCTAGTTGACCCAGAGATGGGACCCTAACTGGTACTACCACTCTATTTCACTGGAGATCTGGGATTAATGACAATAAAAGAGTATTCCACACTGCCCAAATCGCCAAAAGGGAAGCCTCACCATCAGATGCAGTTTCTTGTCATAGGCAGGAAATCCAATTTGGATGGTCTTACTCCTCTGCAGAGAAGCAATAAAAAAATTACAATATGAGCTATGGTAAAAAAATATGTTGGAGACATTAGATTTGTAAGTTCCAAGGACTCATGGTGAAGTAGATAAGGTTGGAAGGTGCTTCCGAATGAAATAATCTGGAGGTTGCAGGTTCAATATCAACAACAGGCAAGACCAACAAGGTTGGTTGGTTGGTTGGTTGGTTGGGTTTTATGGCATATCAACCTTTGTAGGTTATTTAACGCCAAATCCATTTTATGCAAATAATCAGTTCTGTTTCAAACAATTCAGTTTAGCATGAGTACAAAGTTTAATTGTCAAAAACATTTCTATTTCAAGCTATTCAGTTTATTCAAACAGTTCTAATTCAGCTAATTATTTTTTACACCCAGATAAATGTCAAAACAGTTCTATATTAAACAATTCAGTTTAGTGCAAGTAGAGTTTCAATGTCAAAAACAGTTCCATTTCAAACAATTCAGTTTAGCATAAGCATGCAATTTAAATAAACACAGTTTATTTAACAAAAACATTTCTATTTCAAGCAATTCAGTTTAGTCAAACAGTTCTAATTTTAACAATTCAGTTTCGCATAAGTACTCAGTTCTATTTAACCCATAGATAAGGCCCTATCGGGTGCTACCATTCCAGGCCAGAGTGGACCTGGGAGCAATGGCAATGAAGAGATACTCTGCATTCCCCAAAGCTCCCGCATCACTGGAGCCTCACCATCAGATCGTTTAGTGTCATATCCAGGACTCTATCACTTAACTCTTGTATCCAGTCATAGTTAAAGAATTAAAACAATCTACCTTTCTGGTTCAAACAAAGGGTTCAGTTTGATATTTTGTTTGAACTTTTGAAAAATATATCGGCCAAAACGTGATTATTAGAATAAATATGAGGCTAAGAGTCCAAATTTTCTGGGTTATAATAATTATCAAGCTTCATCTCGGAAATTTAGACGAATAATACACTAAGTGTATTCTGAATCCTGCCGACAGGACAATATCTGGCAACAGAAGAAAAACTTTAAATTTCTTACTCTTCAATTAAACTTGTTAAGAATGCACCATAGCATTTCAAATCTATATGCAGTCACAGTCAGTTGATAGTTGATCTGGCTATTCAATCTGAAAAGTTACTTGCCAGATTTGTTTTCTCTCTCTATCTCTCTCTGTCTCTCTCTCTCTCCATCTTACTATAAAATGTTTTATTCCTATTTTACAGCCTGCCATTTCATGAAAGCATCTGTAATGATTGTTGTTAAGGAAGAGGAAAGTAGACTTTTATTAGCTTTTCCCGACACAGAACAACTTACAAGACAATGCTTCCAGACTTGTTTTAGTTGATCTAAATAATTGGGAGACGAGGAACACCACAAGAGAACGCCTACCAACACAACAGACTTGAAATTTGTAAAGTCAAGTTCAGTGAAGGAGTTTCTGATTTTGTCTCTTTTATTATAAGTGCACTTAAATGAATAAAAGTCCCCATGGCATAGTGGCTAATGTGCTGGACTGCAATAATATAGTAAGCAAGTTCAAGCTATTACATTCACTTTTAGACAAGTACCCTTGTGAAAAGTATAAATTCCCTTATCCCCCCAGCTATGGGTTAAATAGTACCACTATTGATCTGCAAGGATGTCTTTGGAATTGAACAACTCATGAAGGCTGATATTCCATTAAACAAAGAAACCAAACCAACCAAACCTTAAACGAATAAAATGAAGTTGGGTGTTGTCAAATGAAAATATTAACAAGTAAATCTATCTCATATCCCTTTGGGGAATGAGGTGTGCCCCGTGCTATAGGATTATCTTGAGAAAATTGCTTTGTATTGCTCAAAATTTCTCGTATTTTCAGTTAAAAGCCTTCATTGTATAAGACTGGTCGTGGTATTGAAAAGTTTAGAAACCTGAGTTTCTTAACCATGTATGATAAATGTTATCTCTTTTTCAGTTCAAATTCTAATCTAGGCTTACTGACAGCAAGGATTTTTGAAAAATCTTTCTTGCCATCTATCCATATCAGCTATCACTCCTGTAGACAGCATCGAGTGTCTGTACTGAAGAGATGATAGATTTTGCTGGTTGGCCAACATTAGTGAGTCCATGTGTGGGAGTTCATGGGATAATGTTGCTTATTAGTTCATCCTTGCTTCTCCAGGAGTGCCCAGAATGTCTTGTTTGTCTTACTAGGTAGTTTGTGAGATGGGAGGGACATGGTCATACAGCTGCTGTTTTGTGGTGTGGTGCTTCCAAGATTTGTTCAAAATAGCATGCAACATTCTTGTTTCATTCTTATTTATGGATTTACAAAACCCTCCGCACAAGCTAGATGTGACACAATATCAATTTTTTATGCACACAGTTTTGAATTCTCAGTTTTTCCTTCTCCTAGACTAGTTGCAATATCATAGTTAAAGAATTCAGTCCGCTTTACTATTTGCCAATAGTTGGAGGGAGAATAGTTGGATTCATGCCTTTCCCTAGGCTATTAGTGCTATGTGAAATGCAAACAGTTTTATTTCAAACAAGTATGCATTTTGAATGTCAAAACTGCTCTATTTCAAACATTGATTTTAGCATAAGTACACAGTTAAAAAGTCAAAACAGTTCTATTTTAAACAATTCAGTTTAGCATAAGTACGCCATTTAAATATCAAAACAGTCCCATCTCAACGAAAACAGTTTAGTTCTATTTGACCCATAGATAGGACCCTATCTGGTGTTACCACTCCAGGCTAAAGTGGACCTGAGAGAAATGACAGTGAAAGGGAACTCCACATTCCCCAAAGCTCCAGCATTACTGTTGGTGTATTCTACAGCCCCAGCCAACTGGGCAAGATTGTGAATATACATTTTTGTACTGTATATAACTGGTGACAATAACTGATAAAACCAATTCATGCTACAAACCCAACATAAACTGATTTGCCATGAATTCAACCAACCAATCTTTCATATCAGATGTTATTGTAAAAGTAAAGTTGGCAACCATAGTCAAGGGCAATCAGAAGGCTTGCTTTTTAATAGCTACTACACCGAGGTTTAGGAGAGGGTGCTTCTCCTTTCCCTGGATTGGTCCACTTTACCCTTAATATGAACCTTATATTGCTGAGTGTTAAGCAAGGCGGTATCAAGTGTATTTATACAGTCTTTGGTATGATGTGACCTGGGATTGAATCCAGGTCTCCCAGACCATTGGCAAACACTCTACCCACTTGGCCAATTAGCCGGTCAAAATGTTATCAAATGTTATAATGGTTCAATCCCAGGTCGCGTCATACCAAAGACTGTAAAAATGGTACTTGATAATTCCTTGCTTAACACTCATCAATATAAGGTATGTATCAAGGGTAAAGTGGAACAATCCAGGGAAAGAAGTAGCGCCCTTCCCAACACCACCATGTAGTAGCTATTGAAAAGGGAGCCTTCTGATTGCCCTCGACTACGGTTGCCAACTTTTCTTACTTTTTTTACCACTTTATAATGGTAGATAAAAGTTCTGAGTTTCTAGCAATTCTAAGGTATTATTTTAAATTGAATTTCATAGAAGCAGAAGCTGCTCATAGGATTTGGAAAATGGAAAGAAATCACTCAATACGTGCTGTAACAGCTCCAAACTGTTTAAGCATGGAAACTTGTCAGTCTTTCAAATCAAATGCAGAAGCAGACAACCATTCAGCTGTTACAAGGGCACAAAGCTTGGAAATGCTCAGAAAGATTAAGATTATGAAAAATACTTTATTGAGAGAGCATACAGTAAGATTAAAAAAGAATACAGATAATTAAAAAAAATATTTTAAAAATACTTTTGATAAGCACCAAATCATACTGTATTGTAATTTTTCATGTGCTCTGAAAAAGGAACATAGATCTCCTCCAAGGAAGTTGTAATAGCAAGTATCATTACCTTGGTGCTCATTGGTCTTTCTAAGTAATTACATTTCTTTAAGCTGAAGTTCATACAATTTATATTTCTTTGCCATGATAAAGTCATCACACCTGCATATCATATTAAGGAAGGAATGATTTTTACCCACATCTCTCTTGCAATCTTCAACACACTTCATGGAATGAATAAATTAAGACTGAAAGTTACCTGTTTCAGCTGTCAGTGGTAAAGTAGAATAAGTATTAAAAAGAATGAATATGGAAGAAAGCAGCCATGATTACTAGACTTTCAGAGGAATAGAGATAAGAACAAGGTAAGTGAGAACCAATTTAGAATGTGGCTATAATATCTAAAAAAAGAAAAAGAAAAAGAGAAAGAATTAAGTAAAGAAAGTAAATAGAGAAGGAAAAAGAAGTAAAAAAAAGAATAGAGAGTTCTGCTTATTAAATTCCTACTTTATTTAATCAACAAAAAAGAAAGAACTTGATAAAGTTAAAAAGGAGGAAGATTCAGCATAAATTTAAAAGAAAATAGCTAGAACATAAAAGTGTCTTGAAATATTTCTCACTGTGTAAGAAAAGGGAAGCAGGTGCAATAAATTGATCATACTAGTTAAAGGATGGGTGGGTAAAAGGGAATGTGTTGAGATGATGGTAAATCCACCAAGTTGACTGGAAAAGAATAAGGCAAGGTTCTTTTTTGTTTTCTAAGTTTGGAGACAGGAAATAAATGGGAAGAGAACCAAAGGACATTACAAAAGCATATAATATAGAATAGTTGTTCATAATGATTTTCTTTATTTCTTTACGAAACCCCTCCAGGGGGAAATCTCAATTGCATGGCTAACATACTACACAGTAATATCATAGTTCTGAGGTCAAACTCCAGTTGCACTATTAAGTTCCCTCTTGAACAAATACCCTCTAGAAAGGCATGAACCCCTTTATTCCCTCAGCTATGGGTTATGTAGTACTACTACTGTTCTTCTAAGGAATTGCTTTTTCATTAGATAACCCACAAAAGTTGATATACCGTCAAACAAAGAACCCAAGAAACCATATCAACTCCTTTGCCTGAACAGGATATGACACAAGGTCAATTCTTTTGTGGCATTTAACAGGTTTAAATTCAGAGTTTATCTTTTCCGCAACAAGCAGAGTGGAGTCTTTAATCTTGGTACAGCTAGTTGTTATTTCGCTTTGGTTTGATTTCTTTGTTTAAAGACACATCAACCTTTGTGGGTTATTTAATGAAAAAGCTATCCCTTAATCTTATAATGCCAAAGTTTTATAATGTTCTGTGAGGGGGTAACTTTGGCCAGTACTTCTTATCTTTTCACTCACGTACAACATCAAATACTGAGTATGGAATGCTAATGCAATACTAACTCAAAAAACTAAATTTCACATCACACACTTCTTGTCTCATCTCTTGGTCTGACCTATTTATATATCCACCACTTTTAGTCGCATGAACTCTAGTAGCATATTGCCCAGTCGGCTGGGGCTGTAGAATACACCGACTGCTTCTCTGCAGAGGAGTAAGACCACCCCTAACGAGTGTCCTGATATGACACTAAACAATCTGATGGTGAGGTTCCAGCAGTGCTGGAGCTTTGGGGAATGCAGAGTACCCCTTCATTGCCATCGCTCCCAGGTCCACTCTGACCCGGCGTAGTAGCACCTGTTATGGCCCTATCAATGGGTTAAATAGAAATAACAGCATATTTATGCTAAAATGAATTGAGTAAACTGAATAGCTTGAAATAGAAACGTTTTTGACAATTAAACCGTACTTACACTTAAACTGCGTGCTTATGCTTACCTGAATTATTTCAAATAGAACTTTTTTTTCGACATTAAAACTGTATTTACACTTAACTGAATTATTACATATAACTGCTTGAATAGTTTGAAATGGAAATGTTTTTGACAATTAAACTGTGTACTTATGCTAAACTGAACTATTTTCAATAGAACAGATTATTTACATAAAAATGGATTTGGCGTTAAATAACCTACAAAGGTTGATATGCCATAAAACCAAACAAACCAAACCAAACCATCTAGTAGCATAATCCATTTCAATAGTTGTGTTTGTGGGCTGGAGATCCATGTTTAAACCACATGGGTTGCTATAGGCACATTCTTCTACATAACACACAGCCATCCTTGTAGAAGAATAGTTGTGATACTACTTAATCCATAGATGTTGGGGATAAGTGGGTTCATGCCTTTCCCAAGGGTATTCATTCTAAAGGGAACACAGTAGCATGACTGAAGTTTGAACTTGATTACAACAATTTTGCAATCAAGCATGTTAGTCACTGTGCCATGAGGACACTACCCACCAACAATTAAACCAAAGCAGGATTCTTTCTTTCTTTCTTTTTAATGGTGTATCAACCTTCATTGGTTATTTAATATGAAAATCATCCTTGAAAAAGACAGGAAGAGGTTCTATTTCAATCAGTTTAGTTCGACCTAAGTACACAATTTCAATGTCAAAAACAGTTCTATTTCAAATAATTCAGTTTAACATAAGTATTATGTTTAGTTTTATTTGACCCATAGATATCTGGTGCTCCCACTCTAGGCCAAAGTGGACCAGGGAGTGATGGCAATGAAGGAGTACTCCACATTCCCCCAAGCTCCAACATTACTTATCATCAGATTGTTTAGTGTCATAACTAGGACACTTGTTAGAAGGGGGTCTTACTCATCAGCAGAGCCCCTGCCGACTGGGCAATCAGTTTTAGGGATGTTCTCAATAATTTTGTATAATACAGTATACTACATATCTTTGTCTTTAGGATTTACATGTGTTCTGATAAGAGCACAGTATTGTTTATTGACAAGTGGAAAGCATATGAAGATTATCCTGTCAAAGTGGCTGCCTGGTGGCTTTGTGAGTTCAGCAGCATTGGTGTTTCTTCTAGTGAAAGAAAGATTTCTATTCTCTTTTGGGTTTGCAATACCAAAATAAGTAGCCCAAGCAGCACTCTTTCACATTGTCATTGTCAGGGAATTGAATCTAAATGAATGGATGTGCGTGTGTGTGTGTGTGTGTGTGTGTGTGTGTTTATATATATATATATATATATATATAAGTATTATTTGGTCCAGTTAAACCGGAGTTGGGAGTAATTCCATCAGGACAAGAAAACTATTTAAAAGTGAACATTTAAATTTTCCTGGTAAAGAGCTCAGTGTAACAGACATTACAGAGCAATAATTTCATTCCGAAAAAACTTTTTAAGAAAACTTTTCAGAAAAAAGTTTTTTCTTAATGAAAAAATATATATATATTTATATAAACTAACGTTGGCAACTGTAGTTGAGGGTGACCTGAAGCCTCCCTTTTCAATAGCTACTACACCAAGGTATGTGGGAGGGGACAACTCCTTTCCCTGGATTTCTCCACTTTACCTTTGATCTGTAACTTATATTGTGGAGTGCTAAGCAAGGAAGCATCAAACACGATTTTTTGAGTTTTTGGTATGACTCGACCTGGGATTGATCCCCGGTCTTCCAGTCCATTAATGAACACTCTAACCATTATGCCAATGTCCGATATATATATATATATATATATTGAATTTGGTTTATAGCAATTGTTTCCACTTAATGTATCTTAGTTTTCTTTTTTCCCCTCAGATTATAAAATCAGATGGCTTCAAGAGGATATTAACAAAATATGGAATACCAGCTTGTGCATCTAATGCAACAACTTAGACTTGAAAAAGTGGAAGAAAGTTTTTAAATGTTTTTATCTTATATTAAATAATAGCAAAACTGGTGTTTGAACTTGCTTACTAGGATGTTGCGTTAACCACTCCACATGGGTTCTGTACCCATAGCTAGAGAGAGAACAGTTGAATTGATATCTTTCCCTAGAGGATTAGAGTATGTGAAATGCTAACATCCTCATTCAGGATTTAAATTAGGATCACCATGTTCATTGCATAAGACAATAACCATTATACCAGGAGTACCTGTTTCAGTATATCCGCATCCACTTTTCATAATGTTTATTGTTATTTACAAAGCTTTGCCTAGTCTGGTTAAGCAAATGATATCCAACAGAAACTATTAGTTTAAAATTAATATACCAATTCATATAACTCATCAGCCATATCTCATCTACTGATAGCAATGTCAAGATTCACATAGGTAAGGTATGAAATGCTAGGGATGGGTTAATGAACATATGGAAACTGGGTCTCTGATAAAATTTAACAGAAGTTCTTCTAATCTGTTGCCATGTTTTCATAAATATATGGTTTCACCCCTTGGACATTAACAAAACTCTTGGAGAAAAACTGGATGGGAATGGTTAAATTATTGAGTTTAGTAGTTCTCAAAATCAGCACTCTGTCATGATGCCAAGCTGAGTTAGATCTGAGACATGATCTCCTGAACTCTGAAGAAGGAGAGATTAACAGTCATTGGGGCATTCCATTGGGTGCATGTGATCAAGCCCATTCCCTAGATAGTGATTAGTCGCTGGCGTAGGAATGGACATATTAGTGTATATATATTTTGGCTTGCATAGTGCAGGATCTGTATTGAGTTACAGCCTTTTTTTATTTTTGTCTGCCAATTGGATGCTAGTTGGAACCCCAAGGTGGGTAAATGATCTTATTATGGCTGTTCTATACATTTGAGTGGTGACTTCTATAAGAACTACACAAGGATGCTGCATGCTTCTTTAAACAAAGTTTAGAAGCAGCACCTAACAAAATATCTTCTGTACAGCCACTAACCTCCTTTCTCTCAAAGTATCCAAAACAAGCAAAACAGAAGGTGCCCGTGGTGTAATGGCTATCGTTGTTGGAAATGGACACGGTGATGCAAGTTCAAATCCTAGACGAGACTGATTGCATTTCACATAGCACTAATACCCTTAGGAAAGGTATGAATCGAATTATTATCCCTCCAGCAATGGATAAATAGTAGGTTCTTCAGCCTTGGTGAGGTAACTTGTCAAGATGGAAAACTCTGAATTCAAGCCTGTTAAACTCTGCTTAAAAATTGACCTTGTGTCATATCCTGCCCGAGCGGAGAGGTTGGTAAATATGAAAAACAGAAAAGAAAATGTTTCAATCTGATTTTCCAAACTCTCCTTTTCTTTCTCTCTCAAACATGCACACATATATATATGTGTGTGTGTGTGTGTGTGTGTGTGTGTGTGTGCGTGTTTTTCCCAACTCCTCTGCCGTGAGCAGTATGCAACACATGGTCAGTTTCTAAGTGGAGTATAACTGGTTTGAATTCAGTTTCCCTTCTCCTTGAATGGTTGCTATATCAAAGTCAAAGTCTAAGTCTGCCCTACAATTGCACTATAGCTGGAGGAAGAAGAGATAGTTTCATACTTTTCCCAAGGGTATTAACACTATGTGAAATGCAAACACCTTCATCTAGGATTTGAAACCAGGTTGCTGATTCCATTTCTCACAACAATAACCTTTACGCCATAAGTACCTCACTATTTCTCTCTTTCACTATGTATATATATATACTGATATAATAGCAAACAAGTCACTCTTCATAACTATAAGTTGAGAGGAATAACCTGTTTTGAAAAGACCTGCGCTATGCCAAAAATGGCAGAGCTGGTGAAAAAAACAATATTACAAATGGACCCCATGTTATATTCTGTTACTTCAAAGATTCATTCTGCACCTTCAGGTAGATAGGTGGTATTGGTAGCTATGATAAAAGTGAGGTTCAAAAATGCCAATTTTGGCAGAGTGAAACGCAGTTTCTTCCAGGCGGCGGTTGTATCAATACTGCTATATGGATGCACTACATGGATGCTAACTAAACGGCTAGAGAAGAAGCTAGACGGCAACTACACAAGAATGTTGAGAGCAATATTGAACAAGTCCTGGCGACAATACCCCACGAGACACCAACTATACGGCCACTTACCTCCCATCACAAAAACTATACAAGTTAGATGAACCAGACATGCAGGACACTGCTGGAGAAGCAAGGACAAGCTCGTAAGTGATGTACTCCTATGAACCCCCACATATGGTTAAGCAAAAGCAGGACGACCAGCTCGAACCTACATACAGCAGCTATGTGAAGACACAGGATGTAACTCTGAAGACCTGCCGGAGGCGATGAATGATAGGGAGAAGTGGCTAGAGATGAACAGAGATATCCGTGCTGGCGGCACGACATGATGATGATGATGATAAATGCTTTTTACTAACAATTTTGGCTAGTATTATCCTTCATCTTCCAAAATTTAGTTGTGTTTTTACTAACAATTTTGGCTATTACAGGGTGGAATGATAAAATTGTTGTCCTAAAGAAAACAACACTACAGCTTTATTTTAAAACTTTTATTGAAAAAATCAATTCAGGTAACTTGATTCTGTAGTAGAGCTGACATATATTCAATGTAGCCACCTTCAGCCTCAATCACTGCCTCGATATGGATCTGGAACTGGGAGCATGCCTTTTCCACATGCGCTGGCAGGAGCTCAGTGAATACTCAGCAGATGGCGGCGATCAGTCTGGCTTTGGTGTTGTTGGAGATCATGTTGGTGATGTTCTCGATGTATGACCAAATGAAGTAGTCCAGCGGGTTCAGGACGGGGGAGGAGGGGGGCCAGTGAGAGAAGGGTACAAAGTCGTAGCACTCCTTCTGAAGCCAAGCCTGGGCTCTTAAGACTTGTGGGCCGGCGTCGAGTCCTGCTGCCACACTCAGAGTCTGCCACCGGCCACCTGATTGCACCAGGGGATCACCACACTCTTCAGCACATCCAGGTACACTTTGGTGTTGACTTTCAAGCCAACTTCGAAGATGAGACGTGGCATGATGTGGCCCTCACTTGAAACCACACTATAACCATAGCCGTCCGAAGTGTCGTCCGATGCATTGAGCTATGCCCTCAAGCATTGAACCGTCCGGATTTGCATTTTGAGGGTGCTGGCAATGGTCCTGTTGTCATAACTTGGATCGGTAGAGAGCATGAGTTGTACAGCGGTGCATCTCCATTCTCGCTCGTTGAACATTGTATCCCTTTCAGACATGATAGAAGGCTCCTATCACTCTTGGGATTTGTACACAACTGACCAACTAGTAGATGGTCAGCAACAAAAAAAGAAAACCAGTTTTCATTAAACGGAAATGGAATCATGTCGTCTTTTCCAGGGTGACAATTTTATTGTTCCACCCTGTATTATCCTTCATCTTCCTAAATCTAGTTGTGTTTTTACTGACAACTTTCGCTTGTATTATCCTTCATTTTTCTAACTCTAGTTGCTTTTTATCATAACTCAAATCAAGTCATCTCTTCCATGACACTAAAGAAACTGTGTCCAATGGAAATGAGAATAAAGAATTAACACCAGTAAAGACTGTAACTCACCTCATCTTCTGATTCAGAGAAGCCAGGTTCTATGTACCAGCTGCTCTACCAACATAAGCAGGATTCCAAGAGTCAAGTTTGGATTAAAGATACTAAAGTAAAATAAACTTTATTTCAAGAGAAAATGTCGAGACAGATCTGTGCCATACATGAAAAAGTCACTCTTGAAAAACCTGATTATAATGGCATTTGGGATATCATCATGAATAGTATACAAAAATATTAATGATTAGTATCATTTTTATCATTCTATGTCATGCCAAGATTTTTTTTCCTTGTTTTCATTTCTCTCAGTTTACTTTGGTCAGTGAATAATATGTTGTTTGTCCCTCTATTTCCTTTGCAGCCAAGTTTCTATTCTTCAGCAAGAAGTCTGTCACTGTCAGCCAAGTAGTAAATTACTTTACTTATCTATATGGTTAGGATTTTTATTATTATCATTATTATCTCTTTATGAGTTTTTCACACCAGTAGTAACTAATGGTTTATCTTAAATGTCAGTAAGTCTCCTCAGTTCTGGATTTAGATGAAAATACACATGAAAATTGATTTAGAAGCTAAGTCAGAAATCCATCCCAAAATTCTACTTGGGATTCATATGATACACTGTCAAAAAGGGGAAGAAGAAATATGAAAATCAAGTGGTCAATTATAGGAAAAATCAAAAATACAAAAGAATACAAGAAAGTTGTTTCCTGTTTAGCTTTCATTAATTACTTCGGATAAATTGGTTGGCAGCTTTTATGATAATGTTTATGAAAATTACTTCAAATATCAGCCACTTTATATAATTAGGTTAATTAGTTTAAGATTTGATTATTTCCTTTTTTCTTTCTTTTAAACAGACACTCCTTCTTATCATATACATCTTATTGACAGAGTTAATTTGAAAATCAAGAGGGCGGGGAATGAAGGACATATATAAATTATTGGAAGATTCTAGAAATCACCTGTGGCATTTTGATCAGGATACGCTATTACAGCCAGTGGAAATTGTCATTTTAATGAAATTTGGTTATTTGTTGCTTATTGCTTGTTTCATATCTTATTTACAGGTTATTTTTCAAAGTTTAATATTACAGATCCAAATTTGTGTAGTTTCCTAATGAATACAAGAGCATAACAATCACTTGAATTAATGTATATTATTTTTATTTGATATATGAGAAAGTCAGTAATTTAACAAAGTGAGACAGAATCTCTCTATATTGTTATTACTAAAAATAATACAAGGAACAGTCTTAAAGTAAAGTATCCAATCTATTTCTATAGAACTACAACAGGTAAAGGAAGCGCAATAATATAAAATAGGTAGAGCAGGTTTTCAACTATAAAATACTATTATTCCACATACAAAGATTGACTGAAAAGTTCTTTGGCTGACCAAGATACTCTTATGAAATATGACCAATTTGATTTGATTTGGTTTGGTTTTATGGCATATCAACCTTTATTGGTTATTTAATACAAAAATCTATTTTGACATATACATTGAATATACGATTTATAAAAACATTCTGTCAATACACACAGTTAAATGTTCAAACTGTTCTATTTCTAACAATTCAATCTAACATAAGTCATTTCTTTGCATTCAGTTTAAATGATAAACAGCTCTATCTGACTCATAGATAAGGACCCTATCAGTTGCTACCACTCTGGGCTAGTGTGGACCAGGGAGCAATGGCAATGAAGGAGTACTCCACATTCTCCAGTGTTCCAGCATTAGTGGAGCCTCACCATGATATTGTTTAATGTCATATCCAGGACACTCGTTGTAGGGTGGGTTGGGGGTCTTACCCCACTACAGATATGCATTCAGTGTATTCTGCTGCCCCCAGCCGACTGGGCAGGTGATCAAATGAGGTTTTATTTTTCTACTTATTCCCTCTTGCAGTCATCAACAGCTGCATGACATCATATGACCATTTCAGCCTTTGAACGTTTCAGCTCATCCTAGTAGTGTTAACATAGCTTATAAAGCTCTCCTTTTAAAAGTGTTTGCAAAATTCATTAATTAAAGCAAAGTAGCAAACTCTGAAGTGAAATAGAAATTATTTTAATATATTTTGAAGACAGTTTTCAGTAATTGCAAATATTCATCAACGACAGTTTTCTAACAGCTTATTAGATGCACATCATTCAACTCAAAATTCTTTTAATAAGAGGATCGGTTCAAAAGCAAATAACCCTATGTGCTCTCCTGACCGGAGTAAAACGGCAAGCTGAAAAGTTCATAGGCTAACCAATATACTCTCATGGAATGTGACCAAATAAGATTTATTTTTCAACATAGTTTCCCTTGTAGTCTACACACTCCTTCCATCGGTGTTTCAGTGCTTGGATCCTATTGGTCAGAAAAGATGTCATCATTTAAACTTTTTCAGCCTAAGATCATTTCAGCCCACTCTTGTAATCACCACCATTGATTATGTATTTTTGCCAGTAATCAACAAAAGCCTGTATACCGCACTTATAAAAAAGTCAGTCCGAAAATAATGTCTTCTATTTTATCAAGTTGTTTCACAACATCAGACATAGGTGTTGGTGGTATGGCAATGGAGTTCAAGCATTCTACAGCCCCAGCTGACCGGGCAATTTAAAAACCTTAATAGGTTTGTTAAAGTGCATGCATGCTTTAATATCATCATTTTATTTTCTTCTGGACTGGTGTTATTCTATATAAAGTATCTGTAAGTATCATTGTTATATACTGTTACCTTAGAAAAGAGTTGCTGTTTTTGGTGTAAAAGCAATCATCACTTTGTTTACATTTGTGTAGTTGTTTGCCGTTTAATTTAAGGGCTACTGCAGTGATAGAACTCCACAAGTCAGTAACCTAAAGCTGATCCTCGACCTTATAAGACACAGGTTGATTTTCTGGGAAATATTTTAGGAGAAAAAGTGTCTTAAAAGCCATCAAATATATAGCTTATTATCCATCAGTATATACATTGTGTGTCAAAAATTACTCAGGATAAATATAATCTTATCATAATTCAATAAATGTCTGTACATCCATGATAATTAGCTTCCACTATTTCTGTTTGAACATGGCTTGTTATATAGTTTTACATCTGCACCTGCATTAAAATAAAGTATTTCTTTATCTTTCTGGCTTATTTTTTAAATGCTGTATAAGATCAACCAGAACAGCTATTATTGCTGTATAGGTAGTGGGCAATTCACCTCATTTTGATCAAAGAGAAAAATCCATTGCTGTATTCAGGGCCGGTACTAAGGTCCATGTAACCCCAAAGCAAATCTCTGATACACCCCAACACTGAATCTAAGATACTCTACTCTGTCAATTTTCATGAAATAGTATTCATAGAAATGATTTGGAACCTACCCTCTGAGGCCCTCTAGCAAGGCTTGCTCTTCTCTGTTCGGGAGGATTTGGGAGTAGTATGCATCAGCCCTAGCAGTTTTAGCAAAATAATCTTTTTTGTTTTATTCTATGCAGATTGTCTTTCAACATTGAGGTTTGTGTGAAAACCAGAAGAATGAAGGATATATGTTTAACTTCAACTGCACAGGAGCAAGAGAATTTTTAATTCATACACTTACATCACCTCAGTGTGTTATGTGCATATGTTACCACATACAATCAGTTTTGAACACATGGTTCAAATTTATATGCCATTGACCCTTCTATCTTTATGCTATGAATTTGCCCCTCAGTGACCTCAGTTCACCTGTGCTCAAGCCTGACAAGCTACCAGCTCCCAGATACTGTATTATGAGCACCCCTCATCCAAGTTTAGCATACCTCTGTTGACATACACATTATATAACATTATTATTTAAGGACAAGTGATGTACTCTTATGGACCCCCACACATGGCTGTGCAAAAGGAGGACGACCAGTACGAACATATATTCAGCAACTATGTGAGGATACAGGATGTTGTCCAGAAGACCTGCCTGAGGCGATGAACGATAGGGAAAAGTGGTGAGATAGGGTCAGGGATATCCGTGCTACCAGCTTGACATGATGATGATGATGATGATTTAAGGACACATTTCTTGGAGACAAATTGCTTCAAGTTGCAGTGATGTTTTAACAAGGATATCTTGTTTCTTGGAACAGAGAATCTGTTTTGAATTTGTTTCTTCTATTGTTTTGCTGTGAAATAGTTTGTTTTCCCCCTCATTCAATCAGAATTAAGCACTCAAATTATTTCCAATGTACAAAATGAGTGTATCTTTTAAAAACCATTTAATGGTCCTGAGGCACATTGTTATTTGGGGACTCTTTTCTTGCTTCAGGAGGCCAAAGTAATTGCTTATCCTATAGATAGTTAGTAAAATAATTAGGATTATAAGTAGCAGATGCTTCAGAATATTTAGCTTCTATATTGTGTCTTGTTCTGCCTTACTGAATATAATTACTTTTTGCATCAGTAAATTCTGGAGGATATTCAGCTATTCTAAGTACAATAGTGGCTGAATATATTTCATCAGAATAAAACAATTAAACTCTAGGAGTACAAAAAATGAAACTTTAGTATTCTACAATGTATTTCCTTATTGTATTTGCTTTAAAATATTTAAGAAAATATAAATACAGAAAATAATAATATTGGAATGAAATAATTTTCACTTCTCATGTCTTATAGTGAGAAAAATTTTTTTAAAAATTCAATTGCTTATTTCAGACAATTTTACATCCACAAGATATGTTCAAAAAGTATTGAGACTGAAGATGAATTTACCAAGACAGAAATCAACAGCTGTTATATAACATATGACATGGATTTTTGGTTCATTCCTAGTGACCCCGTGTGCTTTGACAAGCTGTCACATTGTGATTAGTAAACAGGGGGATGGCAACGCGTCACAGCAGTCAGGTCCAATAGGTATGTAACCGGAAGGAGACCACTTGATGAGAACCATGCGGTCAGATTTAGACAAAGGCAGAGAAGAGAATCCAGCCAGGGACATGCAGCGGATCAGCGGTGTTAGGTCGTCTCTGACGATACGGCTTGCAAGGGGGTACAAGCGTTGGCACACCCTGGCTCCCAGATGGGACAAGAAGAAGTCTCCTCTCTGAGTATATGTCTCTCCATCTATCTCTCAAACTAACAACAAACTGTGGGCTCCTTTTGAGAATAAAATGAGAGATATATTTTAATAAAGAAATGTTTCGTTTGTTCATTGATTACTATTCAACACAATGACTAAAACATTAATTTTCAAGGAAATATCACAGTGAGATTTCCATTGGTTGAAAGTCCTCTTTCAATATGGTAAGAAACATTTAATGCCAGTCACATCCTTGAAATTTGACCTTGTTTTAATAGCATATCAACCTGTCTAGGGTTATTTTATACCTCGAGGCTAAGGAATTGTGTTCTTTGCATGTTTATATTTATATTTTTTGAGTAGTAATTTCTTAAAAGCTTTTTTTTGCATGCAGTCCCATCAAATACAAATAATCTTTAAAATGATCTATTTGACCCCAACCTGGGACCCTAAAAAGTACAACTACACTAGGTTGGAGTGGACTTGGGAGTAGTGTTCAATGAAAGTGCACTTTACGCTCCCCGTATGTTCAGAATTGGAGCCTCATCATCAGACACAGTTTGATATCATATACAGGACAATCGTTAGGAGGGAGATCCAGTTGAAGAAATAAAAAAAACTGTATGGGAGTAAGAGAGGTGAATTTAGAGGATTTGGCTGGTTGCGTTTCATGGCATATCAACCATTAAAGATTATTTAATGCCAAGTCATGTTTGTACATATATTAGATATATGTTTGTAAACACATTTTGTTAGTTACATTTTTAGAAAAGCCCAAGCCTTTTTTTCCAGACAGTCAAATGGTTTCAAGCATTTCTATCTAAGTTGAATAATTCTATTAACTATTTATCATTTAGGTGCCCATAGTGTAATGGTTATCGTCGCAGGATATGGACATGGCGACACGAGTTCAAATCCTGGACCTGACTGAATGCATTTCACATAGCACTAATACCCTTGGGGAAGGTATGAATCCAAATATTCTCCCTCCAGCTATGGGTAAATAGTAGGGCAGACGAGGTTCTTCAGCCTTGGTGAGGCAACTAGTCTAGGAGAAGGAAAACTCTGAATTCAAACCTGTCAAACTCTGCTTAAAAATTGACCTTGTGTCATATCCTGCCCGGGTGGAGGGGTTGGTAAATATGATTAACTATTTATCATTTGTGTAAACAAAGTTAAATGGTTTCATGTATTGCTATGTAAAAGTAACAATTTAAAATCAGTCATTTGTTTATACATATTTAAATGGCAATCCTTATGATTTATAATTGAAGAGATAATTTCTTTTTTAAAAGAGTTAGAAGTAATTTGTTTGCACACTAGTATTGCTATTGTTTTTAAAAAGTTAAATGGTTTCAATTATTGGTATCTAGCTTGTTTGCACTTAGTGAAGTGATTACAAATATTACTATTTAACATGAATTATTCTATTAAACACAATTCATTTGCACACAATTAAATAATCCTAAGTATTGCTATGCTATTCTAATATTTCAATGTAGACACACATTTCAAGAGTTTCAAATATTGCTATTTAACACATTATTCCATTCAACATTTCTCATTTGTTAGCACAGTTTAATTGTTCCCAGTATTGCAATGTATCACTAACAATTCAGTTAAACAGTCATTTGTTTACATAGTTAAATGTAAAAACAGTTCTATTTCTAACAATTCAATTTAACATAAGTCATTAGTTTGCTCATTGTTAGTCTCAATTCTTTTTGATCAAACCACTTAAAATATTAAGTATATATTTACCTCACTCCTTTACTATGAGCAGGATGTGACACAAGGTCAATTTTTAAGCAGAGTTTAACAGGTTTGAATTCATAGTTTTCCTTCTCTAAGACCAGTTGTTATACTAAGGTTAAACAGCCTAGTCTGCCCTACTATTTATGCATAACTTAAAGGAGAATTGATACTCTCATACCATTTGCAAGCATATTAGCTTCATATGAAATGCAAACAGCCTTGTTCAGGAATTTTGAACTCGAGTCACCATCATAGGATAATAACTCCAATAACATCTATAATATCAAGTACTTAAACTAATACAACAAAAAAAATGTTAAAAAATGGATGGATAATTGTCCTGCCAAATATCTGATGATTCATGTGTTAAGGAAATGCCAATCATTGCAGAATGTTATTTCTATTCATCTCATCCAAATAATCATATTTAATGACAAGGAAACTTGAGGATTATCTCAAACAATTTATGTCGACAGGAACCCATTTTATTTGATTAGGGCTGTTTGAATTTTCAATACCCTAAACAATGCTATGAAAATTAATTAATTGCAATAATTTGTTTAATTAATATATGCTTTCAAGTTTATATTTCAGCTGAATGAATCAATGTATTAATGTACAGTTTAACTGTCCATTATACTGAATAGATTAACATTTCCCTCAACTTATTCATTTTTAGGGTACAATGCCAAATATTTTACTTGCATCACTCTGGGTAATGGATAATATTTGGTGATACCCTCATCTTACCCAGTTTGTAATGAATTATAAAGGATAGAAACAATCCTGACCTGACTAGTCTAATAAGCTAGGGCTGTCAAATGAATTAACTGCATTTCTGCAAGATTGGTAAAACCCCTCCCAATGAGTGTCCTGGATATAACACAACCATCTAATTGTGAGGCTTCAGTTCTGAAGCTTTGGTGAACGTGGAATATCCCTTCATGGCCATTACTGCCAGGTTCACTCTGACCTGGAGTGGTAGTACTTTTTAGAACCCCATTAATGGATCTAATCATTTTAATCCTTTCCTAGACTTGAAATCCCTTATGCTGAATAGAATAACTAGTTTTTAAATAGCAATACTTGAAACCATTTAACTGTGTGCAAATAAAGCAATTAGTTTTAGATAGCAATACTTGAAACCATTTAACTGTGTGCAAATAAAGCTATTAGTTTTAGATTGCAATACTCAAAACCATTAAACTGTGTTCAAACAAATGAGCTCTGGCTCATTTAAAAACAATGTTATCTTCAAGCTATTTGTTTACAAATCATATATTTAACATATATGTATAAACAGAATTTAGCTTTATATAAGCTATGAGGGTTGATGTACCATAAAACCCATCTAACCAACAATCCTGACCTGACCTTGAATGCCTAATTAACAAGCTCCAAAGAACCTGTTATTTATCCATAGCTGAAGGAAGAAGTGGATACGTGCCTTTTCTCAAGAGCATTCGTTCAAAGTGAATGCAAAGTATTCCAGTGGAAATCTGAAGTTGTTTCTCTGATTTCATTTTCAGTGCTGCAAATCATCAGGCTATCAGCAGCAGCAATTTTTACACCAATAACAAAAAGTTAGATTTTTGAAGTGTATGCATTTTGGGGGGGTGTCTGTACATATTTCTTATAAAGAGGCGGGCTGAGCATAAAAAAGTTGTGGTCACAGGAAATGGAAATGGCAACTCAAGTTCAAATCATGAATGAAGCTATTTGCATGTCACTTTGTGCTAAGACCTTTATGAAAGGCATGAATCCATCTGCTCCATCCTGAGCAATGAGTGAATAGTAAGACTGCCTCAGTCCTTGAGATTTGTCTAGGCAACCATTTTTAGAGAAGAAAAATTCTGAATTCAAACTAGCTTTACTCTATTTAAAGAATGACATGTACTACATCCTGCCCATAGTGAATGAGTTGAGTAAATATATATATATATATATATATATATATATTGCAAATACTAAGTTTTATAAAATCCATATAAAGCATTCAAACTCCATCTAGTATGATAGTTATTATTTACTAAGCTTTGCTTAGTCTGAACCACTTGTCAGAAGTTGCTTATCTTACCAGCAGTTACTAAGTGGTCATCCATCAAAACAATTCCTGTACTTGGTGGGTCAGAGGCTTCTCACTAATCTATGTTACAGTACAATCAGGGTTGGCAGAAAAGAGCATAAGCTGACCAAGATACTCCCATGAAATGTGACCAAATGAGGTTTATTTTTCAACATAGTTCCCCTCGCAACTTACACACTTCTACTGTGCTTGGATCCCAAATGTCAAAAGCATCATTGATGGCAAAGTGGACATCAATCACTGAATTTTTCAGCTCACCCTTCTACATGCCAATTTTCATTATGTAATATGCAAATTTTACTGAAACCTAATTATGTACTATAATCATAATAATTTTCAGTTGGTTTCAGTGGTACCAGCCAACTCCGATGCTTTTCTTAAACTGTCTTATCAGTGACTACAAGAGACACTTCAAAATCTTTCTCAACAAAATTCAATTCTACAGGTCGAAAACTATATATATGACAACAAGCAAGATAACTCAACTTAATGCGGTTACCTTCAATGTCATGGGGTACATTGACAAATTTCACAGGAAAAACATTTGTTCAAATACAGCAAAAAATGGCCTAAACATCAAAATTATCAAGTAAAGGTAAACATTGATAAGAGTTGCCAAGGCCCTCAAGGCACTGCTGAAAGGCCTTCTTGATACAGATTCCCAAGCAACCCAGCAGAATCCCTCCTTTTAGTCAAAGAATTTAGGGGTGATTATAGCTACCATTTCATCTTAACACTAAACAGGCTCATCACTGCATAACTTTTGTAATCCAATTTTTTTTTTATCATACAATGTGTGAAAGCATGTGCGATACCCTGTCCTCATCAGCCGCCAACCTGGGTAAGCCTGATTCATAGGCCCATCATTCAATTTATATTACGTTGTTTGCACCAGCGCGCCTAGTGGATTTGTGACCCTCGCAAGCTGTTGAATTTTGTGCCACAATCACACTTTTGTAATCCAGATAGAACTGAAATTTTCTGTAAGTCTTGATTGTAAACCTTCTCCAGTATAGCAGATGGTCATAACGTATAAATGAAATAAATATCAAATTAAAAATCAAAAAGTTGTTTTTCTTTTTAGTAAGATAAGCTTAAAGTTTTTATAATATAAATAATGTTTAATTTTGTCTATTTTTTGGTGCACAACATTAATTATACTTTATCAATGAAATATTTTCAAATTGATGGAATCATGTTTTTATCTTTAAAATCAATAAAAAATTTTCCTGTTAGAAAACTTTAAGCCAGTAATGGGAAGAGTACAGCCTGCGGTGATTTCTGAATGGGCTGCATGAATTTCAAGAGGAAAATAAGGTTTATTAAAATTTTGTTTGTCTTATTTCATTCTCACTTGCTCACTCACACATTCACCACTCTCTCACTCAAAAAGGTTTGGGTGAGTTCCTGTGGAGTAGTGGTTAATGTACTGGACTTTGACATTCTGATGTGTGAGTTTGAACTCCAGTCACCCTATTATGTTCACTTTCGGAAAAAAGGTATGAACAACCTTATCTTCTCCAGTTATGGGTTAAATAGTACCATTACTGTCCTTCAACAAGGATGGCTTTGGCATTGAAAAACTCACAAAGGTTTACATGCCATTAAACAAAGAAACCAAAAACAGAATTTCAAAAAGGTTTTAGGAATCTGGTTGCCAGGGGGAATACCTATTGCATCTCATTGATAAGAGTGATAAAACCATAGCAAAATTTCAATTCTATATAGAAAATAGAAAGAAATAAACTTTTGTGTTTCTTTGGCAGATGCTGGGCCATCTGGCATTCATGCTGGATGAAGTATCAAACAATGGCAGATTCGAGGCCAGAAGGCCCCCGACTTTGGTTGGGCCACCCTTAGGTGGGCGAGCTGCAACCTTTGTCCGCTATGTATAGTACTAGACCTTGTTGTCTAGTTTAAGCGATAACCCGGCATACGTGCCTGGATCCAAATTTGGATTTGTGAAACTGCTTGCCTCACTAGAGCCACATTGCACTTAGTGGATTGATGAGCAGCACAGACCAGCAGGGTTGGAGTCTTGGTTCGTTCCCGACCTTTCCCTCCCCTTCATCCCCACTTTAATCGGCTTTTGGGCTTTTGACCTTGTGTCAAGTCCTGTCTGGTAGGAGGCAGCGACAAATACAATACTTCCACATATGGTTTTCGGTAGTGAAAATGGTTAAGGTACATTGAATGTAAAATTACCTTAGATTGTTTTTACTTTTACTTTTAGCTGTTCAACCTGCCTGAGGTTAAGCCATGTCTTATCAGATGGCCCACTTATCAAAACGGTTTGCTCATGCCTCTATTAAACAGTTGATATTTAAAAATTTGACATCTTGAATTAAATAGTAAACTCAACCAGTTCATACTTTTTTGCTTGGTATACTGAATGGAATAACATGGAGAGTTTAGTTTGAGAATCATTCTAACTAAAAAGCAATTTTTATTCCAATCAGTGAAAGAGTTAATAAGTTATTTATAAATCTGTTGATCTCAGTTCATGCCAAAAAGTTCAGTAATGTAATGGTAATACAAGAAAAGAATGGTTATAAATTAAGATACAAAAAATATACCCCTCAGCATTATAATAATTCTTCAACATGATTAATTTAGCTGTTTCAAGGTTAGCTTCCCTTGGCAAAATGTGACATTATTTCTCTTTTTATCTTTCTCTCCTAGTGTATATATATATATATATATATATATATATATATATATATATATATATATATATATATATTGGTTGCTGCCAAGTAAAATCACCAATGTATATATATATATATATATATATATATATATATATATATATATATATATATACACATTGGTGATTTGACTTGGCAGCAACCAATTTGTTTTAGTTAACTTTTTGTACTGGACAGATAGCCACTGCCTAGGGAACTAATGGGTAAAAGTATCCTAAATTCTGCCGCCTTGAAGATTTTTTTTCTTCGTCCTCCTCTTTAGATTGAACTTCAAGAACCTATGGTCAAAGACTAGCACAAAATATGGCCTTAGTGATTTTTGCATTTAAACACTAAGATCTCTTAGTTGTATCACAGTGCCATGATATAAAAAGGTAAGAATTACTAACCAAGACATGTAAAGTTGACTTTGGGAATCCAAAATCACTCTCAACTTAAGGCACTTGAGACATTTTGGTACTTTAATTTGGCTACAACCAAGTTGTATTAGATGATCACTTCTGGTACTGGACAAAGAGCCACTGCTCTAGAAAATGGCCAGTAGAGAGGCAGCTGAAAAGTTCATTGGCTGACCCAAATACTCTCATGGAATGTGAATAAATAAAGTTTATTTATCAACATAGTCTCCTTATAGTCCATATACTTTTTCCACCAGTGTTGTAATGCTTGAATCTCATTAGTAGTTATGAGGTCATCATATGAACTTTACAGCGAAACTCTCATTCATATATATATTTATATATAAAATAACTGAATATTCTGCTATTCTTTACATTTTGCTCCTTTTGAATAAGAGCCTACTTTAGTTATATTTATCTCTTTGTACTTGTAGAAATATCTCGTATTACATGTGATAAAATAAAATACTAAAGCACATTCTGTTGAACAAATTTTTTTTTCTGCATGAGCTTTGGAATATTTTCTTCCTCAGCATTGATGTTTTTAGAGAAGCATATTGAACTAACACTTTGACATCACACTTCTAAAAGAAAATTAACTCAAATAATCACAAATAAAATTCTGACGTAAATTTAAAATATCTAACTGATCATGTATTGTGTATTTAGGCAGTAGTCTTTCATTAATACAAAATAACGAATCTCTCTCTCCCTTTTTCAGTCCGTCTGTCAGTCTCTCTCACTCTCTCTCTCTCTCTCTCTCTCTCTCTCTATATATATATATATATATATATATACATACATATATAGAGATAGATAGATAGATAGATATAATCTATCTTTTTTGTTTTTTTTTGTTTTTTGTTTACTGACTTTCTCTACTTTTCCACTTTAAAAAAATTAATGAATACTCCTTTCCTTCGCACGCACACGCACACACGCACACACACACACACACACACATACTCACTCTCTCTCACAAAGGCACATACACACACACACACTCACACATACTCTCTCTCTCTCTCTCTCTCTCACACACACACACGCACACTCTCTCTCTCTTTCTCTCTCTCTGACACACACACATGCACACATACACAGTTTCTCATACTCACACACACACACACTCACATACACATACTCACTCACTCTCTCTCACACACACACACACACACACACACACACACCACACACACACACACACACACTCTCTCTCTCTCACTCACATTCACACACACATACACACTTTCTCATACTCTCTCACACACACACACACATTCAATCCCACACACTCACACACACACACACTCTGCCACACGTACACTTACCAAGTTTCCCACCTGCCTATACAAATACTAAAAATATAATCTTTCAGCTTATCAAGTTGGATGATTATTTTTTTAGGCATTGACGTATAATTGAGATATTTCAGCTCTCTGTTTACCTATCTTTTATGATATAAAAGACCACTAAAAATTTTGTGAACAGCTCCAGATGCTGGGAATCTTACTCAAGACATTTTTTTTAAATTGTTGTCAAAGAATTAGACTTAGTTAAAATTTGTTTCCTGGGTTGATTGTCTTTTGATATCAATTTTGTTAACTTTCTCAACTAAAGATAGATTTCTGATTAGTTTTACACCAATAAGTTCTTGGACCTCACCACTTCCCAACTCAACTCTCCAAAAAACTAATCCAAAAAAGTTGCGTAAAGATCACTAAAGCTTTTTGTTCCTTTTAAGTTGAATAAATTGACTTTAAGTTTAAATTTTATAGTTAACTGACTAAAAAATGAATGAATGCAGCATTATTGGGCGTTCATAAATTTCAATGTTGTCCAAAAATATTTAAACAAGAAAATAAATAATAAAGGCATCAATGGTGTAATGGTTATCATAAGAATAAATAGACTTGAAGACACGGGTTCAAATTTTGGGTGCGACTGCATTTCTCAAAGTGCTTATACCCTTGGGAAAGGTATGGATCCAGTTATTTTCCCTCCAACTATGGGTAAATAGTAGGGCAGACTGACTATTTAAACTTAGTATGGCAATTGTTCTCAGAGAAGTAAAACTCTGAATTCAAGCCAGTTAAACTCAACTAAAATTTTGATTTTGTGTCCCATCCTGCTTGTGAGGAGGGGTTGGGTAAAAACATAAAACATGAAGTAAACCTCTTTCTTTTTAGAATTTTTGTTCTCAACTCAAAATCATTTGGCTGCAGTTTGGATTTTGTGTTCCCATTTCACATTTCTGGGTTACACATGAAATAAACAGGATATTAGAAAAGCAGAGAAATTACCTTGTCATAATCCCCAAATTGCGTTGTGTGCATTTTAACAGTATTTATATGAAACCTTGAGTGTCTACATGTATATATCTGAGAATGTTGTCAAAAAACAACCTCATTGTGCTCAGTATAGACATTGGAGCCTAAGAGCAAATGACAGTAAATCGATCAATTTAGAAGAGTGTGATCTACAATGGGTGGAAAACATTTGTAACATGGATAATCAAACCCTTCAACCTGAAAGAGTACTTCAGAAGCAAGACTCAATCTAAGTCTCTAACACTTAACAGTTTGAACAAGTTTGTAACATGTACTAGGGTCTGTTTGTTCAAATCTGAGCTTGCTAAACATATAAGATCTCATGACAGTAAACTATCAAAGATTTCTTTTACTAAAGTTCTTCAGCAGTAACCTACATTATCTTCAATCAAGCTTCCACATTGAGAAGATGGCCTTCTTCTGCAAAGAAGTGGCCGTCACTGTAAGTAACTATATATATGAGGATTGTAGTTTTCTTCATGCCAAGAAAATTCTATGAAACTGATAACTAATAATTAAACTTGAAACTAATAACTATTAACTATGAAACTAATAACTAATAATTAAACTTATAACTAATAACTATAAAACTAATAATTAATAATTAAACTAATAACTAATAACTAAGAAACTAAAGCAGAAGGCAAGGAAGGGGAAAATGAATCTCACTTGTTTTAGGGTTTACATAGCTCTGTCAGCTGGTGTGAGCACGTTTGAAAAAATTTTTGAAACTTATTTTTTAAAAAAAACCTGATCCACTTATAAATTATATATATTGACAGGTGAAATAAATTTATAATTGAAAATATTTATAAATTTTACACTGCATAGGTTTCTTTGTATATGTTTGCATATATTAATCAGCTGTGCATTGAGCACTTCCTTTGGATTATTCTGTTTAAGTCTATTTACTGACATAATTGATACAGTATATACATATATATATATATATGTGTGTGTGTGTGTGTGTGTGTGTGAAACCTCACAATCGTTTGTTGATTTACTATTAATTACACAAAGACAGACAAATGTTAACTGGTAATTGGTGCAATAAATTGCATTTTATTTGAAGTTTTTATACCTGTAGGTGCTTTGGTGGATAAAGTATTTACCAATGGCCCGGGAGACCAGAGTTCAATTTTAGGTCAAGTCATACCAAAGATTTTAAAAGAATGGCATTTGATGCTGCCTCACTTAACACTCAATATTATGAGGTATGGATCAAGGATAAAGTGGAGCAATCCAGGGAAGGAGTAGCGCCCTCCCTTATACTTCAGTGTAGTAGCTTATAAAAGGGGAGCCTTTGGGTCAACCTCAATTACAGTCACCAACTTTACTTTTACTTTATTTCTGCATTCAGATTTTGTATGATTTTTGGTTACTAAATGCAGTTTTAGTTGTATAGAAATTATCATTTTTGTTTGCAGTAAGAAGCACTTGCATTTTATATAATGCAATTGCAAATCAAATACATTTTTGTCTTAAAATAACTATGATGGGACCCATAGAAATCAATTACAAGTCAAAAGGGGTCATCAGCATAAAAAATAGTTGAGAACTACTAGAATAGGATATCAGCTTCAATCACATCATTTAGAATTAATGTGTTGGTAACAGTATTTCTGACATCATCTTCAATACTTTCAATCACATCATTTAAAATTATTATGAATTTGTAACAGTATTTCTGACATCATCTTGTTATGTAACATATGACATGGATTTTGGTTCATTCCTAGTGACCCCGTGTGCTTTGACAAGCTGTTAGGTTGTGATTAGTAAACAGGGGGATGACAGCGCATCATGGTAGTCAGGTCAAACAGGTGTGTAACTGGAGGGAGACCATGTGATAACCACGCCATCAGATTTAGACAGAGGGCAGAGAATCAGGAGTAGAGCGAGGGATATGCAGCCTATCAGAGGCCTCTTTGACAACACAACTTGCAAGGAAGTGCAAGCGTTGGCACCCCCTGGCTCCCAGAAGAAGGTATGGAACAATAAGAAGTCCCCTCTCTGAGAATATGTCTCTCCATCTCTCTCTCAACTAACAACAAACGATGGGCCCCTTTTGAGAATAAAATGAGAGATATATTTTTATAAAGAAGTGTGTTTCGTTCGTTCATTATTGTTGATTATGTTTCCGCTTGTATTTGTATTATTGCTATACAACAATCTTCTGTACCTTCAATCACATCATTTAAAATCAATATGAATTGGTAACAGTATTTCTGACATCCCCTCTACCTTCTCATTGTATTAGTAGTCCAATCCACTTGAGCTGAGAATATGTTGACTGCATTTCTGCAAAGTGGCAAGAACTCCCAACAAGTGTCCTGAATATGACACTGAGATGTGTTTGATGGTGATGCTCCAGTCCTGGAACTTTGGGGAATGTGGAGTACTGTGGGAATGTAGACTGGACTATCTATCCTTGCTGGGCAACAAATCTATGAGAATGATAAGTCAATATTCAAAACCAGAGGTGGAGTCTTCAACTTATTCTGGCAACTCCTGCAATGACACTGTATTGGGCCTTGCCTTTCTCTTGAACAATATCAGCAGCATGGAATGAGAAGATTTGATGCATTGGCAACTACTAGTTCCTGATACAATTTTGATCAGGACTGCACTCATATTCAGGTGCTGATCTATATTATCTCAAGATGAATGGATACCACCAATATACTCTAATGGTAAATATAAAAAGAAAAAGTGAATTTACTGTTGTTGATCTATATTTTCTAACAGTAGCAACAAAACTTATGGCCATTCAAAACACAGACATTTTTTAAAGTACTTTTATTGCTTCAATTGTTTTTTTCTTCTGATTGTATGTTTCTGAAGAAAAATAAATTTTAATAGCCTATTTCTTGTTTTACAATAAGAAAAGAAAAAAGACAAAGAACAATTACAAAAAGAAAAGAAAGACTCCTTCCCACAAAAAAATACCAGCAGAGTATTTTCAACAAAACTCTAAATTCCCGAGAATTAGCTTGGATAAATAGAGTAATTTCTATTCACAGAAAAATAAAATTGGTGACCTGAGTTCAAATTCTAACGGCGGCAGTTTACACTCACTTTGCTCTGATAGTATTGGCAAATGTTTGAATCTCACTTTTTAGAAAACTGGTTGGCTCTCAAAGCATGGTAGAGGGCAACCAGCCTAGGAGAAGGACAGTTCTGTATTCAAACCATGGAAAAAGCAACAGAAAACCACTTGACTATCACTCCCAAGAGCATATTAGAGGTGCCTGTGGTGTAATGGTTATCGTCGCAGGAATTGGACACGGCGACACAAGTTCAAATCCTGGACTGATTGCATTTCACATAGCACTAATACCCTTGGGAAAGGTATGAATCCAATTATTCTCCCTCTAGCTATGGGTAAATAGTAGGGCAGACTAGGTTCTTCAGCCTGGTAAGGCAACTAGTCTAAGAGAAGGAAAACTCTGAATTCAAACCTGTTAAACTCCGCTTAAAAAATTGACCTTGTGTCATATCCTGCCTGAGCGGAGGGGTTGGGTAAATATGATCACTCCCAAGAGCAATCATAATAACTCACTGTTTACCAATAAAAGTTGTGAAGAGCCATGATCACATAAGTTTTGAAAGAGAAATTCTATTTCATCCATCCCCATCAGCCATTGCTTTTGGCTGGTCCTCTATATAACATAAAGTGTCTGTATAGAGCTGATAAATATAAGTTTTGGCTTATCAATCAATGCCAGTGTGTCCATATGTAGGAGTCCACTGTAGAACATCACTTATGAAATTGTTCTTACTTCTCTAGCAGTGCTTTGCATGTTTTGTTCATCTTACTTGGATGGTTGGTGAGATGGTAGATAAGTGGTCATATAAGCTGATGTTTTGTGGTGTGCTGTTTCCAGGATAAGTTCAGAACAGCATAGAGCATCCTTGAGTAGTTTCCACCAAGCTTTTTTCTCAAGCATTTTATTTAAGTCCATTTGGTGCTGCTGTACAATAGTACTGACAACTTTTGAGAATTCTTGTTTTATCTTATCAGTCAACTATCCATATATGGTGATTCTTAAAAAAAAAACTTTCCAAAATACAAGAGAATCAAAATGACCTATCAATTCTCAAAAGAGAGAAAAAGGAACAGACTTCTATGAATAAATAATGACCGCTGTCAGTGATATACACTCTTATTGTCATAAATTCCCATTAAAAACTAAAACCTTGTTTACTAATCAAATAATGTGATGAATAACAATTGATGATATCACTGTGTCATAAAGCATAAGGTCTATTTACACACCCCTCACAAGCAGAATATGACACAATACTTAAGCAGAGTTTAATGGGTTTAAATTCAAAGTTCTCCTTCACTTAGACCAGTTGCCTTACCAAGGCTGAAGTGCCATGTTTGTTCTTCTATCTACCCATAGCTTGAGGAATATAGATGGATACATACTTATCCAAAGGTATTTGCACAATATGAAATTTAAACTGCCTGGTTCAGGATTAGAACTAGAGTCACTGTGTTCATTTCCTATGATGATAACCATTAAACAATAAGCATATAAGTTGGATGGAATTCATAGACATTATGATTTAGCCCCAGAAATGTAGTCTAAAAGTGAATATAATAATACTACTAGGATTCAAACTTATTTGATGTCACAGTCCAGCACATCAGCCACTACACCATGAGGAGTTGATACTCCATTTCCTTTTAAGTTCAAAGATGTCTTGTTTACAAGTTTAGGCAGAAAAGTTCATAACCAATGAGATCCAAATATTGCAATACCAACGAAAGAAGTGAGCAAAGTGAAAGGTTTGCTAACTTATTTGCTTTAGTTTTATGGCATATAAACCATTGTAGGTTATCTAATGCCAAATCCATTTTTATACATATAAACAGTTCTATTTCAAGCAATTCAGTTTAGTACAAGTAGACAGTTTAATTCTATTTGATCCATAGATAGGACCCTATCAGGTGCTACCACTCTGGGACAGAGTGGACCTGAGAGCAATGGCAATGAAGGGGTTCTCAGCATTCCCAAAAGCTCCAGCATTACAAGAACCTCACCATCAGATTGTTTAGTGTTTGTGAGTTTATAACAGGTGTCTCACAACCAGATGCAGTTTAGAGTTGTATCCGGGATACATTTTTGTAGAGAAGGTTATTACCTGTCTGCAAGGGGGATACAGTCAGTCAGCACATTCTAAGCCTCACTGACAGAGCAGAAAGGAGTTTGATGTAATTTTCTTCCAGGCATATTGAGTATATAGTGAAGAAAAAGTGAGAAATACTGTTACCTATACAAAGTGATTGCAAAGAAATAAAAAAGTTGAATAAAAAATTAACAAGATATTCCTTGTCAGTCGCATTCAATTAGAAAAGAAAGTTTTATTAATTTTTTATTCAACATTTCTTGTTTCCTTATTAAGTTTAGTTAAGATTATTTGTTTTACTGGCATATGAACCGTTGATGGTAATTTAACGCCAAATCCCTTACCTTAGAAGTGAATGTATATCAGGATTAGGAAAGAGTCAGAAATCTGAATAATCTTTTTCTCCAAGTCCAAATCCATTCTCTGGCCATTGTCAAGAACAAAAAGGAAACATGGGAGTTGCTATCTTCAGAAAAATGGACATGTTGAAACCTCCACAGTGTCTGTCTGTCTGTCTGTCTGTCTCTCGATGCTAAAATTTGAATTATGTCATTAAATCGAGAAAATCTACCCTTCTAATTGTTTCCATGACAATAACTTATATTAGGGTAAGGTGATTTTTGACAGATAGCTTATTTTCATTATTTTTATGAATTATAATAAATATTCAAACCAATACTCAACATTACCCTCAGTCATAAGCTAAACTTGGTTTAGTTTGGTATAGGTTAGAATAATGAGGCACTCAGTGAAAATCAAACTCACTGAAAATGGCTATCCTCAATCATTTACAAAGCTTGGCTTAGTTTTACACAACACAATGATAATGTGGCACCCAACGAGTATCAAACTCATTTACAAAAGATCACTAGCCTCTATCATATATCAAGCTTAGCTTGGTTTGGCACAAGGTTATGAGAATGGGTACTCAGTGAGAATGGCACTCACTGATTAAGACCAACTTGTCTCAATCATTTATTAAGCTTATCTTTATTCAGTACAAAACCAGAAGATGAAGCATCGTGTTAGAATCAAACTCATAAGCAATATTCTACGAACCTGGGTCATATACTTAACTTTAAAAATAACCAGTGACATTTGCTTTGCTTTGGTTTGATTTGATTTCTTTGTTTACTGGCATATCAACCTTTGTGGGTTACTTCAGTTCTATTTGACTAACAGATAGGACCCTATCTGGTGCTACCACTATGGGCCAGAGTAGACCTGGGAGTGATGGCAATGTAGGAGTACTCCACTTCCCCAAAGCTCTAGCTTTACTACAAATCTCAACATCAGATTGTTTACTGTCATATCCAGGACACTTGTTGGGGAGTCCCACCCCTCTA
The DNA here is from genome assembly GCA_963585895.1 of Sepioteuthis lessoniana. Lineage (NCBI taxonomy): Eukaryota > Metazoa > Mollusca > Cephalopoda > Myopsida > Loliginidae > Sepioteuthis > Sepioteuthis lessoniana. The sequence continues at coordinate 36,414,559 of OY757917.1, forward strand.
CAGAGATGCAGTCGGTGTATTCTTCACCCCAGCTGACTCAGCCAAAAGTTTTTGGGAGACTAAATTGAAAAAATAAATCCCATTTGTTCACATTTCATGCGAACATCTTGGTCAGCCAATGAACTTTTCAGCTGACCTTGGTATGGTTGGGTTTCTTCTTTTCAAGAATAAGGCTTCAATATTCTATGAAATACAGGTGTTATTTGCTATCATAGATCTAATATTGACAGGAATATTTTGATTTTTTGCTATGTGTTGGTTGAATTGCACTTTGATCAGATAAGTGATATGTTATTCCAAACGAAAGAGTCATATTATGACCAACGGAATAATTTCTTATCTTCACAGGAGAAATATTCACCTTGTGAACTTGAAAATTGATAAATAATATTAATAACTTGTAAAAGCTTTTTTTTGACTAGTGATGATAAGATTAGACATTTCAAATTTTTTAGAATAAATGATAAATCTAATATTTTTACTGTGATCTATATATATATATATAATATCACTTATAAATAAGTACACCTTGAACAATTTTCTCCCCAAAAGTTAATTTTTTCCTAAGCTAAAGATATTAACATATTGCTCTTTCTTGTGGAATATTAGACAATGCAGTGGGTATCATTAGGTATTATTTATGACCAAACTGCAGCATTGGAACTCAGTAATAAAAAAAAGAGGTATATTTACTCGGGTGAATCAAAAGTCTTGCAATATTTTGGTACATATAAGTTTGTAGCATGTATATCATTATAGGATTAAAGCAGTTCAAGACATGGAAGGTACCTGCTATTGTTAGTAAGTATTATGGTAGATAGTGTAATGATATGTTGTGCATTGCTTCACAAATTTGAAAACCACACAGATGAATTTGCTACACAGTCTAACTTGGGAACTTATACTTTATGAGTTCAAACTGGGCCATAATGCCACTGAATTGACCAAAAAAATCTGTTGGGTGAAAGGTGATATTGTAGCTTGATAGCTCTAGAAATTTTTCTTGGATTGCAAGAATCTTGACAATTAGGCAAGGTCAGATAGGCTTAAAAGCACGGATTCCAAGACTGTGGTCTAGGTGATAGAGGTAAACATGGAGAGTATCAGGCGAACTTGGTATCTCACTGTCAAGTGAGATTTTTCAGTTACACAACTTTGGCAAAATATCCCGATCGGTTTCATATTGAAAAAATTTGACTGGGTATGACATTAACTGCATTTGGTGGTGAGACTCAAGTTCTGGAGCTCTTAGGAGTGTGGATTACTTCTTTATTGTCATAACTCCCAGATCCATTCTGACCTGAAGCGGTAGTACCCTTCTATCTGTGGGTCAAATAGATCTGTTTGAAAATTACTAGTATTGGATAGAAATACACAAAACCACATAACTGTGTGCAAACAAATGATTAATATTAAATAGAATTATTAATGTTGATAGGAACACTTGAAACTACATAACTGTGTGCAAACAAATGATTGATATTTAATAGGTATAGTTACTTGAAGACATATAATTCAATATAAATTATCCGATAGTAATATTTTATAGCATATAATTGAGTATAGAACGTTTGTTAGATAGGAATAAATTAAGTAAAGTTGGCAACCTTAGTCGAGGGTGACCCAAAGGCTCCCTTGTCAATAGCTACTACACCAAGGTATTGGAAAGGGTGCTACTCCATTCCCTGGACTGCTCCACTTTACTCTTGATCCTTACCTAAGCAAGGTGGCATTAAGTACCATTTTTTGAGTCTTTGGTATGACTCGACCTGGGATTGAACCCAGTTCTCCCAGACCATTGGTGAACACTCTACTCATTAGACCAACTATATAATTGTGACAGCATAATAATGATAAGAAGAAGAAGAAGAAGAAGAAGAAGAAGAAGAAGAAGAAGAAGAAGAAGAAGAAGAAGAAGAAGTGTGATTTAAACAAAAAGATCGCAATGGGATGTTGAAAATTTAAAGTTATGATTGTAATCAAATTTTAGCTTTTAATAAACCATAAGAAGTTGATATGCTGTTTAGCAAATAATAATCACTGAATTCTTAACAGCTTAAGGACTTTATGAACACACTGAATATATATATATATATATATATATATATATATATATATAACTTATGTGTTTTATACATAAATGAATTTTTCTAATTGTTTTAAAATCTTTACATGTCATTAATTATATGTATGGTTAATTCTAATAGAATAAACTTTCATGAATTTAATCAAAATTAACTACTTTTAATATCACTGGTTTTCTAATTGAGTCATTTGAACATAAATGTATACTTATCAAGTATATGAATAAAAAGGTAAAAACAGAAGAAAGATATATGTTTGGTGATTCGTTAATTGTGCCAATGCCATTTGACTTAAATGTTTTGTCTGAATACAAAAATATTTAATTAAAATTATTTTTTTAGTATGAGAAATAGTTATTTGAGATAAATTTATTGATTCATTTGGGAGTCTTCATCAGGGCCAACTGAATCAAAAACTTTATGTTATAATTATTTCTCATACTAAGAAATAATTGTGATAAAATATTTTTGTATTCAGAGAAAACCTTGAAGTCAAAATGCAGTGGCACAATAAATGAATCACTGTTACATACCCATAATATACAGATGTGTGAAATAGACATAGGGAATCTAAAAATATGAAACTTTACAAAATTGGTTCAGTTACGAAACTTTTTATTACCTTTGAGTTAAAGGTTATTTGACATGATGAGCAAGAGAGACACAATCTTTCTATGCTGACTGCTTTTACATTGTCAGCTCTCAACCCAACCAACGCGCAGTGCCCGTAGCGCACAAAGTCATCTGGCCTTGTCCAGCTGTGAAAGTCAACCTTCTTCTTCCGAGGCAGCAACTCAACTAACTGCTTTTTCTCAAATCTCAGCCCACGCTTCCGGTGCGTGACGTCACCCAAATACCTTGGTCCCAATTCCTATCTGGGATTTTTATTTTGACATCTCTGAATGACACATCCTCTCCATGCGTGCATGAACACCTGTGTTAATGTTGCACCTAACTAACCCATGCGTTAAGTGAAAGGTTCTCAGCCTAACTAAACCAAAAGGCAAGATATATAAAACGAAATCCCTCTGCAATTATATTACATCACCAAACAAATATCTTTCTTCTGTTTTTACCTTTTTCTACATACATTCTGTCGGATTCAATTCCCTTCTTCTCACATACTTATATGTATCTATACATATTTTTATAGACATATACAACATCATAATTATTATCATGCAGCCATCAATGTCCATAACAATGTTATCATTTCCTCATCTTTGTCAAAGAGGGAATGGAGAAATCTGCACAGAAAAAGACACTGAATTTCTGGAAATGTTGTGGAGAACTCCATCAGCACTATCTTGACTTGCACAGTGGAATAGAAAGTCTGAAATGACCAATAGCTGCCCAAGTTACTGCATCTTAACAGAATCTTGTCCCTTGTCTAAATCTGTCTTTGTATAGTTCTGGTATAGAATTGTTTGGTGAGATCTAATATTGACATGTAGTGTAGGTGATTTAAATGAGTCCGCCATTAAGCGGGTGGAAAGATACCATAGAGTGTCACTCGGTATGAGTGGCAGATAGTGACCCCAGAGGTGATTTGAATTCTTGGCTTTGAGAGGATTAAGAAGTCATAAGATCAGATGACACTGGGAAAATATCAAACATTTAGATGGCTTTCAGACATCAATAAGCACATAATTAATAATGGGTGGGAATGATTTTTGCATCCACTGAACCACTTCCCAATGTACACAGACATTACATATAGAAGAAATTATAAATTAAGACGTGCAAGAAAGTAGTTTGTTGGTTATTCTTCCTGGCAAGAAATGTTCTCTGAATTGACTGCAAGGGCCACTGAAAACAAGTGGGTGTCAAGATGAGAAATGACCATCATACAAAGAAGAGACCTTAATAACTAATAGATGTACCAGGATTTATTTTAGGGTTGTAGTTGCTAATACTTTGTCTTCCATAACTAACTTACAAGATGGGAAAAAGGTTTAAAAGCTCCAGCTCCTTAATAAAAATTCCAAATTGTTTTTTCTACCAGGCTTGTTGCCCGTTGAGACTTTGTATTTATTCAAGCCCTCTGCCATGGACAGGATATAACACAAGGTCAGTATAAGTGGAGCTCTTCTGGTTTTCCTTATATTAGACTGGTTTCCATAAGAACATTAAAGTGCTTTGTCTGCTTAGGGGCAAAAGAGGTAAATTCTTGCCTTTCTCAAGTGCAAAAGTGAAATAAAGACAGACTCTTCCAAGATTTAAACATGTGTTACCATGTTCATTTCTAATAAAAAAAACTGTTCGGCCACATTCATTAAAACTAGTGAGCACAGCCTGCCCAACTATTTTACACATTGCTGGCCATAGAAAGTGGATTCATGTACAGCTAGAGCTGGGTTAAACAGCAAATATGATAGACTATTGACCTTGAGCCCATAGGTATTGGAGGGCGCACTGAAACTAATTTATCATGAAGCATGCCAAATCATAAACTTTTTTCAAGTATACACTGGGTATTTCTTTATATAATATACTGAAAACCATAAGGGCCCCTATACAATAAGTATATGGCTCTGAATATGGAGCCTCTGTACAATAAGTAACACCCAAAAGTGGTCTTCAACTAGTGAGCCACGGGGAAAATTTCAGGTGGGCTACAGATATATATGCTACAGTAAAAAGAAAGTGGCCACTAATGAGTTTGCACTAATCCCCACAAGTAAGTAAATTCCACCCTGTATACAATATATACACTCATATTTATGCATTAATAGGTTACCTACATATTTACAAGAAGCTTATGTGTCAAGTGACTATCATTGAAAAGTTAATCTATAGTTATAAGTTACCGGTTCTTTATTAATATATTGCAGAGTATACAAAGAACTATCTGATGGTTTGGTTTGTTGGGTTTTATGGCATATCAATCTTTGTAGGTTATTTAACGCCAAATCCATTTTTATGTAAATAATCTGTTCTATTTAAAACAAGCATAAGTACACAGTTTGTCAAAAACATTTCTATTGCAAACTATTCAAGCAGTTATATGTAACAATTCAGTTAATTGTAAATACAGTTTTAATGTCAAAAACAATTCTATTTCAAATAATTCAGTTAAGCATAATCACGTAATTTAAATGTAAGTACGGTTTAATTGTCAAAAACATTTCTATTTCAAGTTATTCAGTTTACTCAAAACAATTCATTTTAGCATAAGTATGCTATTAGTTCTATTTAACCCATAAATAGGGCCCTATCAGGTGCTACCACTCCGGGCCAGAGTAGACCTGGGAGTGATGGCAATGAAGGGGTACTCTGCATTCCCCAAAGCTCCAGCATTGCTGGAACCTCACCATCAGATTGTTTAGTGTCATATCCAAGACACTCGTTGGGGGGGGGTGTAGTCAGTGTATTCTACAGCCCCAGCTGACTTGGCAATACACAGATTTAAATGTCAGACAGTTTTATTTCAGATAATTCAGTTCAGCATAAGCACACAGTTTAGACGTCAAAAACAGTTCTATTTTGAGCAATTCAGTTCAGCACTAGTACGCAGTTCCAATGTCAAAACAGTTCTATTTTAAACAATTCAGTTTAGCATAAATACGCAGTTTAAATGCAAAAATCAGTAGAGTGAAAGAAGCACGGTTTAGTTCTATTTAACCCATAGATAGGACCCTTATCTGGTGCTACCACTCCGGGCCAGAGTGGACCTGGGAGCGATGGCAATGAAGGGGTACTCTGCATTCTCCAAAGCTCCAGCACTGCTGGAACCTCACCATCAGATTGTTTAGTGTCATATGCAGGACACTCGTTTTGGGGGGGGTCTTACCCCTCTGCAGAGGTGCAGTCAGTGTATTCTACAGCCCCAGCTGACTGGGCAATACACAGATTTAAATGTCAGACAGTTTTATTTCAGATAATTCAGTTCAGCATTAGAACACAGTTTAGACGTCAAAAACAGTTCTATTTCGAGCAATTCAGTTCAGCTGACTGGGCAAAAAGAACTATCTGATTGTATTCAAAATAGAATTATCAAGATAACAATAAAAACTGAAATAGAATAAAATCTTTTACTGGAAAACATTTGATTCTTCATGTTAAAAAAATATTCCAGTAATTGTAAAGCTATTCAGAGAAAAATCTATTTTGAATTAATGTTGAAGAAATGCAATTTGACAATTATATATTGAATATATTCCTTGATTTATTAGCTTGATTTCAGTTCTGGGTAACAGGAATGAGTTTTCTAAACAATACAATTTTTTTTTAAAATCTGCTTTACCCACAAGCAATGTGGCTCTTTTAGTTCAGTTATTGTCAACTGTCTCCAAAAGATTAATAGAAGGTAATTTGCTATTAAACTTATTTTTTTTCCTTTCCATACATTCTCAGAATATTTTGAAAGAAAAGTGTGAATCAAAGTACAAAATGAATTAAGTGTCTGAGATGATTTAATTTAAGAATACAAAGGTTGGAAAGAGTTTAGAATGAAGGAGAGATTTGGGTTGTTATTTTGTTTTTTGGTATTTTTGGCAAAGCAAGTGTAATAAACTGTAATTGCTAATTAGTAATCAACTTAACATTTGTTGTAGTTACATAAGTGTCTTCAAGTTGAAACTAAAAGTTGTAGAAAGACTGTGAAACAAAAAATTGGTATTCAACTTGTACTAGCTGAACTTATGAAAATTAACTAGAAACAATGACCAACAATTAAAGATTTCTTTGAATACTTTATATATGTAAATATGTTATATAATTAAGGAAATGATTTTTTATATTAATCGTTTTTCATTAATTATATTTCATTATTTAGTTTGGTAAGGCTTTGAGCTACTTGGGTCTCTTAGTCCAGGTGCATAGTCAGATGGTGCAGTCTTACACCCGTGCAGAAATGATATGACAATCATCCTCTGTCATAATAAACCCCCAGATGGGAAATAGGGCTGGAATGTAGATGATGTCATGCCCAGAAGAGATGGTCCAGAGAATTTCAGGGTTTTAGAAACGACAGTAGTTGAGTTTTCTATCATTGAAGATAATGGTTGAATTTTTCAGATAAATTGAGATCTTAAACACCACAAGATGCACCATATATTGAGGGTGGGGTCAGCATAGTATGGTTAGCATAGGCTTTTATGATTTGTGTCTCTCTCTTTGTGTTGAAGAACTGAAGCCAGAAATTAATAAACCTGTTTGTATTCGAAATGACAGAGTCCGCCTGTATTCATATACATATTTGTATTAGTGTTGTTATTGATATCTTTAGGATAATACAACAAATATCCAAATACCTGGCTCAGCTGTACTAGGCAGATGAAAAACCTAATGGCAAGATTCCAGAGTGAGAGAGAGAGAGAGAAAGAGAGAGAGAGAGAGAGAGAGAGAGATTTGATCAGACTGAGAAAGAAAGATCGCTGGATAGATATGATCAGATTTAGATTTGAGCAAGATAGATAGATTGATGATTTGATCTAACTAAATGGATAGATATGATCAGAAAAAAGTTATATACAGTGTGTCTTGAAATAGATGCAACTCATTAATATGATAATAATTTATTTCTGAGACAAGCTCAATGGCATTAATGCAAAAAATGCATTCTTTGAGTTAGACATCAAATCAATCATTTTTTCAATTGCTATTATATCAGCTTCCAGGACATGCAATCTTTTTTTGAGCTTCTAGTCTCTGTAATAAATCATTATCATATCAATCTATTTTGAGAGTCTTGAATGATTTTTGTCTCCATATAAGTAGTGACACAAAATATTTTTTCCTCTTTTGTCTGAGGAATTGTAATCAAGGATTAATAGTTGTTATAGTATACTATTCTCAAATCTGAAACAAAAAAGAACACAACATTATTATTAGTAGAGTTATTGGCAGTCACATGGACATCACATATAATAAGACACTGTATATATAGTTTTCATGTATTCAATGAAGCCTTAACTTTTAGGCTAAGAAAATCTTTAAAAAATAATGTATCATACACACAAATAATTATGGTATATAATCTAGTCCTGAGCATGTATCAGCATTGAAATTTCAAATGTTAAAATTCAAAAATAAATCATAGATTCGGCCTAAATACTTCTTTTTATTATACCTCATATAATTTTCAATTAATGACCAACTAAACTCTTTTGTTAGTTACATAAGCATCTTCAAGTTGAAACTTATAGTTATAAAAAAAGACAGTTAAATAAAGTGTTGATCTTCAACTTGTATGAATAGAAACATTATGTCTAATATATTTTGACAGCAGAGTAAAGCAAAGGTGATTGGAAAAGTGACAATTTAGTGATTACAATATGATTCAAAGTGAGGCTTTTTGACGACAGAAGTGGAAATAAATGTGTCAACAGTTATAATGGATATTAGTGAGATTAGAAACAACATACCATTTTCTATTGACAGCAAAAATCTTCACCATAGTTCTCTTTATTTTTTTTAATCATAAAAGTTAGTTTCTTTTTTTTTTTATACCCTTAAAGTCGAACTTATTTACAGTAAGAAATAAAACATCAATCACTATTAGTGACATTGCTAAAATGCAAGAATTCAAGTCTAACCTTGTGTGAACCCTTGGTGAATCATCTTTTTCTGCACATTTTTCTTTTTTTTACATCTTATCTCAGAAGTGAGGTTCAAAACGAACAGAGTCTGAAGTTGTATTTGTTGAAAGGTGTGACATGGAAATAGTTACACATAAAATAAACTTGTGAAAAAGGCTTTTAGTTCCAGTTAATTCACAAGTATCAATGCTTAGTCCAGTAAACTTATAAAGGTCAACAACTATTAGGTTATTTAACACTGAAGTTAGCTTAGTGATACAAATCCTCAGTAAATAATTTTAGCTTCAAACAACTATTCTTTAGAGAAATAATTTATTGACTGTTATGTAGTTTTCAAGTATTCTTATCATTAGGTGTTACATATTAAATGGTAATTCAGAGAATAAATTTAAAAAAAAAAGGTTTTAATTCCAGTTAACTCACAATTGACTGGTATCGAGTTTCAAGTCAATAAAGATTATTCAATCCAGTTCACATTAAATCCAGAAAGCTTGTCCTTTCTTGAAGGAAACATCAAAATTAAATGGCCCACATGAGTCTGGCTTTTTTTATAATAAATAAAAGATTCATTTTACCCAGAATGCATCATTGATGGCAATCTATTTCTGACAGGAAGTTGTTTACATCCTATACCAAGACAATAATCTAACATTTATATTAATAAATCACACTCAGTTATGTGGTTTCAAGTATTTCTTTCTCATATAAATAATTTTAACATGGTTTAATGGTTTGAAAATAAGTACAACATCAAAAGATGAAACTAATACAGGGAGAAAATATGTTTAAATAAAATTAATAGGAACTTAGTATCTTGGTTTCATCTTCTTGATGCAAATATTGCTAGTTGATAGCTTTAATTTTACTTTTTTTATCAACTTTTCATTTAACATTGAAAGATGTAACATATTAAATGGCAATACCAAAGATAAACTTTTAAAAAATGGTTTTAGTTCCAGTTAACTCCCAAATTATTGGCATCAAATCCCAAGTCAATAAAAATAACTCAGTCCAGTTCTGCATTAAATTCAGAAAGGTCCAAGCTCAAAATGGCAAATCCAACATTGGCAAGATGTCTTTTTTCCTTATAGAAAACATTAAATAGCCCACACAAGTAAGACATTTTTATATCAATTTGAAGAATCATTTTACTTAGAATGCAATGTTGATGGCTTATTATTTCAGATAGGAAGTTGTTTATGGCTTATACCAAGAGAATAATCCAACAGTATTTCCCAAACTAGAAATGAAAACATTTTTTTATCAAAATATTCTCTTTGGCTTCAAATACAATTATTCCAGTAAGTTTTCCCTTGGTCAAAGTACCTCTGAAACCCCTTCTTTCACATGATGTGAAGCTTGGTATTGCTATTTCTCTAAAAGTCTTCTACATCCTCAAATTATACTATTGAAAAGAATTCTTAATTTAGAAAAGATGACCAAGTCTGATGAGTATGAAGTGTGTTACGCTTGCACATTTCCGTGTTTCATCAAAAACCTTTCATCAAAAAATTATGAAAAAAAACATATAAACCCAGTTTAGATAACTGGCTTCAAAATTTTTTCAAATTGGCACAGACATGTCTTTATAACAGTCTAGATATCTAGACATGATCACTTTATTATGTAAGCCATGCACATCAGCATTTTAATTTTAAATCTTAAGTTTTAGAATAAAAAAAAGATTACGTTTAGTTTCAATACATTTTTATCATATAAGAAGAATCATTGTGATCCTCTTAATATCTTCAACATTTTAATGCTATTTTACATGCAAGCATCAATTTCTGTCAGGCTTTAAAGAACAAATAAAACAAATTTCTGGCTTCAGGATTTTATTTGAACACATCTACAAGCAATATCATATCTCATTTCAGAAAAATTGCAAAAGCTGAAAAGAAAAGGAAAGTGATAGAGAAAGGAAAAGGGTTGGTTTAGTTTGATCTTTTGGCTTAATGGTATATGAACCTTTGTGGGATATTTAATGTCAAATCTGTTTATATATATATATATATATAAAATATCCAAAGAAGATGAGTTGGGAATGATTCTATTTGAGAATATATAAAAGAATTCTGTCGAAGTTATCCCCCTGATATTGTGGAAGCAATACAATACAATACCGTCACTGTGGGATTCCAAATAGCATCCAGTCAGCAGACAAGGGAACAAGCTGTAACTCAAGCTGCATCACAGGGAGCATAATGCAGAATTATGAATATTTATCTAGCACTATATCCACATGGAGACTAGCAGTCAATCAGTGCTAAAGGAATGAGATCACCCTGATGCAAGAATGGAGTATTCTGGAGTGCTATAAATTCCATTTACTTTATACTCAAATTTAGTTATATTTAGCTAGTCCAGTAGATGGGACAAATTTTGGCCGGCTGTGGTATAACAGCATTGATCTGGTCAGGAGTGTCATGCCTCTGGCAGTGGTAGTCAGTTGAGGCTGCCTGATATGGGTACTGGGCAGGCCCAGCATCTGCATCATGAAGCTGACACTGACATACTCCTTGAGCCTCCAGGGGCTGTCTCCCCAACCTGTAACCCTTCCTTGGAAGGGCTAGGTTTATTGCCTGGCACTTGAAGTGCCCCTTTTTAGGGGAATGTCAACAGAGCTTGAAGTATTGTTGGAACCTCCAGGCATATCTCCGCCGCAGCCCTGCACCTGGTACCTACTTTTAAAAGAGGCTTTGTGCCATACATACTGGTGAGTACATGGGATGCTCGACAAATACCATTATACTTAGCAAGTCAGTTGTTCTTGCCCAACATAACAGTACACAAACTCATTCAACATGGTACTGCAAACAGGATAATAAATTTTAACACATGTCCGCAGGGTTCATTAGATAATAACAACATGCCCCAGGCTATCCTGCAATACCGAAACAGTCACATGCAAGATATTGGACTATCCTATTTACCAACCCCACTGCTCGGGCAGGATATGACACAAGGTCAATTTTTAAGCGAAGTTTAACAGGTTTGAATTCAGAGTTTTCCTTCTCCTAGACTAGTTGCCTAACTAAGGCTGAAGAAGTCTCTCCTACTATTTACCCATAGCTGGAGGGAGAATAATTGGATTCATACCTTTCCCAAGGGTATTAGTGCTATGTGAAATGCAATCAATCTCGTTGAGGATTTGAACTCGTGTCACCATGTCCATTTCCTACGATGATAACCATTACACCACAGGCACCTCCACCTGCAAGATATTGGCCTATCCAACGCCAACTTTGTGATTCCATTCCTTCACAGCCCATCCTCTACAAGCCCCAGCTTGAATGGATAGCTGTAGCACAAGTGTGAGGAAATCCTTCACCACCGTAATGTTAAAATGATAAAGTAGTATAACAGATATACCCATAACCTTTGCCCACTACAAGCTGGTGATACAGTAGCTATCCAGAATCTATTCAAATACCGGTGGAACACTACTTGTAAAATTATTTGTCCTTCCAGAATGCCAATACTGGATCAGGAAGGCTCATGCTAAGGAAATGCCATTTCTTGAGAAAATGGGAAGTCAAAGCCATGTCCACCTCAATTCCAAGTGCAATGCCTGAAACAATAAGCCCCACAAGTAGTGTTCTATTCATGCATTTTGATCATCGAACATCTTCCAGTAATGATGCACATGCAGCAATTAGACACCCCACAGAGGGCATATATTTATCAATATGCTTTCAGTCATCAAAAATTCTTATCTGGGCCGGCCTTAAAGAATGGCACACCCCTCATAGAGCCCTGATTGCACACATCGGAGGGAGAGGGGGGATGTAGAAGTTATCCCCATGATATCATAGAAGCAATGCAATACTCACTTTCATAGTGGGATTCCAGATAGCATCCAGTTGGCCGACAAGGGAACAAACTGTAACTCAATACAGTTCCTGCATCGTTGGGAACAATGTAGAATAATGGATATTTATTTAGCCCTGTATCCACACTGGGACCAGCAGCCAATCAGGATTCAAGGGATAAAATCACCTAGATGCAAGAATGGAATATTCCAGGATGCTATAAATGCCAATTTCAACAGATTGTTATAAACCTCCAGAAGTGCTATATATATGATGGTTAATATATAAATTTCTTTCAGAGTAAATTTCATTCTAACTGAAAAACTCAACAAACCATCATTTGCGAATTATAAAAGTATTTCATCTGGCAACTCTATAAAAGAAACCAGCTTCTTCAGATCGCTATTGCACAGTGGAGAGGAAAATTTTAAAATATTTTTTCAATGGACTCTAGTTTAAAAAGAAGAAGAACAAAAAGACAAAATTAGAGTCAAAAATGGATGTAATATCATTGTCTTCTGTCATGCATCCTTACATATCTAATATTTTTACATGACTCACAAACCAAACCAAACCAAACCAATCAAGTGTATACATGTCTTCCTATAAACATTAAAATTTAAAAAAAATAAAGATTCAGTCACAATACTTTTTGTTCATATTTCTAACATATTCCTTCATTTCCGTAACTCCCAAGTCCACTCAGACCCAGAGTGTTGAACCTGTTAGGGTTGCATCTATAGATCAAACAGATCTGTTACAAATTATTCATATTCAATATTCCTGGTAGAATATTTGTTCAGTCTCAATACTTTTTGTTCACACTTCTTACATATTCCTTCATTTCCATTACTCTCAGGTCCACTCTGACCCAGAGTGGAGTACCTGTTAGAGTCCCATCTATAGCTCAAACAAATCTGTTTTAAGATGATTCATATTCTCGCAGATTATTTGTTCAAGTGTTTTGATTTTAAAATATTTCTTTATAAGCATTTAGATTCAGTTTCTTTGTTTAAGAGTATATCAATCCTTGCTCTCTCATTGGATCTTAGAAAATGCCAACTTCATTTTCAGTAGAAGGATTAGAACCCCCACCAAATAAGGTATATTCTCTGTATGACACTAACGTACATCTGAATCCCTGGGAAGTGAAGTGTACCCTTCAATGGCATTACTCCCAGACCCTCTCTGACCTGAAGGGTTAGAATTTGCAAGAGTCCTATCTATGAGTCGAATAGATTGTTTGAAAATTATTCGGATTTGATTGGTATACTTGAAACAATATGACTGCATGCAAATTATTTTGGTTAAAAATACTTGAACCTATAATTGTTTCCAAAGGATTGTTATTGTTATTAATTGCTTGAAATATTTGAAATCATATGACAGCTTACAAATTATTAGTATTAGAGAGGAATACTTGAAACCATATAACTGTGTGCAAACAAATTATTATTATTAATAAATAGGAATAGTTATTGAAACCATCTAATTGCTTGAAAAAATATGTACAACCAATCATCCTATATTGACCATAAAAAAATGGTACATCATAGCAAGATTTTTATCTATACATTAGTGATAAATGCTCCAACATACGATAAGGTAATTATAATCCAATTTGTTGCTTAATAATAATAATGTGGGGATCTTCATTCATTTTCATCATTATATTTTTCAACAGTGGGTGCTCATGGTGTAATGGTTATTATCATTGTAGGAAATGGACACAGCAATATGAGTTCAAATCCTGTACAAGGCTTATTGTATTTCACATAGAATTGACATCTTTGGAAAAAGAAATGAATTCAATTATTCTCCCTCCAGCTATGGATATATAGTTGGGTAGACTGGATTATTTAGTCTTGATTTGATAACTAGTCTGGGAGAAGGAAAACTCTGAATTCAAACCTGTTAGACTGTGCTTAAAGATTGACTTTTTGTCACATCCTGCCCATGCTGAAGGGTTGGTAGGGACATATATCTTTCAACAGAAATAGCAGTTAAATTCTAAACTATAGAATAGTTCTTTTTATTCATTTGTGATTAATTATAATATACATTCAGCTTCATCATCATCATTACTACATGAAGATAGCACAGATTCCCTTAACTCTCTCTCTCTCTCACTCTAAACATTCATCATTATTAAGGATTAGTTTTAATTGGCAAGCAGTATCCATATGGAGCTGAAGAAGGTAAGTTTTATTCCTGGTTGGCCAACAAGGGTGTGTCCATGTGTTGGAGTCCATAGCAGAATGTTTTTTTTGAGTTTGTCTTTAGTGCCCAGCATGTCTTGCTTATCTTACTTTGGTGGTTTGTATAATGATGGGCAGGTGGCTGTATAACTGCTGTTTTGAAAGGTCCTGCTTCCAGGATTTGTTCAAAATTGCCAACATTATTCTTATGTGGCTCCCATCTATTTTTTTTACTCCAGGCATTTTGTTTGAAACCAAGTGGTGCAACTATACAGTAGCACTGACATGTCTCCAGCTTGGAAGAATTCCTATTTTATCTTATCAGAGAGATGGTCACTGAAGTTAAAATGCCAAAAATATATATGTATATAGTTTACATAAAAAGGGTGAGTAGACATGTCCAAATTTATCAAACGATAAACATTCATTGATTGTAAGATCACTTATGGTGCCCTCATATCACCTGATGATGATTTTCTTTTTAATAAGAGAACCTCTCTTCCTTTAATATCAAGTCTTTATTCCCTGAAAAGGGCAATCAAAGTTCAAATGTACTTAACCTTAATGATTATTCAAAAGTAAATGTCAGTGCTGCTTGCATATATTAAGGCCTGAACAATGCATCTGATAAGGGTTTCAACTCAGTATTTATACAAATTCGAGGATTTTATATCTTAAAACCAAGTGAGTTAAATCAAAGATCAAATTATCACATGACCTTGTAGATAGTCAAGGTTCTGTGCTGGATCCTTCATGGTAATCTTTAAAAAAATGAGATTTATTTGGTAGTGTATATTTTCCATGCAAACCATGCGACAAATTGATTTGGGTTATGTGGTATTATCAAGAAGTTGATTCAAGGGAATTTATGAGAAATGAACACAGAATTTTAATTCCTTTTTTATGCTGTTAACAATTAGAGACAACTCTACTGACATAAAAGAGATGCACTTTGGTTATGTCACTAAATTGCATCTGATGGTGAGGCCCCAGTTCTTAAGTTCTGGGGAGTGTACAGTACTCCTTCATTTCCATTACTCCCAAGTCCACTCTGACCCAGAGTGGTAGCACCTGTTAGGGTCCCATCTATGGGTCAAATAAATCTGTATAAAAATTATTTCTATTCAGTATTCCCGTTGGAATATTTGTTCATGGGTTTTGATTTTAAAACAGAAATTTTTATAAATATTTAGGTTCAGTTTCTCTGTTTCAGGGCATATCAACCTTCATGCATTAGTTAATGCCAAAGCAATCTTTGTAGAAGAACAGCAGTGGTACTCTAGTGTTGAGACATGGAAATTGAAGTGTACAATTGAGATTGGAGGTCATACAAGAAAGTGACAAAACAATGAAAAGGGTAAAAGTTTAAAGTTACGAGATATTAGAAAAATTAAGATAACTATTTTATGAAAAAGAAGAATGGGAGGTGATCTAATTGAAATTTTGAAAATAATTAATTGAAGATCTAATAATAGTAAATATTTTTTCAATATTTCTCCACGAACTGGAAATTTACTGTCAACACAGATTTCAAAAATTAAATCTACTAACCAGTTGCTGTTTTGATTTTCTTTGGCATTAAATAACTGATGAAGGTTGGTATCCTATTTACCAACCCCTCCGCTCGAGCAGGATATGACACAAGGTCAGATTTAAAGTGGAGTTTAACAGGTTTGAATTCAGAGTTTTCTTTCTCCTAGACTAGGCTGAAGAACCTAGTCTGCCCTACTATTTACCCATAGCTGGAGGGAGAATAATTGGATTCATACCTTTCCCAAGGGTATTAGTGCTATGTGAAATGCAATCAGTCTTGTTCAGGATTTGAACTCGTGTCGCCGTGTCCAATTCCTACAACAATAACCATTACACCACGGTCACCCATGAAGGTTGGTATGCCATTTAACCAAACCAAACTGTTATGATTGATTATCAGTTATAATCAATGTTTTTTGTTATAAAATAGTCCATGACAGCTGTTTCACGCTCAATACAATCATGCAAGAACAAGAAATTAAAGTTAATGCTTTATTTAAATATAATTAATGTATAAAATACATGAATAGAATGTATTTTTTGTTTGTGATATAATTTCTTTGGGGAGGGGAAGGAAATTTTTTTTTTATTTCATGGGAATTTAAGAAAATTATATCTTTTGTTAGCCAATAACAAGGGAGACAGGGGTTCAATCCCAGGTTGAGTCATCACAAAGATGCAAAAAATAGTATTTGATACCTCCTTGCTTGACACTCAGCATTATAAGGTACATATCAAGGCTAAAGAGGATCAATCCAGGGAAAAGAATTGTGCCCTCCTCTACATCTCGGTGTAATAGCTATTGAAAAAGGAGCATTCAGGTTGCCCTTGACTATGGTTACCAACTTTACTTTTTACTTACTTTATATCTTTGTTACTTTGAGGAATCAATCATATTTCTTTCCATTAAGCTTGACTTTGTTTTAACTACTTATGTATTTTATAAACTGAGAAAACTCTATGTGGAGAACTGCCATCTGTGAGGGCACAAACTTCTTTGGAAAGCAAAAAAAGGCAGCTGCTATAGAAGGCCATGAGGAAAGAATGCATACAAAAGGATAATGATCCTATGCATGTACTGTCCCTGGCAGTTACAAGGAAAAATTGACCTCACGGGCCATCTGAAAACCCTCTGATAACCCTGTGATTCTCTCCTTACTCACCAGCAAGTGGAAGTCGATGATCTACATACATCAATATGCATAACAGCAAAAGACAGAAAAACAATTTGATTATGTAAGATCAAGCATCACATAAATTCAACTACCTTTGATCTTAAAATTTATTCAAGTCAATATGCTAAATGAAATAACTGCCTTCAATAAGTCTCAACGATTCCTTGTTTCTCTACATCAGTCAGCTTTCTTGATACCAAATGAATCATTAATATTCATAAAAGTCTAACTAGCAAGGTTACTTGACACTGCCCAGGTTAAAATTTCATTTAAATTGGTCATTAAACTGTACTAGATAATTGTGTCTCTTGTAATTATCATAAATGTTTGATGAATTAGTTGAAAATAAAATAGAATTGAAAGGGCTCAGTGACTAACTGCCACGTCAGCTGGGTTTAGAATATTTTATTATCTGGCAAGGGGTAAGACACCACCAAAAAAGGGTTGTCCTGGGTATGACACTAAATTGCATCTGATGGTTAGGCTCCAATTTTGGAGATGTGGGGTGTTTAGAGTACCCCTTCATTGCTATTATTCCTAGGTTCTTCTTTACATATAGCTGTAGTACTTGTTGGGGTCCCATCTATGAATCAAAAAAGTCAGTATGAAAATTATTCATATTCAATAGGATCGTGTATAAAAAAAAATCTCAAAAAACAATTACACCGAGAATGTAAATATGAACATGCAATAAATAAAATTTCCCAACCTCAAGGCATAAAATAATCTCAGACAATTTGACTTGCCATAAAAATCAATCGCTCACACCTCATAAGTACTTCTGTTTAAGTAAATATATTAACTGATTCAATGACAAAGAAAAAGGAAATGATCTTTTTGAATATATCACATCTGTAAGAAAGGAACACACAATTCTCTTAACTAACATCTATACTGAGATCAAAGTGTAGTACCTGTTATTTAGCTAGATAAAGGAATAGAAACAGAACCAATTTGAATCTGTTGTAATTATGTGATCACAATGTAAGATTTTTTAAAAGATTTACACAAATTTACAGAAAAGTTAAGTGCTTGTTATTACCCATAAACAAGTGAACCCTTTTGCAGGCAGAGCAAAATTTTTTTCATTTTATCTACCGGTAAAAGAGTTAAATATAATGACCATTTACCTTTGCAGTGTTTTTCCCAGACTACTTTCGAAACACAAACAATATCTATTGTTTCTTCTTTCATTAAAAAGTAGGTGTGTCAAAGTTTCCTGCATTTTCTATAGTATATTTGACTAACTTTCAAAGAAATGGGTGCAGGGAATTTTTTTGCATATTTTTACCTTTATATTTTAGCAGTAAAAGTAATAATTTCTTTACCTCCACAAATCAATGTGCAAAATTTCATGTAAAAACCTGAAAATGACACTAATGAATGGTCAGTGAGATGTGATTGCTAACTATTGTGAAACAATAGAAACTCTTTTCTTCTCTAAGTCACAATACTTAGCAAATTTGTATAATCAAGTAAATTTTTTATTTCATTTTCATTTTTTGAACTGGTGCCAAAAATATTGATATTCATGTTTGCCAAAGTTATTCATCAGCTTTCTTGTTTCAAGTTAAATGGACAATATCCAAAAATATAATTCGTTTAGTTTTGCTTGGTTTTGGTTTGGTTTGGTTTTATGCATATCAACCATTGTAGGTTATTTAAGGTCAAATCCATTTTTATACATATGAAGTTTTATTTCAATCAATTTAGTTTAACATAAGTTCAAATGGCAAAATAGTTCCATTCTAAACAATTCAGTCAAGCATAAGTACACTGTTTAGTTCTATTTGACCCATAGATAGGATCCTGTCAGATGCTACCACAACGGGCCAGAATGGACCTGGGAGCGTTTGCAATAAAGGGGTATTCCGCATTCCCTAATGATCCAGCATTACTGGAACCACACCATCAGATTTTTTAGTGTCATATCCAGCCCAGGGCCTCCTAAAACATGAGAATAAAACACTCGGCTGGGATACCAATGCCCCTGCCAAAAGATTTGATCAAAAAGTATTCTAAATTTAAAATCTAAATTAAAACATGCACACAGATGAGCAACATATATCATCATCATCATCATCATCAAGTCATGCTTCTAGCTCAGATTTCCCAGACTCTCTCTCTCTCTTTGTCCATCCGTCACTATCATCCATCGCTTCTGGCAGGTCCTCTAAACTGCATCCTGTGTCTGTTCAGAGCTGTTGTAGGTATATTCTGGTTGACCATCATTGGCACATCCATGTGTAGGGGTTCATAGGAGAACATCACTTAAGAGTTTGTCCTTGCTTTTCCAGCAGTGTCCCATATGTCTTGTTCATCTTACTCGGACAGTTTTAGTGATGGGAGGTAAGTGGCCATACAGCTGTTCTTTCATGGGGAATTGCTAGCAAGATTTGTTCAGTATAACTTGTAGCATTCTTATGCAGTTCTTATCCACCTTTTTGTCCAGGCTTTTTGTCAGTATCCATGTGGTGCATCCATAGAGTAGTATTGAAACAACTACTGATGGGAAGAAATTTTATTTTATCAGATAGATCAGAATTTCATATGATCAATAGCCTATCAATAGCAGTCCACATCTTCGCTAGGCGAATACTGACATCACTTTCTGTAGATGAGATGCTGCAGTCAAGGTATGTGAAATTGTCAACTAATTTTAGAGGACCACCATTTTGAGTGGAGAAGGCTCCTTCTTGATTAAAACACATGTACTCTGTTTTGTCTGCATTCATGTTGAGACCAATGTCACCTGCTGCTTGCTCCAGGCTATGCAGCCAGGATTTGGCTTGGACAGATGTGTTTGCAAGACGTGCTATGTCATCTGCATAGTCTGAATCCATTATAGTTTCTGTGGGATATTTTAAATGTGAAGCCATTTTCTTTTATTAGATCCATGGACATTCAACATATGTAGTCTAGGAAGATTATTAACAGATAAGGTGCTCATATATCTCCTGGTATAACTCCCGGAAAAATGTCAAAGAAGTCCATGTCTTCATCTGGTGAGTGTACCTAACTTTCATGTTTCTATAGATCATTATTATGGCTGTAACAGTTTCTTTAGAGAGACCATAAGCAAGAAGTGTATGGAATCAAATGCCTTGGAAAAATCTACAAATAATTGTGTTGCCTCGAGATATTTTGTACAACATTCTTCTATGTTTTGATGGATTGTTAGAATCTGTGATGTGTATCATTTTCTAATAATATCTATGTCAAAATTCTGTTGTATCAGGTGTTTCTTAGTAACAGTGAGTCAACACTCAGTTGTGTTATGCACCAAAGTGAACTCTGTAGAACTCTGAGGAAGGAAAAGGTTTTATGGTCACTGGGGCATTCTATTATGTGCACATGGTTGAGTCCATTCCCTGGGCAGCAATTGGTTGCTAGTCTAGGAGTAGATATATCAGTGTAAATATATACTGGCCTGTCTAGTGTGGTCTTATTGAGTTACAGCCTGTTTTATTTTTCATCTGCCAGCTGAACACTAGACTGGGACTGCTGAGCTTGGTAAGTGTTATTCTTGTTGTTTGTTACAGCTTTGACTTCATCAATGTAAATATCTAGAAACCATTCTAGATGAGTCAGTGCCATTTTTTGATAGTTTTTGATCATCATTTTTGGCAAAACACAGGACTGTGTAAGAGCTATATCCTCCATGCTCAACAGATCAAGCTGTGTGTGACATTTTCTTGTTTTCTAAACTGAAAATTCATCTTACGGGTAATATTTGATGATGTGTCCGTCCAGAGTTCCTGAAAATGATCATCCAGCTGTACAAAGACCAGCATGGCCAAGTCAGACAAAACTGTGACCTCTCAGAGCCCTTCCAGATCAACAATGGGGTGAAGCAGGGTTGAGTCCTGGCACCATCTCTCTTTGCTATCTTCTTCAGCATAATACTTGAACAGGACATAAAAGATCTTAATAAGAGAAATAGAGTCTATATCAGATACCATTTAAATGTCAGCGTGTTTAATCTCCAACAATTACAATTGCCAACGATGCTGCCATTGTTACCCACACAGAAGGAGCTTTACAGTGAATCACTTCCTGCTTCACAGAGACTGCCCAGCTTTTTGGACCAGAACTCAGTTTAAAGAACATAACTTTACCTACATCATCATTAGTATAACTGAGTTAAAGGCAGTCCACCGGTTCACCTTCCTGGGGTACACCATCACATTAAAAGCCAAGATCGAAAGAAAGTTGACAACAAGCTGGCAATGGCAAGCAGTGCATTTGGCTGACTATAAAAACATTTATCCTCCCTCCACCTATGGATAAATAGTAGGACAGACTGGGTTCTTCAGCCTTGGTGAGGCAACTAGTCTAGAAGAAGGAAAACTCTGAATTCAAACCTGTTAAACTCCGCTTAAAAATTGACCTTGTGTAATATCCTGCCCGAGCGGAGGGGTTGGTAAATAGTATAAAAACATTTGTTGTACAACAAACACCTGAAAAAGGCACAAAGATCAGCATGTATAGAGCCATCATCCTTGTCTCATGGCTCAAAGTAGAGGGTCACTTACCAACACAACCCACAACCTCTCGAATGGTTCTGCCAGAACTGCTTCCACACTTTCTACATCCACTGGAGTGACTTGGTCACCAATATTGAAGTCTTTGAAAAATTGAAGATCACCAGCATTGAGATCAAACTACAGAAGTTTCAACTATGCTGGGCTGGACACATCTCCAGGATGGAGAATCATTACCTACATGCTGTGCAGCAAGCTCTCTACTGGCTATCACGACAAAGAGGCATCAAAGAAATGATTCAAGAACTGCTTGAAAAATCGTTTGGTGCCAGTCGCTTTGACCATGGCTGATGGTCCACCCTAGCTGAGAACCTTGGTGCTTGGCATCTCATCACCAAACATGTTGTCTCCTCCTTTAAAAACACTAACAGGTCCTGTCACCTGGACAAAAGGTGTTGGAGGAAGAACTATGGGGTCAGGCTGAGGTCAGGGCAAGCTGTGTTACTGTTTTTATCTGACTCCATTCTGAGGTTATTTTATTTTTACCCCACGTTGTCTTGTCAATGTAACTCCTTGAACAAGAAGGCCCAAAAATAATTATGAGAAAGAAGACAGCAACAGATAGGAGACAAAGACTTTTTTTCCCTTTATTTCCTGGGTTCAACAATCATTCAATGGGTGAGGGAAATTTCTCTGAATACAATTGAAATGGCTGAATCCCCCAGTCAAGGTGTTTTTAAAATATGTTAATCATTTCTTGGTATGTGGGTCCTCATTTAGTATTTTAAAGCTTCAACAATGTGTTAGTCGCTTTCGGGAGTTTGTCCAAGTCCAGTGTTTTAGTTTGTAGTTCGATTGGTCCATTTCGTAGCTTTTTGTATTTTGGCATTCTGTTAACCGTGACGGGTGCTACTAGTGAAAGATTAGCCCAACATAGCAACCACATTGGCTTCACTAGCAGCCAGGAGATTTGATGTAACTCTGCCGGTCACTGCTGAAAGAGAATGATCTTCCTCCTTTTTTCAGGAGGTCCCTTTTTCTTTATGCATGCGTTGCCCCCTTTTCCTGTCAGAGGCCTCTGAGAGTTCCTGCTTATTTCAATAATTTTCTTTTTTAATTCAATTAGAAATTTTTTTAATTCATTTATTTATTCCCAACAAATTACTAGGGGAATTTTTTTTCTATTATTATTTGATTCATTATTGATACAGTTTCAGGCTTAAAACTTTTTTAGCACTCTTGTCCTGATATGATACTAATCTGCATCTGATGGTGAGGCTTCAATTATGGATCTCTTGGGAATGCAGAGTACTCTTTTATTACTATTACTCCCATGTTCTCTCTGATACAATGCTAATACATGTTTAAGTCCATTTTATGAGTCAAATAGATCTGCTTAAAAAGTTAAAATTTCTGAAAAAAAAATTTCTGAACTTGGTTCTTTGTACACAGATATTTACGGGAGAAACCTGTTTCAGCAGCATTGCAGATTTCCTGGATAATTCAAACGAATATAAACTTTCAATGTATTGCAAAGACTCCCAATTTAGCTTCAACCAATTAAACCACTTCATATTTATATAGAACCCTTATAGAATTATATAACAAATACATTGATATTACAAAGTTTGAAATCTGTGGTTGTTCATAAAGGGTGACACGGTTTAACATTAAAAAAATAAAGAAACCATCATTGGGAAAACCAAAAAAGATGTTATTAGAAATTTCCCTCACCCATTGAATGATTGTTGAACCCAGGAAATAAAGGAATAAAAAAGTCTTTGTCTCCTATCTGTTGCTGAGTGATAAACAAAGGAGCATCAAGTACCTTTTTTTGAGTCTTTGGTATGACTCGACCTGGATTGAACCCTGATCTCCCGGACCATTGGTGAACACTCTAACAAATGGCCCAGTCATATATATACAGAGGAAGAGACATAAATATATGTATAAGTATGCATTTACACAATATATAGATATTTATCGGAGAAACCTGTTTCAGCAGCATTGCAGATTTCTTGGATCATTCAAACGAATATAAACTTTCAATGTATTGCAAAGACTCCCAATTTAGCTGTAAAAATATATATATATTCAATATATAAATCTAATATATATTTATTTATTTTTATTATATAAAAGCTCTATCCTAGATATTGAGCACTATCCATATTATATTGAACTTGGTTTGCCACAAACCCACCAAGTGATGGTCTTAGTGAGTTATTTTAACATTAAAAAAATAAAGAAACCATCATTCAGAAAACTAACAAATACATTGATATTACAAAGTTTGAAATCTGTGGTTGTTCATAATTGACTATTCATTTCATAAATCAAAGATGTTATAAGAAAATATGAAGATTAAAAGCGAAAGTAATTTATTCAAGTTAGAGTGTAAAAAATAATGCCCTGAGATTTGTAGTTTTCTAAGTCAAGTATTTACTAAGTATCGTACACGGTGTGACAGAAATATCTCCCACATTTTCAACTGTCACTTGTGTTGTGCATGTCAACTATAGTTAGTAGTAATGATAGCTCCATCTTACCATTTTTTTTTTTATTTTTTTTAGATTCAATCATGGCTTAGACTGATGCACATATATATAAGTAAAAAGTAAAGTTGGTGACTATAGTCAAGGGTGACCTGAAGGCTCCCTTTTCAATAGCTACTACACCAAGGTGTAGAGGAGAGTGCTACTCTATTCCCTGGATTGCTCCACTTTACCCTTGATGCATAACTTATAATGCTGAGTGATAAGCAAAGCAGCATCAAGTACCTTTTTTTGAGTCTTTGGTATGACTTGACCTGGATTGAACCCTGGTCTCCCAGACCATTTGTGAACACTCTAACAAATGGCCCAATCATATATATACAGAGGAAGAGACATAAATATATGTATAAGTATGCATTTATACAATATATAGATATTTATGGGAGAAACCTGTTTCAGCAGCATTGCAGATTTCCTGGATCATTCAAACGAATATAAACTTTCAATGTATTGCAAAGACTCCCAATTTAGCTTCAACCACTTAATACACATATTTATATAGAACCCTTATAGAATTATATAACTATATGTGTACATATATAGATAGAAATTCATGGATATATACTACTGAATTTTGTCTTATGACATTTACTCCCAAACTTCCAAAGAACTTGAAACAAGTTGGATGAAATAGAATCATCAATGGTAAGCACAAAAGATATTCTTCAAAAGCTTCCTGGAAGAAATGGAATTCCTCTTGAAGCAGACAGAAAGACAAAGCAATAGACGAACACACTCTTTGTACACAGATATTTATGTCTACTCAATCCTTCAAAAGGAAACAGAAAGATGCTTAAAAGTGGCAGCAGAAAATTATGTTTAACACAACGATTCTTTCAAATCAAAACCAGGCAGATGAACAATTACAAAGACTTAGTACTGTAAATCAAAATAGGACCCAAACTACTAAAGGATATGATGATGCAACCAGTATTCAAAGAAAACTTAGAAAAGAAAAAGATATGAAAACAAAAGTAAAGAGAATGTTGGTCTTAGTGGTAGTAGTAATTGTGGAGGTGGTGGTGATGATAATGGGCTAACTGAAATTTGCATCTTGACATATGAATTTGAAATTAGTGAAAAGGAGAAGTTTATGTAACTTAAATTTAAATAATGAGTTATTCCCAGCTGAGCAAGTTATATAATAAAATGATGTCTAGATGTCTTTGAGATGAGTCAGTCCCAATTCTCAATTCTTTTTGATTAGTAAGCTTGATACTTTTTGAAACAGAATAGAGGAGTGAGCAAGTGAAACACCCTCCATACTGACCAGAACTTGTGCCATGTAACTTTTTATTGCTTCAAAAAACTGAATATTCATCTGAGATTTAAAGATATAGAGAATATTGAAAAATATGACAGCACAGATTCGCACCATATAAAAAGAGGAGTTTTGGTGATAGAAAATTCCCAGTGGATAGGATTCCAAGGGGAGAATTTTGAAGAAAATGAATGTATCATTCACTTCATTTCTATCTCAGTAAATACAGCTTCAGTCTTTATTCTTTTTTAAAAAATCTCATATTTTGAAAAAAATTAATGTTTTATTCATCGCTAATTTCTATCTTGGTCAATACAGCTTCTGTCTCAAATCTTTTTCAAAACATTTCATATTTTGAAGAAAATTAATGTTTTATTCATTGTTCATTTCTATCTTGGTAAATACTTTTTTAACACACTTCATACACCAAGCCTAAATAATGATAATATTGCAAGACGTTTTTTTAACATTAAAAAAATAAAGAAACCATCCTTTGGAAGACTAACAACTACATTGATATTACAAAGTTTGAAATCTGTGGTTGTTCATAATTGACTATTTATTTCATAAATCAAAGATGTTATTAGAAAATATGAAGATTAAAAGCGAAAGTAATTTATTCAAGTTAGAGTATAAAAAATAATGCCCTGAGATTTGCAGTTTTCTAGGTAAGTATTTACTAAGTATTGTACACAGTGTGACAGAAATACCTCCCACATTTTCAACTGTCACTTGTGTTGTGCAAGTCAACTATGGTTAGTTGTAATGGTAGCTCCATCTTACCAGTGTTTTTTTTCTTTTTTTTTTAGATTCAATCATGGCTTAGACCGATGCACACCATCTGTTTTCAGTTGAAAGGGTAAGACTGGTGAATCTGTACTTGATACACAGAAAGCTTTTTATGGTAATTTTAGAAAGATGCTGTTCTGGAAAAAATATTGATACAGCAAAAAATTTTTGAACCATTGATTCAAAGAAAGCTATTTGGAAGACGTGTAGTCCTTTATTTGAACAATGAAGTAAATTTTTTAATATCCATTAACTTTTTGAACCTTTCAAACATGGGAATTCAAAGGCATGAACATAACTAATTATATGTGCAAAGAAATGATAGGAAATAAGCTACAATTGCCACTTGCCTAAGTTTCCTAGCTTCACAGAGGAGACAGTTTATAATATGGGAGGTATTTCTATCTCACTCTGTATAATAAGTAGCAATGAAATTTCATTGACCACTTATTGAAACTGCAACTAGTGAATAGCGCATTTAATGGATTTCAAGTTGTTCTGGGATTTATTTTCAGCTTAGCATTTCACTTTAAGTGGAGCAGAAGTCACTTCTATCAAGTATCTCTTAAAATATATAATAAAAAGGATAATCTAAATGCAATATCCTTTTCAGTAAATCTTTTTTTTTCTAACTTTATCAAATTCTGACTTATAAAATTGCAGAGTCAATTTTGATATTGAATATCTTTTAAAATGCTTTAACTATGCAAAAGAATTTTAAAACTTGCCACAACAAAATATAATGATATTGAAATCAGATTTCTTAATCTATTTACTTTTTTTCTTAGTTTTAGTAAAAACATTTTATAAATTGCATTTATTATTTTTGAATATTTCTTCTTAGCTTAAGGAAATTTCAATATGTTTTCTAAAAGTAAAAAGATAAAAAAAGAGATTTATTATATTTATGCAAAAATACTTTGAAGTTGATGAATCAATCCATTTCTCAGAGACAGATTATGAGAATTAAGTTTTTGCTATGAATCTAAATCAAGGAAAAATTCCTGCTTTATATTGGGGATCTGCAAAAGAAATAATATAAGCCTGATTATTATAATAGAAAATGAATCTGATGTGCCAAGTTCAAATTCTAGATGAAGGAGTCTGCATTTCATTTTATTTACAATTATGACTTTGTGAAAGGCATGAATCCATATTTTCTTCTAATCCTACTAACATCTATTTATCTGTCAATATTTGTTTTTGAAAATGACTTTACAAAATAATAATGAATAAAAGAAAAAGATATCAATTCAATGTTATGTTTTGACATATTTTTCCAATTGGTCATACCACAAAATACGCTTGCCTAGTCAGCTGGGGCTGTAGAATACACTGAATGCTTCTCTGCAGAGGGGTAAGACCCCCCCAACAAGTATCCTGGATATGTCACTAAATAATCTGATGGTGAGAGTCCAATAATGCTGGAGCTTTGGGGAATGCAGAATACCCCTTCATTGCCATCACTCGCAGTTCAGTTCTGGCCCAAAGTAGTAGCATCTGATAGGATCCAATCTATGGGTCAAATAGAACTAAACTGTGTACTTATGCTAAAATTAATTGCTTGAAATAGAACTGTTTTGACATTTAAACTGCATACTTATGTTAAACTGAATTGTTTGAAATGGAGCTATTTTTGACACTGAAACTGCATCTATGCTATACTGAATTGCTTGAAATAGAACAGTTTTGACATTTAACTGTGCGTAAACAAAAACTATACTTGTGCTAAACTGAAATGTTTTAATTAGAACTGTTTGACTCAACTGAATAGCTTAAAATAGAAATGTTTTTGATAATTAAATGGCGTACTTATTCTTAACTGAATTGTTTGAAATAGAACAGTCTATTTGCATAAAAATGGATTTGGCATTAAATAACCTACAAAAGTTGATATGCCATAAAATCCAAACAAACAAATAAACAACACAAAACAACAGTAATTTGATTAATGGGGAACTGCAATCTAGATAGCACATTCACAATACTGTAAGAAGAGTATGATCAGAAACATACCTCAACGTATGTGACTGAAACAAAAAAAAAGATATCTTTTGGTACTAACCTACATAATAAAGACACAGTGTTATTTTTACTATTGTTGGCATGCAAAATTAATATTATGGATGACTTACAGGAAGAATGGGACAGTGATGATCTTCTAAACAAGGATTATCCATATTCTATGAAAAATAGAATACTTTGGTCTTTATAAATCCATCCCTTATTCTTCCAAATGTAGAGAGATAAAAATAATAGCCATCTCTTGGATTGAAGGCATTGCTTGCTCCATCATGTGTCCAGTGGTCACAGGAGAATTTGAACTTTGAATTTTTTCTCTCTTTGCTTCAGTTCCTGGAATGGTTAAGACCTTCTATGTTTGAGTCCTCACTTGTGAAGTATAACTGACATGTTTTTCCTTTCTGTTCATTAGACAGAATAGAGACTTTTGATTCCCAAGCCTGCAAGGTACTTTAATTCACCACACCAAGAAAACCCTCAAAGAAACTAAGACATTTTTGTTAACTTTTTTTGTATCACTTTTCATACTGTGTTTGTTTCTTAGAATGACGTATCTAGTTCATTTGTTAGTTGATTGGTTGTGTTTTATGACATATAAATACTTGTTGGTGTTACATATTGACCTTTGATAGGCTTGTTAGTGTGAATTTCAAAAACCGGATGTGCAGCTGTGTCTTAAGATAAACAAGGGACAGCAGAAATGCTATATGAATTGCAAGGGAAGAATTGCATAGGTGGGGCACCGGAATAAAGAATGTGTGGGTGTCTGAAAAATATATAATGATGGCAGATTTTGACCCCAGCGGTCAGTCAGGGAGAGCAGTCAGTAGAGTAGATAAGTTACACCATCTGGGTGCACTCAGAACTGGCCCTTTATCAGTCTCCCTTCAAAGAAACATGAAGAAGCAAGGCTCTCTGGATATGTATATCCTCTTGGTATAAATCTGAAGATATGGTGCAAACCATAGCAGTTCTTGACTGACTCTCTCTCTCATAAAACTATTTTGTTATGACTATAGTGAATAAAAAGAGTTTATATTTAATAAAAAAGTGTTGTTATCCTTTCTCCTTGGATATATCCAGTTATTTAATGCCAAACCCTGTTTATGAATGATCTGTAAATGAATAGTGTGTAGATAACATTATTTTTAGACAAGCCTGAGCACATTTGTCTGCACTCAAGTATTGTCATCTAAAATTAATAATTCTATTTAATATTACTTATAATCTCTTGCAAAAGATTACAAGTACTGTTATCTAACACTAATAATTCTATTCAACTTAATTAATTGTTTTTATACAATTAAAACTTTTCAAGCACTGATTCTTAATACAACTTATTCAATCAAGCATCAATCATTTGGGGGCGTCCTCATGGTGTAATGGTTAAAGCGATGGACTGCAAAATCATAGTAAGTGAGTTTGTACTCCGGTCGCGTTATTACGTTCACTTTTGGGCAAATACCCTTGGGAAAGGTATGAACCCCCTTATCCTCCCAGCTATGAGTTAAATAGTACCACTACTGTTCTTCTAAGAGAATGGCTTTGGCATTAAATAACCTTCAAAGGTTGATATGCCATTAAACAAAGAAACCAAACCAAACCAATTAATCATTTGTTTGCATACAGTTAAATAGTTTCTGGTATAGTAAAGGATTAAGATTAAATAGTTCTATTTTACCCATCATCGGGCCATTGGCCTAATTAGTAGACTGTTTGCCAATGGTCTGGGAGGCCGGTGTTCCATCCCAGGTCAATTCTTACCAAAGACTCAAAAAATGGTACTAGATACCACCTTGCTTAAAACTCAGCATTATAAGGTAAGGATCAAGGGTAAAGTGGAGCAATCCAGGAAATGGAGTAGCACCCTCCTCTACACCTCGATATAGTAGCCATTGAAAAGGGAACCTTCGGGTCACTGTCAACTAAGCTCACTAACTTTATTTTTACTTATTTCACCCATAGATGGGACCCTTACAAGCACTACCACTTCAAGTCAGATTGAACCTGGAAGGAGGAGCAATGAGGAAGTGCTCCACATTCTCCAAAGCTCCTGGTTTGGAACCTCACCTTCAGATGTAGTTTAGTTTCATATCTAGGCTACTCATTGGCGGTGGGGGAGATCTTTAACTTTCTGCAGAGGTGCAGTTGGGATATTCAGTAGCTGCAGCCAATTGGGCTGTCAATTTATCTGTTTTAGGACATGTTGCTTATTGTTCTAACATTTGTCATATATTCTCATATATATATTCGTCATATATTTGTCATATATTCTCATATATATATAATCTCATATTCATCAAATGTCTCAAATGTTCCCATGAGTTTTTCTCATATTTCCTCTCTGTGTATTTAGTGCTTGTGTATCAATAGATATACTAATGATAATATTAGAACCTGGTAATTGGGAAAGAATTCAATATCCTTCCCAGTGCTAAATAATGAGTAAATTATAACTTGCACAATTCCTACCGATACAGCTATGGGTAAATAGTAGGGTAGACTGACTCTTTAACCTTAGTAAGAGCAGCTGGTCTAGAAGAAAGAAAACTCTGAATTCACACCTGCTTTTAACATGACAATGTATGTATTTACACAGTCCTGCAGCCATGTGTAGGATGTGACAAAATATCATATTTTATAAGAAGTGAAAAGACTTTTCCTTTTCCTAGATCGGTTGTTTAACAATGATTAAATAATCCCATCACGCCCATCATTGAAGGAAAAAAAGAATAGATAGATTCATGCTTTTTTCAAGGGCATGAGTATGAAGTGAAATCCCAATAGCCTCATCAAGGGTTTGAACGTGAGGGACCAATTCCATTTTCTATTATACAAAGTGTGTTTTGCTAACATGGCAAATAGGGGTGTCCTTGTGGTGTAATGGTGAAAGTGATGGACTGCGGGATCGTAGTAAGCGAGTTTGTACCCCAGTTGCACTATTACGTTCACTTTCGGGCAATTATCCTGGGGTAAGGTATGAAACCCCTTGTCCTCCCAACTATGTGTTAAATAGTATCACTACTGTTCTTCTAGGAGAATTGCTTTGGCACTAAATTACCTAGAAAGGTTGATATGCCATTGAACAAAGAAACCAATTCAAACCTAACATGGCAAATTTACTTGCTGCAATGGAGTGGAAAAGCTTAATGCTTCAATACTTATGACAGCCTGTCATTGTGTTCAAATACATTCTGGCAACTCCATGCAGTGATACTAATTTCTAATTGCATTAGACCTTGACCTTTTCAAGGAAAACATCAGTGTCATGAAGAGAAGAGATCTGCACACATGGGCAACAGCCAATCTTTCACACAATCTTTCCCAGGTGTGAGTAAAGATCTAAGCAAAGATCCTTCGTGTCTCAAGAGACTGTAAATACCATTGAAAAAATGACTCACACAAAACTATACAAAACAAGTAATTACCATTTTTTTACATAATTTTTTAGCTGTGGATGGAATGAATCTTAAACTGCCATATTTGCTATATGATAAAATCAAGACATGCTGAATGAATAGATTCCTTTGACATCCT
The DNA here is from genome assembly GCA_963585895.1 of Sepioteuthis lessoniana. Lineage (NCBI taxonomy): Eukaryota > Metazoa > Mollusca > Cephalopoda > Myopsida > Loliginidae > Sepioteuthis > Sepioteuthis lessoniana. Next base: position 36,446,551 of record OY757917.1, read on the forward strand.
CTCACTAACCATCACTGTTAGCCATTGCTCTTGGTAAGTCCTCTAGACTGCACTGAGCTTATGAATATATTTTTGCTGGTTGGCCAACACTGGTGTGTCCATGTGTAGCAGTCCATAGGAGTCCTACACAAGACTTTTTAAAAATGTGTAGTGAATTCAAGTATTACACTTCATCTCATGGCTTATCTTAAAGAAAAGATGTCAAGCAACTCAGGTTTGTGCTGTTGAGTTAGAGTCAGAGTGCATTGTGCTGGACAGTATTTCAAAAATTGCTCTGATTAATCAACAGAATCTTGTTTGCTTGTAAATATGGTAATGAAGAAATTCTTGATTTATTATGATTAACTTATTACAGAAACAGAAAATATTTCCGTTTATGTGCTGCTTTTCTGAGCTTCTGCCAACTTCAAGACTTTCTTTTTGGCATCAGCAAACTCAAGATCATCTCTTAACTTAAGTGGGTTGTGCCAACTGACATAGTTAGTATTGCCGGATTCACCAATAGGCATAGTAGTTGATTGGCCTAGGTCCCATGGGTATTGGCAGTGGGGGTCACTGAAACTAATTTGTCATGCAGCATGCCAGATAATAACCTTGTTTCAAGTGTACACTTGGTTTTTCATTTTATAATATATTCAAAATTAAAAGGGCTCCTATACAATAAAAATAAGGTCCAGAGCAGGGAACTTCTGTAAGATAAGTATGAGGCCCATGTATAATAAAGATAGGCCCACAGCAGCATTCAATTTGTGTGGCATGGGGTATACTGATCAGTTTAGTCTAAGACTCTCACGTTGATACCCTGTCGGCCAGATTTGCCATCATTGCTGTATGAAGACATTCCAAATAAGATTAGGCTAGATTATTTGTTTTAATGGTATATCAACCATTGATGGTTATATAATACCAAATCATATATATATGTATGATTTGTAAGTGAAAAGTTTGTTGGTAACATTATTTTTAAATGAGTTAAAACTCATTTGTTTGCACACAGTCAAATAGTTTCAAGCATTGCAATCTAACACAAATTGTTCTATTTCCAAACAGATAAATGGTTACAAGCTATTGCTATTTAACAATAGTAATTACATTTATCAATTATTCCAATCTAATTCAATACTAATCATTTATTTGCACACAGTTAAATGGTTTAAAATATTGCGATCTAATCCTTATAATTCTATTAAATATCAATCATTTGTTTGTACACAGTTAAATGGTTTCAAGTATTACCCTTCTAACACTTGTAATACTTTTTCATATTAATAAAAATCTTATGAAAGATTGAACAGTTCTTTTTGGCGCATACTTGATATCCTAACAAGTACTACCACTGCAGGTCAGAGTGGACCTGGACAATCAGTGGGGGCAGTTTTACCCCTCTGAAGGAATGTAGTTGTCATATTCTACAGCCCTAGCAGAAAAGGTTACAGTCCTATTGTAAAAATTGGTAGTTGATAGAGTGTGGAATGAGAGTATCAAACACTCAGAATACCAGACAAATAAACTACTAAAAATCATAAAACTTTTCTTAATGAAAAATAAAAATCATTTTTATTATAATTACTTATCACTGCTGAACAAAACCCTGGCTGAGTTCCCTCCATGACAGACTTGATTGTGTTAGAGTGATAGAAAAATCAATCAAGAGGAGGCACACTTGGCATAATGGTTGTCATTGTTGGTAATGAAATCTGCAACCTGAGTTCTAATCCTGGATGAAGGCATTTGCATTTCACTTCACTCTAATGCCCTTGTTAGTTCTTGGGCACTATTCTATTAATCTTTTGCAGGATATTTCCTTCTGCCATTTAGCTATGTGTCCAACTTATTTCCATTTTGGGGGGGTTTAATTACTGTTCTTTGGTCCATATTGATTGATTTTCATCTCTTGTAGTTATTACTAACATTGCTGTTTCCATTGTGACTGGAAGTTTCTTATTTAGTGATTTAGTACCACCTTTGATAAATGAATATGTATATAACTATATTTTTTCAGACATTTATTAGTATAGTTGGTTGGTTGGTTGGTTGAGTCTTATGGCATATCAACCAATATCAACTGTTTGGTGCTAATTCCTATATATATATATATATATATATGTGTATGACTTGAAAACAAATAATTTGTTGGTAAAATTTTAAACAAACGTGAGCTCATTTATTTGCACTCAGTTGAATGGTTCAAGTATTCCAATCAAACACAAATGGTGTTATTTGTACACCATTAGATAGTTTCAAGTTTTCCTATATAACAAAAAAAATTCAATTTAATAATAGTCATTTGTTTGCACACAGTTAAATGGTTAAATGTTTCTATCTGATCCATTGGTAGGATCCTAACAGATACTGCCTCTCTGAGTCAGAGTAAACCAGGGAGTAATGGCAATGATGGGGTACTCCACATTGCTCAAAACTCTACTGTTGCAGCCTCACCATCAAATGCAGTTTAGTGTTTATTTGACTTATAGATAGGACCCTAACAGGTTCTACCACTCCAGATCAAAGTGAATCTGGGAGTAATAGCCCTGAAGGGGTACTCAAAATTCCTCAAAGTTCCATTACTGGAGACTTAACATTGTTGTATATTGACTTTGACATTCTATGTAAGTTGCATAAGAGGCAAAACAGGATTTCCACCTGTTTCTTAAGGTAAACAAACATGGCAAGAATGCCATTTGAATTACATGGGTGGCATGCCAGAAGGAAGAGTGAGCATGAGGATTGCATCGGCATCTAGAAAATTATATAACCACTGAAGATTTTTGACCCAAGGATAATGAAAGAGCCTGCAGAAGAGTCACTAGACATCACTCCGTTCTGGGCACTGGCCTTTCACCAGACTGTTGTGGGTTAGTGGTTGAGAAAGGTTTAAGCTGTATGAAACTCACAAAAACAGAGAAGTGGGTGGAAATTAAATGATTCAATGCTTCAAGACTTGCAGAAGCAGATAAGTGAATGGAAACTGAAGAGGATTTTTGCCTTAATATGGCCTTGTACGAGAAAAGGAGAAGCATGATACAACAGATTCGCTGGTAGGATCCCAGATAAAAGAAGATGGATGCCTTAAGAAAGACCTAAAGTCAAGAAACATGGAGACGCTGAGATAATTAAAGGTTATGAGTTGGCCTTGTACCAGTCTCGCAAAAGCATAACGAAGAAGTGATTCACTGAAGATTCATATCTCACCCCTGCGTGTATGCAAACACAGCCATATTTGACTCTCTCCTTCACTCCACTATTTCATACATGTCATAATAAAAGAAAAAGAAAAAAAGAAGATTGATACATAAGAGTTGTTGTCTGTTCTTCTCAAGATACAACACCTTCAGATACTTTAGTTGAGGTGGATGGAGTCTTACTCCCCTGCAGAGATGCAACTAACTGGGCTGTTTATTAGTTTATAAAGAAAGATAACAAAAATATAGCATAAATACAGAAAACTTTGTAGAAGAAACTTTATAAGTCCTTGGACCATTGTTGTCAAGATGACCCAAGGGCAAAGGAAGCTGGCATCTTCCCCCATGCTTGTCTGTCTGCAATCTGCACCAAGAATTTGCCATGATCATGTCTGTTTACTTTTTAATGTTGTCAAACTGGCCCTTCCATTGCCACTTTTGCCTGCATCCACTCTCATCAGTGTCTTGCATGTTAGTTTTCCATAGGCTGTCATACATCATGACAAGACTAAACCATATCAGCTTCTATAGTAGGAAACGTGAAGCAGTTTCCTTGGGCATTTTGTTTCAAATGCCTGGATTTGTCTTTCTATCTCTGCTAAAAGTGTCCATCAGAGATTTGAAGAAGCTGCATTTGGTGGAAAAGCCAATGATGCTCTTTCATGTGTTACTCTTGAGACTGGCCATCTTGGCAGGGGTTCTGGGAATCTGTATGCAGATTTCTACTGTGAAGATGCCATCTTCTGACAGGGTTACTCTTCAATATTTGATGCTGAACACTTCTAACAGCTCATTGTTTGTGGTGATGTTAACATCACAGTTCCATTATCGATAAGAAAGAAAGCAAAAAACAAAACTCTTTTAAAGTTTTTCTCAGGGCTGTCATGGACAAGTCTCTGATCAATTGACTTGAAAAGTTGATTAGATACATAATAAAAATGCACACAATTTATTGATTAAAGCATTGAATAGGCAGGCAAGGTTCAAATTCCAGTGTTGGGTCAATAATGATCAGGGGGTGTCCTGTGGAATCGTAGTAAGCAAATTCATACTCCAGTAGGGCTATTACGTTCACTTTCTTGTAAATACCCTAGGGAAAGGTATGAATTCGCTTATCCTCCCAGCTATGGGCTAAATAGTACCACTACTGTTGTTCCGGGAGAATGGCTTTAGTATTAAATAATCGAGAAGGATTGATATGCCATTAAACAAAGAAACCAAACCAAACCAATAATGATCAGTTATAAAAATAATTTTTATTTGGGATGGGCTATAGAGGCCATTTTTTAAAATGGCATCTTCAAATTGAAATGATCATATTTTTTTAAAAAGTTTGGTCAAACATCAAAAAACAGAAAAATAATTTTTGGGGGTCAAAATTGAGACAGTACCTGTCATTTATACATAGAACATGAGGTTTTACCAAAAAATAACCAAAATTTTATGAAAACATGAGTATCTTGTAATTCATACTACATACATCCTCTTAAGCTAATGATAAATTGACTTTTGATACATAACAAGAAAGTAAGAGTTAAAGGTTTAATAATTTTGAAAAAAAGATTGGTTTTCTTAAATTTTGCAAGTAAACCCCCATTTCTTACATAATTTTAGTAAATAACTGAAATAAGTTTTCTAGTTGTATACTAATTACCAACAAATAGTTTCAAAAAACAAAAAAATTCTTTAAATGATGAAAAACAAATTCAAATTTTGTGACATTTTTTAGTAAAATCAGAGGTTGCACGCATGAATAGCAGGTGCTAACTCACTTTTGACCGAAAAATAATATTTTTGTGTTTTTTTTTTTAATTTCTTTTAAATCAAACATCCTAAAATAATTGTCCTCCCTTGAATTTGAAAATATGACTCTCTGTAGCCCACATCTATTATTATTAATTTTGACAAGTATTTTCTTTTATCTTTTTAATTTTAGTTGCTTTTTTTATTGTGATTCACTTGGGTACAGACTTTAAAAGGCAAATATCTGCTTACAAGTTATAAATATTCATTACAATCAAAATAAATTCACTGAGTCTTCCTTGCGTAATGCATGATACAATTGAGATAAATGATGCATTCAACTTCAACTTAATAAATAAAGATATTTTAATTTTGTACTGAATAATTTTTATTGGGTAAGCAATGTGCGCCCACTCTCTTAGGAATGTATGACACTGATTATAAGTGATATGGAAAAATAAACTATGATTTTAAGTGCAGTTCAAGTGGAACTCTATCACTTGTCAAGAACAAGTAGTTTACAAAGTAACATCCTATAAAGCATTATAAAACAAATGTACAAAAGTCAATTGGTGATATATGAGTAACAAGTGAATTAACCGGTGATTTAAAGATCCTTCTTTTGACACTAATTAACCAGTGGTTTAAAGATTTGTCTTTTAATTTGAACTAACCAGTGGTTTAAAGATCCTTCATCTGATACTAATTAACCAGTTCTTCTAATCTGAATTAACCAGTGGTTTAAAGATTTTTCATCTCTTCTGAATTAACTGCAGTTTAAAGATTCTAAATCTAATATGAATTAACCAGCGGTTTAAAGAGCCTTTATCTAATATAAATTACAAGATATTAGAGAAGAGTAAACTTTTTCCATCCCAACAAAGAAAATGTGTCAATCGCTGGCAAGTTGCAAAAAAAATTGTTGAGACAGTAGCTTAACTTTTTTTAAATTTCAAAATTTAAATGAAGATGTGTGCACAGCCAAGCAACTTATATAAGAAAAGGTTGATGTTTAGATGTCTATCAATGATTTTTTTTAAATAGATAGTCTGTCTTATTGAATAAGATAATTCTAGTGAAACACAGGATTGTGCATGTGCTACTCTTCCCCAGACCACCAGATTGAGCTTTAATATTTTTACTTTTTTCCTAAAATGGAAATTCATCTCAAGATTAGGAACTGAATAAGGGGAAAAACATTAAAAGAAATATGATCGAGCAGCTTCCCACCTGATCAAAAGAGGAATTTTAGTGATGCTTGGACCACTGGAATAACTATGTTGAATGCTTAGAAGACTATTTTCAAAGAAATGTTTCATTCATGATTCCTTTCTCTGAAATAAATATAGTTTCAGTCTATAGAATTTATTGACAGCTCATTAGATTAGACATACGATTCATTAAGCAAATAATCTTGAATATGTTTTTTATTTGTTAAAATATATAGCAGTGGTAGTCCCCATATAAAGAGGGGAGAGTCCCCATGATGTAGTGGCAAGCATACTGGACTGTGACATCATATAAAGTGGGGAGAGTCCCCATGATGTAGTGGCTAACATGCTGGACTGTGACATCATATAAAGAGGGGAGAGTCCCCATGATGTAGTGGCTAACATGCTGGACTGTGACATCATATAAAGTGGGGAGAATCCCCATGATGTAGTGGCTAACATGCTGGACTGTGACATCATATAAAGTGGGTAGAGTCCCCATGGTGTAGTGACTAACATGCTGGACTGTGACATCATATAAAGTGGGGAGAGTCCCCATGATGTAGTGACTAACATGCTGGACTGTGACATCATATAAAGAGGGGAGAGTCCCCATGATGTAGTGGCTAACATGCTGGACTGTGACATCATATAAAGAGGGGAGAGTCCCCATGATGTAGTGACTAACATGCTGGACTGTGACATCATATAAAGAGGGGAGAGTCCCCATGATGTAGTGGCTAACATGCTGGACTGTGACATCATATAAAGTGGGGAGTGTCCATGGTGCAGTGGCTAATTTGTTGGATTACGACATTGTTGTAAGCAAGTTAAAACTCCAGTTATCCGGTTATGTTCACTTTTGCACTAATACCCTTGGGAAAAGTTATGAACCCCTTATCACCCAGGCTATAGGTTAAATTGCACCACTGTAGTCCCTTTACAAGGATGGCTTTGCCATCAAATTACCCACAACAGCTGATATGCCATTAAATAAAGAAATCAAACTAGATTGTATGAAATTATTAAATATATTTTTAAAAATTTACCCACTAATCTATCAAAATAAACTTATATACTGATAGAGTCCTGTGGTGGAGTGGCTAGTATGCTGGACTAGTAAATGATTCTGAACTCCAGTCACGCTATTACATTCACTTTTGGACAAATATTCTTGGGAAAGTTATGAACCTCCTTACCCTCATGGCTGTGGGTTAATTAGTAACACTACAGCTCTTCTACAAGGATGGCTTTAGCATTAAAATAACCCACAAAGTTTGATATGCTATTAAAAAAAGAAAGAAAATATTCTTAAAATTTTACCAATATATTAAATCATAATTTTTTTTATCAATTTCAAACTTGCTTCACATATTTAAGTGACCAAGGTGCTGAAAATGAATAAAAAAAACTAATAACTGTTTAAACAATTTTGATAATCAACCCTTTTGCAGGAAGAGAGATATTTTTGTTGTGGTTGCTGTAGCTCAATGTAAGAAATTTTCTTATTGGCTGCTTGTTGACGAAGTGGATTAAACAGTATCAGTACTGTCCTTCTAAAAGGATGACATTAAATGACCCATAAAGGTTTATATGCCATTAAACAAAGAAAAGAAAAAGAAACTTATTGACAAAATTCAAATTTATTTGAATAACTTAATTTGATAAAGATATAAAACTAATTACTTCAATCATTCCTAATTGATATACAAATAGCATTTTCAGTTTGGTAATTTACTAATTGGAAAGGAGTGACTTCTTTTATATCATTTCTCTTTTACAGACGACTCCAGATCAAACTGAGTCAATCATTTTACTATCTCGTAATGAAACCAATACACTCTATATCTTTGCAACTCAATTGTAGTATCCACTAGCATATCTAAACATAACTTCATCTTCTTGAACAAGAGGACCATTATTTTTTCCAAAAATTTTCATCAGTGAAAAAAAAAATTTTTTTCAGAATTTTTTCCATGAATATAAACTCTGCATTGTTTTGAATTGGTATAAAGCAAAAAATTATTTTAATCTTGCTGAAATATTTGTTTTGAAGCTATTCAAAATAGCAGCAAATCAAACTGACTGCTCCAGGCTTCAACAGAGGTCTGTCATCAAATTTTTTGGTGGTTGAGAAGTACAAATCATGTAATATTTATACAACAATGTTTTATGTGTACAAATGTTGGAATTCATTCATAATGCTCGTTAGCAGTGAGTAAATACTCGTTTGCGTAAAAAAGCAATGCTACAACTTGAGGAGATATTATATGGACATTGGGGCATTCCATTGCTCTCAAGTGGCAAAGTCCATTCTCTGGAGTATAGTTGGTAGCTGATCCAGTGAATGGGTATATTAGTATGTGTATTCTCTGGCTTGCTTAATATGTTATATGTTCGGTATTGGGTTACTACCCACTTTACTTTTTGTCTCCCAGTTGGGGCTGTTGAACCGGTATGTGTTGTTCCTGTTGTTTGTTCTGCATGTTAGAGTAGTGACTTCTACAAATGTTTTAATCAAAAAATGTTTACAAATGAGCTCAACAGGGCTTTGCTACTACAAGCCTGAATCAAAAAGACAGTCCATGGGTGGAAATGCACTGACTCTTCTGTAAAGAAAAAGTTCCAGGTAAAGGAGTCAGTAAAGACTGTCATACTAACAATCTTTTGGGACATGAAAGGCTTCAATTTTCTTGAAAAAGGTGCAGCTGTAAACAGTGCATCTTATTGGCAACTCATTTGACAAAATTCACCTTATTGAGCCTCATACTAATGTCAAGAGTTTGGAAAAGACCATTTTAATTACTTTTAAATACACATTTAAGTAACTTTCTTGAAAATTTTAGCAATGAACTTAAAGACAGAAGAATCAAGAAAATGTTCAAGATAACATAGCCACTTTGCAAAAGTAACAAGAAAATATTCCTAAGTCTTAAAATACGTGGTACATTCAATAAATTTCCAGCAAATTTTTGTACAGGCATTTAAAATTGTTTTAATTTCCACCAAATTTTTGTACAGGCATTTAAAATTGTTGTAGACTCTTGAAAATTCAGTATGTTATTGCTATACATCTTATGAGATGACTGACCAATTTTTATGATTTCAGCTTCAAATCAACAGCTACTGCATGAATTGGAACACACCCTACTAAAGCCTGAATGTCACAGCTGGTGAATTTCAAAAATGCAATCTGGATGTGAGGACACTTTAGAAGAACGATATGCAATAAAATTGTGTTTTAAACTTGGAAAAAATGCCACAGAAACGTATGGAATGTTTCAGACTGCTTTTTGGCCATCTTGCATGAATCGAGCATCAGTTTTTGAGTGACATAAGAGATTCAAGGAAGGCAGGGAGTCTATGAAGGATGATCAGAGGTGTGGGAGGAGTAAGGAAGTCAATAGGCCAGAATTGATTGGCCAAAGGGTTAGGGTTAGGGTTACTATGTTGAGGTTTTAAGGGAGTTCAGGAAGAGATTCCTTGGGAAGAGGCCAGCACTCTTCAAATCGGGTCTGGGGCATTTCCACTGGGACAATGCACCAGTCCACAACTCCATCCTTGTCACAGTCTATTTGACCAAGATGGGCATCAAGACAGTTCCTCACCCTCCCAGTGTAGCATATTAAGCAAACCAGTGTATACACATACTAATATACCCATTCACTGGATCAGCTACCAACTATACTCCAGAGAATGGCTTTGCCACTTGAGAGCAATGGAATGCCCCAATGTCCATATAATCTCTAGTCCAGACCTTGCTCCCTGTGACTTTTGGTTATTCCCTAAGCTCAAGGAAAAACTCAGAGGCTGTCGTTATGAGACAATTGAGGCTGTGACGAAAGTCATTGACACACTCACACAAGAGGACTTCCATGGGGCCTTCCAGAAGTTGTTGGAACGGTACAAGTGCGTTGCAGCCAGAGGAGATTACTTCGAAGGGGACTAGAGTTTCATGTGTGTACTATCAATAAAAGTGCCCATACATAAAAAGTCTGGAAACTTATTTAATGATCCTTGTACCTAAAGAATATCCCAAAAATACTACAGGAAAAAAATTTCTCATAGGTATTTAAAAAAGATTAAAAAAGCAAGTGGAAGTGATTTTTTTAATGAAATAAATATAAATACAATAAACTAAATTAGAAATAATAAAACTTATTATTCCTTTTTATAACTGAAGTTGTTCACTAATTGAAAGGAAATTCACTAATTAAAAAGAAATACAAATATATGACTCAAAACACATCACGGAAAAAAAGAAATAGTAAAGACAAGAATACTTTGGTTTGGGTTTAGTTTAATGGCATATCAACCACTTTAGGTTATTCAATGTCAAATCCTGTTTATACATATCTATTAAATACACATATGATTTGTAAACATATTTTTGATAACATTCTCAAAAAAAAAACTTTTGTGTACACTGTTGAATGGTTTCAAGTATTGCTATATAACTGTCACAATTTAATATCAGTCATTTGTTTGCACGCAGTTTATTCTATTTGACCCATAGAGAAGATTTTATCAGGTATTACCATTCTGATCTCTTTGATTAGATAAAACTAAAATTCTTCTAAACTGTTGCCATGTATTGAACCTTAGTGAAATACTGGGAGAAAGCTAGATGGGAGCTGTAATAGGATGATACATGCTGTTTTGAACAAATCATGGAAGTAGCACCCAACAAAACATCAGTTGTATGACCATTTACTTCTTATCTCACAAAGGACCTAACTGACAGGAACAAGACAGACTGAACATTGATGGAGAAGTAAGAATGAGCTCATAAGCAATGATCTACAATGGACTTGATCACATCGACACACCAGTGTTAGCGGATCAGCGAAATCTTACCTACATCAGCTAAGTGACGTATGCTGTCTCAAGGACCTACCTAGAGCAATGGCTGATAGTGAGGGATAGTGAGAGAGAGAGTCAACGAATATGACTTATCTGCTTGCCTTGATGATCATTACATTTAATTAATTGAAAAGCAAATGTAGACACAATATGTTGTATACCATACCAGAATAATAAAGAGATAAATGATGAATTGAGGTGGAGGAAGAATGATCATTTTTCTTTATAAAAAATATAACTCTCACACTTTATTTCTCAAATGAGGTCTTATTGGCGTATTTGTGAGAGAGACAGTGAGACAGAGGGAGACCAAGTCAGACTGTTATATTGACCTATTTCGTCTTCTTCTCTTGACCATACCACACTGTGTTATCTTCAGGACCTTACAGCTTTGACTTTTCTGCTTCCCAGCCAGGGGCCACTGTAGGTTATTACCTCACCAGGAGCCTGGTGGCCAGTCTCTGTGATTAGCCACATCTAAACCCAAGACTCTAGATTGAAGAATGACCCTGCAAAACTCACTGCATCTGCTGTGGGCTGCATATATATGATTTCACAATGCCCACATATTCTGGATGTCACCCACGTGATGTGCTTCCGCTAATTTACATAGGTGCATCCTGCAATCATATTGTTTACATAGCTGGGACAATATGCAACAAATACATGATGAAACTAAATTAGTATTTATTCTTTGATGCACAAATATTAGTTGACATATATTTGTTTATAAGCATGCTGAAAAAAGGTTATTCTGTCTTGGTTTAGTTTGATTCTGTTTTATGGGATAACAATCTTTGTTGGTTATTTATTGTTAAATCCTGTTTATATATATATATATATATATATATATATATATATATATATATATATATATATATATTATTGTAAGTGAATAGTTTGAGGGTAAAATTATTTTAAATGAGCCAGAGCTCACTTCTTTGTGCACAGTTAAATGATCTCAATTATTGTAATCCATCACCAATAATTCTATTTGCATATAATTAAATGTATTCAATTATTGCTATTTATTGTTTGTGTACAGTTAAATGTTTTCTAGTATTGCTATCTAACACTAATAATTCTATCTCAAATTAATCATTATAGATTTGGCATTAAATAACCTAAATAAATAAATATGGTTGATATACCATAAAACCAAACCAAGCCAAACCAAATCAAAACCTTTTACAGGCAGATAATTCTTTTAATCAATGTAGAGTGGACAAATCCTTCACTGGAATTTACCAAATTGAGGATATTTTGGGACAAGTCAATTAATTATATATATTAAAAAATAAAACACATGATAATTTGATCTGTAATTGTGTGTCATAGTATAATAGTATAAAAACAATAAAATATTCACTTTTAATTATGATATTTTGCAAAACAACCTTTACTTAATTCTGTACTACGAGACCTCCTAGCAATGTTTCTACACATAAACTTTAATTGCTCAGTCGGCTGGGGCTCTGCAGTGGAGTAAGACCCCGCCAACGAGTGTCCTGCATATGACACTAAACAATCTGATGGTGAGGTTCCAGTGATGCTGGGGCTTTGGGGAATGCAGAGCACCCCTTCATTGCCATTGCTCCCTGGTCCACTCTGGCCCAGAATGGTAGCACCTGATTGGGCCTTATTTATGGGTTAAATTGATCTAAACTGCATACTAATGATATTGAAACTGTACTTACACAAAACTTAATTGTTTAATATAGAACTGTTTTGACTTTTAACTGTGTGTAAACAAAATCTATACTTATACTAAACTGAATTGGCTGAATTTGAACTGTTTGAATTAACTGAATAGCTTGAAATAGAAATGTTTTTGACGATTAAACTGTGTACTCATGCTAATCTGAATTGTTTGTAATAGAACTGATTATTGGTATAAAAATGGATTTAGCATTAAATAACCTACAAAAGTAGATATGTCATAAAATCCAACCAACCAACCAACCAACCAACCAACCAACCATAAACATTGACTTGGTCAATGACTGGCAATAGGAAAATGCCTTAAATAAAGCTACAACAAAAACAACAGAAGTGTCGCTCTGCCTGCAAAAGTGTTACTTGTTAAAATTGTTTGAACAGTTTTAATATTTGTTTAGTTTATTTTCAGCATTATGGTCATTTTAATGTATTAAATAAATTTAGATGTAATAAAAAAAATAGAATTTAAAATACTGGTAAAAATGCAGAATATTTTCTTTCTTTTTGTTAATGGCATATCAACCTTTGTTGGTTATGTTAATGTCAAAGCCATCATTGTAGAAGAGCAGTAGTGGTACTATTAAACCCACAGCTGGGAGGATATGGAGGTTCATACTTTTCCCAAGGATAATAGTCCAAAAATAAATGTAATAGCCCTACTGGAGTTTGAACTCACTTACTATGATGTCTGTCACTGCCCTGCACTTTGACCACTGTACCATGGACACCCCTTTTGGGGGGGTGTCCTCGTGGTGTAATGGTTAAAGCGATGAACTGCGGAATCGTAGTACGCGAGTTCGTACTCCAGTCGTGCTATTATGTTCACTTTCGGGCAAATACCCTTGGGAAAGGTATGAACCCCCTTATTCTCCCTCCAGCAATGGGTAAATAGTAGGACGGACTAGGTTCTTCAGCCTTGTTGAGGCAACTAGTCTAGGAGAAGGAAAACTCTGAATTCAAACCTGTTAAACTCCGCTTAAAAATTGACCTTGTATCATATCCTGCCCGAGCGGAGGGGTTGGTAAATAGTACCATGGACACCCCTCCCTTAGAATATGTTCAAGTGCTGTACTTATTTCCTGTACATATACTTGTTTCTGAATGATTATTTTAAGCAACTATCGTCAAATGCTTTCAAGGAACTGATAAAAGCACGCATCAAAAAGAAGCAATAAATAAGTAATTTAGATAAGTAACACCACTATTTCTGTGATTCTTAAATTATTTTAATCTCCTGAGCAGACTGCGAAAGAGAAAAACACAAGCAAAGGTTGAGAGATGGAAAATGTTCCATAAATGCTCTCTTGGCTCTTTTTTTCTTGTCAAAGAAAAAACAACAACAGCAAAAGTGGAATAAATAAATGAATAAAAAAGTGAGAAAAAAAATGAAGCTCTTATCTTTTCTGTTTGTTTATAATGGAAAAAAAAACTTCTTGTGCTTTCACCTGGTATCAAGAACAATGAAACAGTGATAAAATATTCTGAATGACAAATGATATGATCAGCTGCTCCTAAATTCAACAAGTACAGGAGGAAGAGGGGGAGGAGGTCAATGCAGGATAGTTGTCCTTGTTCTTATTGTTTCCATTTGTGTCATCTTCAAAATCTCTTACATAGATCAGGAGGAAGAGGAGGAGGAGGAGGTCAATGCAGGATAGTTGTCCTTGTTCTTATTGTTTCCATTTGTGTCATCTTCAAAGTCTCTTGGATAGATCAGGAGGAAGAGGAGGAGGAGGTCAATGCAGGATAGTTGTCCTCATTCTTATTGTTTCCATTTGAGTCATCTTCAAAGTCTCTTGCATAGATCAGGAGGAAGAGGAGGAGGAGGAGGTCAATGCAGGATAGTTGTCCATGTTCTTATTGTTTCCATTTGTGTCATCTTCAAAATCTCTTGCATAGATCAGGAGGAAGAGGAGGAGAAGGTCAATTTAGGATAGTTGTCCTTGTTCTTATAGTTTCCATTTGTGTCATCATAAACTTCAAAATCTCTTGCAATGTCTCAAACTCATTTTCTTAACTTTAGTGCATGTAAAGCAGTGATTTTCAAATGAGAAAAACTTGACTCTATTGGTATATGGCAGTTATTCATTAATGAAGCTACAGAATTAAAGCCTTTATTGAAATAAGGAGAGAGAGAAATATGCAAAAAGTTATTTGATAATTGGTGACACTTCATAAACAATGATGATGGATCATCTTCTCGGTAATAGAGCCATAAACAACTTCCTGTCTGACATCAATTACCAGCAATGTTGCATTCTGAGAAAAATGAATCTTCTGATTACTATAAAAAATATCCTAACTAATGTCAGCCATTTAACATGACATTTCCTGCAAAATGGAGCCTTTTACCTATGTTGGATTTACTATTTGAATTTAGAGCTTTGACCTTTCTGTATTTAATGCTCACCTGGATTAAATAATCTTTATTATCATGAACATGATACCAATCATTTGTGCGTTAATTTGAACTAAAACCATTTTTTTATGAGCTTATTCTCTGTATTACCATTTAATATGTCACACCTTCCAACAAATGTTTATATTTAAAATTTCAGTACTTGAAATTAGAAGGTTGATGATATGTTAATTTACAATGTCTGGCCAGTTGCACAACATAAAATGCTATATTGGATATATGGGCATATAGGTTTGCAATCAGATGAGTTTTGTAGAATAATAATAGCACTTTCTGCCATAATCTCGATGCAATGACGTGCCTGTATGTGAACAGTCAGACGTCACAACCCATGCAATGACATGCCTGTATGAGGACAGCCAGATAGATGCTTGATAAATAGTCCTCCTTCTCCTCAAGTAGAAGTATTCTTCTCTGGGCAACTCTGTTTGCTACATAACTGAGTACGTGCCTGAACAACTTCACAAATTTGACAGTTTGAAGACAGAAACAAACTACAGAATCAACCCCAAAGAAGACTGGGAGGACATTTGAAGGAAAAACAAGAGTTGAAAAGATATCAAAATAATGAATGCAAGACATTACTATTTCTTCCCACATCATTTTCATCATCATCACAGCATAAATTTCTTCATTCTTATCAATCATCACTCAAGGTAAATCTTCTAGATGGCATCTGAAGCATGGACTGCTAATGACAGATTAATGACCTTATGGAAATCTGATCTCTGATAGAATAAAGCAAGAATTCTTCCAAGCTGCAACTGTCACAGGACTACTGTATGGTTTGCTCCACTTGGACTCTGAAAAAAACTGAGAAAAAGCTAAAAGAGAACTAAATAAGGATGTTTTGAACATATCCAGGAAGTGGCACCCCACAAAACAGCAGCTATACAGTCACTTACGTCTCATCTCATTTCATCACAAGTAATTGGTAACTTTCATATTTGGACTTTCTAATATCCTCTGATGAAAAAAGCCAAAACGTTATGGGTCCTGTAAAGGAACTAGTTGTTGTTTTTGTTATTTGCTACACTTAACTTAGTTTAATACAAGGCCAGAAGTATGGGGCACCCAGTGAAAATCAAACCCATTAATAATGGTCTGATAACCTCGCATGCTAACTATTACTCCACACAAAACATTCAAAATCAATAGTTGTTTTTGATTTGCTTCTCCAAATAAAAGCAAATCACTTTCATCACCTTCTAATCTGTTATCACCCATATAAAATATTGCCGCAGAGTGTATGACTATTAAATGATATAAATCATCATTAGGATCATTTTGTGCTTCTAGCACAGATTTCCCTGACTCTCTCTCTTTCGCCATTTGTCTCTGTCATCCATTGTTTCTAGCAGGTCTTCTAGATTACATCCTGTATCCGTACAGGGCTGTTGTAGATAAGTTCTAGTTGGTTGTCCAACACTTGCACATCTGTATGAAGGGATCCATAAGAGACCGTCACTTATGAGTTCATTCTTACTTCTCCAGCAATGTCCTGCTAGTGTTGTTTATCTTATTTGGATCATTTTAGAGTAGGAAGGTAAGTGGCCCTACAGCTACTCTTTTGTGGGATGTTTCTTCCTGGATTTGTTCAATATAGCTTGTAGCATTCTTGTGCAATTCCTGTCTAGTTTTTCTTTATACACTTGTGTCCATGTGGTGCATTTAAAGAGTAGAATTGACACAACTGCTGGTTCGAAAAAATTGTGTTTTATTTCATCAGATAAGTTTGACTTCTATATGATTGATAACCTATTGATAGCAGTCCATGCCTTTGTTAGTCACATATTGATATCATTATCAGCAGATGAGATGCTGCTTCCAAGCTAGGTGAACTTATCTACAAGTTTCAGAGAACCACCATTTGATTAAAACACATGTACTCTGTTTTGTCTGCATTCACATGGAGACAAATATCACCTGCTGCCTGCTCCAGACTATGCAGCTGGGATTTGACTTGGGTTGATGTATTTGCCAGAAGTGATATGTCATCTATATAGCTTGTATCCATAATAGTTTGTTTGGGATATCGTCTGCTTCTTACCTTTTTTTTAATGTAAAACCATTTTCTTTTATTAGATCTATTGATATTTGAAGTATATAGTCTAGGCAGATTATGAACAGATATGGGGCTAAAATATCTCCCTGCAGAACTCCAACAAAACTAATATTGATATTACCTCAAAATTTATCTGGAGACTTATCTTTTGAGAGAGATTTCATAAAACTAAATAAAAGTTGGGGATGGCTGACTTCTTACAAAATACTCCTTTCATTCATTAAAAATTCATGTATTCAATTTCTCTTCAGAAAATGAGCTTGAAATGTGTGCTGATAGAATGTTGATCCTTCTTTGGCACTTACGTTTATCCTTCTCCCATTATTTTGCCATCTTCCCAGTGACATATTTTGATACAACCAGCTGTGGCAGTTTGCAGTGATATCTCAGAACAAATGTCAAAATATCTAATAACAGGTTCAAATTATTCAATTATATTAATTGCTTTTAATTTGATATATTTTGACCATTATTGCTATTTTACAGTGAGGAATAAATTTGAATGTTTACAAAATTTATGGATATATTTGATATTTTCAAAATAAGAATATTAAAATATTGGCAAAAGCTGCAGATTATACTAGTGAGTCAGCTTAATATTTAAGCTAAATTTATTATCTTTGGTAGGTGTACAGCACTCACCTTTCACACCCGATATGTACACCCCTTCTTGACTTCTTGGGGAGAAAATGTAAAGTAAGTAAAGTTGGCGACCTTAGTCGAGGGTGACCCAAATAATAGCTACTACACCAAGGTGTAGAGGAAGGCACTATTCTTTTCCTTGCATTGCTCCATTTTACCCTTGATCCTTACTTTATAATGCTTACTGTTAAGTAAGGCAGCATCAAATACCATTTTTTGAGTCTTTGGCATGACTCGACCGGGATTGAACTCTGATCTCCCGGACCATTGACGAACACTCTACTCATTAGGCCAATGAATTTCAATTTTACAAATATACTGATTCTTGCATAAACTTGCATAAATTAATTCATTAAAATAAAACCAGCTGCTTTTCAGTTTCTTCAGGTCAAAAGAATTTTAAAAATATATATCAGGATAAAAAACCCACAATATTTGAATGTTGGACTTTGATATCATAGTAAGTGAATTTGAACTCCAATCTTACTATGTTCACTTTTGGACTTATACTCTGGAGAGAGGCATGAAACCCTCTTATCCTCCTCGCGATAGGTTAAATAGTACCACTACAATTCTTCTACAAAGGTTGATATGCCATTAAGCAAAGAAACCAAACCAAACATAGTTAGGTTATTTATTTAGCCAAAACATGTTTGATGGCGGAGTATCTCTTTGGTGTAGTGGCTAAAATTTTGGATTGCAACATATTAGTAAGCAATTTGGAACTCCAATCATACTATTTTGTTCACTTTTGGAAAATTACCCAGCTGTAGGTTAAATAGTACCACTACTTGGTTTGGTTTGGTTTTATGGCATATCAACCATTGTTGGTAATTTTATGCCAAATCCTGTCTTTACTGACATATCAAATCTATAAGCACATTTTGTAGATACACACAGTTAAATGATCAGTTCTATTTCTAACAATTCAATTTAGCATAAGTCAAAGTTAAATAGATCCAAGTATTGGTATGTACAATTAACAATCCAATTAAACATCAATCATTTGTTTACACACACTTAAAAGATCAAACAGTTCTCTTTCAAACAATTCAGTTTAGCATGAATTGTTTGTTTGCATTCAGTTTAAATGACAAACATTTCTATTTGACCCATACATAGGGCTTTATCAGGTATTATCATTCTGGACCAAAGTGGACCAGGGAGTGATGGCAAGGAAGGGGTACTCTGCCTTCCCCAAAGCTCCAGCATTCCTAAAGCCTCCCTCTCAGATGGTTTAATTTCATATGAAGGAGACTCATTGAGGTGGTCTTACCTATCTGTGGCTCCAGCTGACTGGGCTAAGTACCACCACTGTTTTACAACAATGAAGGCATTGGTATTAAATAACCAACAAAGGTTGATATGCCATTAAACATATAAAACAAAACCAAATTAAAATATCTGAATTTTGAGATCAGGCCAAGAAGAAATTTATTGCCGTATAGAAAAGATAGCAAATTTGATTGATTAATATTAATGGTACATCAACCCATTTGGGAGTATTTTATGCTTAAGGTTATGGAATCATTGTAAATTCATATTTTTATTTTTCATATCAACATTTCTCAACACTTAAACTATTCAAAGCAAATTAGAAGTCTCAAATCCCATGTTTTCGCAAAATTTTATCCTTTATTAAATGTGGTTTGAGAGCCACATATGAACCTCAAAACAATGAAAGGGTTGAGTTTTTTTTTTGGGCATAGGCATAGATCTATTGAATCCAAAAAAAATTTTAACATATCAATTTGATCCATGGAAAGAACACTTACAGGTACTGCCACTTTAGGTCTGAGAGTAATTTAGTATCATATGCAGGACACCTCTTCTGAGGGAGTCTTACCCTATAACAGAGGATACTGTCAGCATATTTCAACAGGGCATAAAGATAGACTTCCATTAACAGCTAATTTTGTTTAATTGAATTAACATTATCTTTTTTTGCTTAATAACATTCTGAGTGAGTTTAAAATTTATCTTGAATGACTCCCTAGGGAGGAATTTCAAATCTTAGATGAAGAATTTTTGCCAAGGGAAGTACTGGGGAGTATTTTTGTCACATAAATCAAGAAGACATTGAGGAAATCTGGGATTGCAAGAGAAGGAAAATGAGTTGTAGCTCTGGGAACCTCTGTAAGTCATAAGCTACAATATTAAACAAATTATGGTTTGACAATTCAAAATGGAGGAAGAACCTGGGGTTGAAAAGGAAGGAATGTGACCAGCCAATCTGAGAAGCAATTATGTTGGGAATTTTTCTAATAGGTTTAATACCACAAAGTTTACAAAGTTAACTGCCACTGAGGAACCATAATTTACCTGAAGGGCCAAGTTCTCACCTTCAGCAATGGACAAGTCTGTCAGTGATTCTTATACAAAAATATGGGAGTGCTTCTTATGTTTAAATCAAAGTGATTAGTGTGATCAATTACCTTCATTTGGTTCTCTTTGCCAATCCTTCCATTATCACATGGGAGCATCTAAAGATATTTCAGACCAAAATCTTCCTTTCCTTTTCTCTACCTGATAAAGTCACCTTTAAATGTCTTGTTAATGTTCAGTTATATGAGTCAAAGACCATATACCATACTCGAGCTGTCTTTGTATCATTAAGTGTCATTAAGTAGCATTAGTTCCCAAATTTACTTTTCCGCTTTGCACTTTACATCTGCAAATTCAATGTAGATGACTATCATCTAATTTGAGACTACCAAAATTAAATACAACATATTAGATCACAAACAAAAGTATTTTCAAGGACTTTTATCCGAACAAAAGAAAAATTACAGTATGTGACAAATTTTTTTGTTCCTGGATTGAAACTATTATTTCTTAATTACTTATGACTAACATTTAAGAAAAAGATATTTTTTGCTTCTTACTTTTGTGACCAGGATAATGAAACTTTAAAATTTACCTATTTGGTCAACACAGGTGATGGTGTTGAAATGACCGTTTTTTTTTCTTTCAGACTTTGTTTTTTTGACTTGCATGATAAAATTTTAAGATTCATCCATTTTCCAAATTTCAAGAAAGTATTGTTCTCACCATTACACATAAAATTGGATCTTATGAAACAATTGATCACAGTTCTTGATAAAGATTCTGCAGCTTTAAACTACCTTCAAGACTTCTTTCCTTAGCTGTCTGAGGCCAAAGCTGATGTCTTCATTCCACATAAAATTGGATTTTATGAAACAATTGATCACAGCTCTGGATAAAGATTCTGCAGTCTTTAACAGCCTTCAAGACTTCAGCTGTCTGAGGCCAAAGCTGGTGTCTTTATTAGACCACAAATAAAGAAAATTATTAAGTTCACAGAATTCCCAAAGGAGCCCAATGGAAAGGAAAAAAGAAGCTTAGGATAACTTTGTCGCAGTGATTCATGGCTTCTTGGGTAATGACAAGGTCAAAGATTATGTGGAGCTGGAAGAACTACAGCAAGATAGGCAGCAGGATGACCCTGAAAGTCTATATCCTTGATGCTCATTTTGATAAATTCAAGAAAATACAGACTGAGCACAAAAATATGCCAATTTGGATAACTGTCATCTTAGATTTCAGTACCTTCTAGGGGTAGGAAGGAATATACAGAAATTCTGCTGGTAAGAAAAGGAATATTTTCAGTTGATATATGTGATGTCACCATATTCATAAACTTATTCAAATAAGTTTTGATTTAATGACTACTTGTAATTGAGGAGTATTTTTGTGCTTAAAGAGTAAAACATACTCAGAAGTGCATAGCAAGCTCTTAGACATTCTGGACTTTGAATGCTGCTACTAAGGAGTGTTAGAGTATTCACCAATGGTCCAGGAGACCTGGGTTCAATCCCAGGTCAAGTCATACCAAAGACTCAAAAAATGGTACTTGATGCCTCCTTGCTTAACACTCAGCATTATAAGGTGTGGATCAAGAGTAAAATGGGGCAATACAGTGAAAGGAGAAGCGCTCTTCCCTCCATCTTGGTGTAGTAGCTATTAAAAAGGGAGCCTTCGGGTCATCCTTGACTGGGGTCGCCAACTTTACTTACTTTACTTACCGCATTTTATACTCTTTAGAATAATGAGTGTTCATCTGCTTATTTCATGTTTAGTAGATTTTGTATTTGTACTTACCTGACAACTTACTGCGGACAGTATGTGACAAAAGGTCAGTTTTTAAGCAGAATAAAGCTGATTTTAATTCAGAGATTTCCTTTTTCCAAACTGAGTGCCTAACTAGGGCCAAAGAAACTCAGCCTAACCAACTATTTACTCATTGCTTTGTGGAAGAAGAGTTGGATGCCTTTCCCAAGAGCATTAACACAAAATGAAATGAAAACAAATTCTTCCAGGATTTGAACTCAATTACTGATCCCTTTTCCTACAGTAATAACTATTACTCCATCCGCACCTCTATTACACTCTGATTCTGTATAGCTTGCTAACAATTGCACTATAGTAGGTGACCAATTTTCGATAAAATGTAAGATACTGCTTCCTTAAGAAAAGGATATATTCTACTTACTCTCTTCTTGTTATTAAAACTTTTAGATACCAAGATAATGATGAGCTACAAAGTCCAAAGTATCATAATGAGAAAGTTTCTCTTTGAAATATTTCTTAAGCAGCAGGAAAAATTAAACTAAGGAAAGAATTGCTAAATTGACTTACATTAGATTCTGATAATTTATAAGCCTGGAATTATTTCAAGAGTTAATGGGATTATTCTTATTCTTAGATTTATCTCTTTGAAATTCCACCAAAACTTCTTGATGTACCTTCCAAATGAAAAATATTTTTCAGGCATGGATTGTATTATATATCAAATGCTCTACTCTATAGTAATTGATCTATGAAACTATCTTGCTAACCATTACAATAACAAAAGACTCTTTATTAAAATTCTGTAATTTTTTTTTAATTTCTAAAGTCTGTTTAAATATACACCTTTGCTTATATCATCTCACCAGGTGACAGGTTACCCTGTCAGTAGAACCTAGAATATATCAGCATCACCTTAGAAAGGGTAAGATTAGCCCTGGCACAAAAAATGGGTATCCTGCTACTGGATGTGAGTCTCCAGTTTTGGAATTCAGCCATCACTTCCATGTCAACTTTATGGTTGTATTAGTTGAGAAGGCATATATTCATATATGCAGTGATTGTTAAATTAGGTCCGACACAAGGAAGGACCCATCGCAACTGAATACTTTGAAAAAGTTGCCACTGTATACAATGCTTCCTATTGGCAACTCCGAAGACAAAATTCACCTAATTAAATGAATGACCCCTATATCTTCAACCTCAACAGCACTTTAATCCCCTTTCATTCAGGTTTCAACCAAAAATGAGGAAATAGCAACACCATCATCAATATTGATGAACTACCTTAATTGATTGATTCAAACATTGAAATATTTATATAATTTATCCATAAATATCCGGTCCAGTTGGTTGGGGGCTGCTGAATACACTGACTGCTTCCCTGCAGAGAGGTAAGACTCCTCCAATGAGTGTCCTAATTATGACATGAAACAATCTGATGTTGAGGCTCCAGTAATGCTGGAGCTTTGGGAAATACAGAGTACTCCATCATTGTCATCACTTCCAGGTTCACTCTGGGAGTGGTATCACCTGATAGGGTCCTATCTATGGGTCTAATAGAACTAAACTGTGAACTTATGCTGAACTGAATTGTCTGAAATAGAACTGTTTTGACATTTAAACTGAATACTTATGCTAAACTGAATTGTTTGAAATAAAACTGTTTATATATATAAAAACAGATTTGGCTTTAGATAACCTACAATCGCTGATAAGCCGTAAAACCAAACTGAACCCAACCAAACCAAACCAAACCAAATGAATATCAATAAGTTTTTGGACGCTTCTCATCAAGTATCAAAAAAATAAATAATCATGCCCATTGAACCCAGCATTTCTGATTGTTGTTCGATTATTATTAGAAATTGCTTAACGCTTTTGTTCTGAGAATTTAAGAAGAAAAACAGTTGTTCTCTCTTTGGAATTCTCATGATTCTAAAATCCATGAAAGCATCCATGGATAATGGTATTTGGTTTTGTAGGAATTACATCCCTTGCCTTCCAAATAGTTCTTCTAATGGCCACTGGGCGATGTGGCTAAAGCAGTATATAAAAGGGTGCAGTCAAGTAAAAACTCTCTCTCGTCTTATGTGGTCCTACCTTGACAACCAGAAGTATGCACAAATTTGTGCATTTCCTTTTGTTGTAGTTGGTGACCTTAGTCAAGGGTGACCCTAAGTCTTCCTTTTTGATAGCTACTACACCATGATGTGTCTGGCCCAGCGGTTAGAGTGTTCGCCAATGGCCTGGGAGACCTGGGTTCAATCCCAGGTCGAGTCATACCAAAGACTTTAAAAATGGTACTTGATACCACCTTGCTTAACACTCAGCATTATAAGGTACGGTTCAAGGGTAAAGTGGAGCAATCCTGGGAATGGAGTAGCGCCCTCCCCTACACCTTGGTGTAGTAGCTATCGAAAAGGGAGTCTTCGGGTCACCCTCGACTATGGTCGCTAACTTACTTACACCATGATGTAGGGGAGGGCGCTACTCCTTTCCCTGGATTGCTCCACTTTACCCTTGATCTGTACCTTATAATGCTGAGTGTTAAGCAAGGAGGCATCATGTACCATTTCTTGAGTCTTGGATATGACGACCTGGGATTGAACCCTGGTCTCCCAGGCCATTGGTGAACACTCTAACCATTATACCAGTGTTGTAAGGTGCACAATACCATGCTTTAATGTAAGTCTTCACAGAACAACTTTCATTCTATTAAGGACTCTTAAATTATACCAAAGACTCTTTAACTGCATGATAGGATTTCCTTTATAGTATACTTCTTTTTTGCATTTCATATTACTTCTGTATTCATTCTTTCAAGTTTGCTTTGGTGATAAATTTATCTTTAATTTGTCATTAATTATTTTACATTTTCTTGCATGAAGAAATACTAAACCATTATACACTTACTTGTAACAAGTGTCTGAATTGTGTTCCTCAAATCCAAATAATTGTGGTGGTGGGCTATGGTACTCAGACAGGGCAAATATACAAAGACAGTTGTATACAAATAATCAAGGCAAAATGATTTTTGAAATAATATCAAGAGTATATCAAGAATTTGGATGCCTAAATAAAGTTGGTAACTGTAGTCCAGGGCAACCAGAAGGCTCCCTTTTCAATAGCAACTACACCGAGGTAGGTGGGGGGCATTACTCCTTTCTCTGAATTGCTCCAATTTACCCTTGATACATACCTTATATTGCTGACTGTTAAGCAAGGAAGTATCACTTACCATTTTTAAATTCTTTGGTATGATGCGACCTGGGATTGAACCCAGGTCTCCCGAATCATTGGCAAAGAGTCTACCCACTTGGCCAATAACCCAGTTGAACTAATTCCATAATTAATTTTGATTTTTCAAAATGCCAAAATCTTTTAGAATCTTTTCTTTTTATATAATAAGAGACAAGAATAAATGAAATCTGAAAAGACCACAGATCCTAGGATATGAAAAGACTACAAAAGTATATATTGTCCCCTGTTAGCTCGCACAAATAGACAAGTAGTTTTCTTCTGTTTTACTGGTTTGTCAAATGTAAAAACTCAATGTCTGTTGTCACAGTAAAAGAGACAAAACTTTTTATGCTTTTCTTCTTTACCTTTTTAAATTTTGTCAAAGAGAGTTTCCCAACCCAAAGGGAGATAACTTAAAACAAAAACAATCGGCTTCAATAACTCACAGCATTGATACATTCACCATTTATGTTATTGTTTGCTACTGCTGCCATTAACATTGTCATCCACCTCCTTTTGTCTCTTTTAATCAATTAAAAAAAGACATGTAACAAAAAATGACAAATACAGGTGTCAATGTATTAAAATACAGCCATCATCATTTCAAAACAATTGTAGCCCGAGTCATTTTTAAATAGATATTTCAGCAATATTTGACAATGTGTTGTTTTTTTAGTAAGAAAGTAATTGAATCAAATGTTTTAGTTTGTGAAAAGTCCATGCTTGATTCAGCAATTAATATATTTTTGAATACCAAGGCATATTCTTTGATGGATTCAATGTTGTTATTTTCAATGAAAGCTTTGTTTTAAACTGATTAACAATTCAAAAATGCTGCTTACCTTCAGAGCCAATGCCAAGATGAAAAAAGAAAAAAAAAAGAAATATGTTATTAATGACACACAGACATTTTTCAGAACATGTAAAAGAAACCAAAAACACATACAAAGTAAGAAATATTAAAAGAAAAGTAATGATAAAAAAAAACAATAACAAAAAGCCATGGTAATAATAAGCTCTTACCACTATTGGGTCACTTAGAGATAGGAAAGATATTTAATCAAGTTCCCACTCACCAAGAACCAACATTAGTATTAGTATATATATGATACACTAACACAGAATAAACAGAAGGAAAGAGAAGATATGCTCATTAACATACAGAGAAACTTTTAATACATATATCATATACGTACAAGTATTGAAAAGAATAAACAAATGTATCCCAACCGATCAAAATATACATATCTTGTTCTATGAAGAAGTGGTATACTAAAGAAGTGCAAAAAATGAGAAATGGTTTACTAGCAGTTAATGGACAGTAAAATAGTCTTAGCTGTGTGAGCTTTACAGTTCATGACCAAGCAGGAGTCTCATTTCAACTATTCTTTGAACAGAGGCAAAAGAGAACAAGAATTGATTTCTGGGATTGTCATGTCACACTGTCACAAGGTGTCCAACAGACACGCACACTCTCCAGGAGAGAAATTATTCATTGTCTCCCTGTACCACTAAAACTCTGTTAGTTTACATGGAAAATACTTATTATCAAGTCCTCTATCCATTACTTTTTTTCCTGGCATAATGGTAAGAGGGTTTGCCAATGGCCCGGAAGACTGGTGTTCAATCCCTGGTAGAGTCATACCAATGACTCAAAAAATGGTACTTGATACCTCTTTGCTTAAAACTTATTATTTATTATAAGGTACAAATCAAGGGTAAATTGGTGTAATCCCAGGAAAGGCGTAGCACCCTCTCCTACACCTCAGAGTAGTAGCTATTGAAAAGGGTACCTTCGGGTCACCCTCAACTATAGTTGCCAACTTTACTTACTTAATTACTCTTACAAATATTTTGTTCTGTTTATAATACACTTTCATTACATCCTTGTTATTTTTTAAATCCCTTTACTCATTGTAGTTGATGGCTTTGGTTAGAAGGACTTGGTATATTTTTCATGAAAAAAAAAAGGATTTATTTTATAAGCTGAAAACTGAACTGCATATTCCTGATTTTACAAATACAGTTACACCCGACTGTACATCATGAATTTTTACTTAAAGTTGTGATGTAGTCCAGTTTTTAATGTAAACCAGTGGTAATGCCATAAAAGGAGAACAAAGTCCATAAAACTAGCAGAAATAACTTGTAAAAGAATATAACTATTGCTAAACATTAAAGGACACAAAAATCACTTATTGGTCAGGTTTTTAAAAGAAAAATGAACTCAATAAAATTATAGTCATACCTCAGCCTATGTTATTGATTAGTTCCAAAAGCTGTGACATAACTCAGTTTTAGCATAGACTGGATGTAATAGCATTCATTTTTTAACTTTTTTTAATGTAAATATTTTATTGTACTGCATATATATATATATATATATATATATATATATATATAAATGCATTTTTATTTTGTTTTATATTCTTCTTTGCTTCTTTTCTCTTTTATGGTTAATTTTAATGTGTTTTATTTATTTTGAATACATTTTTATGGAGAAATTAATTTATATCAAATCCTTTTATTAAGAAATATATGATCTTTCTGAGTAATGTAATATCAGATGTAACTGAAATTTAGTTAGAAAACTGGATAAAAGCAAAATTGAAATGATATGAAGCAGGGTATTACTCAACTGAACATTAATGTGGCCTAATGATTTTCCAAGCAAGAATTTATGGATACAGAAATATGAAGAAGACAAAAAATATATATCAAAAAGAGATTTAAACATAAACAAAAATTCCAATTCAGTCCTCTTTATATATAAAATTTCTTGTTCTTCCATCTTTGCAAATATATAAAATTATTTTTCATTAATTACTCATGAACTTCCAACATACAGCTGGACTTGTAAAAAATTACAGGGATCTGACCTCAACCATCCCACCATTTATTAGATCAAAAAACATTTTTGAACTTTGTATCAATCATGCTAATACCTTAGGAAAAGACATGAGGTTTTTTTTCTTTTTTACACCAGCTATCGGTAAATTGTAGGGCAGACTGGACTTTTTAACCTTAATAAGTATAAACAGGTAAAAGGTGAGCTTAGTATAATGGTTATTGTTGTAGAAAATCGAATGAGCAATCAGAGTTCAAACTCCTGGATAAGGCTGTTTATGTTGGTGAGAGGAAAATGAAAACCACCTCTGCTTGACATTGTTCACTAAACAAATTTTAAAAGCAGTTTTTTTTTTGTATCTTTATTTTTTCAGCACCTTTTAAATGAAAATTTTTCTCTGTTGGAATTTTGAAAACATAAGTTTATGTGATTACTACAAACCTACACATTATTGGAAATTGTCTTTTTGCTAAAATAAATCTCATTGAAAACAATGTGGTTCTAATTTAGACAATAAAATGAGTTTTTTTTTTTTTAACAGTACTATAACCTTTATGCAGTAATGCATAAGTTTTTAATACAGTAGGAAGATTTCTTTTAACTTGGAGTTAAGTTTTGGGGCTAATTCTAATGTCTATAAAGCATTTTCATTTAAATAGAAAATGGTCAGGTAAAAGGTGAGTTTAGAGTATAATGGTTATTGTTGTAGGAAATGGAATTAGCAATCAGAGTTCAAACTCCTGGATAAGGCTGTTTATATTTCACTTCATGCTGAGGCCCTTGGTAAAGGCATGAATCCATCTGTTCTCTTCCAGCTAGATAGTAGATCAGGCTGGGCTCTTTAACTTTGGTTAGTCAATCAGTCTAAGAGAAGGAAAACTCTGAATTCAAACCAGTTGTACTTGGCTTAAAAATTGACTTGGTTCATAATCTCTATTTCATTTTGTTTTGTCAGAAAGGGTATATTTCAGTATCTGATGACTTTTAGTGATCTTAGGCATCCATCTTGCATCCTTCATATCAGAGTCTGTGATTAAGTTAATATCATTACAAAAAACCAGGTCCCCTGGACTTTCTGTTTGACTATGATACACTTCATAAGTGATGTACTCTTATGGACCCCCACATATGGCCGGGCAAAAGCAGGACGACCAGCATGAACATACATTTAGCAGTTATGTGAGGATACGGAATGTAGCCCTGAAGACGTGCCAGAGGCAATGAACAATAGGGAAAAGTGGCGAGAGAGGGTCAGGGATATCCGTGCAAGTGGCACGACATGAGGATGATGATGATGATGATGATGATACACTGGCGAACACACACCAACTTTAGTATAGTATTGTAGATATATACCTCACAGCAAAGAGAACAGTGTTCTAACCAGCAAACAGTATGTACAAGTGCAGATCAAAGATTAGTTGACTACATTGTCATAAGAAAAGTCCTTAAGAAGCAGATAACCATAAATGCCTGGTGTACTAAATCCCTATCTACAGAGCCAGCTCGATTTTGTTTCCTCATGAATGACCCTCATCATATATGGCTGCACAGTCATTGCTTATGTCAGCCTTTATTCACTCTAAACCCAATACTATCAAGTCAGCCATTTTACACAGATCTACAATTTCCTGTAATGGTTTCTGCTGTTTAGATTTCAAATTTTCCTCTTCACTCCTGATCAACCTCATCCCTTCATCTGAATACATTTCCTTAATAAACGCTTCTGAGTCATGGAAGAAAGAAGGAGGAAGTAGATCCATCAAAACATTAGAAAAATAGTGTCCTAGCTCTTTTAAATTTAAAAAAACATTTTATATCAACAGGAAATATCATTTCTTGTTTAAGGTGAGGAGTCCTTGGAAAATAACGGTTAGTAGGCTGACCTGTGACATCATAAGTGACTCTGAATATCATGTGTACATACACTGGCTCAGTCCGCTGGAGCTGTAGAATACTTCAACTGCATCTCTGCAGAGAGGTAAGACTCCCCAACGTGTGTCCTGGATATGACACTAAACAATCTCATGATGAGGCTCCAGTAATGCTGGAGCTTTGGGGAATGTGGAGTACTCCTTGATTGCCATCGATCCCAAGTCCACTCTGGCTCAAAGTGATAGCACCTGATAGGGTCCTGTTTATAGGTCAAATAGAACTAAACTGCATACTTAGGCTAAACTAAATAGTTTGAAATAGTACTATTTTTACATTTAACCGTATGTAAATAAATGACTAATGTTTAAGTGAATTTTTAGTGATACATAGCAATACTTGGAACCATTTAACTTTTTGGATTAAACTGAATAGTTTGAAACATAACTGTTTCTGACCTTTAAATGGTGTACTCATGCTAAACTGAATTGTTTTAAATAGAAATTTTTTTACATTTAGCTGTGTGTAAACAAAAAACTAACTATGCTGAAGTGAATTGTTTGAAAAAGAACTGTTTATGTATATAAAAATGGATTTAGCATTAAATAACCTACAATGGTTGATATACCATAAAACCAAACCAGTCTAAAACAAAGATTTTATCAAATTGACTTGATTCAGTATTAAATGACCTGAAAAGGGTTTAGACACTGTAAAACAAAACCAACCAATCAACCAACCAACCTATTACATTCACTTTTGAACAAATACTCTTGGGAAAGGTATGAAATCCCTTATTCTTACAACTACACAAAAAATGTAAATATGAAGGTACAATGAATGGAATTCCCTAACCTCTTGGGATAAAATCAACCTATTTAGGGTGACATGCTTTAAAAATCATTCAATAAGTCAATTAACTAATTTGTGCTACAAACTGTAGCAATCTTATAACAAAATAAAGAGAATATACGTGTGTGTGTGTGTGTGTGTGTGTGTGTGTGAGAAAGAGAACAGTATTGTGTTTGGTTGATAGATTTCATAATCAATCAGTTGGGTTAGCTGCCGAAGTTCTGAGCAAAGGATTTGTTTTGCTCCTCAGAAAATATTTTAAAAAGCTTTTTTCAAGGCTACATGTTAAAATTGTTTAAATAAAAGCTTTCAGATAGACTTCAGCATTCTTTTTGATCCACCACATACACATGCATGGATTAAATACTACCACAACTGTTCTTCTACGAGGATGTCTTTAACAATAAAAATTCCATGACGGTTGATGCCATAAAACAAAGAAACCAAACCAAAAAAGGATGAGTTCTGATGTGGTAGCGGCTACCATGTAGGACTGTGATATTGTAATATGTGAGTTTGAACTAGTTATACTAATACATTCCCTCTTGGACTAATACCTTTGGGTAATGTATGAGCCTCCTTATTATCCCAGCTATATATATAAATATATATTCTAAAGGCTACTTGAGTTGGCATGCATGTAATAGCACTTAGTTTTAATGTTGGGCAATTGTCTTCAATGTTTAGGGTAATAATTTATACTTTCTGCACTTATTTTTGAGGATAGCATTCCCAAGTCAAAATGATCTACAATTTTTTGGTGACTTAAGAGCTTGGTTGACCACTTTGCAGCTGTAAGCATGACTATATTATGATTTGGCTTTTATTTATTGTATTATGCCCAACCTTATGATCATCATTTACAATATTGGATACAAAAAAACCCAAAAAAAACTGTAAACACTAACAGATAGCTGACATAAAACATTCACTTAATTTCATCTCATCTTTGAGTTGTGATATTGCAGTGTTCTTCTACTTTGTTGTTCTAATAATTTTTGTATATTCAAATGCAATGGTCATTGTAACAGACCAGATTGGAGCTATGGAGTCTAGCCAACTAGATTTTTATAGAGAAAACATTATTCACAGTGGATTTTGGAAGATTAGGGCAGTATGCTGACAAATCAAGAAGGAATGCTTTTATAATGAATGGAAAATAGGAAAAGCAGATTGTTTTTTCCAAAAAGCCCGGGATGTTATTTATTTTTATAAAGCAAGGAACTATGAGCAGCGTGGATTTTAGAAGAATAAAATCAGTACATTGTTTTTTTAAAAGTGATGCATTATATTGTCACAATGAAAAAGAGGTGAGAAATATTATTTAATTTTTGACTAGCAGAAAAAAATACAAAAACATATGAAATTAATTTTTCTAACCAGAGAAAGAGGGAGAGAGAGGAAGGTTAAAATCGGAGAGATCACTAGTCAAAACAACGATGAGTAGGAAATGGAGCTATGGAAGGGGTCACCCAAATGCAAGCTGATTGCCATGGGAAAAAATCAAACTTTGTGAAATGGAAAATTTTAAGTTAATTAAGGAAGTAAGAAATCTTATGACATATGAATCATGTGATGAGAAAGGCCCACCCCTTGCAAAGAGAAAGATAGAGAGAAATGTGATGAGAGAGGAGGGAGGCAAATCCTTATTGTAGCAGTCAGAGCAGAAGCTGTGTGGCGGCAACCAATTTCCCTCTCTTGTGGCAGGCACAGGGATTCACTGTTGGGGTAGCAGAGAGCAACAGTGAATGAAATCAATTTGTTGTAGATTAATTAATTAAGAAGGCCGTTAATGAAATACGCCCACTTGGAATAGGAGAAACAATTATATAAACTAGGTTTTTGCTGAAAAGCAGAAGTTGTGGCAGAGAGAGCTGAGGGTTAGGAGATCAAAGAAGGAAGGAGCTCCGGTGAAAAAGAGCCTTGCACCAGACTTGGTGATAACCAGGTCCTTTCACATCTCTGTTGCTTCAACAAGCTGATGATAAGAATTTACGTAACGCACTGGGAATACTTAGAGGGTCTAAGTGAGAAAGACTGACTGTGGAATTAGTCTGACTGCTGCAAGATAGGGGGTAGATTCTGAGACATTCTGCTTCATATTTACCGGGAATGGAACATCAAAATAACAACATCTATTTCCGTGACAGTTAATTGTTTTTTCTCAGACTAAAAACATTATTATTTTATTATTCTCTGGACTTCAGCATTTTATTTTTTATTATCAATTAGCTGGTCCAGTTATTTCGACTTTCAGCATAAACACTGGATCCAGTTGTCTGGATCTAAAAATTCGCAACGTGGGCAGACAACTGGTTCAGCTGAGATTTGATTTCCCACCGGGTAAGGTCAGACATCATGTGGTCGAGTGAACGGTTAGGTGACAGTCGGAACCAAAAAAAAGATAAAAAATATACCACTTTTTATTATTGCCACAAATTATAATGAAACTTCAATGGCTCAGACACACATAAAGTTGGCAACCTTAGTAGAGAATGACCCAGAGGCTCCCTTTTCAATAGCTACTACACTAAGGTGTAGAGGAGGGCGCTACTCAATTCCCTAGATTGCTCCACTTTACTCTTGATCCTTACCTTATAATGCTGAGTGTTAAGCAAGGCGGCATCAAGTACCATTTTTTTAGTCTTAGATATGACTTGACCTGAGATTGAACCCCGGTCTCCTGGACCATTGACGAACACAATTCTCATTTGGCCAATGGCCCAGTTATAGGAAGTTATTATTTTCCTTGATTATTGTTTCTATGTTCCCTTACAATTTTTTATCTTCATATTCAATGGTTTTTCTCTTGCAAGAACAATGTCCTTTTTTATAATAATTTCCAGTTTTCTTATTATTTGGGGGAAAAATATCAATCATGGAAATTAAATTCTTTTGTCATATCACCAAATGACCATAATCTTTTGAAATATCACCAAATGACAGTTCATTATATACCATATTTGTTTGCAATATCACCAAATGACTATGTTCTTTTGCGATATCCTCTAATGACTGTTCATTATATACCATATTCTTTTGCAATATCACCAAATGACATTTCATTGTATACCATAAACCTTTTAGAAACCTTTTCAAACTACTTACTAGCCATAAGAAGAGAACTAATTACAAATTGAGATATAAAATCAAGAAAAAGAAAATTTTAAGAAATTTCCTATTTTTGCTGTTTATGAGAGTTTTCTTTTTTGAGAAGTATCACTTTTCACTAGAACTTAGGGAACTTTGAAACTATAATCAAAGAAAATAATCACTTCCAACGTGTATGTGAGCCACTGAAGTTTTCTTAAATCTGAGACAATAATAAAAAATTGTTCACATATTTCACTGTATTTTTTTTGTCTATAACTGTAAAACTTATTGACTGCTTTGATGATTTTTAGCCAAAGTTGAATAAGCTTACCAATGATATACTTTGTCTACACACAACATAGTAATATTCACAACATGAAGTATTTCATTTAACCTGCATAATGCAATTTTTCAGTTATTTAAATCAAATAAAGTCATTAAACAAAATAAAAAATAAATGCTAAGAGATTAAAAAATAATTTAAGCACAACTGTTCTTACTTTTATCAAAATATTTATCAATTTATGCCCCAAGCAAAAAAAAAGAATTTTCTAATTTTCTTGATACACACGATAATATCTTGAAATTGAACAGTAATATTAGCCGTCTTCAAATTCATGCTAATATCAACTCTTCCAAGTTATTGTGGGAATTGAATTTGAAATAAAGAAATATTCATTGATTTAAGATGATTGGATGAAAAATGAATAAAGAAATAAAATTTCCTAATTTGATTATTGTTAATGGGATTTCTGATTGGTTATTAATCACATGTGCTGATCAATCAAATCACCTGAAGAATACACAAAGGCTAATACGTAAATTTTTTTCCCAAGCAGAAAAGTGAAAACATACAATGAAAAAAATCAAATGAAAATCAATTAGATAAAGTAAGTATGAAAGTTATTTCAGTCCAGGATGCTGATACCATGTAACCCAATACAAACTACTGTATATTAAATGGAAAGTATATTGGCACTGCTAAGTAACCCCCATTGCCCAGAGAGATGCCCTGAAGTAGAATTACTTAACATGGCATTGTAACAATGTAATTTCTTGGTAAAATATTCCTATTCACATTTTGTGACCTTAGCATGTCATACAAAATATCAAATACCACAATTATTTGCATGTAACACATGCTCTTTTTCTAGATTTTTCAGCTGTCAATAAGTTTTACAGTTATAGACAAAAAAAATACAGTGAAATATGTGAACAGCAGTCAATAAGTTTTACAGTTATAGACAAAAAAAATACAGTGAAATATGTGAACAGCAGTCAATAAGTTTTACAGTTATAGACAAAAAAAAAATACAGTGAAATATGTGAACAGCAGTCAATAAGTTTTACAGTTATAGACAAAAAAAATACAGTGAAATATGTGAACAATTTTTTATTATACATGAGAATTATATAATTTGCTTTTCTTCTGGTCACACATCTCCCCATATTTATGACTGGATGACTAAAAGTAAGTTATATCAATAGTGTTTTATGCTGTTACAGAGAAATATCCACCCATTGGAATGTGTGTTTCTTTATAATTTTCTTACACCAAATTTGAACTTATTTTTGTCACAAGCTTGATGCATTTTTCTGTGAAAATATTCATCTGTTTGCTCAAAATACTGTGTAAATTTTGGGTTTTAAGACATAATATTGATTATATAATTTCTTATCTTATGTCTGTGCAAACTGATAAAAAGTTGAACAAATGACAGATTTAGGTTTGACTGAGCTGCTACAAATTCGAAAAAGTCTATGGATATCATACAAAAGAATTCTTTTCAAAATGCCATTGCCTCAAGTTTGATGCGTGTGTTCTAAGCAAATAATCATATTTATCAGATGATTAAGCAGTTGCTAGGAAGTAACTTAACATTGTTGGAATTCTATCATAAGGCTCAGTAGCAATGAATCAGTGCTCACATGTGTAATGAATTATGAATGGAAGTAAGATTATATGGACATTGGGACGTTTCACTATTCGAAGGTGGCCAAGTCCATTCCCTGCGCAGCGATTAGTCACTGGCCCAGCAAGTGGGCACATTAGTGTATATATACACCGGCTTGCTTCAGTCATGTTTCAGGAGTTACATGTTTGGCACTGAGTCACCATCTGTTCTATCCTCTGTCTGCCAGCCGGATGCAAACTGGGGCCACTGATTTGGTAAGCGTTGTTATTCTTGTCCACTCTGCACGTTAGAGCAGTGACTTCTACAGAAATAAAGTTGTTTTATCATCTTCAGTGGTCTTTAAGCTTTTTGATGAATCATGTCCTATTCATAGACATTATAATTACTTCCAAATTTTTAAATGGAAAGAAATAAACTATTTTGTATTTGATAGTTTATGAAATTATTACGAGTATAGTGATCCCAATGCAGATCCCATGATATCATTTTTAAATTGAAAATTAGATTAGAAATTGCTTTATTCTCTAAAATACTTTTATGCACTCTCAATAGCATAAACCTCCCTAAAATGCATCATCCTTTTATACGTTACAATCATATATATACAAAAATTAGATCTTTATTATGTAGATTGCACAGGATTGATGACGATGCATAGAACACATGTTTGGATGATAGATATATATACCTTACTTTCAGTCACTCATGCATCAGTAAATAATGATAATAATGACGATAATTATAATTAGAGATACCAATTGTAATTGGTGCACTTGGAACGATCCTGAAAGGCTTTGTATGAGGGCTGGAGGAGTTGGAAATCAGAGGACAAGTGGCAGAGTCCATCCAAACTACAGCATTGTTCATGTCAGCCAGAAGAATTTCTGGAGACCTGAGGAGACTTGCTATCACTCAGACTCCCATGAAAGACTATCAACTAATGCTGGAGTCAAAAACTTGCCAAGAGTAATGTAATAATTCCTCATCTTAGAAATTCTGACGAAAACTATTCTTTTATTTTTTCATTAATTCCTTTTTTTCAGTTGGAACTAGTTGGGTCAAGTATAAGACAAAAATTTCTAATAAAAATAACTTATTTGAAAGATATAGATATTTGTTAAGTTAGTTTTGTCTGGCACAGGGCCACAAATATGAGATATTTAGTAAATACAGATTTTATTGCAGTGATGGTCTATAAGATAACTTGCATCACTGCAAACTGTGAAAACTACCTCCAAATGAACAGTAAATATAACTACTATTTTTACACCCCTGTTTAGTAAAAATGGGATCATACCAGGAAGAAGAAAAATAAAGATAGACTTAGGACAACCCAACTGGATTTAAGGTGTTTGACCACAAATTATGTAAGAACCCAATGCCAAATGCCAGATGCCTAAAAGGAAAATGGACATAAACTGAGAATTCTATTTAAACTCAGCTTAGACTGATGAAAACAAAACTCAGTCCACTGGCAAATCAGTTTGCAAAACAAGTTTATATAATAACATGCTATAAGAGCCATCTGTTTTCTTTGGTCTTTCTGGACACCCATCTGCTATACTAACCAATAATTATAGTTCCTACTAAGATCAAGTAATAATTATATGATCTACCGATAAAATATTCAAGTACCTGCATCTTTTCTAGAGTATTTGATGTGGTGCCAGACTTACTCTGAACCAATTTGTTCTTGGACTAAATCCAACCTATCTTTTTTTATTAACAACTTTGGTTTTTTTGCACATAGCACTCTATAAACAATGTACATATGAATCTTGCCTAAGTTTACTTATAATTCGGCTCAGCATTTTTGGCACCTTTAAATTTTTTATATAACCTGCACAATATATTCAGAAATAAATGGAAATGTACCAAATTTTTATCTTCAGAATATCTTGATTTAAAAAAAAACAACTTTTCATATTACACGAAGTAATTTCAAAGAAGAAATAGAAAATATGACCTGAACAATAACAAAAAAGACAGCTTTTTTAAAAAATATTTGGGTGGGTCAAAAGTTTTGCAATATTCTAATAATGTGAAGTACAACTCAGCAGCACCATATGTTTTTGCTGAGGTCATAAAGGTGATGAACCACTGTGGACTGATAGATACCAAGTTCAAATTCTACTCACTCAATTCATCTCTTTGGATTTGGAATCCATGTTTGCCTGATTGTCAAGGCTCTTGACACAAAAGGACACAGAACTATCTCTTTCAACCCTAGCAACATTTTTTCAACCATCTGCTTACTGTAATATAATCAACTGCACCTGTTGTATTTTGACCTTTGACCCGGCCAAAAATGCCATTCCAAGGTGATGCACCGGAAGGAGGTAACACATTCTTATGGCAGTTACGAGAGAAAATCGTGTGGGCAGAAATTGTCTGACGAAATGGGACGAGGTAAAAAAATTCCCATGGTACACTCATAGACTGATGCACCGGAAGAGAGTGACCTGTGAACTGCATGACAGTTATTTTCGCTTGATGACGTTCAAACATGTGATTTCAAAGATTGAGTAGGTGACTGCGTGGGTGTTGAACTATTATATAACTCAGTCAAGACAGAAGTCGAGACAGTTCGAGTTGCAGTTCCAGTTGGAGAGGGAGTTATAGACGAGATGTGATAGGGAAAGCCACATCAGGCCGAAGAGGCCTTGGGGCCCTGATGAGTTGAGGTCCGGAGAAGATGCTGATAAGATGCAGTAAAGAAAGCCATCACTCAGCAGAGTGGGCCTCTGGGCCTCTGGTTGAGCATCAGGAGAAAGAGAAAGACACAACGTTGACGGCCATAAGAGTGCGGATCAAAATATTGCAGTTATGTTCGGTCTCCAGCTCCATCTCACACACAAACCCTGAATAACCCTTTTCGAACCTTACAATAAAGTGTGAGGTACAAATATTGTTCTAAAGAAGTCTTCCTACATTTGTTTATTTATTGTGTCGTTATGATGCAGTAGATGACAATATAGCATACCTTCATGTTTCACACAACAAATGTTTTTGGTTGTTTCCATGATGTTATGGCTTGGAATTCATAAAGCATAAGTACCTGAATTAGACTATGCTACTTGTTCATCTGTAAAGCTTTCAAATCAGTGTGTGAAGCAATGCATCAGTGCACTAAATAGGATAATACTACCAATCACAGTGCGTACCTGCCATGGCTTTAACTTCTTTGCTCATGTGATACATGTGCCACAAACAAGCACATACCAAAATGCTGCAAAACTTTTAACCCACCCAAATATGTACTTTCATATTATTTAACAATGTTGACAACCTCCAAACACTTTTTTTCAATCATCAATAAGCTTCTGACCCCTGCTAGTTTGCAGTTTCTCCTCAATTTGTTCAAGATCATAAATATTAGTTTCTTTCACTCAATATTTTTTAAATAGATGCCAGCTCTCTTTAAAGATTTTCGATGGGATTCGGATCAGGACTTACTGTTGTCTCATTTGAAATAATCTACTTTTCCTTTTCAGTTATTTTAGTATGTTTTTGGATGTCTGATTTCGGATTTTATCATGCAAGAGAATTCATTATCTTTAACCCAATTCCACCGTTCTTATTTTGAATGGCACATTTTGCACTTAAGTTCTCAGGAATCATCTGATAACATAATTCCTTTCAAATGGTCAAGGCTCCCTATATGAGAGGCAGTAAACATCTTAATAATGTTTCTCTCTGTTGAAATAGGGATATAAAGATCTCTGGAAATAGCCTTGTTACTTTTAGAGATCTTATATTTGCTGATAATAGCATGTTCTTGGACAGCTTCCTTTTTCTTCACCATAGTAAAAATGGAACAGAGGCTTTTTGATACATTAAAAGCATAAATTTGCAACTTCAATATTTAAAGAGTGCCATTGTCAGTTTTAGTTTATTTTTTCTTCTCTTGTTTCATTATTTTTTTTTATTCTATACCAAACATGAGAGTTTTTTTTCTTTTTTGGAGGAGATTTTCTATATTATGTACTTAGATTTTATCATCATCAAAAAATTTTCAAGAGAAAGCATGAAGAAGCCCCTGTGGGGATTAAATAATAAATATAAAAAAACAATAATATGAAAAAATAAAATAAACATGAAATAAAACAAATATATACTAAAGTAACTATGTCCCAAAGAGCCCCTGACAGGAAGTGCAATCTTGCATGCCTGAAAAGATGAGCTTCCTGGCACCAAAAAGAAATTTGACCCCAGAGGCCTTTATCACCTCATCAAAGATAGATACACCTTCTTCTCTCGCCTTCCAGTAGGATTATACGTTTGCTTAAGCTAAGGGCCTTAGCAGCACTTTATGTCTCCTGCCCATAGCAGCATCAGTACACATCACCCCACCCCACCCCACCAAATTCTTTTTGTACCCATATCCCCCTAACCTCAACGTGATGTAATGAGAAAACTCAGTGGACAATCAGCAAGATGACGTATTAATCTAATAAAGAGGGACACAAAACTACCTCTGCTAATAATGGAAAGACTGGCAAAAGAAAGGACAAAAACAGGTTTTCTATGGACAAATATGTTTGAGCAATCCTGTCAGATTTATACAGATAATAATAATAATGATAACAATAATAATAATGATAATAATGATAATGACAACAACAGCATAAGAAAATGTAAGCTCTATTTCATCCAGGAAATCATTCATTTTCAATGGTGTCTTTCTAGCAATAAAACAGACTGTTGAGAACTTCTTATAACCATAAATTTTCATTTTTTATGGAAAATAAATGTTTATACATATAAAGTTTTCAAATGATAGCCTCTTATATTTACAAGAACCATAAATATTAATCCAAAGGGCTTTGAAAAATCAAAGCATTTCTATGATTATAGCTTAAGCCAAAAATTAGAATGCAGACCAGTTTGAAAGGTTCTAATTATTTGGGAATAATATGCTC
Organism: Sepioteuthis lessoniana; assembly: GCA_963585895.1. Taxonomy (NCBI): domain Eukaryota; kingdom Metazoa; phylum Mollusca; class Cephalopoda; order Myopsida; family Loliginidae; genus Sepioteuthis; species Sepioteuthis lessoniana. The sequence continues at coordinate 36,487,230 of OY757917.1, forward strand.
TAATATAACACACACATAATATTGGACTCTACTGACTAAAAATAAGAATTCATATAGTTTACATTATGTCTTAAAACTCAAAATTTACACAGTATTCAGAGCAAACATATGTCCACAGAAAAAGGCAACAAGTTTGCAGTGAAAATGAGCTCATATTAGTAGAAACAAAATTATAAACAAATAGACATTCCTATAACTCTCTTTAACAGCATAAAACACATTAGTTTGGGCTATAGATAAAACTTACATTTGGTCATTCTGCCCTGAATTTGGTGAAGCATGTGATTAGAAACAAAGGTTGATAATAGAGCTCTCATGATTCATATGTACTTTAAACTTTTGTCGGAAAGTTCTTTAAGAATAGTGTATGTTATTGTTATGGTACCTACCTTACGGACTATAATGAACTCTTCCTATTACTATGAATACCGGGAGAATATTCATCTCAGTGTTAAGTTAACTCCAGCCTTACACTTTGGCAGTCAGACTGACGTTCAACACTCTTTTACCTATGTTGTATTTATGCTTTCATTCAATTTACTTGTTTCACGTAATCCCAGGTTCATGTCTTTCTTCCAGACCAAATAATCAAAGCAAAATGATTTTAAAAATAATATCAAGAGTACATCAAATAAAGTTGGCAACCATAGTCGAGGATGACCAGACGGCTCCCCTTTCAATAGCAACTACACCGAGGTGGGGGGCGCTACTTCTTTTCCCTGGATTGCTCCAATTTACCCTTGGTATGTACCTTATATTGCTGAGTGTTAAGCAAGGAGGTATCAAATATCATTTTAAAAGTTTTTGGTATGATGCGACCTGGGCCACTGGTGAACACTCTACCCACTTACACAATTATTTAGAAGTGATTGTTAATTGCCTTTATTAAGCATTATACAGTGTATACAGGGTGCCCGTGGTGTAATGGTTATCATCGTAGGAAATGAACACAGCGACACGAGTTCAAATCCTGGACGAGACTGATTGCATTTCACATAGCACTAATACCCTTGGGAAAGGTATGAATCCAATTACTCTCCCTCCAGCTATGGGTAAATAGTAGGGCAGACTAGGTTCTTCAGACTTGGTGAGGCAACTAGTCTAGGAGAAGGAAAACTGAATTCAAACCTGTTAAACTCCACTTAAAAATTGACCTTGTGTCATATCCTGCCCGAGCGGAGGGGTTGAGTGAATAGGATTAAGCATTATACAGTGAAAATTCAGCCTGTAAGTATTTATCAAGCTGCAAACTAGTGGATTGACCATCATTATTTACTTTCTTTATGAAAAATTCAGATTTTTAATTCTTAGAAATTCTCAGCTTCCTGTTATATAATCAGGAAGACATTGTATGAAAATAAATTATTTGTAAGATTTAAACAGAGAGAATTTACATTGTCTCAGACCACAATACATTTTATTACATTCTCTATCTTCAAACAAAAAGAAATAAATTTATCATGACCTTTTGCTTATGATGCAAATACAATTTTTTCATTTACCATGCCTTGTACTGTAAAAAATTTTGAATTAATAAGAAGAAAAAAGAACTCCAAGTAAAGTGTTTAAGTTCCCATGGTTGCTTCATGTAGAAGAGCAGAAATAATCTTTTTGCTAGTTTTCAATCGTCACATACAGATCAAAGTCCCAGATCATCCGGAAGTCTGAATGTAGATGGATCGATGCCTTTGAACTTTGGTGCTGGCATAGGCTGTTTCAAATTTCCTATAGCCAAAAAAAGACAAATCAGTGAGTCTTGGACCCCTTGAGGTCAGGAGATTCACTAGAATCGTAAATTGTTCAGTGTGTTCTCCATTTCTTTAGGTACATCCATCATGGACATGAGTCCCTAGAGCCTAATGTCTTGTTCAGCCATGTTGAAGGACTGAGAAAGTAAGGCAGATCAAAAACTTATGACTGGATGAAACTGTCATTGCAATTGCCGCTGGAATGGAGGAGGCTCAAGGGTCTCCAGAGGTTTAACGCAACTCAATAGAACAAGGTGACAGATAAAATGGAGGTGCAAGCAGTGTAATGTTTATCAATGCAGAAAGTAGAACCAGCAAAGTGAGTTAAAATTCTGGTAAAAGCTGTTTGTGGTTACTTTGTAATAATGATCATAGGAAAGGCATGAATCACATTTTCCCTGACTATACGAAAATAGTTTGACCGATTTGACTTTCTAGATTTGGTGATAGATGACTGACTTTAAAAATAAAAGAGGTTTGGGTGTAAAAGAAATAAATAACAGAGATCGTCATGATACCAAGAGGTAATGACGCAGACTTAACAAAGCAAATGCTGATATAATTATCTTTTGTTTATTGGTGCTTTATTATTTTTTATATGGTACTAAACGAAATTGTGATGGTGAGGATCCAATTCTGGATATGTTGAGAGAATGGAATTCTTCCTCATTGCCATTACTCCCAGGTCGTCTGTAATCCAGAAAGGTAGCCCCTGTTAGGTTAAATAGATCTGTTTAAAACTATTCATATTTGATAGGAACATGTAAAAAAATATTTAAAGAAACAACCTCAGAAAAAATGTAAATATGAACATACAATGAAAGCTATTCAAATCTCTAGGCTTAAAATAACCCTTGACAGGTTAGCATGTCATCAAAATCAATCATATTTACCAACCCCTCCGCTCGGGCAGGATATGACACAAGGTTAATTTTTTAAGCGGAGTTTAACAGGTTTGAATTCAGAGTTTTCCTTCTCCTAGACTAGTTGCCTCACCAAGGCTGAAGAACCTAGTCTGCCCTACTATTTACCCATAGCTGGGGGGAGAATATTTGGATTCATACCTTTCCCAAGGGTATTAGTGGTATGTGAAATGCAATCAGTCAGGTCCAGGATTTGAATTCATGTCGCCATGTCCATATCCTGCGACGATAACCATTACACCACGGGCACCTCCATCACCAAAATCAATCAATCATCTTATACAAAACATTATCACCCAGACAGAGATGGAAGGATTAAACACAGTTTTTTTTTCCTTAATTCCTTTTAGTTTTTACTCTGACTTATGAGATAAACCACATTTGGTCATTAATTGCTCAAAGATAAACAATAAGTTCTCAATAATTAATGTTTAGTAGTTACATCCCTTCAGAATCTATTAGGATCAAAGTGAGCATGGACCCAAATCCTACACTATTATCATTATTATTATTATTATTTTTATTATTAAGTCATAAACTGGATCAGATATTGTTTTATCTTGAACATTTTAATGCTATTGTACTAACAAAAAACCTCCCTACAATGTGAAATTTTCACATTGCTGTAGTAATATACATATACATACAAAAATTAGATCATTATAGATTATTGTCACACTTGTTTGGAAACACCAAGGGAAGAAGAAGAAGACGAAGAAGAAGAAGAAGAAGAAGAAGAAGAAGAAGAAGAAGAAGAAGAAGAAGAAGGTAATCCTGTTAGAGTATACCAAGTGAATCATTATTGACACTTGTGAATTAGAGACGGGCAGGTGTAACCTCCCTTTAGCATAACATTCATTTTTACTCTTGACAGGGGAGACAAAAGCTTCTCCGGATGTAAGAAGACATGCAGTACAAAAAATAAGGGGAGTTTTTTTTTTTTAACTTACACAATTATGCACATAATACATTCAGGAAATTATATAATTCGATGAACAAGTTTACAACTTGGTTTTCTTCATATTTTTTTTCAGAATGATAAGATTATGTTTCTTAACCAGCTTTACAATAATGCCATTTTACTGGGTCAATTTAAAGTGTTCAGCCAAAGAATGGTGAACATGACAGACAATAAATTGCTACAAGACGACATCAATCAGTTTGTGAAGTTATAATTTGTAGCATTCTTTTTTTTAAATAAAAATCCGGTAGGATATCTACTCCCACATTTTTGTAAAATTAGATCAGAAATATGTTCCATGCATATTTTGTCCTTTAAATAATTGCAATCTTTGTAAGGGAACAATGACTCTCTATAGCATCCTTCATTAGTAAACAATGGATTATCATTACTTAATAGAGATCATCATCATCATCATCATCAAGTTCTCCGACTCTCCCTTGTCATCTGTACTGATCATCTGTCACTCCTAGCTGGTCTCCTAGACTGGATCCAGTGTCCGCACAGACCTGATGTATATAAGTTTTTGCTAGTATATAAGTCTTTGCTTGTAAATGAATCATCCATGATTAAGAGTCTATGATAGAATTTCTTAAGCTGTCGTTGAGTGAATAGTACTGAATGAATGCACCAACTGGATGCTAATGAAATGCATGAAGGGAAAAGCCAGATAGGAACAACACAAGAATACTACATGTTGTTTTGAATGAATCCAGAAAGCAACAAACCACAAAACAACCACGTACTGTATGACCACTTAACTCCTATCTCACAAACCATCCAAATATGACAAACAAGACATGTGGGCACAGCAGAAGATCATAGGACAAACTAGTAAGTGACATTCTCTAATTGACTTAGTAGAGATAGTGGAGTCATTTTTTGCAATCCAATTTTTCATCAACTATCCAGCTTAGAGAAGTATGTCAACTAATATATATATATATATATATATATATATATATATATGTAGAGATAGATATGTAGGCATCATCAACCACCATGTTTGTCTAGCTACTGGTAACATCTACCTGCCTAATGAATGCATTGCATGAAACTCAGTCACAGGAAATGAAGGATGATGTTCACTCATAACTTCAGTTTCTAGACCAGCTCTGCTTCTTTTTTGGGGGGGTGGGGGGAGCACAAAGCAAACCCACTTTAAATAAGTCATTCCTCTCTGCTTATTTTTGAGATGAGCAACTTGTGTGCACTCAGATATATATATATATATATATATATATATATATATATTGAGGTGAATGTTGTGTAATGGAAATGGACACGACGAGATGAGTTCAAATCCTTGACAAGACTGATTGCATTTTTCATAGTACTAATACTCCTGGGAAAGGTATGAAACCAATTGTTATTCTTCCAGGTATGGGTAAATAGTAGGGCAGACTGGATTCTTCAGCCTTGGTGAGGCAACTAGTCTAGGAGAAGGAAAACTCTGAATTCAAACCTGTTAAACTCCGCTTAAAAATTGTCATATCCTGCCCGAGTGGAGGGGTTGGTATATATATATATATAAGCATGTTTGATTAGACAATAAAAACAAATTTTGTCTATAAAATTTTATTAATATCCTTTCAAGTATACTTATAAGTATCTTGGTTTCAGGTTGGAATTGATGGATGAATTAATAAAAGTTGTTCTGAGTGCTTTCGAATTTTTGATAGGCCATCATCAGGGATTGCTTGCATGTATAAAGAGTGTTTTTTAAGAGATTTTAAAAGTTTTTTAGGTTTTTTTATAACATTACACACACACACACACACACACACACATACACACACACATACATATATATATATATATATATATATATATATATATAAATATATATATATATATAACATGAACAAAAGCTATAAGACAAATAGGAATATTTCTTTTATGTTGTTTATTTTTGATTGTTCTCAACTAGTTTTGACCTTAAATCATTGTCAGGAGAAAACACTTTGGTGGGAAAGTCTTGAAGAAGTTTTCTGAGTTCATGTTCCCCCAGAGAAACAATGTAATAGGTACTTGTGGTGTGAAATATCAATTTGTTGAATGAAATCCATCTTCTGGTTCAGATTTCTTCAATTGATCTTTTATGTTTGTAATGCTGTGGTGAAGGTGCCTAGCTAATAGGTTTTTCATTGAGTTTTGAAAGAAACAACTTTAAAATTAGCAGAGTCTGATCGGCTGATTTATTTGTTTATGTAGAAATTTGTGAGTGCCAAATTTTTTTTCAAGGCAGAATGATAAATTTCATATTTAATCTAAATAGCACATTTGTTTGTAAACTTTTTTTTATCTATTTGTCTTCTTTTTTTCTTATTATCAAATTTACATTTACATATTTTTCAAATTATTATTATTATAACAAATAATCTTTTCAACATTCTAATGTAAAATATAGGTCCAACTAAAATCTTCCCTCTTATCTTTTGATTTATTCTTTAGGTATATATATATATATATATTTACTGAGAAAGTGTGTGAGAGAGAGAGAGAGAGGTCTGGTTTTATGGCATATCAGCCATTGTTGGTTATTCAGTGTCAAATCCATTTTTATACATATAAACAGTTCTATTTCAAACAATTTAGTTTAGCATAAGTACACAATTTAGTTCTATTTGATCCATTCTTAGGACCCTATCAAGTCAGGTGTAATGGTTATCGTCGCAGGATATGGACACGGCGACACGAGTTCAAATCCTGGACCTGACTGATTGCATTTCTCATAGCACTAATACCCTTGGGAAAGGTATAAATCCAATTATTCTCCCTCCAGCAATGGGTAAATAGTAGGACAGACTAGGTTCTTCAGCCTTGGTAAGGCAACTAGTCTAGGAGAAGGAAAACTCTGAATTCAAACCTGTTAAACTCCACTTAAAAATTGACCTTGTGTCATATCCTGCCCGAGCGGAGGGGTTGGGTAAATAGGATCAAGTCAGAGTGAACCTAGAAGCAATGGTAATAAAGGGGTATTCTACATTCCCCAAGCCTCACCATCAGATTGTTTGGAGTCATATCTGGAACACTCACTGGGGGAGTCTTACCTTTGTATGAAGAAGCAGTTGGTATATTCTTCAGCCCTAGCTGACTGGGCAAAGAGAGAGAGAGAGAGAGAGAGAGAGAGAGAGAGAGAGAGAGAGAGAGAGAGAGAGCCACTAATAGCAAAAATATAATCATGAAGTAACAGGTGAATAGCACATTAGTTTATAGTATTAGTCTAATAAATACATTAAGAAAATTAAATTCTATTAAGCCTGTTGCCAGAGAAATTTTATATCTATTGATATATCTATTGATACATCAGTATAGATCAGTGCCATTTGATGAGACCTACAATAAACCAACTGTGGCGGGGTTAGATTTCCCTTAAAAAAAGGTCATCCTAGGTATGACACTAAATGTTATTCAATGGCGAGGCTGGAGTTCTTTTGTGTGTGGAGTCATATCATTGCCATGATACCCAGGTCAACTATGAATCTAGATTGATTGTACCTGTTTGGGTCCTATGAGTCAAATACATCTGTTTAAAAATTATTACTACTAGAAAGGATTATTTAATATCAGATAGCTGTGTGCAAATAAATTATTATTATCAAATAAGACTTGTTACTTGAAACCATATAATTATGTATAACTTATTAATATTTATCAGAATTACTTGAAGCCATGTGAGTGAGTTCTAATTTTCTGTATTAAAAATAGTTACTTGAAGTCATAATTTTTTCATTTGGACGTTCCTTTAATTGAATGCAAGACAATAGTTTTAAACATTGAGAAGAAAATGAATACCTGTTTGTCTTGTGTATGTCCTAATATAGAAAATAGCTGTCAGAAACATCAAACCAATCTTTATTGTTGATAACTATCTTTAATTTAGTGAATAACCATTTACTTGAAACTATATGATTGGTTTGAAAATATTAAGAAGTTTGTGTTTAGCATTAAATAACCCAACAAGGATTGAAATGCCTTAAAACTAACCAACCAACCAAACTCATATATCAGTAGTAATTTACTAAGCTTATTTTTGCTTAGATGTAGCACAAGGCCATATGACTGGGCCACTCAATTAGACTCGAAATCACTTGTGAAGATTTGCTAGTCTAGGTTGCAAGCCATTACACTACCTGAGGTGCCCAAAACTCATATATCAGTAGTTTATAAATAATACATCAAATACCTGATTTTTGTATATATTTTTATTCATATATATATATATATATATATATACAAAAATATATACAAAAATATTATATATATATATATATATACAAAGATAAAAAAAGATAAAGAATTTTTTTCAAATGAAAACTTTTTCTAATTTTTACATATATTCACGGTTATAGTGTGTGATATTTCTGTGGCAAGTGATGACAGATAACTTAATTGGTATTGACAGCTGCTAATCAAGTTCAGAGTATTATTTCTATATTCAGTGAATGTAGACTTAAAATCAACCATCAACCATTACCTATTGATACATTTTAGATTTCTTTGAGTGGAGAGTTACTTTCAGTCCCTTGAAAAGCTTTAAATATTTTAATCCAATTCTCCACGTAATATTTATTAGAACTGGGACGTTCCTTTAATTGAATGCAAGACAATAGTTTTAAACATTGAAGAGAAAATGAATATCTGTTTGTCTTGTGTATGTCCAAATATAGAAAATGGTAGTCAGAAACATCAAACCAATCTTTATTGTAGATAACTATCTTTAATTTAGTGAATATAAAAGTAATAACTGAAATTATTCAGCTGTTTAAATTATATATGTATAGATAACTTTTTGTTTGATGAGTTTTTGTATTCATATTCAAAGTGTGCTAAAAATAATTTTGTTTCTTCTAAAGAGCATCTTGAAAAAGAAAAATTTAGAAACAATTGACGTAGACAGTATAAATAAATTGACAGATATAAATACAGATATATGTATTAACAGACTGAAATATGAAAATAGATATTAACAGACTAAAATAGATAGATAGATAGATAGATAGATATCAGACTGAAATAGATATTGATAGATATTAGTAGACTGAAATATATAAATAGATATTTACAGACTGAAATAGATTGATAGATAGATAGATAGATAGATAACAACAGACCAAAATAGACAGATGTTGATAGATAGATATCAACAGAGTGAAATAGACAGATGTTGATAGATATTAGAAGATTGAGATAGATATTAACAGATTGAAATATATAAATAGATATTAACTGAGATAGATAGATAGATAGATAACAGACAAAAATCGACAGATGTTGATAGATATTAGTAGACTGAGATAGACAGATATGAATGGACAGTGATAGATAGATATAAAACCACAGAAACCAACAGACCATTAGAGGCCTACATAGATAAAGTCAGGCACACATGCAAATAGAAAACTTTGCTTTATAACACTAAAGCACATGCACCAAAGTAACCATTTTGAAAATGCCAAAGGGAGTAATAAGTATGCGTGTATGTGTTGGTAAAGAAGAAAGCATTTTGGTTGCACTGTTAACAGAGCATGACATTAATTGCCTTGGGGAAAATGTATTGAACAACACTTACAATGCTGCTTCGAGATAATTGAAATTGATCTGGCAGAATCAACTGATAAGTAAAAAGAATCTTCTTTAATTACTTACACATCTTCATATTTGAATCCTAATATCATACAAATATGTACACATATAACTATGTTCAGTATACATACACATAACAATTCCACAAACAATTCCTTGCTGATGTATATAGTAATAGGTATGTACACATAAGTAAAAAGTTGGAAATGAAAACATCTATTATTGACTAGATCATTTATTAAAATGGATGTTTGTGTTTATGTGCACATAAGCATATGTGTGTGCGTGTGTGTTTATATATATATATATATATATATATATATATATATATATATATATATTGATCATACATAGACATTTATGCATGCAATCATATCTAATCAATATAAACAATGGATTATATATATATATATATATATATATATATATATATGTATGTACGTATGTAAGTATGTATGTATGTATGTATAAGCTATGTTTACGAAGCAGTTTCCTTTCAAATCTGTTTTGCAAAAAAAATGCAGACACAAAGTTCTAGATCTATTTTGTTGTCCAACAAAATCTCTTAAATCTAGTTCAATTTTATATAAACATTGTTAAAAATTTACTCCTCAAGCACTTTTGACAATCATTGGTTATTATCAAGGATATAATAAAGATGTTATTTTCCCTAGAAAATCACTTGAAACCTTTGTTATAAGTAGATTAGATGCTTGTGTCTAGTGTGTTGAGAATTTTTGAGTTGTTTGTTGGTTTTTATAGCATTGCCATTTCTAAATTTAACTCATTATATTGAAAGAAAGTCAGGAAATTTTGTACTATTAACATGATTCGATGATGATGATGACAATGATATTTTGGCTGCAAATTCTCTTGCAGGAATGACTAATTGAAGATGGCAGACAAGGATTTAGTTTAGCTTTTTATTCAGCTTTCCTTATGGAGAACAAAATGTTGCAACTGTTGTTGTTGACACTTTAACAACTGTTGGAGTTGCTGTTAGTGTAGTCTAAGTATGGGAACTTTGAACCAACTTTGGTCATTTTCAAGTATGTAGATGCTCTTGTGTTGTGGAGTGTTAAATTGATTCTGTGTTCAAGGAATTTTTAGTGAGACATGACATCATATGTGAATACATAGTCCATTGGTGCTGGTTTGAAATGTAATGGTATCAGCAGAGGATCACATCACTGTGGATCCACCAAAGCTGTCAGACGGAATCTAAATCAGATGCATTTTTGTACAAGTCTCTGCTTCCTCCCTCATGGCCCAGGGGTCTAAGGAGTAACTGGTCCAGATCTTCTGGCCTTTGAGGAAGAGAAGCTCTGTGTCTTCAGACAAAAAATGAAGTGATTCTGATAAAGGCTGTGAAGATAAGAACTATTTTTGATCTTGACCCTTATCACTACTCATCAAGCCCAGTCAGTTGAGACTACAAAATACACTGACTGCATCTCCGCAGAGGGGTAAGACACCCCCAATGAGTGTCCGAGATATGATACTAAGCAATCTGATGGTAAGGTTCCTGTAATGCTGGAGCTTTGGGGAATGCAGAGTTTCCCTTTATTGTCATCACTCCTGGGTCCACTCTGGCCCATAGTGGTAGCTCCTGATAGGGTCCTATCTATAAGTCAAATAGAACTGAACTGTAATTCTATGAAACTTAATTGCTTGAAATTTTTTTCTATTTAAATATGTGTAAACAAAAAAAAATGTTCTTATGCTAAACTGAAGAGTTTGAAATTGAACTGTTTTGACATTTGATTGTGTGTTAACAAAACTCTACTTATACTAAACTGAATTGTTTGAAACTTTTATCAAAATAACTTAATTCAGCATTAAATGACATGAAAAAGATTGATAAATCATAAAACAAAACAACCAGCTGACCACTACTCATCTACTTCTGGACATCTCACTTAAATATCAGGCATTCTGGCTTATGGAAAAGAAAATCACTCCTCCTGTGTGGTCACTCTTGAATTGAAATACTTTAAAAAATAATACCCTTATCTACTGACCTCTGACCATACTTGTACAGAAGATTTGAGTTTAATTTGGAAATTTATAAAGTAGTCCTTTCATTCCCATTCTGTATTTGACTGCTTATAAGATGCAATTCGGTTACCAGCAAATGAAGATCTGATAGTGCAGTGGTCATTGAATTAAACAGCAAACATCTCCATAAATGTAAAGAAGGTTTAAATACATATGAAACATTAAAATTGACTTGAGAGTGGGGAGGTCTATGAATACCTAGTGAAAACCTTCCAGCTGAAATTTGTTGATTAAACCCATTTATTTTTTTAATGCTTGCCCAAACTGAGTTGCATCTTATAAGGCCATAAAGGCAGTGATGGTGCAGTGGTTAACATCGTAAGAAATGGTCAAAGCAACTAGGGCTCAGAAAATGGATGAGGCTGTTTACATTTCACATAGCACATGCCCTTGGGAACAGTATGAATATAATAATTCTCTCTCCAGCTATAGATAAATAGTAGAACAAACTGGAATCTTTAACTTTGGTATGGTAGCTGGTCTCAGATTTGGAAAAATCTGAATTCAAACCTGTTATGCTCTGCTTAAAAACTGACCTTGTATAACATGCACAGAGGGGTTGAGTAAATACATATAAGACTATGCATCTTATAAGCTGTCAAATATATTATATATATATATCTATATATGCTACATATGCCTACACACACATCTATACTGATTGGCTGGTACCCACATGCATATGCATATATATATGTTATGCTTTTACAAACATAATCATATAGATATGCTTACACCAATCATCATCATCATCATGTTGTGCCGCCAGCATGGATATCCCTGACCCTCTCTCGCCACTTTTCCCTACCATTCATTGCCTCTGGCAGGTCTTCTGGGCTACATCCTGTATCCTCACACAGCTGCTGTATGTATGTTCGAGCTGGTCGTCCTGCTTTTGCTCGGCCATATGTGGGGGTCCATAGGAGTACATCACTTATGAGCTCATCCCTGCTCTTCCAGCAGTGTCCTGGTTCATCTAACTTGGATAGTTTTCATGATGGGAGGCAGGTGGTCATATAGTTGGTGTTTTGTGGGGTGTTGTTGCCAGAAAAGCTTATAGTGTCACTGGTAGTGGTGAAAATGTTATGAGTGACAAGCCATAATTCAACTCACAAAATGAACAGTACCTCGATAAGCAACTCCGTTCAAATTAGACCAATGAAGAACAATGAGCAACATTTTCATGATTATGATGCCTTCATTGTTGCTGTGAAAAAGTAAGACACCTCCAGTGGTGCAGTTATTTATGAGTGCAGTATAGTTTATATACATTTGATGGCAGAAAGAACTTATTTTTCATTATTTTACGATTCTATGTATAAAACAAAGTCAAATGCTGGAGTGTGGAACAGTAGCTACATCAAAATAATATAGCCCACAAGAAAAAGAAAGTCAACATGAGTTAGAAATGAAACAACTCTTTTTGTTTACATTGTTTGTTGTATACAGCAGTTTTAACCCATCCATTTTCAGTCTTAGTTGATTGACACTGAAATATGCAACACAGTTGTAAACAGACGAGTAGTAAGTCAAATCCTTAGAATTCAGTTTGGCACAAAGTCTTGAATTCAATGGCAGTTCTAGAGCAACTCTCTCTTCTTACTCTTCTGACTCCAACTCTAACCCTCTATCTGAGATATCAAAATCTTCAGCTGATACTGATTTTAATGTCCAACCAGCAAGGAAGTAAGCTCGGTATGATGACTCAGTTATCTCTCATCTTAGGGTCAATTTCTCATTTTACCAATTTTCTTTAAAACAGCTTTTTCTTTTTGGGAATTGTCCAACCACATTTTGGTGGTCAGAGTGTTGTATCCACTCATCTGCACCAACTTACTTTAATTTGTATCTCTCACTGATACTTTGCATAGGTTGGGTCTTAGGGCTCCCTAGTTCCAGCCACTCTCAATATATTCAATCTGCCCTCATCTCACAGTGGACACATGTATATTTTTGTGATGAATTTGATTTTCAAAATGCATAGGTAAAAGGAGTTGTTAAAGATTATCAAACCAACATCTTCCTATCAGGTCTGCCACCCAAAACATTTCCTTATACAAACAATTTTGTCTTTTCTGATAATCTCAGAAACAATTCAGACCTTATATTTTTGTCTCCAAATTTTAGTTGTCCAAATAATATTAAGCAATTAAGATTCACTTATCAGAGCTTCCTGGTAATTTTCTTAAAGAAAAAAAAAAGCAAGCCCTGTTCTCTTTCTGGTAATTTAATAAACAGCCAGATGACCTCACCAATGTTTCCAATGTTTTCTTTGTCCAGCGCCTTAGATTTTCAAGAGAGATCAACCATATCCCTTTTCTACTTGGTCTGCTGGCCCTCAGTCAATTAATCCCCTTTCCAAGCTCCAATGTCATGTAAGTCATTCTATTTTGGGGTTTCCAAATGTCTTTTTTGGCCTAATAATATTTAAGCAATTAATATTCTCTTAAGAGTATAAGTCTTACTGTTTTTACTTAGTCTGCATACGTTCAATTGATTGATACACTCTTCCAAGTTCCAGGGTCACAATTATAATGAAGATTATGAGTCTGTCTGTCTGTAACCGGAAGTATATCACTACTGATGCTATAATTCCATTAGTTATTTATGTCATATTCTAACTGATTATCAAATAATCATTATTCAATCTTATTAGCATATTATTTATTAATGATGTTTCCATTAAAGTCGAGCTGAGTTAGATTTGCCTCAAAACAGCCTATGTTATTAATGAGATTTAACCGACTTCCTACCAAGCTGATATAGTTTTATCTTGGGGAGCTTGCTTAAATTAAGACTCATGCATGGCTATTTCTAAAAATGCTTGTTCTCTTTGGCATTCCCCATATTGGGGTGCTTCAGGCACCAAGTTATGAACTCAGCCTTGCAAAGCAAGGATTGCTTGCGGGGATGGCTCCCTGGGACCAGGCAATTCAAATTAATAACACTCATGAGATGCAAATGCCAGGTAGGCCTATGTTATTAATGTATATCAAAATCTTTAATGTGTGTCATATATTACTGAGAAATAAAGGTTTTCATTGTATATAATATGGATAATTTGCATAGTGGTATTAATAAAACCGTGTTTGATAAATAAGTTCTTAATGTTATTGATTTCTAATATTATTGTTTGATTTTCCAACATATTAAAAGCAGTCCTATGAATAATCTTATCCAGAAATAAATCAAAATTAAATAAAATTAAGTGTAATCTTTTTATATGCATTCTTTTTTATTATCATTAGTCATTTTAAATTGATATAATATTCAATTACATTAATTCTTAAATTCTTGCATCCAGAAGGTGCATATTTTTGCTAGTAAATATTAAAGGAAGTGTTGTGTTCTGGTTAGTGAACACAAGTAGTAGTAATAATAAGACAAACCACGATATGTGAGGTAAATAGTTATTTTTACAGGAAAGAGTATTTACAAGAGAGAGACTGTTAGTAATAAGAACATAGGATTAGGGATAGAGTAATGATATACTTCAACAATAGGAACGGCTCTTCTGGTCTGACTCATAGGCTTATTCCCAGACTGATCTCCGCTACTGCCATACATGGTAGATGGAACAGCTCATTATGCTGAAAAGGTAGGTGATACCCGACAGGAAGAATGTTAGCGAAATAGTTACCATCATGGGAAATGAAGTCAGCTATCCAAGTTCAAAACCTGGATGAGGCTGTTTGCATTTCAATTCACACAAATGCTCTTAGGAAAGGCATGAATCCTACTCTTTTCCTACTCAACAAGTGTTAGACTGAATTCTTAAGACTTGTTTAGGCGACCTGTCAAAAAGAAAGAAAACTGAATTCAAACCAAAATTAATCAGCCTAAAAACTAACCTTGTGTCACATCCTGCCCATGGTGGAGGGGTTGGGTAATTAAGAACAATAAATAAAAAACAGAAACAAAGATTCCTTTGAGTAACCATTAAATCTGAGTTTACATCTGCACAATTAACATTGTGTTTATTTTTATTAGCATCACTCCATGTATAATTTGAAAGCTTAATAAATGAATGTGCAGCATAGTCTAATTTGGGAACTAATGCAACTGGGTCATAACCTCAGGGAAGCAGTCAAAAACATAACCTCTGGGAAGCAACGAAAAACATAACCTTAGGGAAGCAACCAAAGATACATATGATCCCAGTACAGTAACCAGATGGTTCAAGAAATTCTATCTTGGGTTGCAAGAACCTTGATGATTAGGCAAGGTCAGCTAGGCCTAAAACTATGGATTCCATGGCTGTGCTCCAAGCTATAGAGGCAAATCCAGCAAGAATCACTTGGAGAGTATCAGGTGAGCTTGGCATCTCACAGTCCATTGTGGTTCAGTATAAGGATCCAGAGCTGATAAATTGTGCTTCACATTACCAAATTGCCCAGTCGGCTAGGGCTGTAGAATACACCGACTGCTTCTCTGCAGAGGGGTAAGACCCCCCAACGAGTGTCCTGAGATGACACTAAACAATCTGATGGTGAGGTTCCAGCAATGCTGGAGCGTTGGGGAATGCGGAGTACCCCTTCATTGCCATCGCTCCCACGTCCACTCTGGCCCGGAGTGGTAGCACCTGACGAGGGTCCTATCTATGAGTTAAATAGAACAAAACCGTGCTTCTTTCATTATACTGATTTTTGCATTTAAACTGTGTATTTATGCTAAACTGAATTGTTTAAAATAGAACTGTTTTGACATTGAGACTGCGTACTAGTGCTGAACTGAATTGCTCGAAATAGAACTGTTTTTGGCGTCTAAACTGTGTACTTATACTGAACTGAATTATCTGAAATAAAACTGTTTGACATTTAACTCTGTGTATTGCCCAGTCAGCTGGTGCTGTAGAATACACTGACTGCACCTTTGCAGAGGGGTAAGACTCCACCTAACGAGTGTCCTGGATATGACACTAAACAATCTGATGTTGAGGTTCCAGCAATGGTGGAGCTTTGGGGAATGCGGAGTACCCCTTCATTGTCATCGCTCCCAGGTCCACTCTGGCCCAGAGTGGTGGCACCTGATAAGGATCCTATCAATGGGTTAAATAGAATTAACACCATGCTTATGCTAAAATGAATTGTTTGAGTAAAACTGAATAGTTTGAAATAGAAATGGCTTTTACAATTAAACCGTACTTACATTTAAACTGCGTGCTTATGCTTAACTGAATTATTTCAAATAGAACTGTTTTTCGACATTAAAACTGTATTTACACTTAACCGAATTATTACATACAACTGCTTGAATAGTTAGAAATGGAAATGTTTTTGACCATTAAACTGTGTACTTATGCTAAACTGAATTGTTTTAAATAGAACAGATTATTTACATAAAAATGGATTTGGTGTTAAATAACCTACAAAGGTTGATATGCCATAAAACCCAACAAACCAAACCAAACCAATATTACCAAAATATTGCAAAACTTTTGACTCAGCCTAGTAATTCGGTTTGATTGACTCTTTTTGTATGAGGAATTATTATAATCAAATAGCTTCATTGGTTGATAATTGTGTCATAATAGATTTCACTAAATATCTTTTTTGCCCATCTATCCATCCACCATTACACAGCTTAAGGATGGCAAGAGCTATAGCCACCAAATTTTCTTTTTATTTAATTACATAAAATAGACATCTATCCAAAAAGTTTCCTTAACTAAAATTATTACGTTTTTTCACATGAGTTTCTTTTGAGTTACTAAAGAAGAAACATTATAATAAAATTTTATTGATGTGTTTACATTTGTTGTAAAGGCTTCGGTCACCCAGGGGCCATAAATATTAACTTCTTGACAATGATTAATATGTTTAAAGTTCTCCTCCAAAACATAGTTTGATGTTATGCCTGACTTTACTGTTGCAATACTGTGATGGTGGGTTAAATTTATGGTCAGTTTCAAAACCTACCCTTGTAAGGTAGGTCTTCAACTGTTATAGCGATTTTTTAAAGAACCAATAAAGAAAAGTATGGTTTAACCTTTTGGTGAACTTATATTTTTACTCACAAAGAAACTATGAGTAATTGATTATCTGAATTACGAAAACATATTTCCTGTCTAACTTAAATTTGTATTTGAACTCACCATACAACCAATAGCTTCACTTGTAAAACAATATATGAGAACTTCTGAAAACTTAAAGACATCAATTATTATTCTTTTGTTTATTGAGATGTCAGAATTGATTTTGATGAAACTCCAGGTCTGATCTGAATATTCACTTACTCATAGTTTTAGACCCATTTATTTAAAGTTGATTGATGTTTATCTTCTTAAGAAAATGCAAATGTGCTTCTGCTAGTACATCAATAAGTAAAAGTTATTTTACATTAATTATCTTAAGGTAGAACACATCAGTTGAGAGCTGCTCATTTGTGAGAGAAAAGTTTTTATGAGTATATTTAAAATAGATGATATTTGAATGTTAAATTGCCATTTGGCAGTACAGAAAAATTTGTTACAACAATTGCCTACCATCGAGTCATAGTAAAGAAAACAAAACAATCTTCTTTCTATTTTTATCTCCATCTCAATTTTTATCTCTCCTTTAGTGGGTAGAGTGTTCACCAATGGTCCGGGAGACCTGGGTTCGATCCCAGGTCAAGTCATACCAAAGACTTAAAAAATGGTACTTGATAGCTCCTTGCTTAGCGCTCAGCAATTTAAGGTTCATATCAAGGGTAAAGTGGAGCAATCCAGAGAAAGGAATAGTGCCTTCTCCTACACCTCGGTGTAGTAGCTATTGAAAAGGGAGCCTTCTGGTCACCCTCAACTACGGTCGCCAACTTTATATATATATATATATATATATATATATATATAATAATGATAATAAATAAATATATATATAAATTTAATCCATGGAAAATATTGTTCTGCAACCTGTCATTATTATTATAATAGCTCTATCATAGATATTAAGCTCTCTCCATATTATATTGCACTTGTTTTGACACATAACCACATAGTGATTTACTGATGACCAACACTCTCATAATATATATATACATATATATAGTTTACTATTTTTATAAATAAACTATTTGTTCCCAATGTTGGCTATACAGCATGTATATCTAAGGTAAGATGCTAGAGACATAGAGTCAATGGGACTTGGTGATGACCTGTTTGTTGCTTATATGATCATTAAACCAATGACACCAGGGGTGAGAAACAAACAATCATCTAGCATGTTGACTTGATGTCTAAACTATTGCAACTTATATATATATAAATAAAATACCTTAAAATTCCCTTAGCCAACGTAGTCTGCTTGTAGCCGTGTGGTCTGAAACCTTAGTCTATCGTAAAGTTGGACGGGTTTCGATCCCAGCTTCGAGCGTCCTGCGGGTCTAGCCACACTGAAGAGTTCTGATAGAACGAAACAGTCTGTCTGTGGATAACAATATATATATATATATATATATATATATATATATGAGTGTATGTGTGTTTACATATTTATTTTGTGTTGAAACTTTGATAATAATTTAACAGTGAAAATTGTAAAATATAAAAGAGAAAAGACAAATAAACAAGAACTATTTTTTCATTAAATTTCACATGTTGGATTTATTGGCTATTTTTCTTACAAATATACATTTCAGAAGCTCGTAGTTTAAATGGGGCCTTAATCAAAAAGTATCAAAACTGAATTTTCAAATTTTTTAGATTTCAAAATTTACAATCTAAAATTCATCTCAGGTGTAAGACTGAAGAACAGTAAAAGATATATCATGGTACAGCTTCATATCAAAAGAGGATTTTCTGAGGCACTGGAATAAGAAGGGTGGAATAAGAAATTTAAGGATGTGTGTGGGAAAATCTGAGGAACTTACATAATAAAAGGATGATTTAAAGATATCAAGACAAAGTTTAAATGAAGCAGTGCCAATACTTTCTGATCTTTTGTAAAACATAGGATTGTGCAAGTGCATCACCCATTACACTCACCAGATTTAGCATCATGCAATTTTTTCTTGTTTTCTAAACAGAAAATTCATCTCAGGAGTAAGACTGAAGGACAGTAAAAGATATATCATGGTACAGCTTCATATCAAAAAAGAAATTTCCGCGGCACTTCAACTCACTGGAATAAGAGGGGTGAACACCAAAGGGACTATTTTGAGGAAAATTAACATTTCTTTTATTGTTCATTTCTGTCAAGATAAATACTACTCTCGTCTCAATATTTTTTTAACAGGCCTCAGCATTTTTTTAGTCGGTTGGTTGGTTAGTTGTTTTGTTTTATGGTGTATCAACCCTCTTCAGGTCATTTAACACCGAATCAAGTCATTTTGATGAAAGTTTGTTTATTTCAAGGTCTTTGTATCTTTAAATATTTATTCATGGTGTACAGTAATTTTCAGATACGGATTTGTTTTTATATGCTTTGGTATTGTTTATATTATATTGCTTAGGGCTTTAAATTTTCCATATAAGTTCTCTGCTTTCAGGAAGGACATTATAGCATCCACTTTGTCTTTTTGAAATAGTTCTTTCATAGAGCTTGTATTGTAAATCTCTCTCTTGTAGGGGCCAGATCAATGGATTCAATGAAAATATGTTTTATTGTGTATGCAGTCTGGCATGCATGGCACATTGGTTGCTCTTCTTTAAGCAAATAAGAATGTGTAATTCTCGTGTAACCTATGTGGAGCCTGGATGATACTACTTTTCCCTTTTGGCTTTTTCTGAAGATTTGCTTCCTTTTTCCTAGTATAGGCTTGATTTCTAGAAGCTTGTTATAATTATTATTGCTCCAGCAATGCTGTCTTTATGATAGTATATATTTGTTTATTTTGATTTTTAAGTCTATATATGGAATTTTAAAATTTTTTCTATGCATTTCTGACAATTGTATTTGAGAGCAATTAGCATTAGATGGTCTAGTGTCATACCCAAGACATTTGTAGTTGGTGGGGGTTGTCTTACTCCCGTTAAATATTGACCTTGACAGAATATTTAGGGATTTTGTAAACAGGATATCATATCAGTGTTAATGAGGGACAGCTGAAATAAATCACATGAATTGAGAACAAGAAGGAAATGTGTTGGTATTAAGAATATTATGTAATGACAAGAGATTTGCAGTCGACACACAGATTTGGTAAGTAGTAAGTGGGTGTCCAGAGTGGGGGTGCAGGCAGCCCCCTGGCCAAGAACCAGTTCTGTATCAAACCGTTCATCAAAGAAGCAAAGAAGTTATGTTCCAAATGTCTATTCTCAATGTAGTGTCAATGATAGCAATACTCCATCAGTCTTAGTCACTCAGTCTCTCTCTCCCATGCAGCCATTTTCACCCTTTTGTTGCAATAAATAAAAGAGATATATCTTTATAGACAAGTGTTATATTCTCTTCATTCCTTCTTTATTGGTATACAACACCCCTTTGCAGAGGTTTAGTCAGCATATTCTACAGCCTCAGGTAATAGGGCAGTCTCTGATCTTAATTTACACAAACTACAATCAAAAACTGGTAAAAATAGTAATTGTTGTGCTTTATAGGGCACTTTGCATGGTGTAAATGATAGAAAGCTAGTTTAGCAGACCATTGTTTGAGACGGTGGTACTAGGCACTACGTACTTAGATTTTGTGCTAAATTAACCCAAGATTGGTAAAATATTTTCGATAACTCATGGAATGTAATGGTATATCTGCTGTTGAGGACTTTTTTATGAATGGGATCCAAGAACTGCAACATCGATGTAAGAAATATGTGTACCACAAGAGGGACTATGTTGAAAAATAAACCCCATTTGGTCACAATCCATGAGAGTATCATAGTCAGCCCATGAACTTTTCAGCCAACCCTCATAAAGAATATAAATGTCTTTAAGATTATTTGATAAAGATAAGATTTCAAATCCAATATCAACTCCATGGGGGTGTAGAATACACAGACTGCATTTCTCTCCCTCAAGAGTGTCCTGATTATGACATTAAACCATCTGATGGTGAGACTCTTGTCAGTGGAGCTTTGAGGAGTGTGGAATACCCCTTCATTGCCATTGCACCCAGATCCACTTTGGCCCTGAGCAGTAGCACCTGATAAGGTCCTTTCTATTGGTCAAATAGAATTGTTTGACATTTAATTTGTGTACAAACAAATGACTTATGTTAAACTGAATTCTTAGACATAGATCTGCTTGACCATTTTACAGTGAGTAAATGAATGACTGTTCAACTGAAATGAAATTCTCAAAATATTTAATTCAATTATTTGTATTACATAGCAATATTTGAAGTCATTTGACTGTGTGCAAATAAATAAATAGTGTTGAATAGAATACTTTGTGTTAAATAGCAATACTTGTAACCACTTCACTGTGTGAAAATAAGTGATTAATATCAAAGAGAATTATTAGCATTAAATAGCAATATTCAACTATCAAAATAATTGCAATATTAGTGTGTGAACAAATTACTTCTAACTCATTTAAAAATGAAAACACCAACAAAGTATGAGTACAACCGAATGACTGATGTTAAATTTTGACTGTTACCTTGCAATATTTGAAACCATTCAAGTGTGTGCAAATATAATGAGCTAAGGCTCGTTTAAAAATGTTATCAACAAAATGTGTTTACAAACAATATATTTAATATATATGTAAAAAAAGGATTTAGCATAAAACAACCTGCTAGGGTTGATATGCCATAAAATCTAACAAACCAAACCAAACCAATATCAACTCCAGTAATCTAATGTATTCAAATCCAGAATGCTAGTGTCGTGTAAGTGTCTTCATGAAAAGCAAGTATATTGAATAAGAAAAAATATTTAGACAGCAAAACATTTGATTAAATCTTGAGAAACTTAGCTGAAATTATGAGTGAAGATTTTTCTAGATAATTTTCTCAATGATTAAAGTGTAGTATCTACACAAATAGAAATCAAGTGCTTATATCCGAAACTATAAAATTAATGGTGTAATGGTTATCATCGTAGGAAATGGACATGGAAATACGAGTTCAAATCCTGGACGAGACTGATTGCATTTCACATAGCACTAACACCCTTGGGAAAGGTATGAATCCAGTTATTCTACCTCCAGCTATGGGTAAATAGTAGGGCAGACAGATTTCTTCAGCCTTGGGGAGCCAACTAGTCTAGGAGAAGGAAAACTCTGAATTCAAACCTGTTAAACTCCGCTTAAAAAATTGACCTTGTATTATATCCTGCCCGAGCGGAGGGGTTGGGTAAATATGATAAAATCAAAAATAACATACAGATAAAAAAAAATGTAAAATTGAACAATAGATTGTTTCTGAAATAATTATAGCTTCAAATTGACTAAGATTAATAATAATACAGCAAATATAAAATCTGTTACGAAGAGAATATAATTTTCCATTACTCAGCATTGAAATCAAGTTGCAAAAATTTGTGTGTGGGCATATGTATGTGTGAGCACGTGGCTGTGGGTTTGTATGTGTATGTGGGTATTTTCACACATATGCATGTGCATATGGGTGTGTTTGTGTGTATGAGTATGAACATGGGTGTTTGTGTGAATGTATTTAGTTGTGTGCATATGTGTGTGTATGAATGTGTGTGCACGTGGCTGTGGGTTTGTATGTGTATGTGAGTATTTTCACACATATGCGTGTGCATATGGGTGTGTTTGTGTGTATGAGTATGAACATGGGTGTTTGTGTGAATGTATTTAGTTGTGTGCATACGTGTGTGTATGAATGTGTGTGCACGTGGCTGTGGGTTTGTATGTGTATGTGGGTATTTTCACACATATGCGTGTGCTTATGGGTATGTTTGTGTGAATACATGTGTGTGCATATGGGTGTGTTTATGTGTATGAGTATAAACGTGGGTGTTCGTGTGAATGTGTTTAGATGTGTATGTATGTGTGTGTATGTGGCTGTGGGTTTGTATGTGTATGCACGTTTTTTCATGTGTTTGCATGTGATTATGGGTGTGTTTGTGTGTGTGCGTATGAACATGGGTGTTTGTGTGTAAACATATAGATGTATGCATATGTGTATATGTCTCTATGGGTATGTATATGAATGTGCATGCATGTGGGTGTGTTTAGAACAACTGACACTGAACGGTTAAGAATGCCTTACATTACCACAAGAGTGGAATTTTTCCTTACTCAGTAGAGAAACCAGGTTACTGGTACATTGCAAAAAGCTGTGTGTGTGTGTGTGTGTGTGTGTGTTAAAAAACTGACATGAAACTGGTTAAGAATATCTTAAATTGCCATAAGATTATTTTTTTTTCAAATTTGAATTTGAATTTCATATCAATTTTATAATTATCTATTGGTCGATCCTTGAAAGACAGATTTTTTGCAGTATTATAGATTTGGGTAAACATTTATATTATCCATTGGAAATTCAACAGCAAGTAATATCTGAAGTCAACAAAATGCATCAAGTGAAAATCAGCTTGAATAGACAGATTATATTAATAGAAAAGTAAGTAAATATCAATGAATGTTGCTTCTTCAGCACAAACTTGAAATTACAGAAAGAAATAAACCAACATTTCTTATTTTCTGGGACATGATCAAGTTTCAGCAAAGCATTCAACCACAACTAATGATGATAAAATGGGACTTTAAACCCAAAAATAAAAGGAGAAATCGTTAAGAAATGTTGCTCCTTACTGCTGTGCATATACATATATATATATATATACAAAGATAGAGAGATAGATAGATATAGATATAGATATAAAAACATGTACACGTATATATATATATATACATATATATATACATATGTGTGTTCATATGTGTGGGCATATATATGTGATTGTATATGTATGTATGTGTGTGTGTGTGTGTGTATGTATGTGGAGATAAAAATATATATATACCAGCTCATTGGCTTAGTGGGTAGAGTGTTTACCAATGGTCCGGAAGACCTGGGATTGAACCCAGGTCAAGTCATACCAAAGACTTTAAAAATGGTACTTGATACCTCCTTGCTTAACACTCAGTAATATACAGTACATATCAAGGGTAAAGTGGAGCAATCCAGGGAAAGGAGTAGCACCCTCCCCTACACCTCAGTGTAGTAGCTATTGAAAAAGGAGCCTTCTGGTCGCTCTTGACTACGGTCGCCAACTTTACTTACTATACATATATATATATATAGTATTAGTAAAAAAAAATCAAGTATGGCACCAGTTTTAATGAAATTTCAATAGCTTAGACACACATAGGAAGTGAATATTCTCCTTAATTATTGTTCCTAAAGTTCACTTATTAGTCACAAAATATAATAATTTTTTGAAAAGAAAATTCTCAGGAATACCAAAAAAAAATTTCTTAAAATTTTCTTTTCCTTGACCTGATATCCAAATTTTGATTAACCCTTTACTAATGACATTTTGCTTAAATCAAGAGAACTTTGACAAAAATAATCAAGGAAAATAATCACTTCCGATGTGTGTCTAAGCCTCTGAGGTTTCATTGTGGCAATAATAAAAATTGGTTCACATTTTTCTCTGTTTTCAATAATGTGTGTGTGTGTGTGTGAGTGTGTGAGTGTGTGTGTGCGTGTGTGTGTGTGTGCGTGTGTTTGTGTGTGTGTGTGCGTGTGTGTGTATGTGTGTGTGAGTGTGTGCGTGTGTGTGTGTGTGTGTAAATTTTATGACGGTAAATAAAACTAAACATATACATGTAAAAAGGATATGGGTGATTAGCTGATATGTTTAATTCACCATATCATTCCATGTAGATTTGTTTTTGGTGAAATTCTAACCATGGAATCATCTGGAATAAGAATTCTATCTATGCGTTCTCTGTTCCTTTTTTTTATATTATCACACACGTAAACATTATCTGTACAGGTATATCTATGCATTTAAATTTGTTTATTAATGGAAATATATGCTTGAGTGGGCATAAGAAAGAGAGAGAGAGAGAATGACTTGTTAGTTTTAATTAGTTCTGTATGTTGCCTGTGTTCATTTTTTTTTTATAGCAATAATGGCAAATATCTGGAAGATATGAAATAAAAATATGAGAGTAAGACTTTATGATTTATTTTACAGAGATAGGGAACTAAGCCCAAAGACATTTGTGTTTCCTGATAAGCAGTTATACCAATATTTTTTATCCAATCTTCCCAGTTTCCTTCTCATAATAAAACAAACTTCATATAAATATATGTATATATATATATATATATATATGAGGTATTTCAAAAGTCACAAAGACTGAAGGTGTGTTCATAAAGATAGAAAGGAACAATGATGAATTGTTAATTTCCTACAAAATAGTCCCTTCGGCATTCAAAAGTTTTTCCCAAAATAGAAGCACCATGAGAACTTTTCTGTTACTGTGTGAAGCTGTGTCATCATACTTCTTAATTTCCACCATATCATCAAATCTTACTAAGAAAATGAAAGTCACATGGAAGGAGGTCCAGTCAATATTGAAGGAGTTGCACTTACACAATCCTGTTTTTCAGCAAAAGTATTTCATTCTAAGAGTATTGGGACTGACTTGGTATAATCAGTTTATTACAATAGTTACTCAGCTTGGCACATCTACGTTTTGTTTTTACATTCTAAACTTTTCAAAGTTTAAAACTTTAGTCTCAAAAGTTTGATCTCGCCTCTCAAACACGCGTACACACACACGCATATATATATATATATATATATATATATATATATATATATATATATATACGAGGATAATTAAATAAGTTTCCAGACTTTTTTCGTATGGGCACTTTTATTGATAGTACACACATGAAACTCTAATCCCCTTCGAAGTAATCTCCTCCAGCTGCAACGCTCTTGTTGTACCATTCCAACAACTTCTTCAAGACCCCATGGAAGTCCTCTTGTGTGAGCATGTCAATGACCTTCATCAGAGCCTCTTTCATCTCCTCAATTGTCTCATAACGACAGCCTTTGAGCTTAGGGAATAACCAAAAGTCACAGGGAACAAGGTTTGGACTATAGGGAGGCTGAGGAACTGTCTTGATTCCCATCTTGGTCAAATAGTCTGTAACAAGGAGGGAGTTGTGGACTGGTGCATTGTCCTGGTAGAAATGCCACAGACCCGATTTGAAGAGTGCTGGCCTCTTCCGACGGAATCTCTTCCTAAACTCCCTTAAAACCTAAACATAGTAACTCTAAGCCTAACCCTAAGCCTTTGGCCAATCAACTTTGTTGTATTGACTTCCTTACTCCTCCCACACATCTCATCATCGCTCACAGACTCCCTGGCTTCCTTTAATTTCTTATGCCACTCAAAAACTGATGCTCGATTCATGCAAGATGGTCAAAAAGCAGTCTGAAGCATTCCATACATTTCTGTGGCATTTTTTCCAAGTTCAAAACAGAATTTTATTGCATATCGTTCTTCTAAAGTGTACTCAAGTCCAGATTGCATTTTTGAAATTCACGAGCTGTGACAATCAGGCTTTAGTAGGGTGTATTCCAATTCGTGCTGTAGCTATTCATTTGAACCTGAAATCATAAAAATTGGAATTTTCAAGAGTCTATAACAATTTTAAATGCCTGTACAAAAAAAGTCTGGAAACTTATAGAATGCACCACGTATTTATATATATATATATATATATATATATATATATATATATATATATATAGATTTAAAAAGACCTACAATGATATGATACGAGTACAATTTTTGAGCAGCATTTAACAGGTTTGAATTCAGAGTTTTAGTCAAAACAGACTCATTGACATACTTTGGCCAAACCGCTGTAGTGCAAATCTCATGAAGAATTGGAGTTTAGGAAGCCATGACAATTTCCTACCGTGACAACCATTTCAAAAAGAACGAATCAACACATACAAATATGCATTTATGTTAACACACACACACACACACACACACACACACATATATATATATATATATTTACACACATATTCACTAACATATCTACACATATATTTATTCCTTAGAATATATACATATTCATGTAAATATTCAGAGATACAATGTATAGATATTCATGCATATATATGCACACATGCAATAATAGAATTACATATGCATATACACACACGGAAACACACACACACACACACACACACACACACACACACACACACACACACACATATATATATATATATATATATATATAAAGTAGATATATACATATACAATTACAAACATATATACAGATATTTACTTAAAGATGTATCTATATTTCACATAGATATTCATACATATTGATATATAATATATTCATTTTCATCTTATCTTGTCGTGCCATATATACTCACATACAAATACAGAACAATACACAAGTAAACATATATCAAATCATGTATGTGTGTGTAAATATATATATATATATATATATATATATATATATATATATATATATATATGTGTGGATACATTCAAACACATAAATATTTATGTACAGATATATATGTTAACACGCATATGAATACATATATATATAAACAGAAATATAGATGATAAACTTCAACACATATATATATATACATATATTTATATATAAATATGTACAAAATAAACATATATATATATATATATATATATATATACATCTATATATACATTAACACATATAAACCTATATATATACATATACAAATAAATATACATCTCTCTCTCTCAATATATACATATATATATATATATATATATATATATATATATGTATACTTATATGAATACATATATATAAACATATGTATATATATATTTATACGCATACATACATATTTGAAATATACACACACATATATGCATAGAAATATACTCATATATAAATACATATATTTACACATGTATACGCACATATGTAACAATGTGTATCCATGTATATGAACATTTATAAATATATACATATCAACATATATAATCACATATATATTTATATACAAAAATATCTGCATATAAACACATACATA
Source organism: Sepioteuthis lessoniana (assembly GCA_963585895.1). Lineage (NCBI taxonomy): Eukaryota > Metazoa > Mollusca > Cephalopoda > Myopsida > Loliginidae > Sepioteuthis > Sepioteuthis lessoniana. Next base: position 36,515,429 of record OY757917.1, read on the forward strand.
TACACACACATATATATTCATATGTATAAACATGCACATATATATACATATATATAAACATATACATACATATGCACATATATATAAACATATGTGTATGTACATGTATATCATCATCATCATCATATCGCGCTGGTAGCACAGATATCCCTGACCCTCTCTCGCCACTCCTCCCTATCGTTCATCGCCCTAGGTAGGTCTTCAGGACAACATCCCGTATCCGCGCATAGCTGCTGAATGTATGTTCGTGCTGGTCGTCCAGCTTTTGGGCACCTCTGGTGGTGTAACGGTTAGCAAGCTAGACTAGCAAACCTACACGAGTGAGTTCGAGTCTCATTGGGCGCCCCATTCATTCGGCCTTGTGCCACATCGAAGCAAAGAGCTTTGTAAATTACCTGGTCGTCCAGCTTTTGCACGGCCATGTGTGGGTGTCCACAAGAGTACATCTCTTATGAGTTCGTCCCTGCTTCTCCAGCAGTGTCTTGCATGTCTGGTTCGTCTAACTTGAATAGTTTTCGTGATAGGGGGCAGGTGGCCGTATACACATATGTATATGTACATATATAAATATGTACGTACGTGCATACATACATACATACATACATATATATATATATATATAACCCAATACATGCATGTATATATACAGACATACGTATACACACCCATCATCATGCTTCTACCATGGATTTCCTTGACCCTCTCTTGCTGCTTGCCTCTATCATCAATCACTCCCAGCAGATCTTCTAGGCTACATCCTGTATCGGCACAGAACTGCTGTATATAGGTTCTAGCTGGTCGTCCAGCCTTTGCTCGTCCACGTGAAGGGGTCCACCGGAGTACATCGTTTATGAGTTCGTACTTACTTCTCCAGCAGTGTCCCGCTTGTCTACATCGTCTAACTTGGATAGTTTTCGTGATGGGTGGCAGGTGGCTGTACAGTTGCTATTTTGTGGGGTGTTGCCGCAGGACTTATTCAATACTGCTCGTAGCATTCTTGTGGAATTGCCATCAAGCTTTTTTTTCATACGCTTAGTAAGTGTAGATCCATATAGCAGTATTGATACGTGGCGGATCTATATAGCAGTCTTGATACGACCACTGCTTGATACGTGGTGGATCCATATAGCAGTATTGATACAACCAATGCTTGGAAAAAACAGCGTTTTATTTTTTCGGTCAGGTCAGACTTCCATATGACCGATATCTATTGCTAGATGTCCTTGCTTTTGCTAGTTGCGTGTTGATGTCATTTTCGGCTAATGGGACGCTGCTTCTTTAGTAGGTGAACTTATCCACTAGTTTCAGAGAACTACCATTAAGTGTGGAGATGTCGCCTCTTTGATTAAAGAACATGTATTCTATTTTGTCTGCTTTTAAATGGAGGCCTCTGCTATCTGCTGTCTGTTCCAGACTATATCGCAGGGATTTGGCTTGTGTGGGTGTGTTTTCCAGAAGCGCTATGTCATCGGTGTAGTCCGCGTCTGTAATAGTTTGAAGCCATTTTCTTTAATTAAATCTATAGACTTTCAAGGCTCGTAGTCAAGGTTGATGATAAACAGTTATGGGGTTAATGTATCTCTTTGCAGTATACCTGCTACAATGTCGAAGCAGTCTGTGTCTCCATCCGGTGAGCGAACTTTTACTTTCGTGTTTTTATAAAGCACCATTATGGCTGTGACGGTTTCTTTGCGGAGACTGAAGGCGAGAAGTATTTGCTCCATGTTCCCTCTGTATATGGAGACAAATGCCTAGGAGAAGTCTACAAATAATAGTGTTGCCTTGAGGATTTTTGCTAGAACTCCTGGAATTTAACGAATAGTCAAAATTTGTGATGTCGTGGATCGATTTCTCTGAAAGCCCTTTTGGTTCTTCCTAAGTATTTTCTCTTTTTTTTTTTTTTGTGCTATGCGGTTGTGTAGCAGAGCATTGTGGATCTTGGCCGCTATGGAAGTAAGGGTTATACCTCGGCAGTTCTTGACTATTCCGAGGTCACCCTTCTTGAGGAAAGGGAAGAAACATCCCTTTGTCCATCTGTCAATTGTATTCTGGTTATATACGGCATTCCAGTATCGGAGCAGTATGTCATCGAATTTCCTTGCCATCTATACTTCCGGAGGTATTTCATTAAGACATGCAGCTTTCCTATTCTAATTTTTCTTTGGACTAAGTTTATCTATTTTCTACTGTGAAATCTGTTTGATGTTTCCCATTTCTCTTTGATGAGTGTGTAAGCTGAATTTGTTGTTTATGTTATTACCTATTTGGGCATTCATGTCTGCACCGATGATGAGAACGTTGTGTTTCGGGATGTTATGAACCTGAAATAATAAAAATTGGTCAGTCATCTCATAAAACGTATAGCAATAACATATTGAATTTTCAAGAGTCTACGACAATTTTAAATGCCCATACGAAAAAAAGTCTGGAAACTTATTGAGTGCACCTCGTAGATATATATGTATTTACACATATATTCATATGCAGACGTATATACATATATTCATACATATATACATATGTATACATAAATATGCACACACACACATACATATGCACTTATGCATATGTGTACATATATATACATATATACATGCATGCATATATATACATCTACATATACACACGCATATATACATTTGTAAACATATATACATATACATGTATTCATATGTATGAATCTATACACACATACATATAGATATACACACATGACTATATGTATAAACACGCAAACATAGAAATATCTGAAAACATCCTAGCGTGATATATACATAGGTATAATGGTCAGAGAGTTCGCCAATGGTCCGGGAGATCGTTGTTCAATCCCTGGTTGAGTAATACCAAAGACCCCAAAAATGTTCCTTTATTGCTTAGTGTTCAGCACTCTAAGGTGAAGATCAAGGGTAAAGTGGAGCAATCCAGGGAATGGAGTAGCGCCCTCCTCTACACCTCGATGTAGTAGCTATTGAAAGGGGAGCCTTCGGGTCACCCTCGACTACAGTCGCTAACTTTACTTATATATATATATATATACCAATAATGAATCAATAATGTTATCACCCTGGTTGGCGGCTGATGAGGCTAGGGTATCGCACGTGCTTTCACACGTTGTATGATGAAAATATATATATATATATACCAATAATGAATCCTTTCAAGAAAATGAATATCTATACACCCAAACTATGCAAAACCAACAATACCTACAAAAACATTGCTCTTCAGAAAATCAATTGACATGATCGAACATGCCTGGGATCAGAACTTTTGGCAACTTTTCTATGAAATGAATACTGATACCTAGAAACTAGTAAGAAAGCTCAAGAAAAAACTTAAGATCATAAAAAAAGTTCTGTGGGCTATAACCAGACTTTTTAAAATAACATATACACACTTGTATGCATAATATATATAAAAACACTTATTCACGTTTTTATGTACACACACACATATTGATATACTTACACAAACAAATATAAATGTACATACACACACAAATATAAATATATATACACACACAAATATAAATATATATACACACGCAAATATAAATACACTTACACACATAAATATAAATACACATACACACACATATGCATACAGCTGATAGGGTCCTATCTGTGGGTAAAATAGAACAAATCTTTGTATTTACGCTAAACTGAATTGCTTGAAATAGGTTTATTTTGATATTTAAAGTGCGTGCTTATGCTAAACTAAATTGTTTTAAATTGAACTGGATTTTATCGTAGACTGAATTGTTTGAAATAGAACTGTTTTGTCATTTAACTTTCTGTAAACAAAAATCTATACTTAAACTAAATTGAATTCTTTAATTTAGAAATGTTTGAATAAACTGAATTGCTCGAAATATAAATGTTTTTTGACAATTAATCTGTGTTCCTATGCTAAACTGAATTGTTTGAAATAGAACTGTTTATTTGTATAAAAATGGATTAAATAATGTACAAAGATTGATATCCCATAAAACTCAAACAAACAAACAAACATATGTATACATATACACACATTTAGATATATAAGCAAATATATATATAAACGCACATACACAGATATAAACACACACCTACATATATATACACACACATGTATAAATATATATATATACACAAATATGTATACAACCACAAGCATATAGATATATATGCAAATATATGTACACAGATGCGCATATAAATATATATACGCACACCCTTGTATATACATGCACACACACACACACACACACACAGATATATATATATATACACATATGTATACATACACACATATTGGTATACATGGAAATATATATATATATATATATATATATATAAACACACATACACACATATGTATACATACGCACACACACACACACATATATATATATATACACATATGTATACGTACACACACATTTATAGATACATCTGCAAATATAAATACATATACTCATATATATATATATATATATACTCACATATATGAAAACGCACACTAACACACACACACACGCATTATATATATATATATACATATATATATATATATATATATATATATATATATATATATATATATATACTTACACACATACGTATGTCTAACTAATCAACCTAGTGCGAAGAAACTATTGTTAAGTACCAATACTTGAAACAATTAAATTTATGGTAAGAAAATTTGCTGTGAGAAATCATTACACCCACTTGGTTATGCAAAAGAATTATATTTGATATTAAACTCATGTTTGATTGAAACACTTGAAACCATTTACTCGTGTGTGAGTAAACGAGCCGTGGCTTGTTAAATGTGCTATATATAAAATACCTCAACAAATCATATATATTTAATATATACAAGCTAGATTTGGCATTAAATAACCCATAGTGATTGATATGCAATAAAACCCAACCAACAAACCAACACGTACGTCTACATACACGGACATATAGATATATATGAAAAAGATGCTGCTGTACTGGCAATTAAGCTTTAATCAGATGTTTCAAAGTCAAAGCGTCATAACCACTAACCCAGAGTGACCAAGACGTATTTTACAAAGTTCCATACATTAGCTTCCCTTTACATCTTGAAAATGCCAGATCAAGGCATGGCCTTTTCAGATAGTCTTTTCATGTAAGATTTGAATTAACTGACATGATGATATGCCATTACACTGCACATGAATGAGAACAGAATCTCCGTGAAATTCTTGTGCAGAGATCTCTCTAATGAATCATTAATTAAGTGATATTAATTCGAATTATACCACAAGATGATAATGTCACAGAGAAGTCAAGACACCATTCTATATTGTTCAAGTTCCAATGACTATTCTTTAAACTGGTAACTTGTTATTGATGAACAAAGATATCATGTGTACATTGGTGAACTCCTGACTCTGGATCCATTCAGTCGATCGACTATCTCAGAATAAGATTTACACTGTCATCAACATGAAACCAATTTCATTGAGACATCTCAGCATTGTTTTCTAATTTAGGGCTGTTATTTTACACCAAGACCAAGGGGGCATATCACCCATGACATTGTAGCAATTGTATGGTCTTTCCTAGGGGTCCCAAGTTTTTTCGTACTATCCTTTAAACAAATGCAGAAATGTTTCATAAGTATTATACAGTAATACTATACCACGCACACACGCACACACACACACACACACACACACACACACACATATATATATATATATATATATATATGAAAAGTAAATAAAGGATTGTAATCCGAAAATACGTAGAAAAATTGATAACAACAACCCAAGTGGAAGGAGAGATTTGTTAAGGTCGACACTATAGCGTTTCGGTTCTACTGAACCATCATCAGGACCATGAGGGGTGATATTAGCGATTTTAAGTCAACAATGGATGTTGAAAAATGCAAAATACAAAAACCTCAGGGGAAATTTGTTTTATAAGAAAAAGTTGGCCGTTTAATTGGTGAATCAGCGTGTGTTGTTTTAAATTACGTCATTTGACTTAGAAGGAAAATTGAATAGAATTTATGTTACGTTTGTTTACTGAGAAAGATTTCGAGTTATAAGGAAGAAAAAGAAAAAAGAAAAACAAAAATAGAAAGCATAAAAATTATGATATATGTGAAAATATTAACTAAAGATGGAACATATTGTAGCTATTTAAAATGGATTTGCTCAAGTAAGAAGAAATATGAAAGCCAGGACAAGTATTTAGGGAATTAAAGAATGAGATAGCAGCGGCAACGAAAATTCGTCTTAGACTTTTATTGTGGATGTAAATGAACATCTTAGCAGAATTAAAGTCGAAGTTGTCATTAGATTGAGAAATGTGTAGGAATAATGCATTGTTTGAGTTGCCAATTCTTATGTCTCTTTTGTGTTCTTTCAAGCGGACGTGAAGGTTCCGATATGTTTCGCCGATGTATTTAAGTTTACAATCCTTACAAAGGATACAAAACCTCATAGCTCTACGTATTTGCTCCTCGAATTATTTAAATGATAAATTCATCCACATAGAAAACTCCTTCCTTAACCTTCAGTACCCCAAATCTTTTATACACTTTGCTAAATCTAAAGCCCTCAAAATCCACAATAAGAATCTAATGCCCACTCAATATCTGATAAAACTAGTTCCCCCATAGATACATAACTTTGCCATACAATTCTTCCTCTCACAGCATAACAAACAACTTAAATAAACTCAATATGCAAACTAGTTCTTTACCTTCTGAAACAATCCGCGAATGAGTACACTCTAGCCCTCAACGTAACATATTTTCAGACGCCGGTGTCTACTGTATCCCTAAGTTCTAAGGCTCACTAAGAAAGGAGAGCCATAGCTGAATATTTTTTGTGTGCACACACTACCACTTCTCATAAAACTAGAAAAACTCCTTCAGATTTCTCTGCAGGTGAGACCCATACAAAGGTGAGAGGTGTACAACTAATATGAAATCAGGGTGAGGCTAAGAACTTTTTGAACGACCCTCGTACAGAAGCTTTTCATTTCAAGGATTCGAGCACTCATCTCTAAAATATGCGTACAAAGGACCTTCCACTTGATATCAGAAATATTCTTTTTTTTCTAACTTTTGTCACATTTCGTACAATGAATTTCCATTTGTCATTGTTGTAAAGGCTATTTTTTTTCTCAGTTTCATTTCATGTCATTCATATATTTCTTCTTTTTTTCCACTCTCTCTATCTCAATTGCAAGCAGACAAGAAAGGCAATTTTTCCCTCTCTTTATGATCAAGACCGAAAATTCCTACTCTACAATGAACAAAATTTGCTGCCGACTTCAGCTGCTACACATGTGTCCTTTCATCTATGATGATAATATGATTGAATTGTTTATAATATTAAGACGAAGTTGTCATTCTATCTATTTTATGTAAAACGGAGAATAGTTTTCACTAAAACAAGGGTCAAATAAATGTAAATTACTGTTAAACTGTGAAAACACTCGAACTACTTTACATGTACGTATATGAGGGTCATTCAATAAATAAATAAGGTGATTTTTTCTTCAAAAAGTAAAATAATTTTTTCCGTAAATGTAAACTGTATTGTTTGAAATTGGTTTACAGTAAAAATTACTTTATTTTCACAAAAAAAAACTTTCTTTTGGGGCGACTCAAAATGGCGAAAAATCAAACAGAGTGCGCCAGGCTTCAATAGAGGTTTGGCATCCAATTTTTGCTGGCTGAGAAGTGCCAACCACGAGACATTTACAGAGGATGTGTGATATATTTAGAGAAGAATATTTTTGTCCAAATATTTTTATGCATGAGCTAAACATGGGTTTGCAACAACGAGCCTAAGTATAAAAGACAGTCTCTGGAGTGGAAACATATTGACTCACCGGTAAAGAAAAAGTATTGGACAGAGAAGTCAGTAAAGAAGGTCATTCTGACAGTTGGAATTCTATTGTAAGGCTCAGTAGCTATGAGTCAGTGCACACATGTGTAATGAATTACGAGTTGAAGTGAAACTATATGAACATTGGGATATTCCACTATTCGAAGGTGGCCAAGTCCATTCCCTGCACAGTGATTAGTTGCTGGCCCAGTGAGTGGGCATATTAGTGTATATATACACCGGCTTGCTTCAGTCATGTTTCAGGTGTTAAGGGTTCGGTTTTGAGTTATCACCCGTTCTACTTTTTGTCTGCCAGCCGGATACTAGCTGGGGTCACTGAGTCGGTAAGTGTTGTTATTCTTGTTTATTCTGCACGTTAGACCAGTGACTTCTACACTGATAGTCTTCTGGGTCATGAAAGGATCAGTTTCTATTGATTTCCTTGAAAAAGGTGCAGCTGTAAGCAATACTTCTAACCGCATATTTTTCAGGCTAAATTCACCTTAGTTATTGAATTACCCTCCTATTTATCAGGTCCAGGCCAGGATAATATTGTGTCGGTGTAAAACAGTATGCGAAAGGCTTTCAGTTCGAGGTCTTTCTGTTCTTCCCCGGGCATCAGTGAGACAAAACTTGCTGCTGAACTTGTGAGTCGACAATTTAGTAGAGACACCAAAGAAAAAGCTTTTCACTCATATTCCTATCGTCACTTCTGCAATATATTACATACCATCTGACACATTCATTGTTTAGACACAGAAATCTTTTACCAATTGTTTTATACCGGAACTTAGAATGTTTCAGTATATATGGGTTTTTTATAAGCCCTGAAAAGCCCGATTTATTCCTATGTTTTGTAAAAGAATAAACCGTACTTCAACAGCAGTAGGGAGATGGGTAGCAGCTTTTGAAGAAAGGAGACCAACGACTTTTAGTGTAACAAAATTTATATACAACAAACAACAAACGGTTTTACACCAAATGGAACAAACAACGGATATGTAAGAGTTCAATGTTCTGATAGGTGGTAGACGTATAAGAGTAAGGTTAGGTAAGGTTTTGTAAGGTTTGTTATAAGGTGTAAGGGGAAGTTATGTAAGGTGAAGTTGTGTAAGGTGAAGTTATAAGGTAAAGTTATAAGGTAAGGTTATAAGGTAAAGTTTTGCAGATAAAATGCCTGCTGGAACTTAGCTGTGTGTCCTGTTCCTTTTAACTCAGCACGTGCGTTCGTCGCTCTAGGCTCCTGGTTGTGTGTTGAAGGTACCAAATACGTTTGCCGTTAAGGGCTGCTACGAATGGACCTGTTGCTAACAGCGGTGGGAGTCGAAAAAAGAGGAAGAATTTTCAGTTGGAGCTCTTTTTATAGTGACCTTAAGGGGCTGCTGATATTCGGTGGAACAGGATCACCAGTCCTTTAACAAATTTCCGCGTATACTAATACATACAAATAAGTAGCTGGTAGTAGAGAGCTAAGAATTGGTATTACAATAGACGGTTCGCGTAAAGGTCTTCGTATATCTTGTTCCCATTTCTCTAAACAGCAGTAAGCAAGTAGTCATGGACCAGTTTGACTACTCCCAGAAAAGGTACGACGGGCTAGTTCACAACACCTCCATCTGGAGTTTTATTTCCAACTGGAAATATCCTTTTTTATTTTGGGCTTGACGTCCAACAATTCTGTGTGATTTCTTTTCCTTTTTGTCGAACATCTTACTTCAGTAGTAACGCTTTGTGAAATTGGCACTTCAGATACGTCATACAGGATCTCCATCTGAACTTCTTGCCTTGTCTGGTCTTTGACGTATCTTAGTTGAAACTGGTTAATATGACGCTTATTTTCTCATTTTGGACCGCATAACATGTAAACAAGTCATCCAATCCTTTTCGTGATCACCCTATCCTGACAAAAATATTTTGCAGAAAGTAAAGCAGTATGCGAAAGACTCACAATCAGAGGTCTTTCTCTTCTCCCCCGTTGCCCAGTCAGCTGGGGCTGTAGAATACACTGACTGCACCTCTGCAGAGGGTTAAGACCCCCCAAACGAGTGTCCTGGATATGACACTAAACAATCTGATGGTGAGGTTCCAGCAGTGCTGGAGCTTTGGGGAATGCGGAGTACCCCTTCATTGCCATCGCTCCCAGGTCCACTCTGGCTCGGAGTGGTGGCACCTGATAGGGCCCTATCTATGGGTTAAATAGAAATAACAGCATACTTATGCTAAAATGAATTGAGTAAACTGAATAGCTTGAAATAGAAACGTTTTTGACAATTAAACCGTACTTACACTTAAACTGCGTGCTTATGGTTAATTGAATTATTTCAAATAGAACTGGGTTTTTTTTACATTAAAACTGTATTTACACTTAACTGAATTATTACATATAACTGCTTGAATAGTCTGAAATGGAAATGTTTTTGACAATTAAACTGTACTTATGCTAAACTGAACTATTTTCAATAGAACAGATTATTTACATAAAAATGGATTTGGCGTTAAATAACCTACAAAGGTTGATATGCCATAAAACCAAACAAACCAAACCTTCTCCCCTGGCATCTGTGAGGCATCACCCAAAGAAAAAACTTTTTACTCATATTTCTATCTTCACTTCTGCAATATATTACCCGCCATCTAACACATTTACTGTTTGGACTCAGTAAACTTTTACAAGCTCTCGATGAATATCAAAGGGAGCAATTTTTTCCCCATATGAAACAAAATTTCTGGGACTCAGTTTATGCTCACTGTCTTGTCATACATTATTTTGTCAAAGTACTCTTCAACTATTCTCCGTAACAAGGCAAGTAAAATATAATTTACTAAAGGGACAGTTCAACCTCTACTGCTATATCACAATATTGGCCTTTGACATAGGAGAACATAATAAAATAGGTGTTACTTTCAAGATGATATAGTAAGCATAATGCTCTGCTTTAGGAGTATGTCTCTCCAGCCTATATCTTCCCATTGCACGCAATTATAATTTATCATCATTTATTTTGTTCTACAGATATAATTTACATAGATAGATAGATAGATAATCTAACGATTATAAGCATTCAGCCAGATAATACATTTATAGTGCCAGTTTCTGCAACATATATTGTATGATAGTTTTTTAAAAAATCACGATTTACTCATTTGCCGTAATTATGTACCACTTAGGTTTAAGATATATATCATTCATTCAATAGATTTTAATTCCATTTTTTCAATTCTTATAATATGTGTAACCAATGTTGACTAACATTTTTTTATGTTTCTTCACCGATGCAATGCGCCGAACAACCATTGTTGGGTACAAGAGGTTCTCAAAAAAAAAAAAAAAAAAAAAAAAGTAAGAAAAAGGAGTGCAAGGATGTGAAAGATGACTCCTAGAGCGAGAGGTCTTCAACAAGCAAGACAGAGGTTAACATTGAACGGGTAAAGCAGGTGGTGTGTAGAGATTGTCGGTTGACTGTTCGAATGATCGCAAGTCAGCTGGGCATGAAAAAGGACTGTTTGGAAGATCACTGAAGATTTGGGTATGTAGAAAGTCTGCAGATGAATTTGTTGCCGGCTACCCAAGTTCAATACCTGAACGAGGCTGTCTGTATTTCATTCTACTAGAAAGGACCCTAATAAAATTATATAGCTAAAATGTCTTTATTATTTAATCAAACACACACACACATACACATATATATATATATATATATATATATATATATGAGGCGCTCGAGGTGTAATAGTAATAGTTACTGTCATTGGAAATGGACACAGAGACCCGCGTTCAAACCCTGGACGAGGCTGTTTGCATTTCGTATAGCGCTGATACCTTGGGTGGAAAGGTATGAATTTAACTATTCTCTCTCCAGCTATGGTTATATAGTTGATCAGACTGAGTCCTTTAACCAATCTAGAGGAAGGATAACTGGATTCAAATCCTGTCGAACCCCGCTTAATATTGTGTCACATCATGCTCATGCGAAGCGGTTGGTATTTATATATGATGATTGTGACTTTGAATTCAAGTATGTTCATTGCATGATATCATTTTGTCTTTGAATAATTAATCCAACAAAGGCTTTTTAGTCTTTGGCACAATTCTTCAAGATATACATAATGTAAATCAAACTACATTATTTCTTTTGTATGTTTTATGAGAAATGATAGATAACTCTATGTTGTGGACTAGTAAAAGATCCGGAAGAAAGACTCGACTTTGAGATTACGTGAAACTAGTATATTGAACAAAAGTATAAATACAGCATAGGTAAAAGAGTGTTGAACATCAGTCTGACTGCCAAAGTGTTAGGCTGGAGTTAACTGAACTTTATTTCTTTGTAAGTACAAAGAAGGCACGAGGCCTTAAGGTTTTTTGGGGAGGGGAAGGGAGCGGTCTTGCTATTCTATATATTCTAAAGGGACCTAGCTAGCCACATTCGCCGACCCATTCAACAGTACAATATATAACCATTCATCCTTCATCATGCGCGCAGCAGTTACCAAAATACCGCATTTGCTCTATGAAGAAAACCTACTTAAAACCCAAAGGTGGTATATGATTTTTATTTACAAAATATGGTTTATGTACAATGAAATGATGGGAATGGGAGAAAAAACCCCGAAAAATTATATATACAAGAGAAACAAAGAAAAATTCCCCGTTTGGTTTCCCTCCCATCCCCCCGTCTATAAAATTGGAGGCCGACTGTTTTCCGGGTCGAAAGAAACCGGAAACAAGCCGGACCTGCCCTAGGTGGGGCGGGAATACTAATCTACAGAGATAAAAGAAATAAAGGGTCGGGCGCGGTATGGGTCGATAGAAGTAGGTAATATGATTTTTTATATATGAATGTTCAAGATCTTCAATAAAAGCGGGCTGGAATTCAGGTTGGGGTACAAAAATAATAGGGAGGGGGAAGATCTTGAGAAACTAACGACTAGATGATGGGGACAATGACTCACAACATACTGCTAACTAGGTTACAAGGGAAAAAACAATTCTACTTACCAGGGATGGGGTCCCTAAGGACCCGTACCGTAGACGCCATGGGTAGGCAGAGGCGGGAAGGATGACTCCAACATTGCCCCCTTTCGTACGACCAGGCTCGCTGCAGTCACCCACCTTTTGCTGAATGTTATGCGATCCAAGCGTTTTCTATCGCATCTGATTTTGACCCTCAGCTGATGCCGAAAATACAAAACCAGATCACGATGAGAAAAGTTTGCATCGTCATACAATCCCTTGTTTCGCGTCGTCCAAATCACCATTCGGGCTACAGCTAGGATCGCGAGAAACACCACACGCTTCTCACCGTGATACGGAGGAAGAACGTTGTCTACGACGTAACCAACGTCGAGCAGCACGAGCTGTTTGGGTTCGATGCGAGCCGTCCACTCCCCGACGTGATCCCAAAACGGGCGGACTCGCTCGCAGTAGTAGAAGGCGTGCTCAGCCGTTTCTTCCAAGCCACTGCTGCAGCGAGGGCAATCAGGCATGTCTGCCAGGCCCGCTCTGAAGTTCAAGCCGCGAAGGGGTAACGCATTCCGAACAAGTCGCCAGGTGAGCGAGAACTCGGAGTTGTTCAAGAAGCTCGATCCTGGCGCCCAATTCCAGTGAGAGCGGATCTCCTCCGCCGTCCAGCCGCGCCGCTCGCTGAGAGGATCAGAAGCGGAACCCACCACTAATTCCCGATACAGCTCCTTCCGAGGCCATGAAAGGTCACTGGACCCAAGAAGGTTACGAAGGGCCTTTCGGCACTCGCGGACAAACAGTGCTTCGCCCAAAGGCCTACGTCGACCTTCAGCCTTTGGGTCTGACTTGAGGCGAGGAAAAGTCCGACTCGCCTTTCGTCTCCACACTGAGTCCCCCGTCAAGACACGGCCCAGATATGCAAGTCTTTCAGCAAGCCAGTGGCTCTCCAGATCAGGCATACCCAGACCCCCGTTGCGTGTACGTTGGATACAGACCTGTCTACGGACCATCGGCCTTGCACCTCCCCAGACAAGTCTGGAGAGGGATCGTTGCAGTGCCAACCGATGTGCCTTAGGCAGAGGGAGTACAGCTAATCGGTAAAGGATCAAGGGGAAGACGTACGCGGCGCACGCCTCCGCCCTGCCCTTTAAGGACAACCTCCTTGAAAGCCAGATTCCCACCTGAGCATTCACCTTAGCATGTACTTCCGACCAATTTCGCTCCAGTTGGAGGTCGGGCCCAAACCACACCCCGAGGATGCGGATGGGTCCGTCACTCCAGCGGAAGGGCCCTGGAAGAGTATTGCTACCCCTCCAAGCACCAAGCCGCAAACCTTCGCTTTTGTCAAAATTGACCTTGGCCCCTGCAATCCGCTCATACTCGACAACCGCCTCTTTCACAGCCTCTATATCCTGGAGGCGGGATACGAAAACTGTGACGTCATCAGCGAACGCGGAAACCCTAGCCGCAAGGCGGCCAACGAATGGGATACCGCGCAGTGCCGGACTTGTCCCCTCATCCCTAAGCCTGCGCAGGAGGGGCTCCAACGCGAGGACATAGAGAAGAGGAGACAGGGGGCAGCCCTGCCGGACCGATCGCTCGATCGCGATCACCCCCGAACGCCTTCCGTTCACCTGCACCACTGCCTGAGGGTTGTGGTACATCATGCTAATCCATCTGCGGAACTCCGGTTTGAATCCGGCAGTCTCCAAAACAGACGCCAAGAACCGATGGTCTACCCTATCGAAGGCCTTGGACTGATCTAAACTGATCAGCGCGGATTCGGTGTCGTCTTTTATCCCCTCTAGGACCTCGCGAATCAAGTGCAGGTTGTCCTGGATCGATCTTCCCTTCACAGCAAAGGTCTGTTCGGGGCCGATCAGATCACTAATGACAAGCTGTAAACGATTTGCTAAGACCCGGGCCAAAATCTTTAACTCTGTGTTAAGCAGAGTTATGGGCCTGTAATCGTCTAAACCCTCCCAAACATGCCTGCCACCTTTCTTCAGCAATGTGATCACGCTCTTGGTAACGCTACCAGGGATGGCTCCCTGGGCGAACCAATGGTTGAACATATCCGTCAGAATAGGCACAAACATGTGCGACATCCTCAAGTACACTTCGTACGGCAAACCATCTAGTCCCGGCGACTTGTTGAGGCCGACCTGCTTCAACGCATCACGGACTTCGCATTCAGTAACCACACCCTCGCAGCTAGCCGCTTCAGCCGCCCCAAGACGGGGGAAGTCGGCAAGATAGCTACGAAACTCCCGGAGCGGGAGATCAGTGCAGCGGGCAAAGCGATCCCGAAAGTGCGCCCGAAAGGCGTCACGTATCTCACGACCTGATCGCAGCAGACGCCCGTCCGGGGTCTTAACAGATGCGATGTACCGATCGGGGAACCTTCGCACTTCTTCTTCACGCGCAGTCGCGTTCGATTTCACAGCTTCGTTGAGAACTCTTTTTAGCCTAGATCTAACTACTGATCCCTTGTAGCGCTCGCTACTCTCACGCTCAAGGTCCCTCCTAGCTAGCTCTACACCTAGGGAGTCCCCCCCAGCCACCGCCCGGGAAAGTCTATCATCTATAGATTTCGCCTCCGCGGTCCTATCTAAGTTGAGCTGTCGACCGTACTTGGTGGCGAAATCTCTAATCCTATGCTTAAGAGAAACCCACCACCTATTCCCGGTAACCGCCCCCACTAACGCCCGCTGAATTAGGGATTCCAGCCGGTCCCGGAAGTCCCGTATCTCCAGTAAGGAGGTATTGAACTTCCAGTAGCCGGCTAGACTAGGTCTATTAACTAACCGCAGACTGACTCTAATGAGTTTATGGTCAGTCCACGCTATCAAGTGGAACGTGGGACAACTAACAAAATCAATGTCAGCTCTTCTCACTAACACTCTGTCCAAGTAGGAACCTACTTTGGCAGAGGGCGAGCTATCTAGCCACGTCCACATCTCCCGCCCTGGGTGATCAAGACGAAACCTGTCGACGAGACCGTGACGAGTCACGAAGCCGACAAGGCTGCTCTCACACCTACCCGCACTACTAGCTCCCCGACCGACCTTATTTATCTTGGGATCAAGGATCGCATTCCAATCACCCATTAAGACTAGCCGCTTCGTATCGTCCAGGAACGACGCCAACCGACGAAAAAAGGAAACCCTCTCCGCAGCGATATTGGGCGCATAAACCGCAACCAGACGAAACTTGAAACTTTTCACGGCAACATCGGCCACAACCAGCCGGCCCTCGTCACCTGCAAAAACAACGTCAACATCAGCATCAAGGCTGCGTCCAACTAGCAAAGAGACCCCAGCGCTGGTGCGGCTGCCGTATGCTGAGAAAACGTTAAAGTCGCTTTCCAGCACCCGACAGTCGGCACCGCAAGTGAAGTGAGTCTCCTGCACTGCAGCAACATTCACTCTGAGGTTCTTGAGTTCAGCAAGCAAGCGCGTACACTTGCTTGAATCCCTCAGTCCCCTCACATTCAAACTGGCAAGGTTTAAAGCCATCAATCCAACTTACCTTACTCAGTGTCGACTACGGGCCGGAAATCCTTCGGGGTGAGGATGCCGACGGCCTGACGCAGGGAGCCGGTGCCGAGCTCAGTACTTACTCGGTCGTCCCTGCTAATTCCTCCGACATCCATGGGATACCTCAGTTTTAGGGACCTATAAAATGATGGGTGAACTAAAATCGGGACCCTGCCCGAGCAAAAAGGAAGCATTTTTTTGAGGGAGGAATGCTCCAATTCCGCCAGCCTTAAATTTGCACAGCTGGCTTCCTGAATGAAGCGCCACAGCTCCCTTGTACGGGTACCAGCTGCACGAACAAAGGTGGTCACCTTGGCTGCATCCCTAAACAAGTATGGGTTTGCTATGGATTTTTCATTGATGGATTTGAATGAAAATAGTGGTTTCAGAATTGTCTTTAATTGATGATCTGTGATTTTAGATGAGTCTGGTTCTGAACAAAGGGTGATTTCAATTAATGGTTTTCGGACTTCATTTGTGGCTGAATGAGTCCTTGTCTGTGTGGGTGACGGTGATGGTGATTGTCCGATTCTGTTGACTGATCTGGATCGGGAGAACATTTTGGGAGTAGTGATTGGAGAGAGAGAAGGAAGAATTGGTAGGAGGGGGGGTTCTTTTTGTATATGTTGAGCTGGGGAGTGGAGGATTTGCGCTGGGCGTTGTGGGTTATTTTGTATGATTGGTGATGGTTCTTGGATTTTTTCTGTGGGTTTCTGGGGTTGAGTGGGCATGGGTTGTTGTGGTTTTTCTATTTGTGGTTGTTGTTTCCTTGGTTTTGGTGTACACTGTTTTTTTTCCCCATCCTTGTCTGAATCCCCGCTGTCTCTTCTCCTTTTTAAATTATAAGATGTTTCCATCTCTTCTGGTTGGTTTTTGGTTTTCTTTTTTATTGGTGTCTCTGTTGTTGCTGGTGCTGCTGCTGATATTTTAGTAGTTTCTGTTGTTTTTGTTGGGGATGTTTTTTTCTTTTTGCCCCCTTTTACTAGAGTCCACCCTTCTTCTTTATCGGGTTGGACCCCTGTTTCCGTGTTGGTATTATTCTTGGCTGCTGTAGTAGTAGTAGTCGTGGTTGTTTTCGTGGTGGTATTCGTTGTATCGTTGGCGGTGGTAGTCGTTTTGTTTGTGGCGATGGTGGCTTTCTGAGGGCAGGACCGCGAGAAGTGTCCTAATTGCTTACAATACCAGCAAAGCGGTTTCCTGCCCTCTACGATGACTGTCATTGTTGTGTCCCTGTACGATATGATATGAGGTATTGTATTGAACCCTCCCCTATCTAGTATCATGGTGAATAAAAAATCACCGTATGCCGTGCCATGCGCTGATTTGATTTGCATATAGTCTTCTACGCCGCCGTATGAACTTAGATAGGCGGCGATGACGTCTCCATTAAGTTGCATCGACACGTTGCATACGGTGACTTTTATTCTTCTTTTTCCTCTGTATTCTGGCTGAAGCCGGAAGTACTTCGTGGTTATATTTTGTGTGGACAGTTTCTTGGCGATTTCTTCGGATGGGAGCAAGACATCCCAGGTTGCAAAACTCCTTCGGTAAAAATATTTACCTGGGATGCCTGCAGTTTAGAGCAATTCCTCAAATGATTCCTTTTTGAGGCCAGCCAGTCTCCTGGTCCTTAAATCTGTCACTACGAACGACAGAGTCTTAGGCTCAACAGCCTCTACCAATTCAGGTATGGGTAAAATTTCGTTTTCTTTGAAATACTTTGCGTATTTCCTGACTCTGTCGTTTTCGTAGTCTTCAGGTGTTTTCTTCTTTTTTTGTAATTGCGACGACCAGGAGACTGGCGTTGCCGGTGGTTTTTGCGCTGGTTGTATGGCCGATGAAGATAATGATAAGTCTTCCGGCTTCGGGGAGGGTTCCGTGTTGATAAATATGTCCTGTGATAAGTTCATCTCGTTTGGAATCCGAGATGTTTCCCCCATAGTTGCGTTTTAAAAAGGGCAACCAGGGGGAATGGTGTTAAAAAATGCGAATGGACTTCAACGAGTGAAATAAATGTTCGATGAAAAAATGGCGGTCGTTTTGTTTTGTTTTAGTAAAACAATGAAGTCGAGTCGAGGTTTGACCCTCCTCACACACAAACAACAATAACAATTGTTTGAGGGGGGTCACAAAACAATAACTATAATATAACGATAACAATAATTTTCAACAATAACAATAATTTTTTAACAATATTAACTTACTTTTCTGTAGAAAATTAAACAGTCCAAAATGGCTGGAGTTAACTGAACACCGAGATGAGTATTCTCCCGGTATTCATAGTAATAGGAAGAGTTCATTGTAGTCCGTAAGGTAGGTACAATAACACTATTCTTCGTTGAAAAATGAATATCCATCTTTTCTTATTCCCTTCTTGTAATGCCTTCCTTCAACTACATGTTTTTTACTAAAATACTAACAATATTGTTAAATTTTTGTAGAAGGATATTGAAATCATTACAAAACAGAAACATACCTTGACGTTACGGCAGAATAAGATTTATTTTACGTAGCCTTCCAATAATCATCGCAGTAATTTTACAATTTTATATATATATATATATACATATATATATATATAGGAACTCAACTGATTTCTATGCAAAAAAAGTGTTAACTTTTGTGCAAAAAATATGTTTGAGAAGCTGTGATTTTTTGTATTTGTATTTTTGTTTTTATTAAACAAGTTTTTAAATTACCAGATAATTCGCAGACGACAATATTTGACTTGTCGCGAAAAATTTCAAGGATCAAAACCCAGATTAATTTTAGAAATCTTTTCCCTCCAAGCATATAAAACTTCTCATAGATTCATTGAGCATCGACTTTTTTAGCTAATTTTGAGCCTACCTAAATAGTATAAATAAGCAAAGAAATCAATATTTATTCTGAAAATAAATTGTCTATTCTTATTCAAATAACAGTAAGTAATGAATTATTACTTACTCAAATACCTTTCGGTTTATTTCTTATGAGTGAAAACGTGCATTCTTTTCTTTCAAGAATGCATTTCGTATCAACTCGTTTAATTTTTCTCAAATTAAACGAATGTTTGTTACATTTATATTTCGTTAAAAATATTCATCTATTTCCTAATGATATTATATCAGCAGCAGTTCACTCTCATATACTTTAAGTCATAAATACATTTCTCTGTCTATATTGTGGCACTTTTGAATAATAAGTTTTTACACATGCAAAATATGTCCCTTTATTTTAAGCTAAAAATTACTGCTATACCTTATAGAAAGAATCTTAACTATATCTACTAAAAACATTTACTCTCTGACTAATTTTATCTTTGCTTACAAGAAAAGATTCCGTACGTGTGTTTATCAGCAAGCTTCTCACTGAATTCAAATAGATAGAATTCATATGATTTGTAGATCAGATTTTTATTCATTCATTTACTATTTTACATATAAGAGAGAGAGTGAGAGAGAGAGAGAGAGAGAGAGAGAGAGAGTGAGTGAGAGAGAGAGTGTGTGCGTGTGTGTGTGTGTATTATCATTATAAAAATACGTTTTACCATTCTATCATCGCATTATTATAAAACACTTGAAGATATTGAATTTTTATGCACCGATAGAAAAGAATGCAAAAACACAGAATAAAGAAAGTTTAAACAAGCTGTTGGGGCACAAAAATTAATTATCGCCTCTGGATAAAGTGTTCATTAAGCACCCCGTAGAATGTCATATGGCAATCTGAAAAGTCCATGCTTGATTTTTTTTTTTTTTTTAACTCTGTTCAAAGATCAGAAGAGATGTGACTCTTGCCAGTCCATCATACAGTAAAGCAAGCATGGCTTTACGATATAATTTAACGTCAACCCAAGTAACTCTTTTTTTCCGTTTCGAACCCTATTCATATCATGCTTGTTCATGGATTACATATATTTCATCTGTTGGTAAACGTTTTCGTATTCTTTGCATATATATATATATATATATAATGTTTCTGCATCTGTAAATGAGCTTATCTTGCCATTCCTTTCGTTTATTCCGTGTTTGTGTATCATTGGATATACTAATGCTAATATTGTTCCGTGGCGAGTAGAGACATGACTAAATATCCTTCCGAAACAACCCAATAAAGCTAAAAAAATCATATACGCGAAACATTTATAAATCTATAAATTAGCAGCATTTTTGAAAACAAAAAATCTAATATGAATTATTTACTGTGAAATCTTAGATTCTTACCAATAAATCTTAGATATTAGTTGATCATCCATTGACTTGGTTAGATTTTGTTTTTCTTCGGCTGCAATTGTTTTTACACTTGTCACAATCAATTGCCATAAGTCTTCTTAGGCTGCAATCTGACGGCCATTTTTACGCACCTTCCTCTTGAGAATCTTCCAGAGATTTTCAATAGAGTAAAAATCTGGAAAAAATGGTGTCCAGTCCATTAATCTATTATAGTCTGCGAGTCGACTGTCTTTATGGTGTTGTCTTAAATGAAATCCTATAGAGTTTGCAAAACAAAGACTAAAAATTATCCTTCAAAAATTCCATAAATACCGGGAAAGTTACACATTGTTGGGAGACAATGAATAATTGTCTCCCTTGCAATGCTCAAAAGGGCTAATAGGCCCAATTCATTGTCAGGTGAAGCTGTTGCTTCAGCAACTTATATCCGCAATCGTTCTCAAGCACCTGATGCAAGGAACATCACTTTATATGAGCTATGATATGGACAGAAACTGGATATGTCACATTTCCGTGTGTTTGGTTGTTTTGGCATATGTTCACATTTCCAGAGAATTGCGCCGAAAGCTTGAGGAAAAAGCAAGCAAAGTAGCGTTTGTTGGATACCCGCCTGGTATAAAAGGCTGGAAGTTCTTATCCAATTTCAAAGCGAATGCTTGTGAGTCGTGATATGTATTCTTGGATGATCAGATCATGGAAACTGATGATCAGCATGAGAGTGTACGAGGTCAGATTAGTTGTGTGGGATATGACTGTGTTGCCCATGGAAAGGATTCAAATGAGGAAGAAGAATCTGAGTTTGTTGAAGTTGCACCGAATACTGAACCTAATTTTGAGGTTCCTCTTGTTGCAGATGATATTACTGCTATTGTTGACCATGTCAATCTACCCATACAACTAACATATGAGGAGACATTTATGCAGACACTTCCGATGCCTGGCATAAACCGACAAGTAAAGCTAGTTGGAAAGATTACATACTACCTGCCTGCAGGCAGAATTGATCCAACAACTATTGAAGAGGCTTGATACAGCAGAGATCCAAAGGCGAAAAGCTACAAACAGGGAATAGCAGTCGCAGGAAAACATGAAAATGTGGGACAGTTGAACCTCCTGCAAATGTAACTGTTGCGCCAGAAGCATCTTATACCATTTCCATAGAGGAGAAGTGTTGAAAGACTAGACAAGTCTCCATTTATAATAGAAATAGGATGCTTTTGTATTTCTAACCGTTGTTGTGTTCAACTGTAGATCAGTGACTATCTTGTTTTAATCGGTTTGTACTTTCTTTGTCTTAGGGGCGAATGTTGTGCACTTGTGATGGCTGCTGCTCATATTTTAGTTAGTGTTCGTTGTGTTTTCTTTTCAATAGTTCTTAAGTGTATATTAGTATATATGAAATTTTTCTGTACGTTTAAAGTAGCTTATCTTGTCTTTCCTTCTGTTTATTTAGTGTTAGTGTATCATTAAATATATCAAAGCTAATATTGAACCTTAGTGAGCAGGGAAGTGACTAAATATCCTTCCTAGCACCATCCACCCCAATATAGAATATTACATGTTTCTATATGTTTAAATGAGCTTATTTTGTCTTTTCTTCCAATTATTCCGTAATGCTAATATTAGACCTTGGTGAATGGTGACCTGACTAAATATCCTCCGTATCGCCAAACTATCCAATATTCCAATCAGGTATATTTCAAGATATATCAACTAGTCTCCAACAACAATTATCACCATTTTCAGAGAGCAAGCATTGATTAGTGATTTGACTAATTTAAAAAATATATACATTATTTTCTTGGGTATACATGGTATTTTATCCATTTTATTAATAAAAAGACAAAAAGTTATTGTCATTGAAAATAAACTTAGCCAGAAATCAAATATACCAGTTTGAGTCAAAAGTTTTGTTTTTATTTTTCATTCTCATAGATTACTTTTGCCAACATGTATTTCTATGTTATGTCATCAATTTAGCACAACTTGCTGTTCAATCATTACCAAATTGTTTATTCTTAATTTTCACATAAAACACATAAACTTAAACTGCTTATAATTAATTTTACACCTTTGATAATGAGCAGTGAAAGAATTGCATTTAGAGCTATTTTACATTATTGGTGGAAAAGAAGGACAAAATACAAGGCCTGTGGCAAAGGAAATTAATGATGTGAAAGGCCCAGGAACTGTCAACAAACGAGTGATACAAAACTGATTCAGACATTTCAAAAGCGAAGGTCAGGGAGACCATCTATTGTGGAAGATGAGGCTTTGCTTGAAATGGTTGAACAACAGCCAAACACAAGCTCTTGTACATTGTTGTTAGAATTTGATCTTTCACAAAGCACCATCAATCGACTCTTACAGTGTGTTATAATCTGAAGTTACTCCTATTTCTATTTTTAATCGGAAATTTTACAAAAGAAAACTCCGAGCTGTTGGAACTCCGTTTCAGTATAAATAGCAGCCAAAAAATCAGACGAATTTGGGAGATTCTTTTCACACTATCACAGGTTATTCTTATTAGGGCACTGGTCTTCTCTTCCTACAACTACTACTGTCATAAGGGCACAGGTATTTACTTACCACTACTGCCTTTTTCAGGGTAAGTCAACTACAACCCAGATTATCACAATAAGAAAGATGACCTATTAACAGGCATTTCTCCCAGCCAGTTAAATACTGTGATCACCGAGACCAGCGAAAGATACCTCTTGGACTGCCGACAACTTCATCAACTCGCTCGTGGATAACGTTTGGTTTGGTTTAGTTTTATGGCACATCAACCATTGTTGGTTATTTAATGCCAAATCCATTTTATACAGTTCAATTTCAAACAATTCAGTTTAGCATAAGTACAGTTTTTTGTTTACACACAGTTAAATGTAAAAATAGTTCTATTTTAAACAATTCAGTTCAGCATAAGTTCACGATTTAGTTCTATTAAACTTATCAGGCGCTACCACTCCGGGTCAGAGTGGACCTGGGAGCAATAGTAATAAACGGGTATTCCGAATTCTCCAAAGCTCCAGCATTATTGGAACCTCACCATCAAATTGTTTAGTGTCATAAACAGGACATTCGCTGGGAGAGTCTTTCACTTCTGCAGAGAAGTAGTCAGTGTATTCTACAGCCCCAGCCGACTGGACAACGTGGATAACGTCAACCAAACCCGGGTGAGCTGCTGAATCAAACACCAGGCTATCAACTGTTTCTGTGATGCAACACAACTTTGCGACCGGCCGCAGACTACCTGGCCACATTGTTGCACCAACAACCTGTTCAAGGATCTCCTTGACGTGCTGTCTCCAAAAGCTATTTAACAGTCGAGTCTTATATTTAGACGTAAAAAGAAACTTTACACAAATTTCTTTTCTTGTATTTCTGACCAAATAAAAGTTGGCTTTAAACTTACTTGCCTTCATCATTTTTTGCTTTCCTGTGTCATTTCACTCCTTTCAAAAAATTTGTGGGATCGACATATTCATCAGACGCAGGCAAGAGTCAATTTTAAAAAGATATACATTATTTTCTTTTATGTATGTATACTATTTTATCCATCTTATTAATAAAAAATACAGCCTTGTGAACAAACTCTGAAATGCTTGAAATATGGCAAAACTTTTGACTCACCCAGGCAGATTGCTTCACACTGAAATGAATGAATGTTTCCTAATATATAAAAATAAAATGTTAAAGTTTATAGTATTTCTAGATCTGACAGAGTTTTTTTCATTTCAATATTCTAAATAACTTGGAAAAATACGAGGTGCATACGATTAGTTTCCAGACTTTTTTTCGAATGGGCATTTAAAATTGTCGTGGACTCTTGAAAATTCAGTACATTATTGCTATACATCTTATGAGATGACTGATCAATTTTTATGATTTCAAGTTTAAATGAACAGCTACAGCATGAATTGGAATACACCCTACTAAAGCCTGGTTGTCACAGCTGGTGAATTTCAAAAATGCAATCTGACACTTTAGAAGAACGATATGCAATAAAAGTCTGTTTTGAACTTGGAAAAAATGCCACAGAAACTTATTGAATGCTTCAGACTGCTTTTCAACCATCTTGCATGAATCGAGCATCAGTTTTTGAGTGGCATAAGAGATTCAAAGAAGCCAGGGAGTCTGTGAGTGATGATGAGAGGTGTGGGTGGAGTAAGGAAGTCAATACACCCGAGTTGATTGGCCAAAGGCTTAGGGTTAGGGTTACTATGTTTAGGTTTTAAGGGAGTTCAGGAAGAGATTCCGTCGGAAGAGGCCAGCACTCTTCAAATCGGGTCTGTGGCATTTCCACCAGGACAATGCACCAGTCCACACTTCCATCCTTGTCACAGACTATTTGACCAAGATGGGCATCAAGACAGTTCCTCAGCCTCCCTATAGTCCAGACCTTGCTCCCAGTGACTTTTGGTTATTCCCTAAGCTCAGAGGCTGTCGTTATGAAACAATTGAGGAGATGAAAGAGGCTGTGACGAAGGTCATTGACACGCTCACTCAAGAGGACTTGCATGGGGCCTTCCAGCAGTTGTTGGAACGGTAGAACAAGTGCATTGCAGCTGGAGGAGATTACTTTGAAGGGGACTAGAGTTTCATGTGTGTACTATCAATAAAAGTGCTCATACGAAAAAATTCTGGAAATTTTTCGAATGCACCTCGTATTATTACCATCATCCAAAAAAGAAGACATTAATAATGTCATCGACATAACAGCAAAAATAATTTGCTTTGCTTCAAGTTTGATAAGAAAACTTATTATAAATCGTGATGGAGACACAGAACTTTCTGTTGTTGTTATAATAAGTGGTACTTGCTCATCAAGTCTTCATCACTTTATTGTATAAGTTGCACAGATATATATATATATATATATATATATATATATATATATATATATATATTCATTGAATTTAAAACTTATATGAGCCTGAGTCGAAAAGACAGTCCACCATGTGAAAACACACTCCCTAGTAAACAAAAATTCCGGGCGTTGCAATCAGAAAAGAAGGTCCTATTGAGAGTCTGCTGGGACCGAAAAGGATCCATCACTATTGGTTTCTTTGTAAAATGTGGAACTGTAAACACTGCTTCCACTTGCCAACTTTTTCAGCAAAATTCAACATATTTATTGAATAATCCTCGTTTTTTTTAAAGTAAATTTCTACTTGTTCACTCCTTCAAGTTTATTGGAGAAAAAGTCATTTAAAATTTTTTAAAAGATTTTTTTTGCATGATTTGAACAAATTAGACATACAAACTCACCACAATTTTTATTTGAAATACTTGTTCCAGAAATGAGTGATCTTTCTACATTGAATTAGAATGTGAAAGTGAAACCCAATTATTACATGTAAAAGATTTTTTTTTATTTGATATACTTGTTCCAGAAATGAGTGAACATTCTACATTGAATAAAAATGTGAAAATGAATCCCCTTTCCAGGAATGAGTGATCAGTCTTCATTGAATTAGAATGTGAAAGCGAAAACCTTTCCAGAAATGAGTGAACATTCTAAATTGAATTAGAAAGTGAAACCCAATTATTAAATGTAAAAGTTTTTTATTTGATATACTTGATCCAGAAATGAGTGAACATTCTACACTGAATTAGAATGTGAAAAGGAATCCCCTTCCAGAAATGAGTGATCATTCTACATTGAATTAGAATTTGAAAGTGAAACCCAATAATAAAATGTAAAATATTTTTATTTATTGAAAAATAAAATGATGCAGTGAATTTGAGGGTCTAATTAATTCAAGTCGCATGCACAAAAAAATTGAAAAATTCTCTTCCCGATGAACTTAAATGGGTGCAGGTGGAGAATAATAAAAAAAAAATCAGTCTTGATACTTTTTGATTATAGTCTAAAAACTGAATTTTAGACGTGACTTGAGGCTGAAAAAGTTAAGCCCTTTTGATAATTGTCTACAGATTGACTTGAGGCTGAAAAAGTTAAGCCCTTTTGATTATAGTCTGCAGATTGACTTGAGGCTGAAAAAGTTAAACCTTCTAGAAAGACACAAAAGTTTTAGAATAGAACTATAACTTTCAAAAATGTAGACTGGCAGAAAATACACCTTTTCTTTAATAAAATTTGGTTACTTTTAGTAATAAATAATGAGCATGGTGTATTTCAGTACAAAATTACAATGAAAAATGAGAGAAAGGCTAATAGTTGTATCTGTTGTTGTCGAAAAACCAAGAGGAAGAAAATAAATTGTGATTTTATGTGAAGAAAAGCAAAATAGCAGATAAAAAGATTTTCTGAAACTAATAAAAAAAAGTCGGGTACAAAAATTTGTAATCATTTATGAGACCCATGAGGTGAATTGTTTAACAAGTTTGTTGAAGACTGTCAGAAATAAAGATAAGCTATCTTCCCAGAAAAAAAAGGAAAAGAGTCATGTCTATATTTCATGAAAAGCTGATATTTTCTTGAATTATCTCTAGACTCTTACTTTTTTTTCTTTTTGTACAAATAAAAAGTTCGGGAAAAAACAAAACAAGTTTCAGGTTTGAAAGTTTAAAAACTATCAGAATAAAATGCCTGATGCTCATTCGGAATGTTACATGTCACACATTCAATCTGTTAGTAATGTGTCACATGTTCAATTTACATGTTACACCTCATAATGCTGATTTGCACGTTATGTGTCACATGTCCAGTCTGCCTGTTATATGTAACATGTTCAATCAGTAGGTAATGGATCACTTATCATTTGTATGTTACATATCACATATTTGATTCGCAGATAACATGTCAGATGTCACATATCACATATTTGATTCGCAGATAACATGTCAGATGTCACATGATCAATCTGAAAGCTAAAGGTTCAATGTTAAATTGTTTTTATCTATATCAAAGAGAAGAGGACGTGGATTCAAGAATAATATTTACTTAATGTAGTTTGATATTCATATCCTGCCCGAGCGGAGGGGTTGGTAAATATGATATTCAGAAAGAATCAGATATAAGCAATAAAATTCAGAGTTGTATGAAGTTTTTGATATTTTATAAAGTTTTAAGTAATTGTAAAATTACTTAAGTACATACAATTTTCGGTGATTGATATATATATATATATATATATATATATATATATATATATATATATATATATATATATATATATATATATATTTAAAATGTGTAGGCATCTATTTATACATATTGAATTTAGGATAGCATAGAAAAAGAGTCAGCAATATGTAGTAACTGTTAGTTTCTCATCCATGAGATCATCAGACCAAGTAATCTGATGATCACATTGGCAAGAAACTGACTGTCAGCAAGCATTGTTGAATCTTTCTATATGCTATCCTAACATCTACATGTGCTATAACTGATATTGACCACACTTTAGTTATAAATGAACAAACACATTTACGTGTATAAAACATGCAAATCTCCACATGATTATACATATACTGAAAGAAAAAAAATAATTAAATAAGAATTTTACATATTTTTTATCATTTGATGTGTGAATAGCATTTAAACAACCTAACAAATTATTGTCCCGAACATTTTGAAGTATTTTTAGCTTCCAGTTAAATATCCAATAAATTGTGAAGATTTAATTTTACAAATCAAGACAGCAATAAAAATGCCATTATGATAATCATAATATGGAAAATGAATTGATCACAATTAACAAAAAGAAAAGCTAAAACTTAAGTTGACCAAATAGAGAATGAATTAACAGAAGATTGCCTACAATACAGAACTTCCTGTACAGATTATTCTTATAAAGAATATTAATTCAGTTTTATGTAAGGAAGCAGAGCAAGAAAAGACTCTTCTAAGGAAGCGAAAATAGTTACAATAGCCCGTTTCCTCTTATAACACAATACCTCAAAGAATGAATGCCATTTCCAGTGCTGATTGTTGCCTGAGGAATACATTGTCTCATTTCTGATTTTTATCCCATGAAAGATTAAAGAAGAAGAAAAAAATTTGGCTTTCAAAATGTATATAACATTTTGACTTTTAGCTGTTTCACATAATTTATCCAATTTGAAAACTGTTCAATTTATAAATTCTACGTGTGTAAAGGAAATGACAAAAATGAGAAAATTATGTGATATTAATAGAAACTTATTAAATTATGAGACAAAAAATTATTTTATAAAACGTTTAAGTACTTCATAATAATAAACCTGTATTATTTCCATCACCTTGTAAATATTGGAGAAAATTTACCAATTATAGTTCATCGATTATTATCCTAAACATTCTTCTACTAAAATCTAAGATATGTATATAAAATGTTTAAATATATATATATATATATATATATATATATATATATATATATTAAGCTGTTGTAAATCTTGATAGTTCCATTTGTTTCGCATTATTACCTTCTACAGTCACATGATATATTTGAAATATGAACACTGACTTATTGACTTTTCTCTGTATATGTAATCTCCGGCCAGAGGTTTACTTGGTCAAAAACGTGGGGCGATAGACAACGACTATGGAAGGCAGTAATTACTGGGGATACGGTTACAAGACTCAGCATTCCTATCCGAGGTCGCGGTAAATCACCTGAAGAAGGCCAGAGGTGAAATTTGGCCGAAACGTTGTGAAAGAAGAAACAAAACAAAAACTACCAAGATGAGGACAAAAAGTCCGCATAAATAAAAATTAATTCTCATAAATATAAACATTCATAGTCATATGTATAAATTTGTATGTACAGATAGATATATATGAACATGAAAATATATCTATATGTATATACGTATTACAGGGCACCTCGGGTGGTGTAATGGTTAGCAAGGTAGACTAGCAAACCTACACGAGTGAGTTCGATTCCCATTAGGTGCCCAATTCATGTTGCCTTGTGCTACATCTAAGCAAAAAGCTTAGTGAATTACCTATACGTATATACGCAGTTTTTTTAGGGGGGGTTCTTTGTTTAATGGCACATCAAACTTCATAGATTATTTAATGTCAAATCTATCCTTGTAAAAGAACAGTAATGATATTATTTTACTCAGAGTTATGGTAAGAAAGTGGTTTCATTAGCTCAGTAGAACAGGGTTCAATCCCAGGTCGCGTCATACCAAAGGATTAAAAATGGTACTTGATTACTTCTTGCTTCACACTCAGCAATATAAGGTACGTATCAAGGCTAATGTGGCGCAATCCAGGGAAAAAAGTAGCGCCCTTCCCTACAGCTCGGTGTGGTAGCTATTGAAAAGGGTGCCTTCTGGTCACCCTCGACTACGATCACCAACTTTACATATTAGTCTGAAAGTGAGCATAATAAGCATGACTATATTTTGAACTCGCTTAATTCAGAGTCACAGTCCAGCACTTTAGCCATTATGACTTAGGGACAAATCATATATATATATATATATATATATATATATATATATATATATTGAAGAGTCTGTATTTAGACAGCACGTTATTATTCAAACAAGTTTTGTTAAAGACGATGGAACACTCTTTATTATTTTTAATTTTTTTTTTTATGAGGTTTCAAGGTAATTTGTGTTGTCGTTTGTTATCTGACTCCATTCTGGGTTTACTTTATTCTTACCCCATGTTATCTAGCTGATTTAACTTCTTGAATATGAAAACTGCAAAGAATTATATGAAAGAAGACAGGAAGAGAAGATAGGAGGCCAATATATCTTTTGTATTTTGCCTTTATTTCTAGGTTCAACAACCATCCATTGAATGAGGAAATTCTTTCTGAATACAAATGAAATAGATGCATCTCCCAGTCAAGGTGTTAAACTGTGTTACTCGTTAAGTCCCTTATATGGTGTCGTAATTGTGATTCTGACGAGTCCATTATTTGGTGTTTTTAGTCGTGGATCGTTGTTAAAAGAGGCAGCTGCTACTATTGGAAAGGTTAGCTTACGCGTCGTCTAGAGACGGGCACATTACTCCTTCATCCAATAACAAGGACGATTTAGGTGTTTTTACTCCACTGGTCACTGTTGAAAGAGAACAGGCTTCTTTCTTTCGCCGGGAGGGTTCATTCTTTGCGCATGAGTCGCCCCTTTTCTTGTCAGGGGCTTCTGGTAGTTTCTACATTTTTTTTGTATTTATTTCTAATTTTGTTTTATCTTTGTTTTATTTATTTTTATTTATTCCCCCTGACTCCTAGTAATTTTTCTAGGGTCAGGATCTTTATGATAAAGGAATTGTTTAATGTTTTCTGCCCTTGTATATATATATATATATATATATGATTGAATATTACTGACAACTTTTGTCGACATATTTTTGTTTCGATCCTTTCAAATTGCCGTGTAGTTGTTTTGATATCCAGCAGGAATTGGCTAACAATTTTGAAACCGGTGCCAATATACTTAAATGTCTTTAGCTACGGTTGCTATAAAGAAATTTTCAAAAAATTTGCAACAGTATAAATAAAACGCTGTATTGTCCTTTTACAATATACACACCCCTGATGATGACCCGAGAGGGGCACAAAAGTACTTGGAAACCAGTTAATTGTAGAAATTTTCAGCCGAATATCAAGACAACTCTATAGTGATTTGAAAGGATCAAAACAAAGAATATGTAAACAAGGGTTGTCTATAATATTTAATCAGATACGCCTCAACGAGGAGATGCGGCTTACACACACACACACATATATATATATATATATATATATATATATATATATATATATATATATATATATATATAGGCTGCATTTTTCCATTGATACATATTTGATGGAACATTATAGACATTCCTAACTATATTGTTGATGGACAAATTAAACGTATAATTAAAAATGTGAGCCAATAAAATAAATGCGGTAACACTCCACCCAATAAACAAACATTTATCAAACTGTTTTATCGCAACCAAATTATTTTAAATTAGATGAAAATATTTTAAAAATATTTATTCAAATAAACATACTCCCTACTGAGCTTAATAAAAAAAACTTATCGTATTCTATAATAAATTTAAAACGTCCAACTTAGCCATTAATAATAATTCCTCTCCTTCGATTTGAGTTTAACAAAAAAAACTAACGCTATATATCAATTCAAATGTCTTTTAGGAGATTGTATCTCTGAAAACAACAATATATACGTCGGTTTAAGCTCAAATAACCTATCGAGAAGACTTACTATGCATTTTTCTGATACCAGTTTCATAGTCCAACATCTAAAAAACAAGTGAATTTCGGAAAATTCTTACCGAAAATGCAACAATATTAGAACAACAAAATAATAAGCAAAAGTACAGATTACCGAGGCGCTGCATATTAGAAATATACAACCCAAACTTAAAAGAATTCATTTTGAATCCAGTGCTAATGAACTTAAATGTCTTTAGCTACGGACACTATTTACTGAAACAAATTTTAAAGAATAAACGCTACACAATACACCAGTATAAACGCTCATTCTTACAAAGCTGTAATGTGCAAGCAAAAGTTACATCACTTTTGCAATACACACTCCCCTGATCATGGTCTAAAGTTGGTCAGAATGTACTTGGGAAATAATTAATTATGGAAGGTTTATTAACCAATTCCCGTCGGATATCATAAAATCGATACGGCAACTCGAAAGGATTAACAAAAAATATGTAGACAAAAAATATCTATAATGTTCAATCAAATATGTCTCTCTCTCTATATATATATATATATACATCAGCATGAAGCTGAGAGTATCACAACTGGATACAGTTTACTGTCATACTCATGACACCACTATTCTTTTTTAAAACTTTTATGGTAAAATAAAGATATTGTCAACTATTTTATTGTATGGTTAAAAGAACTCGAATATAAAAGTGTTGGCTGAAAAATACTTTGATGGAATGTGACCAAATGAGGTTTATTTTTCAACATAGTCTCACTTCTCGTCCACACTCTTCTTCCATCTTTGTGCAATGCTTGAATTCTATTGATAAAAATTAACATCAACAACAGAAATAAAATTCTTCCTATAAACCATTAATACCGAAACGATTTGGTATTTCTAAAATTCTGATGCCTCCTCGTGTAATATTTAATTTTTACATATTCAAAATTTGACTCCAGTACACGTGAAGGAAATTTAAAAGGGCATTAACTTGGACTCTAAACAAACCCCACCAAAGTATTGCATGCCCCACCAAAATATTATCATGCACCACCGGTGGGGTATGCGTCCCACGTCAATAATTACTGCTGTAAACTTTTCAACCAACCCTTGTAATCTATAGCGATGGGGATATTATAATTATTAAGTTTTAGGTTTAGGTTAGTTTTACGTTGGTTATGTTGGTATTACGTTGGTTGTGTTGGTTTTACGTTGGTCGTGTTGGTATTACGTTGGTTATATTGGTGTTACGTTGGTTGCGTTGGTATGACGTTGGTTATGTTGGTGTTACGTTGGTATAAACTTTTCAACTATCCCTTGTAATCTTGATAGGATTATGACTATAAAATATAAGCAACCTGATGAGGGTTGTTCGAAAACTTGTAAAACTCACCTAGATAGAAAATCACAGCTGAATAATTTTGTTGTGGAAACACACTACCACTTCTTATAAAAGTAATTCAGATTTTTCTAGTTTTAAAAAAGTACTAATGTGTTGCTATCACTAAAATATTCAGCTATGTTATTTTATCAGGTAGAGGCTTAGAACTTTTTAAACGATCCTAGTATGCATATAGACAAGCACACAACAAGAAAAGCACAAAATGTGCCTAAAAAGTACAATGAAAATAATCCTTTTTTTTTTGGTATTCTACATTGTTTTTCTAAAATCTTCAGGACAAAAAAATTGATAATATATTGAACTTTTTTCCTCTATGTTTTGTTCACTTGAATTTATTCAAAGTAGTTACTGAAAATATCTGTACTACAAAATTTGTTTCCTCTTGTTATAAATATTCATGATTTCTTTTTCTGAGGTTTCTTTTCCATGTTTTTCTTTTATTATACAAGTTTAATATTTGTTGAAGTGGTACAAAATGGCTTAATAAATTTAAAAACTAAATGCACTCATGGATAATATATTTAGAAATATTATTTATACTGGTTATTTTTGGTTCTCTCAGAGATTAATATTGTTTGTCTTACCTATGAAAATGTTTATTTCTATTCAACATTTACCAGTTTGAACTCGTCATCATCATCATCATCTCTCTCTCTCTCTCTTTTTTTCTCTCTCTCTATATATAGGAAGTATACTTGTAGCTCAGGCCAAAAAATATGGACAAATCAAAAATGTTTAAACAGATAAATCACTTAAATGTCATCCAGTTGAATTTTTTAAATGTATCTTTTCAAAATTCTATGATCTTTTCCCACATAAGAAAATTAATCTTATAATAAAATATTAAAATAAAATTTCGAATCATCTTTTCTATTATATATATATCATATAATTATGACTTAACCACCACATTGGAATTTTATTTAAAGAAGGCTATTCTGAATGATAAATTGCTAAGAAATTGAAAAATTTTCAAGCAGGAAGAGCAATATTCCTTTAAAAAAAGTAGGTAGAAACTAGAACAAATGTTGATGGAAAAAGAGCTGAAGCACCCAAAGTGACAAATGCTGCAGAAGATATACACTTTATAATTGAGAGCAAAAGGCATAGAATGAAAACTGCTTCAGAGTTGACAGCTGGACTTAATTCCTCTTGACAGCAACCAGTACTGCTCTCAATAGTGAAAAATTAACTTAGCTCAGAGGGTAAGCCACATCCATGAAAAAAATCATTGTTACAATAGGTTAATGAGCAGTATAGATTTATAGGCCAAAAAGTTTAAGAACTGGACATTGAAAGAATGTATTATGGACAGAAGAGTCAAAATTTGAACTTTTTGATTGTAAAAGGAGAGTGCATGGAAGAAAAAAGACTGAATGAATAATGTGTGCTTCCAACAGTTAATTATGGCGGTGGGTCTGTTATGGTATAGTGGTGTTTGGGGGTTGGATATTTAATTCCTGTCAAGGGAATCATGAAAAAATAACAGTATCATTCAATTTTGAAAAGGCTTGCTATACCATCTGGTTTACACATAATTAGAAAAAAATTCCCCTTTTGTTGTATTCTCATGATGTTAATAATAATAACACAGGCGACTCTGTTGTTTCGGATATGAACGGGTTTATTTCTTTTTGGCTTCAGTCCTTGGTGACAAGAGGAGAGACACAATTCATAAAAGCCTATGCTAACCATTCTAAGCTGAAACTCACCCAATGCATGGTGCATCTTGTGGTGTCTAAGATCTAAACTCATCTCTGCTGGTCAAGACTCAGACAATCTGATCTGATCAGATCTGAAAAACCCAACTGCTACCTTCAACAATCGAAACTTAACTCAACCGTTTTTTTCAAAACCCTCAGATTCTCCTGTCATATCTTCCGGGCATGACATCATCCAACCTCTCAATTAACTTCAACTGCCTATCCAGCCCCGTTTCCTGTCTAGGAGTTTATTATGACAAATGATGATTGTCCTATCCTTTCTGCACAGGCATGTGGGTGCCTCATCTTATGATAACACCTAAACCAAGAGATACCAAGTTGTTCAAAACCTTACCAAACTAAATAATAAAATATAATTAACAAAAAATGATTGCTATAATTAATCATTACCTTAATCATATAACACCTTCAACAAGACAAGAATCCAAAACACTCTTTTAAATTATCTTCTGACCTCTCTCCTATTGAATAAGTATGAGATGAGATTGGAAAGTTTAGAGAATACCCAAAGAGGGAGGGAGCTTTTTCAGTGCTTGAAGAATTCTTAGGAAGTTCTGCTGGCTTCTTTTTTTCAAAATCAATCTGAAAATATGCTAAGAATTTGTAGAGAAGACATTTAGGTTGGTGGTGGTTTTATTAATAAAAACAATATATGATGCCATTATGTGATAATTTTTTATATGATTAAGTGCTTATTTTTTGTCAAAATAAAAACAAATACTCTGTAGTTACTGCTATTCTATCTTTAACTTAAAATGAAATACAAAAAATATGTCATGTTAAACTGTTTTTAAAAAAATGCAGGGTGGCCACAAACTTTTTGCCAATTGTGTTTATATATATATATATATATATATATATATATATATATATATATATGTGTGTGTGTGTGTGTGTGTATGTGTTTGTGTAGTTGGGCTGCTGTCTTTCACTTAAGCATGTTTGATTAAATAATTAAGAATTGGTGGATGAATTCATAGGACATCATCAGGATTTTTTTTTGTATGTATAAGGAGTGTTTTGGAAAGAGATTTGAATTCATCCACCAATTCCAACCTGAAACCAAGACACTTATCAGGAAACTTGAAAGAATCTTTATAAAATTAAATAGACAAAATGTGTCTTTATTATTCAATAAAGTGTGGTGCATTCAATAAGATTACAGATTTTTTTGTAGGGCCTTTAAAATTATCATAGACTCTTAAAAATTCACTACATTGTTGCTATACATATTATGAGATGACTGACCAATTTTTATGATTTCAGGTTAAAATCAACAACTACAGCAGCAATTGGAATACACCCCACTAAAACCTGATTGTCACAGCTGGTAAATTTCAAAAATGCAATCTGACACTTTAGAAGAACAATATGCAATAAAAGTCTGTTTTAAACTTGGAAAAGATGCCACAGAGACGTATAGAATGTTTCAGACTGCTTTTTGACCATCTTGCATGAATCGAGCATCAGTTTTTGAGTGGCATAAGAGATTCAAGGAAGCCAGGGAGTCTGTGAGTGATGATGAGAGGTGTGAGAGGAGTAAGGAAGTCAATACACTACAGTTGATTGGCCAAAGGGTTAGGGTAAGGGTTACTATGTTTAGGTTTTAAGGGAGTTCAGGAAGAGATTTTGTCGCAAGACGCCAGCACTCTTCAAATCAGGTCTGTGGCATTTCCACTAGGACAATGCACCAGTCCACAAATCCATCATTGTCACAGACTATTTGACCAAGATGGGCATCAACAGTTCTTCAGCCTCCCTATAGTCCAAACCTTGCTCCCTGTGACTTTTGCTTATTCCCTAAGCTCAGAGGCTGTCGTTATGAGACAATTGAGGAGATGAAAGAGGCTGTGACGAAGGTCATTGACACGCTCACTCAAGAGGACTTACATGGGGCCTTCCAGAAGTTGTTGGAATGGTACAACAAGTGCATTGCAGCTGGAGGAGATTACTTCAAAGGGGACTAGAGTTTCATGTGTGTACTATCAATAAAAGTGCCCATACGAAAAAAGTCTGGAAACTAATTTAATGATCCTCATATATATATATATATATATATATATATATATATATATATATATATATATATATATTAGTTTTTATATATATTTAATAACATGGAAGCTTGTCTGCATCCTCAAACCTAAAACGTGAGATAATGACAACCAACACTGTTACAATATATGTGTGTGTGTGTGTGTGTGTGTGTGTGTGTGTGTGTGTGTGTGTGTGTGTGTGTGTGTGTGTGTGTGTGTGTTCTTCATGTATTTTTATTTTTTGGTTACTAACTTTCATTACTATAAACTTGGGTGATAAAAAAGTAGCTAAAAATATCCATTTTGATTGTGTGATATTCCACTAAATATCAAAATCTTGGTATCTTTGCATTAGAAGATCATTTAACTTTTATAAAATTATTAAAGCTGTGCTTACATATGGGAAATGTTTTATATATATATATATATATATATATATATATGTCATAAATGTGGTTGTTTAAAAATAGTCCAAAGTCTCTGCTAGTGTAATCTGTGCATGGGTATTTTCAACCATCTTTGATCATTGTCAAAGACTCATTTACTCCTGCGTTATGGAATACTGGATTTATTCTGTGCTTGGAAATTTTTTTAAGTGATATAGAGGTGATATTGTGTGTAAATGTGTAGAGCATAGGTGTTGGTTTGCAAGTGTAGAGATAAGAACAAAGAATCCTGTGATTGTGATATATACATACTCACTGTATTTAAGGGTTTCAGTATAGAGTGTCTCAATATCTGGGAAAGAACATTAAAAGATAGTCTCACATTTTTATAAATTACAACCTACATTAAATTTTCTAAAAATGACTTCATTAAGTCCATTGTTCTGAATATTTTTTCAGGCCTTTTTTTTATGTACCTCCAGTTCCATTTTATAAACTAGGCTTTCCATCTACTGCCATTTTGCAAAGACTTTTCAGAATCTAGTATTGCCAGATAATCATGAAAATTTTAAACTTTTAGAAGAAATATGTGGTTTTGGCTTTTATTTAAAACTCCTCCTCACACACACACACACACACACACACACACACACACACACACACACACACACAGATTTATGTACCATGGTGGCACTCAAACAAATTACTGTATTTGACAGCATATAACATGCATGGGTGTATAAGATGCAAGCCAATTTCAGCAGGGCAAATCAAGGAAAATTAGTAATTAGTAAAATTAATAGTAAATGATACAGCCTAGGCTATATTTATGAGGTGTGATTTTGGTTGAACAAGCAATGATTACAATTAAATGAAAATTAATAGAAAAAAAAGAGCTCAAGCCTCTAAAAACTTTATTATTGTCAAAAGTAAGAAAACAAAATAAAAATTTTAAAAAACTACATATGGCATATAAGAAAGGGTAATTTTTAGATACTTTTAGTAGGAAAAAGTGTGCCTTATATGTCATCAAATACGGTATGTATGTATTTACCAACCCCTCTGCAAGGGTAGGATTTGACACAAGGTCAATTTTTAAGCAGAGTTTAACAGGTTGGAATTCAGAGTTTTCCTTCTCCTAGACTAGTTGCCCAACCCAAGCTAAAGAACCCAGTCTGCTCTACAATTTATCAATAGCTGGAGGGAGAATAATTGGATTCATACCTTTCCAAGAGTATTTGTGCTTTGTGAAATGCAATCAGCTTTTTCCAGGATTTACATTACGAAGAAAATAAACTTTTGATTTGTAAGCATAATAGGCGAAAATGTATCGTGAGTCTGAAAGGTAAGAATGAATGAGGTAGGGATATACTGTGGAGTATTATGCAATATTAGTATTTTATGTTTTTTGTGTTAGACTGCAATGATAATTTGTATTATGTTAGTTATGGTTATAATCTTAGCAATGTTTTCATGAATGTTAGAAATACACCTTGACACAGTATATTTACCATATTCCTTACGCACATACCATCATAGATTACAATAACATATACATAATATATCATTAACATAACATAGACAGCAAATACAAATTTATTGTGACCCAACACAGAACATATCCCATCATAATGCTACCATTTTATAATACACCATAATATATTACAATATAATATAACTTGCCTCTACACCATGATATTTCCTCCTCACTTATTGTCCTTATGTTCCAGACCCTGCGTACATTTTCGTTTACCATACTTACATATCAAATCAAAAAAATCCTTTTCTTAATAATGCAATGATGATGATAATTTGCCCTTAAGTTAAAATCATTGCTACACACACAGCGACATAGCTAATATAAACAATTATTGCAATGTCTTAATACAATATATTCACCATATTCCTTAGGTACATACAACCATAGATTACAATAACATATATGTTATATAACATTAACACAAAATAGATAGCTAATACAAATTATTATCACAATCTAATGCAAAACATCTTCCTCCATAAAATACTAATATTGCATAATACTTCACAGTACATTCCCACCTCACTCACTCTTATGTTTTAGACCTACTATATATTTTCACCAATTATGCTTACAAATCAAAAGTTTATTTTCTTCTTAATGCAATAATGATGATAATTCGTTCTTTAGTTAAAATCATCACTACACACACACATAAAAATACATACAAAAAAAATTTATTCAGTCAAACCCGCATCTATTGCAGACTTTGCGGTACTTTGCCACAGTTACATCCAGAGGACAACCTCAAATCTGCCGTGAGACACATGTATCATCATACACACACACACACACATACTAACACTCTCTAATATGACATACACAGTTATAGACAAATCTAATTTATACACACACACACTCACACACATACGCACACACATACACACACACACACACACACAATAAAAGAGTCATACAAATCTCAATGTAAACATTCACCTGACAGTATTTTTCGACCTTTTTCGATTTCTCAAATATCTTTCTTTCTCTGCCTGATGATTGTTGTAATAAGACAGCATGAAACTGTTGGTCACAGCTAAGTATCCATACTTTAAATATATATATAAAAACTAATATATATATATATATATAAATATATATGTGTGTGTGTGTGTGTGTGTGTGTGTGTGTGTGTGTGTGTGTGTGTGTGTGTGTGATGAACCCACCCATTTAATTCTGGTTCACATGAGGATCAACAATAAACTCGTTCATGATTTTTTTCTTTTTTTATTCTTTTTTCTCTTTCATAGTTGAAAATGCATAGAGCACTGTGTAGATTTTACTGCTTAAAAATGCTTTTAGTTTTTAAATTTTAATCATAATATCTATTGTATATTTTGGCTGCAAATTATTACGAAGACATGTTTTGTTGAACATGATAGAATACTTTTTATTTATAGTTTTTGATTGTAGTTTCTCAAGTTGTATTTTTTCCGTATTTCGAGGTTGAGTTGGTGTAAAAATTGTCCCATGTTTTTTTCCCAAGCGCTTTCAACCATACTTTGGTCGTCTTCAGGGGTCGTCGTTTGTAGTGGCTGTTTAGTTTAAGTATTTCTTTTTTTGAATTGAGTTGTAGCATTCTTTTTTCTTTTTTGAATTTAGTAATAGCATACTTTTTTATTTAAAAAAAAATGTATTCAGCATTTTGTTTTTCTAAAAATGTTTTTTGGCATTTTGCTTTCAAAAACTATAGATAAAAAGTAATCTATCATGTTCAACACAGCATGCCTTCGAAATATATATATATATACATATATATATATGTGTGTGTGTGTGTGTGTGTGTGTGTGTGTGTGTGTGTGTGTGTGTTTTTAGAAAAATCCCTATCCTTTTATAATCTATTAACTTGACAAATTCTTGTTCAAATAATCTCAAATTTTACCAATAAAATTTTAATTCTCAAAACAACATAAAATTCAGTTAGACAGTTGATGTTTTTTTTTCCTGATATAGTAATGCCATTTACTGATAAAATAAAAGCATTTAAAGATTAAACATAGAATTTTCAGATTTTTCTACTCTTTCTGTTAGAATTTAAGATATCAAATTTGTAAACCCCCTGTTTATACATATA
The DNA here is from genome assembly GCA_963585895.1 of Sepioteuthis lessoniana. Taxonomy (NCBI): domain Eukaryota; kingdom Metazoa; phylum Mollusca; class Cephalopoda; order Myopsida; family Loliginidae; genus Sepioteuthis; species Sepioteuthis lessoniana. The sequence goes on from OY757917.1 coordinate 36,556,271, forward strand.
TATAATTTGGGTATATTTACTTCATCAGTAAGAATGTAAATATAATTCATTGAAATGAACAAAATTCTTTCTATGGAATGTCAATGTATCAAATATATCTTGATACATCTTGACAAATTTTTTTAACAAGTTTAAATTTTTTAGAATAAAGAATCTGAAAAAGAAATATAACTAATCCTTCAATATGTATTGACAACTGTTTTTGACTGTTATGCATGATTTAACCGATGATCCTTATTAATATCAACAAGGTGTGCTGACAGCAAGGAATCCCTTGACTCTCTTATCATCTGTTCTTATTCACTCTTGATATGCCCTTTAGATACCATTCAATACCAGCACAGAATTGATTAATGTAAGTTTTTGCTTGTTATCTAACACTAGTGTGTCCAGGTGTAGTAGTCCATTTGATAATTTTCCTTCTAAGTTCATCCTTATTTCACCAACAGTACCCAGCATGTCTTTCTTGTCATACTTGGAAAGGTCTTGAGATGAGAGATAAGAGGCTGCACAGCTGTTGTTTTGTAAAGTGCTGCTAGCAAGATTTGTTCAAAGCAGCAGAACATCCTTGTGTAGTCTTAATCTAGCTTGCAGCCATACTGTAGAACAGACAAGGTTTGTTCAGTTCCTTCAACTGTTGTCTTTACCTTGCTTGTTATTTTGTTACATTTCGACAATTTAGGATAAAACTTAGATTATTGTTTAAGAAGACTAGAACATTTGCTCGAAAGATTCTTGGAGCTCTATTGGCAGTACTTAAAATATGCTGACTGTATGCTCTGCAGAGGAGTATGAAACTGAGGTTCCAGTTCTGGAGATTTAGGAAGTATGGAGAACCCTTTCATTGCCATTATGCCTAGGTCCATTTTAACCTGGTGTGACAGTACCTGTTAATTTTGGTTGGATTTGGTTAGGTTTTATGACATGTGACTTAAAGCTTCAGTTATTTACTCAGGTTTATTATTAGATACTTGAAGCCATACAAATGCTTGCAAATTGTTGGTGTTAGATAAGAATACATGAAACCATATAACTGTTTGCTAACAAAGAATTATTATTAAATAGGAATAGTCTCTTAAAACTGTATATTTGTATATAAATTACTTGGATTAGATTGGAATAATTTATACCATATGATACGGTATGGACAGCTATCGATAGGCTTTCGATCATATGGAAATCAAACCTGACCGATAAAATGAAATGCAGTTTCTTCCAGGCTGCGGTTGTGTTGATACTGCTATATGGATGCACTACTTGGATGCTGACTAAATGGTTGAAGAAGAAGCTAGACGGCAATTATACAAGAATGTTGCGAGCAATATTGAACAAGTCCTAGCAGCAACACCCCACAAGGCGCCAACTATACGGTCACCTACCACCTATCACGAAAAATATACAAGCTAGACGAACCAGACACTGCTGGAGAAGCAAGGACGAGATCGTAAGTGATGTAGTCCTGTGGACCCCCGCATATGTCCAATCAAAAGCAGGACGACCAGCTCAAACATTCATACAGCAGCTATGTGATGATACGGGATGTAACCTTGAAGACCTGCCGGAGGCGATGAATGATAGGGAGATGTGGAGAAAGAGGGTCTGGGATATCTGTGCTAGCCACACAACATGATGATGATGATGATGATGATATGATACGGAGAAAATCATTTGAACTAGATTGGAATACTTAAAACCATAAAGTACGCGAGTTCGTACTCCAGTCGTGCTATTACATTCACTTTCGGGCAAATACCCTTGGGAAAGGTATGAACCCCCTTATCCTCCCAGCTATGGGTTAAATAGTACCACTACTGTTCTTCTAGAAGAATCGCCTTGGCATCAAATAACCTAAAAAGAGTTGATATGCCATTAAACAAAGAAACCAAACCACACCAAACCATAAAACTGTGTATAAACAAATGATCATAGACAAATAAAATTGTCAAATTAAAAAATACTGTTGAACACAGCAAATATTATGCCAACAATCAAGTATTTACAAACTAATCAAATTTTGAAATGAAAAAAAAACTATAAATGTCATTAAATAAATAAACCAAACCAATCAAAAATTTCTTTGGGTAATTAAACTTGTGGTTTTTGTTATTCATATGCTGATTTAACTGGTAAGTAAAGTTGGCGACATTAGTCAAGGGTGACCCAAAGGCTCCCTTTTCAATAGCGGAGGGCACAACTCCATTCCCTGAAATGCTCCACTTTACCCTTGATTCTTGCCTTATAATGCTGAATGTTAAGCAAGGTGGCATCAAGAAGCATTTTTTACGTCTTTGGTATGACTTGACCTGGAATTGAATCCTGGTCTTCCAGATGATTGACAAACATTCTACTCATTAGGCCAATGGCCCAGTTTGACTGGTACATTGGTTTTTTTGGTTTAGTTTGGTTTCATATCAACCATTTTAGTTTAATAGTTTGGTTTTATGCTATATCAACCATCATAGGTTATTTAATGCCAAATCCTATTTATTCATATATATTAGATATATATGATTTGTAAACACATTTTGTTGATAACACTTTTTAACAAGCCTACAATTATTCTTTTGCATGCAGTTGAATGGTTCCAAGTTTTGCTATGTGTCTCTAACAGTTCAATTAAACTTCAGTCATTTATTTATACACAGTTAAATGATGGAATAGTTCTATTTTAAACAATTCAATTTAGCATATGTCATTTGTTTGCACTTGGTTTAAACAGTTTTATTTGACCCATAGATTGAACCCTGTCAGGTGGTACCACTCCAGGCCAAAGTAGACCTGGGAGTGATGGCAATGAAAGGGAACTTATAATTTCTCATAACTGGAACCTCACCATGAGATTGTTTAGTGTCATATCCAGGACCCTCATTAACGGATTGTTATCCTCTGCAGAGATGCAGTCAATGTATTCTGAAGCACCAGCCACTGGGCTCTTGACAGGTACATTTTCCAGTCCTCTTCAGGTGTATTATGTACCTGTGTAAGGAAAGAGACTCTTGCTCGGGCTTCTTTCTTCACAGAGCTGAGCAAAAATGTCATCAAACAGAATTCCTTACTTTTTATTTATCTTATTTTTTGATGAAGAGTTGTTTCTTAGCTCTTTTCACATAACTACATTTTAAGTTCTTTGTTGTGTTCAGTTCTGTGAAAAGATCTGAGAACAAGTCCATAACATAAAAGCAATTCTATTTCAGGCACATTGCCAGGGCATTATGAATGGAGAGGCCATCCGTAAAGTCCTTGGAGGTTGTGAGTACAAAGAAGAGGGGAGCAAATAAAAATTGTTTATATTGTCAGAATTAGGCACTGATGGTGTCATGGTTACCATCACAGGAAATGAAGCGGGAGACCAAAGTTCAAATCTGGAACAAGGCTATTTGCATAGCGCTACTACCATTGGGAAAGGTATGCATCCCACTCTATTTCCTCCAACTATAGGTAAATAGTAGGGCACACTAAATTCTTTAACCTTGGTATAGCAACTGGTTTAGGAGAAGGAAAACTCTGAATTCAAACTTGTTAAACTCAACTTAAAAAAATTGACCTTGTGTGACATCTTTTTTAGCCCTGAAGGCTTAGTAAGTACAAAAGAGGCACTTGTGGTTCAATGGTTATGGTTGTAGGAAATGGGTATTGCAACCCAAATTCAACTCCTGGATGACCCTGTTTGCATTTCACATAACACTAATACCCTAGGGAATGGTATGCATCCCACTCTTCTCCTTTCAGCTATGGGTAAATAGTAGGGCAGACTGAGCTCTTTAACCTTGATATAGCAATTGGTCTTATTGAAGGAAAACTCTGAATTCAAACCTGTTAAACTCCTTTTAAAAATTGACCTTGTATTGCATTGTATTCATGTGGAGGGATAGGTAAACATTGTCAGAATTAGCATGTAAAAATCAGCTCACATAATATTTACCAAGAGAGGCAGGGTGAGATTTTCCTAATTCTGGACCCTAAACCAAGCTCATAAGTGAGAACCATAGTCCATCAGTTGAAGACCACTGTTGGCCTCTTCTTGTACAGGATATCCATTCTCTGAGCCCTATACTTTCTGTATTGGTGCCCTTATGCTTTTGAATATATCATATAATGAAACAAGTTTATAATCTGGCTCACTGCAGGACAGATTAGTTTTAGTGAGCCCCCAGATACCTGTGGGGCCCTAGCCAGCTATGGTTATTGGTAAATCTAGCCTTGGGAGTTGAGGGCAGAAATTCCCTCCCACCCATGGTGATAGGCCCATTTGAGTTGATCACATTTTTTTTTACTTCAAAGAAAGTGACAATATTTTCCTCATGGAAATGCATATTATAGCTGAAGAAGGCCAGAAAATATCCTGGTCAAAACATCACCTGGATAACAAAGTCTAAAAAATTCTTTGAATGTTAATGAGTCTTCTGAAAATTATAAATGAATTACCATGTAAAATTACCAAAGAAACATTGAATGTTAGTAAAGGAAAATTTATCTCAGGAATCTTTAAAATAAAAATTAAAAAAGGAAAAAACATAAAAACTGCTAGCTTCTTCTTTCTATGTAGTTATTTTATTTTGTACAAAAACACACAGAAGTCAAAATGAAATATTTTTTCTGTCTACTTTTTTATGCAAACACTAAAAACTTGACTTCATGCCAAAACCAACAAAAAAAAAAAAATTAAATCACGACAGACCATCAATAAAAAAGTAAAACTGACTTCAACAAACATCAGAAGTCCAATAATAACAAAATTTTACCTTTAGGTCAGAAAGAAATAAATATAAAAAAAGATAAGAAAAACATAGTTGAGAAAAATATGAACAGATTTTTAACAGGAAATATTTTAAAGTATATTATTCTTTAAAAATGCTTCCTGTTGATCTTCATTCAACTTGCAAAGGAAGAAAACCAAAAAATATACCAAATGTTTGTGAAAACAGGAAATATTAATTTAAATGTTCTTTTACAATCATGCAGTGATAATTCCCCATTCCAGAATAGTTTTACTTTTTCTTATCCTGACAAAAGAGAATTCTAAAAAGCGTTTTTTATAATAAATGGTGACAATAAACAGTTGATTTGTATATGTTATTTTCTGAAATAGGTTTTTCCTGTGAAAGAAACTGAATATCATGTGAAAAAGCTGCAAACAAAATGGAAATAAACAATAGAACGGATGTTCATGATTGATTTTGATTAATATTTTCTTTCATTTTTTAACTTTTATTTACTTTTTTATAAAATTTTCCTTGTTAAATAATGAATGTTAAAATGTCTATGTAGAGAATGGTATAGACTACACTACCCATTTGAAATGGACTATTCCAATGATTTCTATCTCAGACAGACCAGGTTTTTGATTTAAATTAATTCTTAGATGCCTATTTTGCTTTGGAGCTTCAGCTCTGTTTCGGATAAGTGAGGTAACAATTGTTTGCTTTGTTCCAGGGGGCCTTCCCCACAAGCAGCACCTGCCCCTTCACCTAAAAATGGCAAAAACTTGGTTTATAATCCTCTAACTGAGGCACCCCTGAATGGAATGTTGATAGGACTAAGCATTTTTTCACACTGGCCACACATGAGTGTCAGTGATGTTTCATCAAAAAAATTTTTTAGAATTAAACAATTATGTTTTATCATTCAATTACCTCTCCATCTTCTCAGATATTTTCTGACTACATTTATTATTTCTTGTGCACCATTTTATTTATTTATTTATTTATTGCATCATCTGTTCACATCCTTTGTATCTAGATGGCTTCCCCCTTTGTGGTTTGGTATGAGCTCTCATATTGCCCCAGCTATGAGTTTTATAGTACCACTGTCCTTCTACAAGGATGGCTTTGGCACTTAATAAACCACAGAATTTTCTATGCCATCAAATAAAAAAACTAAAAGAAACCAAATCAAACCAAACCAAACCAAACCAAACCTTTACTGTTTAATAATTTCTGTATTTCTTATTTTGGTCTATTCTCTGGTCCATGCTTTGCCCAGTTGGCTGGGGCTGTAGAATACACCAACTGCTTCTCTGCAGAGGGGTAAAACCACCCTATAAGTGTCCTAGATATGACACTAAACAATCTGATGGTGAGGTGTCAGTGATGCTGGAGTTATGGGGAATGCAGAGTACCCCTTCATTGCCATCACCTCCAGGTCCACACTGGCTCAGAGTTGTTGCACCTAAGAGATCCTATTTATGAGTCAAATAGAACTAAACTGTGTACTTATGTGGAACTAAATTGCTTGAAATAGGGCTGTTTTGACATTGAATCTGCATACTTATGAATTGTTTGAAATGGAACTGTTTTTGTATGCTAAACAGAATTGTTTGAAATAAAACTGTTTTTGTCATTGAAACTGTACTTAAGCAAAACTGACTTGTTTGAAATAGAACAGTTTTGACATTTAACTGTTAGTAAACAAAAACTATACTTATACTAAACTGAATTGTTTGAATTAGAACTGTTTGACTAAACTGAACAGCTTGAAATAGAGATGTTTTTGGCAATTAAATTGTGTACTTATGCTAAACTGAATTGTTTAAAATAGGACTTGTAGCAACCACAGATCTATTTCCTTTCGTGACTCAATGCCCTTGCCAAGAGATTTGGTCACTCTCTGACCAATCAACTAGCAGAGCGCATTAATTCCTTCTTCCTCTCAAGAACTATTTTTTCTAGTTCCTTTTTTGGTGTGTTCACGGTCAGAGAGCCATGAGCCAGCAGCACAAACAGACCTCTCTCACATCACTGCTACTGATTCTACTTGAAACCCCATCGTTGAAGAACATGCTACTGCTAGCTTCACACACGGAGTTCCTACAAACCAAGGACCAACATACTGACCAGTGACTCAAAAGGAACACTTTCTCACTTTTACTCCTTTACATCTGCTACAATAATAAACCTTTCTTTGTTGTGTTGTTTAAAAGAAGTTTCATTATTCATTTGTGTTGCCAAATAATTCATAGTGTTAAAGAAATTAACCATTTACCAAAACACTAAAGACTGTTTATTTGTATGAAAATGGATTTGGCATTAAATAACCTACAAAGGTTGATATGTCATAAAATTCAAACAAAATTACAAACTGATTCATGCTGATATATCTTCAACTTTTAGAATTGTCCTGAGCATTACCTCTTTTGTTGATCTCTATGCGACTTTTTTTTTTACTGATTTAGTTAATTTCCACATTTTATGACTGTACATTATAGCTGATATTATTATATGGTCAGCTGAATTGTTCATAGGCAGACTAAGATACTCTCAGGGAATGTGACCAAGTAAAGTTTATTTTTCAAGATAATTCCCCTTGCAGTCTACACACTTTTTTTCATTATTATTGCTGTGCTTGGATTCCATTGGTAAAAAAAATCATCAACAGCAGATATGATATCATCATATGACTTTTAATTTATAAACCTTTCAACCTATCTTTGTACATATAATTTACACACAAGTATTGAAAAGAAAACACAAACCTGTCCAAACAAATAAAATGTGCACATATTGTTCTATGAACAAGCAGTATATGAAAAGGAGTTAAAATGGTAAAAATTTTTACTTGATGATGTATAGCTCATTTGGCTTGGGCTGTAGAATACACCGACTACATCTCTGCAGAGGGGTAAGACCCCACCAATGAGTGTCCTGGATAAGACACAAAATAATCTGATGGCGATAATCTGGAGCTTTGGGGAATGCAGAGTACTCTTTCATTGCCATTGCTGTCAGATACATTATGGCCCAGAATGGTAGCACCTGAAAGGGTCTAATCTATGGGTCAAATAGAACTGTTTGACATTTAAACTGTGTGTTAACAAATGATTTATGCTAAATAGAACTATTTGATCATTTAACTGTGTGTAAACAAACGACTGATGTTCAATTGAATTCTTAGTTATACATAACAATACTTGGAATGTTTCAACTATTTTGACTTATGCTATGTTTAGTGTTTGAAACAGAACTGTTTGATCAACAAATGTGTTTATAAATCATATACATGTAATATATTTGTATCAAGAATATTTGGCATTAGATAATCAACAAAGGTTGATGTGCCATAAACCAAACCAAACCAAACCAAACCCACTTGATTTTGTAGAGCACAATGATCATAACTGAATGCAACTAAGTTATCCATATTTACCCAACCCCTCCGCTCAGGCAGGATATGACACAAGGTCAATTTTTAAGCGGAGTTTAACAGGTTTGAATTCAGAGTTTTCCTTCTCCTAGACTAGTTGCCCCACCAAGGCCAAAGAACATAGTCTGCCCTACTATTTACCCATAGCTGGAGGGAGAATAATTGGATTCATACCTTTCCCAAGGGTATTAGTGCTACGTGAAATGCAATCAGTCCTGTCCAGGATTTGAACTTGTGTCGCCGTGTCCATTTCCTACGACGATAACCATTACACCACTGTCCTCGTGGTGTAATGGTAAAAGCGATGAACTGCGGAATCGTAGTATGCGAGTTCGTACTCCAGTCGCGCTATTACATTCACTTTCGGGCAAATACCCTTGGGAAAGGGATGAACCCCCTTATTCTCCCTCCAGCTATGGGTAAATAGTAGGACGGACTAGGTTCTTCAGCCTTGGTGAGGCAACTAGTCTAGGAGAAGGAAAACTCTGAATTCAAAACCTGTTAAACTCCGCTTAAAAATTGACCTTGTGTCATATCCTGCCCGAGCGGAGGGGTTGGTAAATAGTACCATTACACCACTGGCACCTCCTGAATGCAATTAAGTTATCCTCATCAACCTTCCAGTCAACACACTTCTTTTACTGGCGTTGCATCGCTTGGATTCTGTTGATTACAAATGTCATTAATAGCAGATATTACATCAATCTATAAACTTTTCAGCCCAACCTCTGAAAATGTTTGTAAACTTTATGCATTAAGCATACCAATAAGCTGCTTGTCATTATGTCATTATTTCTATAAAATTTCTGTCGTTATATATCTTTTTATCTCATTTTTAGGATGTTCTCTCTAATTTATTTCTGAGTCCTAAATAATTGTACTCTTTTTTATTTTATTTTGAAGCTGATTTTCTATCTTGGTGGATGTTTTCAGGTGAGCATTACTTTTGTATTATTTCTAGTTATCTCTAAACCCATTTTGATACTCGTCCAATTCAGGTCAATTAACATTAATTCTAACTTTTCCAATGATTCCGGCTTAATATTCCTGTCTCTGGAAGTGAAGAGTTCTATGTGTTGGAAAATCAAATTAAAAAGTCAATAACCAATCAGATATTTTGTGATATTACATCATTTAATGGCTCATGAAAGTTATTTTTCTGTATTGGTATAAAGGAACAAAATATCTTTCAACAGTATTATTAATTTATAAGTTTTCTGTTTGTAAAACTCAGTGTTTTCATCAAAACTTGGATTTAGTTGATATATTGACTTCAACTCCAGACACTTCAATTTGATTTCTCTGTACACAATAAAAGCCTAGAAAATATGATGAAAAATAGAAAAACGGAAACAGACTAATAAAAAACAAAACAAAACCAACATAGGCATAAAAAAATAACATAACACTTTGAACAATGCTGAAATATAATCTTCAGTCAGAAAACTGATGCCTTAAGAAATTTAAGAAGCTTAAAAAAATTCTAGTTGACATACCAGTTTCTGCTGGGTAGGCAATCAACACTTTGGTTACAGATTAGCAAATATCAAAAATCCTTTTAACTTATCTCTTTTTTCTAAACAGTATATCTATTTTACTGTTTTTAACAGTTACTGTTATAAAAAAAGATGAATCTGAATAAAAGAAAAGAGATTTAGTGATTATACTTGTAGATTATAAAGTTAATTTTGTTCTGTCAAAAGATCCATAGAATTTTATTAGGAAATATTTTTCAAAGTGAGTGTTAATGGTTAGAGTGTTTGCCAGTGGTCTGGCAGACCAGGTTTCAATCCCAGGTTGAATCATACCAAAGACTCAAAAAATGGTACTTGATGCCTCCTTCCTTAATACTCAGTATTATAAGGTATGAATCAAGGATAAATGAAGCAATAGGTAGAGTAGCTATTGAAAAGGAAGCCTTTTGGTCGCCTTTGACAATGGTTGGCCAACGAACAACTTGATCAATTTAAAAAAATTTTTTTTTTTTTTGTATTGTTAGTTCTGACTCAACAATAATCATTATTCTTCCAACCTGCAGCCATATCAGTACTACTGTATGGCTGCACCCCCCTTGGATTCTGATTAAACACCCGGAAAAAAAGCTTGATTGGAACAACATGAGAATGATGCGTGCTGTTTTAAACAAATCCTGGTAGCAGCATCCTAGAAAATGTGTAAAAACCTCCCATCACACAAACCATTGAAGTAATATCAACCAGACATGCCAGATACAGCTAAAAAAAATAAGGCCAATCAGATAAGTGACATTCTTGGATAGACTTCTACACTTGGACACAGCAGTGGTGACAGATCAGCTAAAACTTAGATTCATCAGCTCTATATGCTGGCACTGGTTGCCGTCGAGAGAACTTTCCAGGAGCAATGACCAATGGAAACAGATAGTGAGAGAGAGGCAAAGAAATGTACCCTGTTGGCAGGACTTGATAATGTTTTTATATCTCCTATTAACAATAAAATTAATAGTATTTAATTGAATGTAACTAATTACTTTAGTAAAAGAATGTGCTTATTTCTTTAACTTTTTTGAAGTTTAGAAATACAATAAGTTATGTCTTTCAGCAACATGGTTTTCCACTGATTATGATTTATCATTAATGACCTTCTCGATGAGAGTCCCCCTATTCCATGGGAAAAAAAATATAGTGTTGATACCATTGACCCAGTCCAGTAAGTTTGCACACCAAATTTGGGAGCTATATATCAAGCTGCTTAGCAATGTATAGAAGACAGACAAAGAAACATTTCCCAACTTTAACAATAGACTTTTTTTTCTTTTTTAGGTTATATTCATACTATACTTTTTGGTATGAATCAGAAACGACATATGACAAAAAATTATCAGTTGATCTTACTTTTGAAATACGCACATCAGTGAAAATCCAGATTGAATGAAATAGTAGGAATACAATTAAATTTTACTTGTTAGGTTTGAATAGTACCATCTTTTTTTTCTTTTCCTGATAAAACCACAGGATTGTTGGGAAAGTGATGAGAGTGGCAGAATCCTACAATATTCAGTTGCTATAATTTTTCCTGAATTATTCCTTTGAAGTTTGGACCATCTGCAAGAATGATTATCCAACAAACAACCTGATGTCTGGTACTAAACACAAATGCCTTTTGAAATTTTCTTTGTATATAAAAGCACGAGGATGTACTTGTGGAGTAATCGATATCATCATAGGAAACGGACTCGATGACCAAAGTTCAATTCCAGAAGGAGGCTATTTGTATTAGATTTGGCGCTAATAACCTTGAGAAAGGTATGAATCTAGTTAGTTTCCTTCAGTCTATAGGGTAAATAGTAGGGTAGACTGGACTCTTTAACCTTAGTAGGGCAACCAGTCTAGAAAAAAATCTCAATTCTAACTCATTAGACTTCTCTAAAAAATTGACCTTGAGTCACATCCTACTTATGTGGTGGGGTTGGTAAGCAAACATAAAACACAATAGGACTTTTTATATATATATATATATATATATATATATAGAGAGAGAGAGAGAGAGAGAGAGAGAGACGGACAGACAGACAACTCTTTAACTCAATCACTTACCCTCACTAATGAACATATGAATGCAGACATAAAAAACATGTAACAGCAGGCCATGATATTATTGATTCTAGTGTTTGGGAAAAAGTGAAGGATTCTCATTAACATTAAATAGTTTAATTTGTTTTTTGAAAATATGGATGATTAAAAAATGGTTAGTTTATTTTTTTAATGGTGTATCAACCTTCGTGGAAAGTTTAATGCCAAAGCCATCCTTGTAGAAGAACAGTAGGGATGCAATTTACCCAATAACTACTAAGGATTGGAAGGTTTCTACCATTCCTAAAGGTATTAGTCTGAAAATAAATGTAATAGTATGAATAAAGTTCGAACATGCTTACCACAATGTCACAGTCTAGCACATTAGCCACTATACCATAGGGAATCCCTCCCCCATGAATAATGGTATTCTGTGCGAAAACAGACTCCAGAAATGTATCATTCAGTAACAAGTTGGACATGAAACTGTTTTATTCTCTATTTTATTCATCTTATGTATATTGTTCTAAAAACTATCACACTTTGGGTTATGGTTTCACATAGCTACATAATGAGAACTTAATGGTTAGGTTAGATTTCTTGGTTCAATGGCATATCAAACCTTGATGTTTATTTAATGCTAAATCCTATTTATTATTTTCAAGTGAATAGTTTGTTGGTAACTTTATTTTTAAACAAATTAGAACTTGTTAATTTGCACAAAGTTATATGGTTTCAAATTGTAGAAGTCACTACTCTAACAAGCAAAATAAACAAGAACAACACTGACTGGTTCAACAGCCCCAGCTGGCAGACAAAAAGTAAAATGGTCGGTAACCCAATAACCAACCAGTAACATATTAAGCAAACCAGTGTATTCATAAGCTAATAGACCCATTCACTGGACCAGGAACCAATCACCGTCCAGAGAATGGACTTTGCTACTTGAGAGCAATGGAATGCCCCAATGTCCATATAATCTCACCTCAAGTCGTAGCATTGCTCTTTTATGCAAATGAGAATTTACTCAGTGCTAATGAGCATTATGAACGAATTCTAACACAAGTATTGCTATTTTGCACTAATAATTCTATTTGATAATAATAATCTTGAGTAAAAGACTTAACACTTCTATTCAAGCCTATAGATGGGACCCTATCAGACACTATCAGTCAGAGGAGATGTGGGAGTAATGACAATGGAGTGGGTACTCTACATTCCCCAAAGTTCCAGGGTTGCAACCTCTCAATTTAGTGTCATATCCTGAACATGTTGGCCCAGTCGGCTGGGACTGTAGCAGACACCGACTGCTTCTCTACACCCCTTGGAGTCTGATTAAACACTTAGAAAAAAGCTTGATTGAAACCAAACCAAACCTTTACTGTTTAATAATTTCTGTATTTCTTATTTTGGTCTATTCTCTGGTCCATGCTTTGCTCAGTAAGCTGGGACGGTAAAATACACCAACTGCTTCTCTGCAATGGGGTAAGACCACCCAATAAGTGTACTGGATATGACACTAAACAATCTGATGGTGAAGCTCCAGTAATGCTGGAGCTTTAGGGAATGCAGAGTACCCCTTTATTGCCATCACTCCTCGTTCCACTCTGGCCTGGATTGGTAGCTCCGTATAGGGTCCTATCGATAGATCAAATAGAAACAAACTGTGTACTTATGCTAAACTGAATTGTTTGAAATAGAATCTCTTTAAAATTTACACTGCATACTTATGCTAAACTGAATTGTTTGAAATAGAACTGTTTTTATATTCACTTGTGTGTAAACAAAAAGCTATACTTATGCTAAACTGAATTGCTTGAAATAGAACTATTTATATCTGTAAAAATGGATTTAGCATTAAATAACCTACAAAGGCTGATATGTCATAAAACCCAACCCAACCAAACGAAACAAAACCAAGTCAAAACACGAAAATATTCCTTCACTTACACTGAGAATGACGATAGCTCTGGAGTAAGATATCTGACTGATGTAAAGTCAGTTGGGTTTCAATCCTAGCTTGAAGCATCTCGCACGTCTAGCCACACTGAAGAGTTATGATACAACAAAACAGTCCTTCTGTGGTTGATAATATATATGCTCCCCTATGTGGCTTGAGCACTCAAGTGGAGAATTGCTGGCTGCCACATATATATAAATGCAAAGCTCTTCTCATGAACTGAGCACTCCAGTAGTTGATAGCGTATATGTAAAAAAAATATCTATGTAGAAATTTCCTCACTTTTGTTAAGAATGACGATCACCAGGGGTAAGATATCTAATTGTTGATCCTAACTTGAAGCATCTTGTGTGTCTAGCCCCACTGAAGAGTTGTGATACAACAAAACGGTCTGTCTCATGATGACAATATATATATATATATATATATATATATATATATATATTAAAAGAAGTATGCATCATGTAAAATTTATCATCAGAGAAAATAGACTTAATAATAATAATGCCCTTGGGAAAAGGTATGAATTGTCTTCTTTCCTCAGTTATGAATAAATAGTATGACAAACTAGGCTGTTCATCCTTGGTTTGGCAACCAGTCTAGGAGAGGAAAAACTCTGAATTCAAAATGTGAGAAGTGCTTTCCAGAGAATCTCTTACACAAAACATGTGGTTAATCTTCTACAAGCCTTCACCACTATAAACAAAACACCTATGTAAGATGTTCACATTTTTGACTGAACTGTTAGGCTCATTTACATCAGGCATGACAGGACATAACCATTTCCAATGGGATGTGCCCATGATGTAATGGTTATCGTCGTAGGAAATGGACATGGCAATACAAGTTCAAATCCTGGACGAGACTGCTTGCATTTCACATAGCACTAATACCCTTGGGAAGGGTATGAATCCAATTATTCTCCCTTCAGCTATGGGTAAATAGTAGGGCAGACTGGGTTCTTCAGCCTTAGTGAGGCAACTAGTCTAGGAGAAGGAAAACTCTGAATTCAAACCTGTAAATTCCACTTAAAAAATTGACCTTGTGTCATATCCTGCCCGAGTGGAGGGGTTGGTAAATATGATAACCCTTTCCAACAACAATAGTCATTATACCACGAGCATCTGATGGTGAGGCTCCAGTCTTGGAGTTGGGAGAATGTGGGGTACTCTTTCATTGCTATTTCTCTCAAGTTCACTCTGACCTGAAAATGTAGTACCTGTTTGGGTCCAATTTATAGATCAAATAGAACTGTTCAATTATTTGCTATGTATTATTATCATTATTGATTATTTGAAACTGAAGGGCAAATTGTTGAATACTTGATAAATAGAATTACTAAAGTTAAATAACCATACTTGAAACCATTTATTAGTATTAGCAATACTTAAAACTATTCAACTGTGCAAATAAATGATTAATATCAAATAAAATTATTAGTATTAGGAATAACTGACTGCAAGCAACTGATTAAACTTAAGTATAATTAGCAGTGTTGGATAACAATACTGGGAACCATTTAACAGTGTGCAAACAAATGAACTCTGGCTTATTTAGAAATATTGTTACCAACAAACTAATCATATATAAAATATACAGTGTGTCTCAAAGTAGATGTAACCCTTTGATATGATAATGATTTATTACTGAAAAAGCATGATGGCAGTAGCTTGGAACATGTCCTATAAAAAATGCCTGCTTTCAGTTAGAGACATCAAATCAGTTTTTTTAAATTGTGATTATATCAGCCTCTAGAATATGTAATTTTAAGTTTCTTGTCTTAGTGATAAATCATTATCATATTAATGGGTTGCATCTATTTTGAAACAGTTTTGAATGATTTTGTCTCCAAATAAATTGTGACACCAAATACTTTTCCTCTCTTGTCCAAAGCATTGTAATCAAGGATTAATAGTTGTTATAGTATACTATTTTGAAATCCGAAACAAAAAAGAACACAACATTATTATTAGTAGAGTTATTAGCAGTCACATGGGTCCCATGTATATTGAGACAGCCTACATATATATATATACATATACTGAATGAGCAGAAATAATAGGGCAGTCCTGAGGGTCCAATTTATATTGAGACACCCTATATCTACATATAAACAGGATTTGGTACTTTAGTAAAAAGTACTTCCTCAAATTAATTGATATTTCTTTTAAGTCTGTTCTTTATAAAGGACTCTTTTTTACTAAAAAGTTATGCATATTTTGTGACCCACTTCTTTAGTTTTCTTTTAAATGATCTACTGCTATTTTCTGAACATTCTCATAAATTTATTTCCCAATATTATACTTGACTCCTTGGGGTCAAGGCTATTTGAACAGAACACCTTAAGAAAGAAGAAATTTTCATCACTTCTTGATATGACTCCCTTATCATAAGCATTCTTACAATCCTTCCAAGAGGCCTCTTCTATTTACAATGCAATCTAGATTGTCTCTTCTAATTAACTTCAATGAAATCAGAGGAATTTCTAAGTTTGCCAATTACTGGAAAATATTTAAATCATAAAGATTGAAAATTAATTAGAAGAATGATCATATAAATTTCCCTTTATAAGCCCTGGATTTGTAAATACCAGGGCTATAAGTGGAAATTTATGTGATTATTAGTATAGTTCCTGTTATTAATGAGTGGTTTATGTGTATATAGGAAGTGGCATATATATATATATATATATATGTGTGTAACTTTCTTATATATATATATATATATATATAGAATTCTTGTATATATATATATATATATATATAAGAATATATATAAGAATGTTATATATATATATATATATATATATATAACATTCTTTTACATATATATATATATATATATATATATATATATATATATATATATATAACAGTCTTTCATATTCTTCTATTTCAGCCAATTCATATCTATCTCATATTGGTTGGTTGTCACTTTATGGCATATATAATCTTAAAGGTTATTTAATAACAAATCCTGTATATATATATATATATATATATATATATATATGTGTGTGTGTGTGTGTATGTGTGTGTGTGTGTGTATTTGATTTGTAAGCAAATCGTTGGTAGGTAACTGTACTTTTTAAAAATGAATTAGACCTCATTTGTTTATAAACAGCAAAATGGTTTCTAGAATTGCTACTTAGCAGTAATAGTTCTAATTGATATTAACCATTTGTTTGCTAAGAATTAAATGGTTACAAGTATTACTTATTGCAAGTAATTCTATTTATCAAGTATTCCTCTATAATATAATTGGCACACAGGTATATGATTTTAAGTAACTAATGATAATAATCTCTCGTAAACAGTTCTATTTGACCAATAGATAGGACTCTAAAAAGCATGACCAATCCAGGTCAAAGTAGACCTGGGAGTTATGGCCATGAAGGAATACTCTACAGTCCTAAAACTCCAAGACTGTAGCCTCACCATCAGATACAGTTTAGTTTCATACCCAGGACATCTTAAATTTTGGTGCCATAAAACTTCTACTTTTGAGATAAAGTATAAAGTCTTAGTCTATTGCTTAGGATCAGGGGTTCCTTAAGAGGTTTGAGAGAATAAAAGAAAAAAATAAAGAACAAGAACTAACTGGGGTGTTTTGAGTAACCTGAAATATAAGTGAACAGATTATAATAATAATATGGACACCAGACAGAAAATGGAAACAGACTACTTTAACACACTAACAACTCTTTCTTTTTTTTTTTTTTGATCATATACATTCAAGGAAAGTAATATTCTTTTACTGACTAAGTCTTATCCAGTGTGAAATCAAAATTCAGTCTCTTGTATGACAAGCAAAAAAAAATAAAATAATAAAATAATTATAAATTGATAAATAAATAAATAATAATAAAATAAAATGACAAAATGAAATAATAAATAATAAAATAATAATGAATAAAAAAAAATAAAATAATAATAAATAAAATAATAATAAATAAATAAAATAATAAATAGATAAATTAAATCATAATAGATAAATGAAATAATAATAAATAAACAAATTTAAAAAAATAATAAATAAACAAATAAATAAAATAATAATAAATAAACAAATAAATAAAGTAATAATAAATGAATAAATAAAATAATAATAAATTAACAAATAAGTAAAATAATAATAAATAAACAAAATAATGATAAATAAACAAATAAATAAAATAATAATAAACAGATAAAGGAAATAACAATAAATAAACAAATAAATTAAATAATAATAAATAAATAAATAAACAAAATGATAATAAATAAACAAATAAATAAAATAATAATAAATAGATCTAATATAATATCTCTAAAACTGTACGATTAATGCTCCAAATTTAAAACCTATTTAGTTCCATGGAAACTATGACAGTTTTCAGGCATAAAACAAATTTTTTCCAAACAGTTATCACTGCTGGGTACTAATTTTCATCAGTGATGAAGAAAAGCTTGGATGGTACACTTTCAAGATGGGTGATCGAAAAACAATGCCACTTATTTTATCATATCAGAGTTGAAACTTAATATGCTCAATATCCCATCATTTGTTTTGCCCCTGTTACAGATTATAGCTAAGAAGCTGTTTGGCAAAATGGCATCTGACATGAAAGCAGAGGTATTCCATTGAATTCTTCCATGTAGAAATTGATGTTAAGAGAGATCAAGCAATACATTAGTTAGGCGGGGTTTAGTAGCAGAAAACTTGCTTCATCAAATAGTCTTACTGAGTTCCTTTGTCTATTGCAGTTTTAATGAAAATACTAGGGTGAGTGAAAAGTTTTCAATATTTTGTTAACATGTGGTACAATTCAGCAGCTTCTTTTTGTCAAGGTTGTGAAAGTGATAAACCATACCAAATGGTGAGATGTCAAGCTTGAGAATCACTCTTTGGATTTGCTTCTAAAGCTTGCAGCATGGCTTAAGAATCCATGGTTTTAAGACTACTTAACCTTGCCTGATCATTGAGGTTCCTGTAAGTAAAGTAAGTTGGCAACCGTACTTGAGGGCCACCAGAAGGCTCCCTTTTCAATAGCTACTACACGGAGGTGAAGGAGAAAGCACTATTCCTTTCCCAGAATTGCTCCACTTTACCCTTGATACATACCTTATACTGCTGAGTGTTAAGCAACGAGGTATGAAGTACCATTTTTAAAGTCTTTGGTATGATGTAACCTGAGATTGAACACAGGTCTCCCAGACTATTGGTGAACACTCTACCCACTTGAACAATGAGCTGGTCAAATTTATTGAACTACCTGATTACTTCAGTGTAATCAACTGCACCTTCACATTTCCCATGTTTTTTTGCTGCATTATGGTCCTGTTTGAACTTTTAAAGCATAAGTTCCCAAAATAGACTACACTATATATTTATCTGTGTAGCTTTACATAAAGTAAAGCAATGTACACTGTATCGGAACATCAACCATTATGATATTACCAAACACTGCAGGTATTTCCATGGCTTGTACTGCTTTAGTCATTTGATCAAATAAATTAGCATGTATGAAAATAATACAAAACTTTTTACTCACCTGTGTAAATATGGGATTATTTCAGTAATCTCCCTTCATAAATGCTTGCTTTATTATAAAACGCATTGATAGCTTATATATACCATAGATTTTAGAAGTATCTGGTTGATTAAAATGAGTGAGTTCATGGCTATCAATTTATCACTTTATTGCTTTAAACCTGAGCAATATCCACAAGGGTTGTAATATTAATAAGAGGCACTCTTTATTATTACCAGGGACTTGGTCTATAGGAAACTTTGAACAATCACTTTCTTTTATCATTTTGAGAAGTGTCATTATCCTTCCAGTAGTTGTTCAGACTACTGAACTTATTCTTTATGTTTTGTTATTACTATAAGATATTGGCCAATCTCTTCAATAGTTCTCTTTGTGTATAATATGTAAGGAGAGAAAGGTGTCTCTTTTTCCAGAAAATAGAAGTAAAGAGAGAAAAGTAATAATAAAAAATATACCAATCTCTTCAGGTTATTACCAGCAATGCAACCAATGTTATTCAGGTGACTCCATGTTTTTTTATAAGCTCTCTAATTACTTCCTTGCTTAATAAAGAAATCCACACAGTACAAGATTTACATATGGGCTAGTATAAGATGCATCCCAGGGTCCCCAAGATTAAAGGGGCCCACTAGGGCCATCTAGTTTTAGGCTTGTGATAAAACTAAAAAATATAAAGATATAAGAATGAAGAAAATTTGATTATTTTCAGTTTTAATGGGGTTCCTTTAAAGTAATTTTAAACTTGGAACTTTCTAGTTGGAGTGGGCCTTACAGCAAAAAAAGCATCATCTGAAAATATGTCTATTATTCATTGATAAAATCTGAATCTAAGCCATGTTGAAATCTTGACTTTTATGATGTAATTTGACAAGCTGCTAATTTCGTAAACATTGTTAAAGGAAACCATAGATAATTATACCAAGGTCATCTATTGACTAGTGACACTATGTTAAGAAAGATGTTCATGTTTAAAATTTTAAAATTCAAATATAAAGGTTGTGTGATCACTAATTTAATGAGAATTGGATATAAACAAAATAAAAATAAACTGCTGGAAATAAGAATTTACTGGTATTTACAAACCTATTAATTTGACAACATGGTTTTCAATTTTTTAAAAAGTCATATTTTTAACACACTGTTACATATCATTACCAAAAAACTCTCCCTCTCTCTCTCTCTATATATATATATAATTGCTGTGTTTTTAAATTTGTCTACCCAGGGTCAACTTCTACATATAACTGTGTCACCATAAGAATAATTTATTTTTGCCACAAAACACTATGTATATAGACAATGATAGGCAGGGCCGGCCTTGGACCAATTGCTTCTAACTGGGCTCCTTGCTAGAACATAATATACTCTTGGCTCCTCTAGTACACACAACACATTGCAATATATATGTTTCCAATTGGGCCCAGCACCTCTAAGGGCTGATCTAGTGATAGGTTCACTTATTTGCATATTTTACTTTAAAAATAGCTTCATAAAAAAATAGAATGAAAATTAATTATGATATTTCATTATTCAATTCTAATCTTATTTTTCTTATTAACCTTTTTTGTGTTTTTTTTATTATTTGTAATTGTTTAAATTATTTTTGGTTTCAAAATGTTACTAACAAGATTTTACAAAAATTAAAACTGATTCTTCAATTTTTCCATTCAAGTTTTTTTCTTTTTCATTACTAGGGACATGTTTGTATTTACCCGGCATTTCTATCATGAGCTGGAAGTGTCAATTTTTAAGTGGAGTACAGCTGGTTTAAATTAACTGTTTTTCATCCCTTAGACTAGATACTATATCAAGACAAAAGAACCCAGTCTGCTCTACTATTTACCCATAGCTGGTGAGAAAACAGATGGATACATGCCTTTCCTAAAGGCATTAGTACGAAGTGAATCACAACCAGCTTTTTCCTGGATTTCAGCTCAGGTTCTTACTCAGATCGTTCTTATTTAATCTATTAAGTACATGCACTAATATGAAACCTGAAGTTTTTGAAGATTGGCTGAAAAGTTCATTGGCTGACTAAGGTATTCTCATGTAATATGACCAGATGAGGTTTGTTTTTCTACATTGTCCCCCTTGCTGTGCATACACTTCTTCCATTGTTGTTGCAGTGCTTAGATCCCATTGGCCAAAAAAATCTTTAATGGCAGATATGATATCAGCCAATGAACTTTTCAGCCCACCCTTATATGTTTATGTAAACATCTCTTCTGAATTGTTTATTTTGAATATTTTTTAAACTGTGAAAATTTAGATTATCAAAAAAAGTGAAAAGTTACATCAATTTTATAAAGTTTTAATGTACAATAATGCAATAAACAAAAACAAACAAATGAATGTATGGTAATGGTCTTCATTTCTTTACAACATCACTACGGTTTTATTATGAGTGTTTGGATACAAAAATCTGAAAGAAAAATTAATGAGGGTTATTTTTTCTTTAAATTAATGAAATAAGAATAACTTAAAAAAAAAATAGTCACTGCATAATAATCTGATTTCTGTAGTTCATTATTTTAAAAATCTGAAGCCATAAGAAATTTTTTGCTAATCTAAAATAAAAATATCTAGTGGTAGATATTTATTGTAATCCTTAATTTTAAAATCCTTGCTTTCAACTATAAAAGTTCTTTTGAAATTAAAATTTAATGAAGGTAGAGGATCAAATTTCATTAACACACAATTGAAAATATTTCTTAAATTTTACAATAAAGCGCTGATACTTCAGCTAGTTTATATACCAATTGGAAAATTAAAAAAAAGAAAGACTGAGAGAAAAAGAGAGAGAGAGGGGGAGATAGTCCTGAAGATGATCAAAAAAGATATCAAAGATATTGAAAGTTTGCCAAGAAGACACGATGTTTCCTAATTCCAAATTATGATTTCTCTAAAATATGCATGTCAGCTAGATAAATGTTGATCGCAGCTTTTGATTTTATCACTGTCTATAATTTGGACCTCTTCCTATATAAAGTAATACAATCCCTTTTACATCTAGATATGATCCACCATACATTTGAATATGTGTTTCTATGTTCTTTTGAGTCTGATTTTCAGGGAATAGCTAGTTCATGATATTCTTTTCAATTGTCTTTATTGGGAATCCTTTTTGAGATGAGGCTTCTAAATCTGAGAAATAATTTTTTATTTTAATCACCTGAAGAAGGCCAGAGGTGAAATTTGGCCAAAACGTAGTGAAGAAGAAACAACAAAAAACTACCAACATGAGGACAAAAAGTCCGCAATAAATAAAAAATTAATTCTCATTCTTTTCAATATTTTAAATTTGCATAGGATGAATATAAGTACAGTCTTTTGCCAACAATTTCTTTTGTGAGACTCAATTCTAGTAAGGAGGTTGCATAGAGCAATTGCACAATTGAAAAATGCTATGATCTTGTAAACAATAAAAACAACCAAAAAGTGGGAATGAGGTGTTTAAGATTACTCTTAAAATAACTTAGATGCATGTATCCAGTTTTCTGTTCAAGAAATGTTATTATTGGGATCAGCCAGATGGTGTGTCAGCAGCACAGATTCCCTTGACACTGTCTTGCCACCCATCCTTAATATCGGTCTAGGAAAATCTTCAGGCTGGCACCCAGTGTCCCCACAGAGCTGATGAATGTAAGTTTTTGCTGATCAGCCAACACTCAATGGACCATGTTTAGGAATAAATTGGTTTTGTTTGGTTTGGTTTTATGGCACGTCAACCATTATAAGTTATTTAAGGCCAAATCTATTTTTATACGTAGAAACAGTTCTATTTTGATCGATTCACTTTAGCATAAGTAAACAGTCAAAATGTCAAAAATGTTACTATTTCAAGCTATTCGGTTCAATCAACAAAGTTAAATGGTTTCAAGTATTGCTATGTATCACTAACAATTCAATTAAACATCAGTTATTTATTTATACACAGTTGAATAATCAAACAGTTCTATTTAGCATAAGTACTCAGTTTAGTACAATTCGACTTATAGATAGGACAATATCAGGTGCTACTGTAAACGTTCCACCCTCACCCCCACCACATTAGATCAGTCTTCTAACCATTCCTCTTCTTAGCCACTTCTTACAGCCGGCCGGTGATCAACTAGTGGTTCGAGGGGGTAACGCACATTTCTTTAACTACACAAGAATACGATCGAGGGAACGGAGAAAATAGAAGGACAAACGAACAAACATGAACAAAGCTTGGGGTTAACCAAGGGCAGAGGAAGGTATGCAACACTTTGCATTCCTGATAGCATATATGGACTAACGCTGGCATGGGTTACTAGCGAAAATTCCACAAAGCTACTGGAATCAGACTCATCTTGACTCACTCTCGCTGGACCCTATCCCATGCTGCCTCGCCTCTTTGCTCCGGTGTCCGGCGTTGACTGCCCCTGTCCGTGGTTCCACGCCAACTCTCTGCTGCTCGCCTCTCTGCTGTCCAGCCGCAACTGCCTCTCTGCTGGGTCGCGTCGTCAACTCTCTTTCGCGTCCCCTTCCCACTTCCGGATACGGCGAGATTTCAGGTCCAAGAATCCTTTGTCTGGTTTCGCGCCAAAACAGACAAAGGAATCATCTGCTTTGGCAGCCCACCCACATAGTGCTACACTACCATTCCAGGCATGTGTGGACCTGGGAGTGATGGCAATGAAGGGAACTCCTCATTCCATAAAGGTCCAGCTTTACTGGAATCTTACCATCAGATCATATAGTGTCATATCTAGGATACTTGTTGGTGAGGGGTCTTACCCCTCTGCAGAGAAGCTGTCAGTGTCTTCTACAACCTTAACTGACTGGGCCAGAATCAATAGGAGAATATCATTTATGAGTTCATCCTTCCTTCTCCCACTGTGCGTAGCATGTCTTGCTTATCTCATTTGAATTGTTTGTATGATGGGAGGTAAGTGGGAGTACATCTGCGGTTTTGTTGTAATTGTGCAGTTTTTGATGTAATTCACTTAAAGACTTTCTTCAATTTTGTAAATTGAGTTCATTTTTTAATTGAAGGAACTATTACTCCAGTTTATTTCTTTATGTGAGTGTAATAATGCATCTTTCAACACATAAACAATCTTGCACAGTCGGCTTCAGCAGTAGAATACAATGACTGCTTCTCTGCAGAGGGGTAAGACCCCTCTCCCAATGAGTGTTCAGGATATGACACTAAACAACCTGATGGTGAGGTTCCAGTAATGCTGGAGCTTTGGGAAATGCAGAGTACACCTTTATAACCATTGCTCCAAGGTCCACTCTGGCCTGGAGTGGTAGCTCTTGATAAGGGTCCTATCTATGGGTCAAATAGAACTTAAACTGTGTTCTTATGCTGAACTGGCTTGTTTGAAATAGAACTGTTTTGTCTTTAAAACTGTGTACTGTTGCTAAACCGAATTGTTTGAAATAGAACTGTTATTGTATGCTAAACTGAATTCTTTGAAATTAAACTGTTTATCTGTGTTGTATTTTGACCTTCGACCTGGCCCAAAAATGCTATTCCAAGGTGATGCACCAGAAGGAAGTGACACATTCCAATGGCCAGTAATCGAAAGAGATTGGGTGAGTGGATTAAGGCTGATAATATGGGACAAGGTGAAGGTCCCACTGTGCCACTTGTGACGAGTTTCCACTCGTATTTTTAATTTTTTTCGAGATATGGACGGAGTCCTATGTTACGTATACAGGGACTACGGACGAAACGGGAGGGTTTCAAGGTTAAAGAGGTCAACGTGATATGAATGGATACGTGGGGATTTCTGAACCGGACAAACAATATAACGTGGAGTTGGTTTTTTTTTTCCTTTTCTTTATATATGTATCATTCATAATTTTTTTTCATTTAAAAGAAAGCACAACTGTGACAACAGACAAACAAAGAACAAAACGAATGCAACAAAAAAAATATACAGAAATGTGGAGGACAATTCGCTCCCAATAGTGTCTGACTAGGTCCTTCCAATAAGACAAAGTATTTATTTTTTTCTTCTTTCACCGAAGAACAAGAGTCTCTCCTCTTCGTCTTTATGGATCTACAAATTTTAACCAAATAGGTTTTCCACCGAAACTAACTGCTGATGAACAGCCTCAAAAATGTTTCTTTGGAACAGTCTTGATACGGACCTTTATTTAGGTTACGTATATTATCCTTGATAAAAATTTTGACTAACCTTTTTTCTTTTTTATCTTTCTTTTCTTTTGTTAATTTTTTTCTTATATTCGTTAATCTCCTATTAACGAGTCGCAAGGCACCAGTTTTTTTGTTTTCCTTTTCTTTTACGTTGAGCCTCAGGTTTTTACCCAATGGAGCTAAATGCTTCTATATGCCATTTTGGGACCAGGATTTCTCTTTTCACCGGACCCCGTGAAAAGGCAACCTTTCTCTTCCGTGGCGAAGCTCGAAACTAACTTTTTGGGTTTCGTTTCTTTTTGGCGGTAAAGCGCCTTCCTTGCCTCGACCAGTGGCATGTCTTTTCCTTATTTGGGTCAAGACCTTTGCCCCCTTCTTGGCTGCTTCTTCCACTGTTGCTAGGGCTCGAAGACTCGCCAATCGCCTTCCCCCACTTCCGATTCTTATAGTAGTTCTTGCATTCTAATCCTACTGTGGCCGGTGGCTGTAACACACTACAGAGTGATGCACCGGAAGAGAGTGACCTCTGAACTGCATGACAGTTATTTCCACTTGATGACGATTAAACATTCGATTTAAAAGATCGAGTGGGCGTCGAACAATTATATAACTCAGTTGAGCTCGACGGGCCAGTTGAGTTGAGTTCGAGTTCCAGTGGAGGGAGATGTGGTAGGAAAAGCCACACCAGGCCGAAGGGGCTTGGGGCCCTGATGAATTGGGGTCCAGAGAAGATGCTGATAAGATGCAGTAAAGAAAGCCATCACCCAGCAGAGTGGACGCCAGGGCTCCGGGTGAGCATCAGAAGAACAAGAAAGACACAACATGACAGCCATCAGTTTAGGGTCAAAATATTGCAGATATGTTCGATCTCCAGCTCCCTCTCACAGTAAAACCCCACACAACCTTTTCGAACCCTTACAAATAAAGTGAGAGGCATATATTTGTTAAAGAAGTCTTCCTGCGTCCTTATCATTGCGTCTGTCTTTATTATTGTGTCGTTATGATGCTGTAGATGAGCATATAACATATGTACAAAAACGGATTTGGCTTTAAATAACCTACAATGGTTGGTGTGCCATAAAACTAAACATAAACTATCATATAAATGAATATATGATTTCATAGAAATCATCCTGCATTGTTGAATTTAAAATTCTCTGAAAACATTCAAAAATCAAAATGGCTGAATTAATAGTTGATAGTATCAATAAAAATTCTGACAGACTCTAATTAGATTCATTGTTGAGATGCCTTATCAACAAAGCTAAGAAAATGATCACTACATACCCTGCAATGGACTAAGACCCCCCCCCCATAAAAAGGGCAGTCTTGTGTACAAAAATATAACAAAAAGAAACTCAAGAAATAATTAAACAAAAAAATGTAAATATGACCATACATTGAACATAATTTCCTAATCTTTAGGCATAAAATAATCTTAGATGGGTTGACATGCTGTTAAAATCAATCAATTGATCATCGTTGTGTTACATCCTATTGACAGGATTTAATTATGATTAATTAGAAATCAACAAAGAAGGGCAAGTACTCTATATCAATTTCTTAATAATTATCACCTTTGAAAAATTATAATGATTGTTATAAGTGTCAACACAGATCCACCCCTATTATTATTAAGTGTTGCAAACAGTATGGGAAAATGCTATATTATTTGAAAGTATTTAAATTTAAAAGACCTGCTCCAACTAGAGAGGCTCAAATACTTGGTATTGTTTCAAATTATCTCAGCATCCATTGCAAACATTTTTATTAATGTTTCTATTATTTAAATGGAAGTTATTGAGATTTTATGCATTCAGAAGCTAAAAATGCAAAGAATGTAATCATTAATATTAAGAACAACAATGTTTCTTCTTAAAGAAATTTTGTTGGAGTTGTTTGAACAGCTTTTATCATAACAGTAAAATTTTATATTCTAAAAATTAGTATTTTATCTAACAATTAGGTTTATTCAACATTTTCATTTGATTCTGTCTGAAAACTGTCAGGTTTGACTACGGGGAGGAAGTCTCTCCGAGAGTGAAGAGATTTAGTATATATGAAGGAGGAAGAGTCTATAATTGTGTAGATAGATCACCATAACAGTGGTAGCAACTGATAAGGTCCTATCTATGGGTTAAATAGACTTGTTTGACAGTTAAACTGTGTACTTAGACATTTAAACTTAGTGATAGCAGATGACTTATGCTAAACTGAATTGCTTGAAATAAAACTGTTTAATCATTTAACTGTGTGTAAACAAATGACTGATGTTTAATTGAATAGTTAGTGATACATAGGAAATACGTTTGATTTTGTTAACTTATGCTAAACTTAATTATTTGAAAAAGAACTGCTTGATCATTCAACTGCGTGTAAACAAATGACTGCTTAATTGAATTGTTAAGAGCAGTAACTTAAATTATGTGCAAACAAATGATTAATAGTAAATAGAATTACTCATATTAGATTGAAATAAGTGAAATAATTAACTGTATGCAAAGAAGATGATTTAAAAATGTTATCTACAAAATGTGTGTAATAAATCATATTTTTAATATATATGTATAAAAAGGATTTGGTATTAAATAACCTACAATAATTGATATGCCATAAAACGATACCAAACTAATCCAGATCTTCAGAATTGGACCCTTATCATCAAATACAGTTTAGTATCATACCCAATATTCCCCATTTTTTTTAGGTATCTGAAGATCTGGGTAATATGCAGTACCCCCTCATTGACATTACTCCCAGGTCCACTCTGACCTTAGGAGTTTTTACCTGTTAGGATACCATCTTATCACTCCAGAGGAGGTACAATCAGCATACTCTATGTTCCACTGACAGGGTGAGCAGCTGAAAAACTTTATTAATCATCAAGATTTACAACTATTTACTCTATCATAAATAGCAGAGTAAATTTTCGCTTACTTAATTTGAATTGCATCTTGTCAATACTGTCATTATTTGTTAAAGTTTCTGTTCCAAAAAATAATCTTTATTAATGCCACAGATTCTTCTATACATTGGCTACTTTAAGAGGTGCTCAGGGTGTAAAATTTATTGACATAGGAAATGGACATGGCAACCAATGACCAAATCCAGGATGAGAGTGTTTGCATTTCACATTGAGCTTATAAACTCAAGAACAGTATGCTTACAATTATTTTCCCTCCAGCTGTGGATCATTATTTGGGTAGACAGGATACTTGAACCTTAATATGATAACCAATCTAGGAGAAGGAAAATTCTAAATCCAAATCTGTAAAACCTTAAAAATTGATCTTGTGTCACATCCTGTCCATACAAGGGGTCGGGAAAATACATATATGAGATGTGTGGTGAAATGAGTCCAGTATCTATTTCTTTTTTTCATAAGTAAATAATTTTTCCAATTTATGCCTAAATTCATTAGTTATGAGAATTTGATAATTTTAGACCAGCATTTATTATTTATGAGAATCTGATCATTTTTGGTATACACAGCTATATATATATATATATATATATATATATATATATATATATATAGAATTAACTTAAATCGCAAGTCGAAAATCTTCTACTAAAGTTTCACTTTAACGGATCATCAGGAAGCCTAAGTTCGACTAAATTTTAAGGAGAAATCGCCTTCATTTATTCACCAAAAACCCCACCTAGCCTAGAATTTGCATAATAAAGAAAAAGAAAAAAAAAGAAAATACCGTGAATACTGGTAGATATTAGATTAGTAAATATATATATATATATATACTGAGGCCATGCTGCTAAAGTCACAACGATAGGTGATGACCCCTCAACAGGTTGAGGGATCATCACCTGCCGTTGATCAACCTGTACAGTGAGCTCTCTACATGGCGACAGAGGGGTGCCAAAGAAGCAATACAAAGACTGTTTGAAAAAATCCCTTGGTTCCTCTCATCAACCATTACTGATGGTCCTTGCTGTCGGAGGATTTTGATAACTGGTGTCTCACCATCAATCATGTTTCCTCCTTCAAAAACACCAAAAGGATCACCCTTATCGATAAAAGGCACAGGAAGAACTGTAAGCCTACACAATCAAACCCTGACAAGATCTCCAAGCTGCAACCATGCCTGCCTGCCTGCCTGTACTGCTTTGCCCTTGTTAGACCTGAGTGTGCCTCCAATCAACATGGACCACCTCTTTCTTCATATTTATTCATGAAGCCAAGCCATAATGATAATATACATATGCATTTGAACACACAAAGCATTATTAAGCATATTATGCTACCTCAAGCAATTATCATGTAATTTGATCTCCCAGACTGACTCCTGATAAAGAAATTTAAAATTTGAACAGCCATCAAATAACATCCTATGTTTGATTTCAACTTATGGAAAAGACTCTTGCTGAGACATGACTGCAAAAATTAAACATTCATGAGGCATTCAAAGAGTGCTTTGAACTTGTTCAAATTGTCTGCTCTTGCTTTACAAACTATTGTAAGATTACAGGAGGCACAAAGGGTCAATCGCTGTCAGATCAGACATTTCTGTATTATGTCTTAAATAGCATTAGAGGATTTTTTTAAAAAATTGATTGTTTTATATCTAAATATTCAAAGAGCTCAATGCATTCCCTTGTTCTAAAAATAAGTCTCAAGCTAGAGGGCTGCGTTGGGCAGATAAGAAATTCTGATGTGTTTTCATTATCATCATCATCACTGGCCCCATCACTTGGTTGCATTATAGAGGTGCTACTTATACAGTATGTCTTAGCCAGGATTGAGGTTGGCTGAGCCCATCTCTTTCAAGATTTAGAACTTGTTTGAATTCAGAGTTTTCATTCTCTGAGACCAATTGCTGAAGTTAAAGAGTTGTCTGCCCTACTATTTACTTATAGCTGGAGGGAGAATAGTTGGAATTATACCATTTCCAAGGTGCCATGTGAAATGCAAACAGCTTTATTCAGGATTTAAACTTTTGTGGCTAAGTCCACTTCCTACAACGATAACCGTTATGCCACAAGTGGCTCTGCATGATGAGTAAGTAAAAAAAGAATTTGTAATGTTATATTGTTAAGGACAAAAATCTAATTTTTTACTCTGTTCAAGTAAAGTTGGCAACCATAGTTGAGGGTGACCCAAAGGCTTTCTTTTCATTAGCTACTACACCGAGGTGTGGGGGAGTGAGCTACTACTTTCCCTGGATTGCTCCACTTTACCCTTGATTCATACCTTATAATGCTGAGTGTTGAGGAAAGTGGCATCAAGACCATTTTTTGAGTCCTTGGTATCACTTGATCAGGGATTGAATCCCAGTCTCCTGAGGCCATTGGCGAACACTCTACTCACTCAGTTCAAAACCAAATTAAAAATAGAACCGTGGGATTTGTATAGTTTGAAGGCCTGATGCAGAACTATTTTTTCACCAAGTTTAATTTAAATAGATTTTGTAATAGGCAAATATGAAGTAGAATAAAGCCCACAAAATTCTCCATCACCAGTGAATTTTTGGTCCAACATTAAAAAAACAGCATATCAGTAACTTAAGTTGGGCATCATAAGAAAAGTGGCAAAAAACACTGAAAATGTCTCAGCAAAACTGATATGATCCTATTTCACTTTTTCTAAATCTAAGGTTGGTTGTTGTTTCTTTGGGTTTTATGGCATATCAACCTTTGTTGGTTATTTAACGCCAAATTCATTTTTATGTAAATAATTCTATTTCAGTTTAGCATGAGTTCACAGTTTAATTGTCAAAAACATTTCCATTTCAAGCTATTCAGTTTATTCAAACAGTTCTAATTCAGCTAATTCAGTTTTGTAGAAGTACAGGCTTTGTTTACACTGTTAAATGTCAAAAGAGTTCTATATATAACAATCCACTTTAGTGTAAGTTGAGTTCAAATATCAAAAACAGTTCATTTCAAACAATTCAGTTTAGTGTAAGCATTCAGTTTAAATGAAAGTACACAGTTTAACTGTCAAAAACATTTTTATTTCAAGCAATTCAGTTTAGTTAAATAGTTCTTATTCAAACAATTCAGTTTAGCATAAGTATGCAGTTAGTTCTATTGACCCATAGATAGGGCCCTATCAGGTGCTATCAATCCGGGCCTGAGTAATCCTGGGAGCAATGGCAATGAAGGGGTACTCTGCATTCCCCAAAGCTCCAGTATTACTGGAACCTCACCATGAGATTGTTTAGTGTCATATCCAGGACACTCACCGGGGGGGGGGGTTCTTACCCCTCTGCAGGGAAGCAGTCAGTGTTTTCTACAGACTCAGGCGACTGGGCAATTAAATCTATGGTTAGGTGAGGTTATTTTGTTTAATGGCATATCAACCCTTGATGGTTATTCAATGCCAAGTCTTGTTTATACAAATAGATATTAGATATATGACTTATGAGTGAATAGTCTGTATGTAACAATATTAAATAAATCTATTTCCATAGAATTTAATGGTTTCAAATATTACTATCTAATCCAAAAATTCTATCAAATAATAATCCTTTGTTTGCACATAGTTAAATGATTTCAAGTGAAGCTAAGTAACATTCGTAAATCAATCTATTAAATTAAGTATTTCTATCTAGTTTAAAAGGAATAGTTTTTTTGCTCACAATTTTGCAAAATATATCTCAAAGATGCAGTTGGATACCTCATCAGTAATGTTCTTTAGTTCATAGAGGGTTTTGGGTCTTTACGACATCATACCCCCTTGCTAAAATGACCTGGTCGAAATTGGTTACGTCCCAGCCTGCATCCATTCAACATAGTGATTCAATGGCATGTCATGTGCCCCTCTTCAACCACCAAATGGTTTGTCCATTAGGTTGACTGTTTCCCAGGTCCACTCTGGTGCAAAGTGATAGCACCTGATAGGGTCCTATCTATGGGTCAAATAGAACTAAACTGCATACTTACGCTAGACTGAATTGCTTGAAATAGAACTGTTTTGACACTGAAACTGTATACTTAAGCTAAACTGAAATGTTTTAAACGGAAGTGTTTTTGTATGTTAAACTGAATTGTTTGAAATAGAACTGTTTTTGACATTGAAACTGTACTTACGCTAAACTGAATTGTTTGCAGTAGAATTGTTTAACTAAACTGAATAGCTTGAAACAGAAATGTTCTTGACAGTTAAACTGTGTACTTCTGCTAAACTGAATTGTTTGAAATAGAATTGATTATTTGTATAAAAGTGGATTTGGCATTAAATAACATACAAAGGTTGATATGCCATAAAACCAAAACAAACAAACAAACAAACAAATGGTTTTGGGATTCGTCCTTTATACTTATAGTCAGAATGTTATTTAACCAGTGAGCAATTATTTCCAGTCTCCCAAGCAGGTAATTATCCTTTACATATGTTGTCAGTTAGAATATTAGTGTTGGCCTCCTTTATTTGATTTCAATTATCGCCATTTATTGTTTCAACTCAGTTTAATGGTTTCAAGTCGAATAATTAATCCTAATGATTCTACTTAATATTAATAATAATCCCAAATAAAAAATTGAACTATTTTATTTAACTGAGAGATGGGACCATAACATGTACTACCAATCTTTGTCAGGGGAAAGAAATGAAGATAAGGAAAGGATACTCTGTATTCTTCAAACTCCAGGACTCAACCCTCACCATCAGATGGATTTTAATTTCATATACAGAACATTCTCAAGCCAAAGAATTGGGTCACTCCATAGGCTTGTAAAATATGGGAAGTAATGAGCCTTACATTGCCATGCTAGCAGGTGTTGGTAGGGAGTTTGCATTCAGTTTTTCTTCTCC
This sequence comes from Sepioteuthis lessoniana, assembly GCA_963585895.1. Taxonomy (NCBI): domain Eukaryota; kingdom Metazoa; phylum Mollusca; class Cephalopoda; order Myopsida; family Loliginidae; genus Sepioteuthis; species Sepioteuthis lessoniana. The sequence goes on from OY757917.1 coordinate 36,589,361, forward strand.
TGGGATGGGTTCCCTATCATTTAGTCACTATGGACACACACTTAGTGTAATGGTTATTTGTTATCATTGCAGGAAACGTAATTGATGAACCAAGTTCAAATGTTGGATGAGGCTGATTGTATTTCAATGCAAACTAACACCCCTGGGAAAAACATGACTTAATCTCTTCCTCTCCAGCTATGGGTAAATAAAAAAAGGAAAGTTAGCGACCATAGTTGAGGGCAACTCAAAGGCTCCCTTTTCAATAGCTACAATATCAATGTGTAGGAGAGGGCACCATTCTTTCCTTGGATTGCTCCACTTTACTCTTGATACATACCTTGTAATGCTGAGTGTTAAACAAGATAACATCGAGTACCATTTTTTGAGTCTTTGGTATCACTCAACCTTGCATTGAACCCTGGTTTCCTGGGCCATTGGTGAACATGCTTCCCACTTGGCCAATGGGGAGAACAGATTAGGTTCTCTAGCCTTGGCAAGGAAACCAATCTCAGAGAAGGAAAACTCTGAATTTAAACCATCTTTACTTTGCTTAAAAATTTGACCTTGTTTTGCATCCTGTGGAAGGGTTTGGTAAATACATTCCATTTAGCCAAAGTTGTAAAAAAGATGGATACATTCTTTCCAAAAAGAGATTAATGCAAAATAAAGTTGTTGATTGTAGTCGAGGGCAACCTGAAGGTTCTCTTTTTAATAACTACTTCCCCAAGATATTTAGGAGGACTCTACTTCTTTCACTGATGAATACCTTATAATGCTGAGTGTTTAGCAAGGTGGCATCAGGTACCATTTTTTAAGTCTTTGGTATTACTCAACCTGGGATTGAACCTTGTTCTCCCAGGCCATAGGCAAACATTCTACCTATTAGGCCAATGGGTTGGTAGTATAATGTAAAACAGCCTTATCTAGAAATTGAACTCAGTTCCCCAATTCCATCTTCCTTCTTGATAGCAATTACATCCTATGCACCTCCTGGCAAATGATGGTATATCAAAAGGAATGTTTCCAAGATTTGATGATCTATTTTCTAATAAAATATCTTTTCACTACAGAGTTTAAATAGCTTGGCAAAGCATGCATATTTTATCACATATATGATCATAAGTATAAGACACAGACTACATTCAGACTAGATCATATCATCTACACATCACACAAATATCGACATCTCATTCCTGCAAATTTAATGTCATTATTCAAACAGGCATCGGATATTTAAAGAACACCTATAACAATTTCTTCACAACTGTAGTATGTTATATTATGTGCATCTTTCATATAAAAGATAATTTAATTGATAAACATGTTGAGGTAGACTAATGCACCGTTGCCACTTTTTACCGACTTTTCTCTAAATTTTCTTCCGGCTCTTTTATTTGTGATGAAATATTAAACTAAGAAAAAAAAAAAGATCATCCAAAAGAAATAATGACATTGGAAGAAACGACTTTGCTTTTCTCCCAATGAATAAGTCACAATTTCATGAGATAATTTGCATTCTAAGGATCAATGACTTCATATTTCTGGTAAATAAGACTTTCTGAATTTCATATATTCATTTCGCAGAAAAAGAATGCTTATCTTTTCCCAACAAACAAACAAACAAGTTCTGAAACATTTTTGGCATGTAAGTTCCTGCTAAATATATTGTGCTTTATCCAGTTTAAAAAGATATTGCCTCTGTCATTTTCATTCTCTCTCTCCCTCTCTCTCTCTCTCTCTCTGCTTGTAAGGGACATAAATATTTTTTCTAATGTCTTGGTTCACATGTTTTAATGAGTTTGGGCTCAGGAAAAATCTCAGGCATCATGAACAAATGAGAAATATATATTCAATCAAGATCACTGGACAATCACCCATAAATAAGAAAACTTCTATTATATAATTAAGGAATGATTTTTTTATATTAATCATTTTTCGTTAATTATATTTTATCATTCAGTTTGGTAAGGCTTTGAACTATTCAAGTCTCTTAGTTCAGGGCATAGTCATTGGGTGCAGTTTTACACTCACGCACAAAGGATATGACAATAGCCATTGTCATAATAAACCCCCAGACAGGAAATGGGGCTGGAGTGTGGATGACATCATGGCCGAAAGAGATGGTCCTTAGAATTTGAGGATTTTGAAAAAGAGTGAGTTGAAGGTTGACATTGGACCATGGAGGCAGACAGTTGAGTTCCGTGTCATCGATGCATAGAGTTGAGTTTTCTACTGTTGTGGCAGCAGTTAAGTTTTTTAGGTCCTGACTAGTGAAGATCTTAAACACTACAAGATGCGCCATTCGTTGGGATGGGGGTAGCATAGTAAGAATTGTGTCTCTCTCCTCGTGTCAAAGAACCAAAGTCAGAAACTAATAAGCCATTCGTACCTGAACCACAGAGTTGCCTGTGTTTGTATTTGAATATGTATTTGTAGTACCATTGTTATTGATATCATTATGATTATGGCTATATAACACTTCTCTTCTAAAGCAAAGATACCACAATTTTAGTATTCCTTGAAGAAGCTACTGCCCTAATGTGCAGGATAAAATAATAAACAACACTTAACTGCTCAGCAGCCTGGCTGGTGCCTAGCTGGCAGACAAAAATATGTCAATGAGCGGGCCAGTATATATGCATGCTAGCATAGCCACTCCTGGGCTGGCAGCCAATCACCACCTAGGGAATGGACTAGACCACCACCATGATGCGCATATAATCTTCCCTTCCTCATGCCCAAATGAGTTTTCACTTTGACGCATAACTCGACATATGAACCACACTCAAGTACGATATACAGCAGAACATCGACATTCCTAATGAAACTGATGTTATTAAGTATTATTTATTACCAAACTCTATGGCATTGACACTCTAACCAAAAATAGAATTACAACACCTATTTAACAAAAAATAAAATCACATCAACTTATATAAAAAAAATGGGAAACTTATTTTTTGACTATTACATTTTCATATTTTTGTCGACAGATTTTCAATAAATGTCAATTAATTCACATTGATATACTGCCCATTCTTAACAGACCAAAGGAAATTGACAATTATAGTTTTATTATATGAAATCATGAAGTTCTTTTCCATTAAATATTTAAGCATTACACTTGTATCTTTTAATATGACAACATGATATAAATAATCTCATGTTATGATTTAACTCAATCATTAAATCTAACCAATTCATATAAAGCACAATATGTATTCATAATTATCTCAGTCAGTCCATAGTGGGGAATCTAAACATTATCATCACTTTATCATGTGAGATGTTCAGATATGTTCATGCCTTAATTTGAATTTAATTTTTTTTAACTGTAAAGGTTCATATTTTTATTATACTTTGTACACACACACATATATATATATATTGTCATCCACAGACAGACTGTTTTGTTCTATCAGAACTCTTCAGTGTGGCTAGACACGCAGGGCGCTCGAAGGCGGGATCGAAACCCGTCCAACTTTACATTAGACTAAGTTTCAGACCTCTCGGCCACCAAGCAGACCACGTTGGCTAAGGGAATTTTTAAGGTATTTATTTTTGCAAGATTAAATTTACAGACAATCATAGCATATTTTTGTTTCTATCCTTTCAAATTGCTGTTTAGTTGTTTTAATATCTGGCTGGAATTAGCTAGCAAATTTTCCATATTTAACAATAAATAAAAAGCTGTATTGTACTTTTGCAGTATACCCACCCACTGATGATCCTCTGAGAGGGGCATCAAAGTACTTACAGAAAATTTATAAGCCAAAAATAGCTGAATATCGAAACAACTATACAGCAACTAAAAAGGATTGTCTGTAATATTTATTTGGATATGCCTCACACACAAATATATATAAAGATTTTCCTGTACCTGTAATTTAATTAAATATATATATATATATATATATATTGCAGTATTTTTTTTAAAGTCCTGGTGGCAACACCCCACAAGGCACCAACTATATGGCCACCTGCTTCCCATCACAAAAACTATCCAAGTTAGACGAGCCAGACATGCAGGACACTGCTAGAGAAGCAAGGACGAGCTCATAAGTGATGTACTCGTATGGACCTCCGCATATGGCTGAGCAAAAACAGGACAACCAGCTCGAACATACATACAGCAGCTATGTGAGGATATGGGATGTAGCCCTGAAGACCTGCCAGAGGCGATGAATGATACGAAGAAGTGGCGAGAGAGGGTCAGGGATATCTGTGCTAGTGGCACGACATGATGATGATGATATATATATATATATATATATATATATATATATTAAAAAAGATAAAATACTAATGAGAAAAGTATAACAAAATATATAACTAAGGTAAGTGGGTTATCCCTCTTGGTCAACATCACTCTCTAAAGGTCATGTATGACACGTTTAATTGGTTAATGCACTTTTCAAATGAACCAATCACTGGCACCAGATTTCAAAGACCGATCTCCGTAACTAATGGATGTTAAAATTATCTCTGCTACAATTCCAGCAGCAAATGAGTGAGCCATGTGAAGTACATTAAACTTTGGTATATACAACACTTTGACTACAGTAAAGTGGACTATCATATGTTTATTCTTTTATGATATTATATAATCACAAACAAAGCAATTTGGTTTGCAATAGTAATATTATACTATAAAACTTCCAATGTGTTCATGTTTTTTCCTGATACTAATTTTCTTCTGTTTTACACTTAACCAACTTATTTCGCTGTCTAAAACATCACATTTGGCATACAATTTAGCACAAACAAATTTGCAATAAAAGTACATATAAAAATGCTCGATGCTATAATGACTGAGCATGTTTAAAACCTAAAATATCCAAATTATGCCTCTACAAAAGCCAAAACAAATGAATCAACAATACAATAAAACAATGACATCTTTTAGACAAAAACTAGTTCACAGTGCTAGATGTCTTACCAAATAAATAATGCTATTCTCAAGCCTATAAATTTCTATTAAAAAGGATAATGAACCAAATACTAAATTATATTATTAGGTAGGCGTTTTTTTTTTCAAAGCAGATGTGCTTCCTTTTGTAGTGAATACACAAAATTTTTTAAAGTTGATCAGCGCTTATAATCAACTTGCTCCAGAACAGAGTAAAGTTATAAGTTCAAGAAATTATTAAGAATGATCCAAAGTGTCTATAATAGACAATACAAAATCTACTAGCAAAGTAAGAGCAAAAACTTTTAAAAGACTTCTGAGTAATCTTTTTCTTTCTTGGTTTTGTTATCCTCATCATCAAGGCATGCAGATAGCAAAAATTCTTTTGACTCTTTCTTGCGATACATCTCTACTGTTGATTGCTCTTCATAAATCCTCTTGCTGATATTCAGAGTCAACTCAGAGTAGATGAATGTAAGTTTTTGCTGGTCAACCAACACTAGTGTGTCTATGTGTAGGAATCCATTGGCAAACATTGCTTATGAGTTTATCCTGACTTCTCCAGTAGTGCCCAGCACTTATTGCTCATCTTACTTGGATAGTTTGTGAGATGGGAAGTAAGTAGCCATACAACAGTAATTTTGTGGGGTGCTTCTTCCAGGATTTATTGTAAACGACACACAGTATCCTTTTGTTGTTTCCATCAAGTTTAGAGTCTATTTGGTGCAACCATGCAGTAATATTGACTGTGGTACAGCCTGGAAGAATTTTGGTTTTATTTTATTTGAGAGATCAGATTTTCATTGGGTCAGTAATTTCTCAAAAGCAGTTCAGGCTTTGTCTCTGTGTATGTGGATATTACTTTCAATAATCTTTTAAAACCATCATTGTTTCTGTTATGGCTTAAAAAATTATATTCTTCCTCTAATAAAAATATTCCCCATCCTCAGCTTTTTCATCTGTAACACACTCATAAATTTTTTTTCTGTAAATGTTATTAGTTATAACAATCTGATCATTGGTACTTGAATGCTGGTTGAGGACTATTTGCTTGAGTGGTGAGTTTGATCCTCAATGGGTATCAAATGATTATGGCCTGGTGCCAGTTTAAACAAAGTTTAGAAAACAACCAAAATAATATGGTTGTTTAAATGCTTTTGTTGTAGATGTTTAGGTGTAGAATTTCTTATCTGTCGGAATTTTTGAGATCAGGCTTGATATATATCATTTTGGCTGTGATTTTTTTGGACTGTTGTCTTCATTTTTATTGTGATGAGTTAAAACTCAACGTTTCAGCCACTGTATCCTCCAGCCTTCCTCAGGTGTCTCTTGTTTATCTTTAAAAATGATTTCCCTAGTTGAATCATTTCTATACTCAGATAAATAAAGGACACCTGAAGGCTGGAGGATACAGCAGCCAAAAATTATGTTTTAACTTATCACAATAAAGATGAGGACATCAGTCTGAAAAATTACTACCAAAATAATTGAATTTCTTAAGCAGAAGTTGTATAATGGTCAATGTACTCAGCAAGCCATCAGTTCAAATTCCTGGATGAGATGGTTTTCATTTCACTTTGTGCTAATAACCTTAGGAAAGGCATGAATCTGCCTATTCTTTTCCCACCTATGAGTAAATAGTTGGGCTAATAGGTTCTCTCAATTTGTGGAGAGGAAAACTAGTTAAGGGGAGGAAAAAACTGATTTTATAACCAATGAGGATGGAATTAACAACTCCTTTCTATAGCACCTAATTGCTATGAAAACTTCAGCAAAGTCAACATGGTGTTGTTGTTATGCTATGAACTGCAAGAGTTGACAGGATGTCAAATTTCAGATACATTTTTTTCATGGGTCATGCAAACTGGTTAGAAAAAAAATTCTTTTCTGGAAAGTAATTAAGCTATACTAAAGTTGATCATAATTATTTTGAGTCATTTGATATAATGTTTAGCAAGCAAGACTAACAAGCCATTGTTAATGAGTTTGATTCTCACTGAGTGCGCCATACTTCCAGCCTAAGCTAGAATGTATTCACCAAACACAAGGTCATTTTTTAAGAGGAGTAAAGCTGATTATCAATTTAGAGTTTTCATCAAATTTTTGTGGCTGAGAAGTGCAAACCAAATAGAATTTACAGAAGAATGTATGATGTTTTATTAAAAAAAAATGTTTACAGTTTGGTTAATAATGGGTTTGCCACAACAAGCCTGAGTCATAAAGACAGTTCATGGTGTGAAAATTCTGACCCTCCAGTACAGAAAAAATTCCTGGCTCAGTGGTTAATACAGAAGGCCACGCTGATAATCTTCTGCAGTATACAGGCTAATGTGTAAACTGCAACACTATAGTAAGCAAATTCAAACTTCCATCAAGCCCAATCAGCTGGGGCTGTAGAATACACTGAATGCATCTCTGCAGAGGGGTTAACCCACCCACTTAACGAGTATCCTGGATATGACATTAAACCATCTAATTGTAAGGCTCCAGCCTTAAGGATTTGGGGAATGTGGAGTACCCCTTCTTTGCCATTGCTCCCATGTCCATTCTGAACTGGAGTGGGACCACCTGAGAGAGTCCTATCTATGGGGAAAATAGAACAAACTATGTGTAGAAACAAATGACTGATGTTAAATTATGACTGTTATATAGTAATACTTGAAACCGTTTAATTGTGTGCAATAAAGAGCTCAGGCTCCTTTTTGAATGTTATCTATGAAATGAATTTACAAATCATATATATTTGATATATATTTGTTTTATCCTCTCTCCTTCTTTTTCTTTCCCCCTGCCTTTCTTCAGTCCACTTATCTCCTATTTCTTCTGTTTCTTACTTCTCTTTTCTTTCTTTCTTTTTCTTTTTTTCTCTTTTTCTTTTTCTTCTTCCTTTAGATTCAAAATTTTTCTCAATGAACATATGGAACATACAAATTCTATACAATATCCCTAATAAGTCACGTAACACAATTTTTAAAACAAACACTGATTTGATGATTAAACAGCCAACTTTTTCCTGATATATAAATTTTTCCTAAGTTTTTGTATAATTTTTTGAACCTCCATCATTGATTTAACATCTCTAATATCATCCCTTCCAGTCCTGATGATGGTTCATTAGAACCAAAATGCTATAATGTTGACTTTGTTGTTCAATAAATCTCTCTTTCTACTTAGATTACTTTGTTATCAATTTTATCTCTATATATTTGATATATATCTATAAACAGGATTTGGCATTAAGTAACTTACAATGGTTGATATGTTATAAAACCAAACCAAACCAAACCAAACCAAACCAAATCAAACTCAAATCATGATTTGTTGTTCACTTTTGGACTAATACCTTTGGCAAATATTTGAACAGTATTATCCCTCCCCAGGATTATCTCGCCGCCCCCAAGCTATAGGCCAAATGGTAGTACAACTATTCTTCTACAACAATGGCATGAAATAACGAACTAAGGTTGATATACCATTAAACAAAAAAAACAAATTAAACCATCTCACTTAATTTTTTGAAAAAAATGCTTCTTATTGCCAACTCCTTCAGCAATATTCACCTTATTTATTGAATGGACCATGTACAGGAGTGAAATTAAACTTAGATGTTAATTTGCACAAATAACAATTATTCACATGGCTACATCTAAAACATAATTATAAAGTAGGATACAGTTCTGTTACTGTTGAATGTATCTTTTTTTTTTATTTATTTATTAATTCTGCATATTTACTTAAAAAAACAAAAAAACTAAACCGACTCCCACCTTCCACCAAAAAAAAAAAAATCCACGTTACTGTAGAGTTCTCTTATTTGATATTTGAACAAAGGTTTTTTTTTTATTTCATCATTTGGAATTTCTGCTGGTCTGTTGGAATATCCTTTTATAAAACTTGTGAATGAGTATGAAACAATACCAATTGATTCTAGTTTATGAGGCTTGTTGCCAGATTTGGTTAGCTGTCACAAGACTTTTTGAAGCAAATCATTTTGTTTGGTCAAGTTTCTTTGAATTGCTGACCATCTGTGATAATCAAATTTTGTGCTTAGCATCAATGTCGAAATCTTTACAAGTTCAATTCCCAAAGGAGCAGTAAAAAAGAAACAAAAAAGTTTTTCAATGTTCTACTTCGAAAAAGCATTTTTCTTTGTTTTTTCATTTTTGGCTTACATTCTAAACAAAGTGGTAATGGTAAATTTCATTTTTTCACAAGATGGACATGAATTCAATATGAATTCGATATGCTTTTATTCTCATAACAAAATACAAATAAAAATATTAGGATATATCAAAAGTATTTTCATTTTTTACTAACATTATAACTTGCATATACAATTACTGGGGTTCTGGATAGTTTGAGGCATTATTTTCAAACTAAGCCTCAAACTCACTAACCCAGATCAAAACCTTTTTTTTTTTTATCTAAGACTATCTATAATTCCATTATATTGTCATTATATATACATTAGGGTGTATCAATATAATTTCATTTTTTACCATCTTTTAGTCAAAAGCTTTTTCATTATACATATCTAAAGAGTATCTATGATTCTATTATTATCATTACTCCATTTCACATTTTTCAGATAAACATTAGCTGATATGTTTCACACTGGAGTTTGAGTGACAGCATGTTACCTCAAGCCTCCAGGACTTTTCTCAGTATTCTGGGCAATCTCAACAGTGCTGTAATTTAGATGGTCTCCACAATTTCTCTTATTTCCAAGTCTTCCAGTCCCTGTACCTATCCTTTGGTGACTTTACCAAGAGCACCAATTACAATTCGTATAATCATCACTTTCATTTTCCTCAGTTTTTTTCAATTCCCTAGCAAGGTCCAGTAATTATCTTTCTTTTTGCTTTATTTTAATTTTACTTTGTGATTAGCCAGGACAGCAAAGTCCACAATTTGGCAAGTTCTTTTTTTTTTTTGTTGATTATTACAAGATCAGGTCATCTGGCTGAGATTAAGTGATCCGTTTGTAGGTCAAAATCCCAGAGAAGTTTATGCATCTCATTCTCTAAGACAGATTCTGGGTTGTGCATATACCATTTGTTTGCATGGTCAAACTTCAATTTCTTGCACAATTCCCAATGGATCACCTTGCCCACCCAGTTGTTTCTAGTCTTATACTCTTTCTGTGCTAATTTGCTGCATTCACTTATTATGTGATTAATCGTTTCGTCTCTATCACCACATAATCTACACCTGCTGTTTTGTTGTGTTGTATCTATTCTTGCTTTGATATGATTAGTCCTTATGGTGTTGTTTTGTGTTGCAATTAGAAGAGATTCAGTTTCTCTCATAAGATTTCTCTTTCTTAGCCATGTCCACATTTTCTCATGGCAGATGTTGATTGTTAGTTGTTTAAAACATCCATAGAGTTGTTTTTCTTCCCATTTTTGTTTTCTGGTTATTTCCATTCTGTTGCTCCTTGTGTTGTCAGTATAATTTCTGGTGGCTGTAATCAGTCTTCCTCTGTGCTTTTCTATGTAATCTTAGAGTCTTTGTATCAATATGTCAATGCTGCCTTCAATGCTGGCAAGTCCTCTTCTTCCTTCTTTCCTTGACACATACAGTCTGTCAATGTTATCTCTGGGATGTAAGGCCTTATGCATGGTCATTAGTTTATTTTTCCCAGGTCCATTTGTTAAAGTTCTTCTCTGGTCCACTTCAAGAATGGTTCTGAGTATCTTCCAAGGGAGACAGCCCAGGTATTTATCCCTTTGATAAGGTTTCTGCCATAAGGTTCTGTTTCAAGTGGCTTTCTTGTTCTCCTGAGATACTCCCATTTAGTTTTTTTTTTTCAGTATTATTATTATTTTTTCAGTATTATTATTATCATTATCATTTTACTTATAGCAAGTTTTTCACCCCAGCTCAAACTAATGGTTTTTCATTGGAATCCAAGTGACAGCAAGTCCCCTCAGATCTTCAAGATTCTTCTAAATACTTTCTCTTGTGTACTGAGTGCACCAATTACAGTTGGTCTCACTGTCATTTTCATATTCCATAGTTTTTTTACTTCTCTAGCAAGATCTAGGTATTTTAGGATTCATCAAAAGTACTTTTATTTTTTAATGCCTTTATTGTAAAACTTATTTCATTCCTGCTGCAAAAAACTATTTTATAACTCCTCAGGATTATTAATAATATATGGCAACTGCATAGTCTTTCACAAATCATTGCCATCCCTCATAATCTCATCCCACCCTCATTCCTCCATCTGGAGAAGCAGTGCTCTCCTAAATAGGGCTGCCCAGACACTAGAGTTTCCACTGAAGTCAGTCACTTTCACTGGAGGACACAACAATGATGTTAGGATAAGACTCTTGTTTGCAATATGTAGATATGTAACTGCATGTTTCCTACTCATTGACTTTGTATACGTCATCATACTTCCATCACCATGAGACCTTTTTGAGAGAAAGGTTGTCAGATGAAAAGGTCATAAGAGAACAGTTGTACATAATAGTATTAGAGTGGCTAAAGCTTGTACAACACATATACCACTCTCTACATCTTCATGATTATTATCCAGGAACAAACCAAACCAAGATTATCAGTAATCATGTCAACTGCAGGTGTTATATCAAAGTTTTCCTTCTTCTAGTTGGATAACTTGACAAAGACTAAGGTTCCAACACTCCTGGGAATAATGTGCTTGATGTACTTTGAGCAAAAAGTTTCCTCTACCCTTTGACAGGTCTTGTTTTTCATCCTACAGGGTGTCTTGCCACTCTTCTCACCATACAAAGGCAGTGGAGATACCAGTTTAGTTGGTAATGACCTGACTATCAAATTGGTAGTAATGGGTCTCATAGTACCAGTAGCATTTTGAGCGACCTGACACAATATTACTAATATATATATATATATACATACATATATATATATACACAGACACACATATATATATATATAATTATATTGAATCATATATAATTACCAATGCTATTCAGTTGTCCCTTTTGTTTCAGGTAGGAGATACAAGTACGGAGACAATAGAAATTTTAATACATATCTTATGATAAAAAATATGAATATGTAGCTGTCCAAAAAATAGGTACACTTCTTATATACGAAGACTGAGTACAAAACTACTCCTTAATTTCAAGAAGTCATAATATCAAAACTTACTGGAATATGCTAATAAATATGTTGACAGCAGATACATTAACACAAAATATTTATTTTTTCACCAAAAGAATCTCTGTGCACCCCTCCCATCACTTGAAGGCAGTGAAATTCAAAATGGCACTCATGTTCTTATGCTCACCCTGCATATTTATCCAATTTCATTTTCGATTACAGAATTTCAAATTTATAGAATTTGGAAATAAATGATATTTAATAATATCCATTTTGATTATATAATGTTCCACTAAAAATTCTAAAATCCTAATCTCTTTGTCTTAAAAGAAATTTAATTTTTTTTTATAAAAAAAATTCGGAATTTATTTATGGGCAGTACTCTATTTCTAACAACACCAATGAATAAGCAGCATAATACAATCAAGTCTTTTTCAACTTCAGAAAGAATATAATGCTCTAATTAGCAAGAGAACATATGTCTTAAACTAAAATATTCCTCAGCAGTATCCATTAGTTTAACAAGATCCAGGATCTATGGTAAGGTTGTATCGGAAACTGACAGTTCCCTATGCAGCAAGTATCCCCTGTCACCAAAAGAAGAGAAAAGGCTAATCTAACTTAGAACCAGTGTTATAGCAGGAACTAACAGAGTAGAAGTCTACTTGCATTTTGTTTAGGTGAGTTGATTCCTGGTTTTTAATCCAGAGTTATCCTTCTCTTATACTGGTTGCCCACCAAGGCTAGAGAGTCCATTCTAATGCTAAGGGAGGATAGATTCAAGCCTTTCCTAAGTGCATTAGTTCTAAGTGAGCACAAACAACCTCAGCCAAAATTAGAACACTGTGACCTATTCCATTTTCTGAGACATTATACCAATGATGCATCCATTACTTCTCTAAGAAAAAAAATGGTGTTCATATTGTAAAATGAATTTATAATTAAATTTCTCTGGGAGAAATTTACTGAAACATTTAAAAAATTTTCTTTAACATTTTAACTTCTTTTCCTGCAATACTCTATGGATAGTCAATAAGATTCAAGTAATGGACTAGAAAAACTTGTATTACACCTTCCCAAATATTGCTAAGTAAATAAACTGCAAGCGTCCATTAGTAAGTAGGTTGTTCCCTACAATATGGTCACCTGGCAATAATTCTCTACAATCAGCCATACACCAAATGAATTGAAACCTAGTTTTTAATACAGGTATCCTTCTCTTAGACTGGTTGCCCACCAAAGCCAGTGTCCATTCAGTAGTTAGAGGTGAAGCGAATTCATGCCTGGGAAAGGCAAAAACAAACTTAGCCAAAATTTGAACTCAGCAACCAATTCCATTTTTTGTGATCATAACCATTATGCCCTCTATGCATCCAGTAATACTCCCAAAAAATTGTGTTTTGTAAAATGAATTTATAATTAAATTTGTCACTGAGAAATTTGGTGAATTTCTTAACAAGTTTTTGTTTTTTTTTACTTTTTAAAGTGTTTCCCAGAGACACCCAATGGATAGTCAATACGATTCGAGTAATGGACTAGTGAAGCTATTTCTTAATTTTTTCTATTTATTTAAATGTTTCCTTCCATAATCTTCAATCTTTTAACAAATTAGTGTTAAGTGATCAGCATAAACTTTTAAATCAGACACTTTAAAATTCATGTTGGAAATTAAATTTAGTAATTTTCCACTGAAATCATACAAACTAATATCATCTTTTCATCTTAGTGAAATAAAACCGAAAGAAAATTTTATTCATACAATTGGTACTACTGAGAAAGAACATCTTGTTTTAAATCATTTGAAGATCAATAAATATGCAAATGAGCCTTCATTGTCTAGGATAATGAAACAATGTTGAGAATTTAAGAAAGAAAAAGACAAATATTTTTGCTTTTAATGTTGGGAACATGAGATAAAAATTTTCAAATAATTTTCTGTTTCATACAGATATTGATGGAAAACTCTTTTCAAATTATTAAAAAAAAAACCCCAAAAAGGCTGCTAAAAATACTGTTTGCCATGTTTTAAACAATTTGAACTGAAATTGAATTCATCTCACTGACTCTGTTTTACATGATTACAAAAATTATGCAACTTTTAACTCGTGAAATTTTAGTTTTAAGAATAATGCAACACTCCTAATATTAAATTGAAAAACTGATTCCCTTGAGGATACTAAATTTGATGATCTGAATGAAATGACTTGACAGAAAAAACAACTTGTTACCAGGGTGATGTGTTAGTAGTGATGAATCATGTGTAACAAGCTTGTGTTGCCCAATATTGTAGCAGAAGGGTTTTCTGGGTACTATGATAAAAAGATTAATACTGAAATGAACTATAAAAAAAACAACAAGCAAACAGCATAACAAACAATGGGAATTTGAGTTGAAACATGTTTTTTTATATACTGTAAGTTGCAGTGTATAAGTTGATCAGAAAAATCTACAAAACAAAGGGTTGACTTATTCAGAAAGGCTTAAATCTAAATCTTTATCACAAAGTGATCAAACGGCGGTAAAGGTTTTAAATTTTACACCTTCCATATTAGTTGATCCCTGGTTTTGTAAAGATATTTTCAGGCTTAAAAACTCAACTTATATGCAGCAATTTATGGTATTATTTTTGGTAATGAGCAACAGCTTATAAAGAATACATTCAATGAGTATTGATATTTGTTGAGTTTAGTGAATATGAATATGAAAGCACAGTGTGGTTAAGAAGAAGTGCTAAGTAAAGCTATGAGTATGACACAATGTGGCTAAGAAGATATGGGTCAGTTTAGCAGTGTCCAAGTCCTTCAATTGTTTCTCTTCTCTGTCTGTCTCTCTCACACTACCGAAGATTCAACACCTTTTGAAGAATAAAGAGAGAGATATATTTCTTTAAAGAAAAGCGTTATTATTCCTTCATCTTCATTATGGTCCGTCATTCTTCACACAAACATACAAATGACTAGTTTTAAATTCATTTTAATTATGTCAAGATCTCTAAATACTTGGGTGAGTCAAAAGTTATGCCATATTTTGGTATATTCTAGTTAACTGGAGCAATTCAAGTCATAGAAGATACCTGCTATGATTGGTAGAATTATGTCATCACCATCATGTCACGCCATCTGCATGGATATCTTTGACCCTTTCTCGCCACCCTTCTCTATCATCCATTGATTCCAGCAGGTCTTCAGGGCTACATCTCATATCGGCACAGAGCTGCTGTATGAAGGTTCTAGCTGGTCGTCCTGCCTTTGCTCGTCCCTGTGAAGGGATCCACAGGAGTACATCACTTATGAGTTCATCCGTACTTCTCCAGTAATGTCCCACATGTCTGGTTCATTTAACTTTGATAGTTTTTGTGATGGGTGGTAAGTGGCAGTACATCTGCTGCTTTGTGGGGTGCTACCTCCATGACTTGTTCAATATTGCTCACAGCATTCTTGTGCAGTTGCTGTCAAGCTTTTTCTCCATACATTTAGTTAGCTTCTATGTAGTGCATCCATACAGCAGTATCAACACAACCACTGCTTGGAAGAAACTGTGCTTTATTTTATGGGTCAGGTCTGACTTCCATATGACTGATAACAAATCGATAGCTGTCCATGCCTTTGCTAGTCGCGTGTTGATGTCTGTCTCGGTTGATGAGATACTGTTTCCAAGGTAGGTGAACTTGTTTACAAGTTTCAGAGAACTACCATTTTGTGTGGAGATGTTGCTTAAGTTGGTGTATTGACACATTTTGCATTGCTTCACTCCATGTGTGATTTGAAATCTACACAGATTAATGTGAAACATGGAAGTAAAGAATAAATATTTGTTCTGTAAAAGGTGAAGGTGAAGTTGATCAAAATACAGTTACCATATGGTTCAAGAAATTTCTGTCAGACTGTAATAACCATTGCAATCAGGTAAAGGTCAGGTAGGCCTAAAACAGTGGACTACAAGGCCATACTTCAATTCATTGAGTAATACTCAGAGAATATCTTGCAAGCTCAGCATCTTGCAGCCCAGTGGTTTAACCTGTTCATGCACTTAGCAAAAGCATCCAGAGCTGCCCATTTGTGCTTCCCATTTACAAACTATTGCAAAACTTTTGACTCACCCAAGTATTTTATTTAAATTCTGAAATCAGAAACTGAGAGTGTAAGACCAGCAACACTACCTCTTAAAACTTTCTTGTAATGAAACCACAATACTATCATAGACATAGTGTGGCTGCTGCCCTATGTACCACATAGGTATGGAACGCATTTATATAAATTATATAAATACGATCTCTCTATTAAAACTTCAATTCTTCCAAAATATTATGAAATGAAGATACAACCTCAGTTTTCTTCCTTTTCTTACTTCTTTATCATCATCATCATCATCATCATTAATGTTAAGCTGTTTACATTCTTATTAGTATCATAGTTATTGAATCAATAACCTCATTCAATAATCTTTATTAATTAAAATGAAACTATTTCCTTACTGTTTGTCATTTGGTTTTTATTCATAGAGAATAAAGTAACATAATCTATTTTTATTATTGCAATAAGCAACTATAGTAAAATAATTTTTATTTATCTGTCTTGCCTAACATTGTAAGATTTTAAATGAGTTATAAGTTTAGAATGAACACAATTACATTTTTATGTAATCTTTTTAAAATTATATTTTTTTTTATAATCTTTATAATTGTTGATTTTTTCATGGTTTATAAAGATTATATAAACCTTCATAAACCTTGAAAATATCAACAATTTTCCATTAGCAAAAGCAAAATTTTATAAATTCATATCCGTTCAGATTAATCTATTTTTATTATTGCAATAAGCAATATCGTAAAATAATTTTTATTTATCTGTGTTGCCTAACATTGTATTATTTTAAATGAGTTATAAGTTTAGAATGAACACAATTACATTTTTATGTAATGTTTTTGAAATTACATTTTTTTTATAATCTTTATAATTGTTGATTTTTTCATGGTTTATAAAGATTATAAAACTTTCATAAACCTTGAAAATATCAACAATTTTCCATTAGCAAAAGCAAAATTTTATAAATTCATATCCGTTCAGATTAATCTATTTTTATTATTGCAATAAGCAATATCGTAAAATAATTTTTATTTATCTGTGTTGCCTAACATTGTATTATTTTAAATGAGTTATAAGTTTAGAATGAACACAATTACATTTTTTTATAATCTTTATAAACCCTGAAAAAATCAACAATTTTCCATTAGCAAAAGCAAAATTTTATAAATCCATATTTGTTCAGATTTCATCTGTTGGCATTAATTGTTTATATAGAATCTATTTGAAATTTATAATTTGATAGAAAAAAAAGGCTTAAAATTAATTAATATCTCAAGTTTTAATATAGCCAGTAAATTATCATATTATTTGAAAAGCTGTCTGTATCATTAATCTTTAATTATATTATAGTAGTAATCTTAATGTAGATATAATGAATATGCATAATTTTAAAGAATTCAAAATAGTCATTGTTCATCTTTAAGTGTCAGAGGCATTGAGAATAATGGTTATCATTTCAGGAAATGGACTTGATGAACCAATATTTTGTTTGGTTTCTTTGTTTGATGGCATATCAATCTTTGTCGGTTATTTAATGCTAAAGCCATCTTTGTAAAACAGTAAGAACTAGGGGATAAGAGAGTTCATATCTTTTCTTAAGTAATAGAATATCTAAAATGAACATAATATCATGACTAAAGTTTGAACTTGCATACTACAATGTCACAGACCAGCATGTTAACAATTACACTACAGGGACTCATCCCACTTTGATGAGCCAAGTTCAAGTCCAAGAAGAGGCAGTTTGCATTTCACTTTTGATCTAATGCCCTAAGGAAAAGCATGAATCCCTCCTTTCTTCTCTCTTCCCAGCTAAATAATAGAGCAGGCTAGACAACCAATCTAGGAGAAACAAAAAACTAACTTCAGAAGCTGGGAGAGTGGAACTAGCAAATCTACATCATAAAAACTTTCTTGCAATGAAACCACAGTACCATCATAGACATGGTGTGGCGGCAGCTCTATATACCTCACAGGTAGAGAACACATTTACATAACATGTGCAAATATGATCACTCTAAAAAAAAAAACAGCAATTCTTCCAAGATGTTATCGTGCCAGTACCACTGTATGATTATACCACAAAAAGTCTCACAAAAAGAAAAAAAAGTCGATGAGAATTTCACAATACCATTTGGAATAAATTATGGAAGCAGTGCCCTACAAAACAGCAGCTGTATGGCCACTTACCTCCCATCTCACAAATCATCCAAGTAAGATGAGTAAGACATGCTAGACAGTGCTAGAGAAGTAAAGATAACCTCATAAGCCACATTCTCCAATCGACTCCTAAACATAGACACCCCAGCATTGGCTGACCAGCAAAAACTTATATTTATAAGGTTTGGGCAGAATTGGATGGCATCTAGAGGACTTGCCAATCAGGATGGATTGCAAGAGAGAGTCAAGAAAATCTGTGCTGTCAAAATACCTTGATGATGATGCTGATGATATCTTCATGTAAATGTTACATTATTGAGTTGGTCAGATAATTTTGGTTTGGTTTTATAGCATATCAACCATTACAGGTTATTTAATGCCAAATTTATCTTTATGCATATATACAGGTCTATTTCAATCAATTCAGTTTAGCATAAGTACACAGTTTAAATGTCAAAAGCAGTTCTATTTCAAGCTATCCAGTTTAGTCAACACAGTTAAATGGTTCTAAGTATTGCTATGTACCTCTAACAATTCAATTAAACATCAGTCATTTATTTACACACAGTTAAATATCATGAACAGTTCTATTTCAAATAATTCAGTTTAGGATAAGCACATAGTTTTATTCTATTTGATCAATTGGTAGGACCCTATCAGCTGCTACCACAAAGGCCAGAGTGGACCTGAGGTACTCCATATTCCTGAAAGCTTAAGCATTACTGTAGCCTCACCACCAGACTGTTTAGTATCATATCCAGGGCACTTAATGAGAGTCTTACCCCTCTGCAGAGATGCAGTTAGTGTATTCTGCAGCACCAGCTGACTGGGCCAAGATAATTTTGCGTTGAACTGAATACTGTCACATGAAGTGAAGTGTTTATTTCACACACAGATTAGAGACAAAAAAATAATTCAAGAGATGAGTACCATTATTTATTTTGAAGGCAGACCATTAACAGTTAATCAGAATGTCCGAAAAAGTACCAGAAAACCCATTCATTGTCTTTGCTCTCAGGTCTATTCTGGCTTGGAGTGGTAGCACCTGATAGGGTCCTATCTATGGGTTAAATAGAACTAAACTGTGTACTTATGCTAAACTGAATTGTTTGAAATGGAATTATTTTTTACATTGAAACTGTACTTATGCAAAACTGAGTTGTTTGATATAGAACTATTTTGATATTTAACAGTGTGAACAAAATCTATGCATATAGTAAACTGAATTGGTTGAATTAGAACTGTTTGACTTAACTGAATAGCTTGAAATAGAGATGTTTTTGACAATTAAACTGTGTACATATACTAAACTGAATTGTTTGAAATAGAACTGTTAATTTGTATAAAAATGGATTCAGCATTAAATAACCTACAATCGTTGATATGCCATAAAATCCAACCAACCAACCAACTTTTGTGCCCTGAACTATGGAAACCTACTCTCTGACCCACATGCTCCCCATGGAAATGCAGATACAGATGAAAGAATTATAGTTTATCAGAATAGTTGGATACTTTCTACCATAGAGATGAAAATAATGGTTTAAAAATTTCATCCAAATTAACTCCGGAATAAAGGGAAAAAATATTATTTTTTTTAAACAAGATACTCAGCCAAAGGCTTTGATAGGATTCAAGCCTGGTTAAGTATGGCAAATGTACCAAACCTTATGATTAGCTCCATATGCCTGAGGCATAACATGTCACCATATCTTCATCTCCAAGAACCTGGCATGGAGGAATATTTACCGTCATAACTTCTACATTATATACAAAGTTAAACAAATACTTACAAAGATCTATTCAAGTACAAAGCAGGAAGGAATTATTACAAAAATAAATGAGAGGTGTGATCAAAATGTCTTGAGATAAAATCTGCAAATGAGCGACTTATTTAATAAAGTGATGATATCTACATGTCCTGATTACTACCCATTCTTTATACTTTTTGATCAGCAGTTTTGGGTGAAACACAGAATTGAGAAAGAGTAGCATTCTCCATACTCACTAAATCTCACTATGTCTGACTCTTTCTTGCTTTTTAATCTGAAAATAATCCCAAAGGGATGGGGCTGTAGAATTATGTCAATTGCACCTCTGTAAGGCCCCTCCTTCAATGTATGCCCTGAATATGACACAAAATAATCAGATGGTAAGGCTCCAGTCCTGAAGCTTTGGTGAATGTAGAATCCCCCTTCATTGCCATTACTCCCAGGACCACTTTGACCCAGAATGTTAGTACTTGTTATGGTCCTATCTAAGAGTCAAATAGAAATATTTGATCATTTTGTAAACTTGAAACTAGTAGATGTTACCCAACTTTGATGTTGTAAAAGCAATAAGGTACTCACAATATTATTGGGATTCCAACAAGCATCCAGTTGGCCAACAACGGAACAAGCCATAACTAAGTACAGTAATTGGAAGAATTTATCAATCCCCATATCCACACTGAAACCAGTGGCGAATCAGGACTAGAAGAATGAGATCACCCAGATGCATAAATGGAATACTCAGGAGTACCAGAAATATTGGTTGGCTTATGCACCAAGAGACGTAATTGGCTTGTCTGTCATTGTTGCTGCTCTACACAACAGTTTGCTGACTCACTCAATTCAACAGGATTCTCTTCAGCCTGTGAAGGGACTGATGAATCAGGACAAAGTTTATATTCCACAAGCACTCAAGTATTCAAAAATGCTTTCTGTCATCAAAGAACATGTGCATGATATAGAAATTTATCACCATAAGCCTGTGTTAAATTGTTAAATGTTTCTGTCGCTTTTGCAACATTGGAGGAGGAGTAACTTCAACGAAATCATTTAACTTTAATGTTGAATAGAATTACAAGCGTTAGATAGCATTACTTGAAACCATTAAATTGTCCGCTTATAAAAATTTAGAGTTAAAAAGCAATAGTCAAAGCCATTTATCTATTAGAAAACAAATGAGCTCTGTCTTGTTTAAAAATTGTTAACTACAAACTATTTGTTCACAAATCATACATATATGTATAAACAGGATTTTACATTAAATGACCTACAAGGGTTGATATGCCAGAAAAAAAAAACAACCAATCAACCAACCAATTAAACTGAAAATTAACTTCAAGGAATAAATGTAACAGTGTAGGTTCACACCATATCAAAAGAATAACTTTATATGAGCTTCAGCCAATGGCAAAATCTGTAGAATAAGTATGTTGAATGCCTAAGGGACTATTTTGAAGAAAAAGTACAGCACTTGCCCTATCCTGTATTTCAGCAAAAACCGCTGCTCACAAAGTATTAAGAATTGGCCCTGACTCCATCAGTGTTGACATCTCTGCATCATTTCTGAATTCAGAGAGTTGCACAGATACACTCTTGCCTTCATTTAAATTCTAATTTTGTAAATACAAAAAATTGTGAAGCTTCAGTCTTGATACTTTTTGATCATACCTCCAAACTCTTTTTGACACAGCCCAGCTGGCTGGGTAGTAAAATATACTGACTATTTCTCTGCAGAGGGATAAAACCCCACCCACAAACAAGTGTCCTTCATAAGACACCAATGGTGAGGCTCAAATTCTGGAGCTTTGGGAATGTGGAATACCCTGACATTGCTATGACTCCCAGGTCCACCCTGAGTGGTAGTACCCATTAGGATCCCATCTATATGTTTAACAGAATTAATCAACCATTTACTTTACTTCAATCCATTTAACTGTGTGTAAATGAATGATGAATATTAAACTGAATTATAAGTGTTAGATAACAATACTGAAAACCATTGAACAGTATGCAAATATAACTATTAGTGTTAGCAATACCTGAAACCATTCCACTGAGTCCAAACAATAAATAGCCATACCTGAATCCATTCAACTGAGTCCAGACAATAAATTACAATACCTAAAACCATTTAACTATGTGCAAACAAATGAGCTCTGGCTCATTTAGAAAATAATGTTACCAACAAATTGTTCACTTAAAAAATCTTATACATACATATAAATAAAAATGGCATTAAAAAACCAGCAAGGGTTTATATGCCATTAAACCAAATAACCGAACCTAACTATCTTTTTGATATGAAAATATATTGTTTATGATTATTACAACAGAACATTCTGTTTCTTTTAGATGATCACAAAAGCAATTTATCATTCATTTATTAGAAGCAATTTCTGATTCTATTACTAGCTAATCAATACCAACATATAAAATGTATTATTCATTTATTTGCTGAAAGAAATGGCATTGATCATTTTCAACCCTGCAATTATCAATATCATTTAGAACTCCTATTTATTTAAATTCACTACTGTATTGTCAGACAATAACTTACTTGAAATAAAAGCCTTCAGTGGCAAATAGGGTAATAAATATCAAAGAATTATCACTGGTATATTTGTTTTTATACCAAATTGAAACATATATATAATGCACACTAAAACAGCAGAAAATTCAGTAAGAAATTAAGTGCTTTTATACAGAGAAAGTGTTGGGCAAACATAATAATATTAAAAAGTAAAAGGTGGAAAAGACTATTACCTCACAAACTGAATCCCGCCTGATGATCAGAGTTGTGAAATTCAGAGTTGTAAATCAATAATCATTTATGTATATATATACAAATGTACATATATATATATATATATGTATACACACGTGTACATTTATATATATATATATATATGTAGAGAGAGAGAGAGAGACAGAGAGAGAGAAATAATAGAGAGTAGTAATTAAATCCTTATGAATGCAGTGAAATATCTGGGGAAAAAAAGAGTGGTCTATACCTCAAAACCAAAACAGAAGTTGTGTATAACCTAAAAAGGATGAAATATTCCCAGTCGACCAAAATTATTACAAAAAGTTTCATAGAGAGTAACCCATGTTCATCAGAAATCAGTCTGAGAAAATATATATACTGTTTGTACAGTTATGATATCTTTTTTAAATATATATTTTCTCTTTTCTCATGTTATATTAATAAAATAATAAAACATCCATTGTTGTTCGAGTAACATTTTCACCCTCTTAAATTCCTGATGAAGATTTATAAAATTGAAACTTTTTAATGTTGACTTTCAATTGATTCACTTTTGAATTACTTTGTTTTTTTGCTTTCTTCATATATATATATATATATATATATATATATATATATGGTGCATTCAATAGGTTTCCAGACTTTTTTTGTACAGGCATTTAAAATTGGTGTAGACTCTTGAAAATTCAGTATTTTATTGCTATACATCTTATGAGATGACTGACCAATTTTTAGGATTTCAGGTTTAAATGAACAGCTACAGCAGCAATTGGAATACACCCTACTAAAGCCTGATTGTCACAGCTGGTGAATTTCAAAAATGCAATCTGGACGTGAGGACATTTTAGAAGAACGATATGCAATACAATTCTGTTTTAAACTTGGAAAAAAAGTCACAGAAATGTATGGAATGCTTCAGTCTGCTTTTGGAGCATCTTGCATGTATCGAGCATCAGTTTTTGTGTGGCATAAGAGATTCAAGAAAGGCAGGAAATCTGTGAAGGATGAGGAGGGGTGTGGGAGGAGTAAGGAAGTCAATACACCAGAGTTGATTGGCCAAAGGCTTAGGGTTAGGGTTACTATGTTGAGGTATTAAGGGAGTTCAGGAAGAGATTCTGTCGGAAGAGACCACCACTCTTCACATCGGGTCAGTGGCATTTCCAGCAGGACAATGCACCAGTCTATAATTCCATCCTTGTCACAGACTATTTGACCAGGATGGGCATCAAGACAGTTGCTCATCCTCCCTATAATCCAGACCTTGCTCCCTGTGACTTTTGGTTATTCCCTAAGATCAGAGGCTGTCGTTATGAGACAATTGAGGAGATGAAAGAGGCTGTGACGAAGGTCATTGAAACGCTCACACAAGAAGACTTCCATGGGGCCTTCCAGAAGTTGTTGGAACGGTACAAGTGCATTGCAGCCAGAGGAGATTACTTCGAAGGGGAGTAGAGTTTTATGTGTGTACAATCAATAAAAGTGCCCATACGAAAAAAAGTCTGGAAACTTATTTTATGATCCTCGAATATATATATATATATATATATATATATATATATATATATATATATAAATAAGGTGCGATTGAAAAGTATCAAGACTAAAGATTCAATGCTTTCAAATCCTATATTCAGAAATTTCCATAAAGATATGTGAACAACTGAGAAAATTATATTATAATGATGTTTTGAAGTCTAGATTGGTGTCTAGACTGCAATTTAGATGGTTTAATCTTAATTCTTTTAAAAGTCGTGGAGCCAGTTTTCATGATTTTTTAACGAAATGGTTTGGGTGAGACATAAGATAGTGCAAGTGCAGTACTCCACATACTCCCCAAACCTAGACCCATGTTACTTTCCATTGTTTCTTAAATGCATGTGTTGATAATCCATTGGTCAAGCGGTTAGAGTGTTTCGCCAAAGGCCCATGAAACCGGAGTTCAATCCCAGCCCGAGTCATACCAAAGACTCAAAAAATGGTACTTGATACCTCCGTGCTTAACACTCAGCATTATAAGGTATGGAACAAGGGTAAAGTGGAGCAATCAAGGAAAGGAGTAGCACCCTTCCCAACAACTCAATGCAGTAGCTTTTGAAAAGGGAGCCTTCGGGCCCCTCTCAACTAGCGTCGTCAACTTTACTTTATTCCTCCCTTTGTTTAGTCAATGTACCATTTGTATTCGTATATATAAACATGGACTGCTGGACACTGACATTTCCATTCGTCATCAGCATCATCAAATCATTCACTTGACTCTCTCTTGCTGTACCTGGTGTTTTTGACTGGCCCTCGCTGTAGCATCTAGTGTCCACACAGAGCTTTTGTTGGTCTGCCGCCACCGGTGGTTCCATGTATAGGAGTTTACTGGAAAACGTTCTTTCTGAATTTGTCCTGGTTTCTCTAGCACTACCCAGCATGTCTTGTTTACCTTACTTGGATAGTTTGTCTGATGAGAGTTGATTGGATGGTGTTTTATGTCATATCACCTTGTGGGTTATCTAATGCCAAATCCTGTTTATAAACGATTGGTAAGTGAATTGTTTGTAGGTAATTATTTCTAAACGAGTTAGAACTCATTTGTTTGCACACAGTTGAATAGCTTCAAGTATTGTTAAGATTAATAATTCTATTCAATATCAATACCAGCCCATTAGCATATTAGTTAAAGTGTTCATTAATGAACCAGGAGACCAGGGTTCAATCCCAGGTCGAAACATACCAAAGAGTAAAAAAAAATGCGCTTGATGCCTCATTGCTTAACACACAGCATTATAAGGTACGGATCAAAGGTAAATGATGTAATCCAGGAAAAGGAGTAGCGTCCACCTCTACACTTTGTTGATGTAGCAATTGAAAAAGAAGCCTTCCGGTAGTCCTCAACTATTGTCGGCCATCTACTTATTCAATATCAATTATTTGTTCGTACATAGTTAAATAGTTGCTATTTAACATGAGTAATTCTATTTATTATGTGAAT
Organism: Sepioteuthis lessoniana; assembly: GCA_963585895.1. Taxonomy (NCBI): domain Eukaryota; kingdom Metazoa; phylum Mollusca; class Cephalopoda; order Myopsida; family Loliginidae; genus Sepioteuthis; species Sepioteuthis lessoniana. Next base: position 36,615,105 of record OY757917.1, read on the forward strand.
GTAATATGAATAATTTGCACTCAGCTTTATGGTTTGAAACAACTAATAATTCTTAGTAAATGGTTAAACAGTTTTATTGTTGGAACTCTAACAGGTACTTCCACTCCATGTTTGAATGGACTAGGGATGAAAGGATACTCCCCATTCCCCAAAACGCCTGGACTGGAGCCTCACCATCAGATTGTTTCGTGACATTGCCAGGACAGTGAGATGGGAGGTAAGTAGTCGTTTTGTGGACTACTTCTTCTAGGATTTGTTCAGAACAGCAGGCAGCTTCTTCATTTTGGTTCCATCAAACTTTTTCTCCAAACATTGTATTTAAGTTGACAAAAGTGTATTCTGTGTGAGTGTTCGTATCCATGTATGTGTACATACTTTTTTGTTTGTTTGTTTTTTCCTTTATAACTTTTCTTCCCCGAAATAATTTACGATTGTTGATATGCCATAAAATCCAACCAACTACAACCGTTCCTCTCTGAGTAATTCTGATTGTGTATATATGTGTCTGTGTGTTTTTCTGTGTTTGTGTATAATTAGGTTCTGTTTACTGTAAGTTTAAATTTATCTATGAACGTTTTTTCTTATTTTATTTGGAGTAATGTGTAGTTTTCAGTTTGCTATTTTGGCATTATTTTCAACAATCCATTAATGCACCCGTAAAGGTGTTTTGAAACAGATTTTTCTGTTTTCTGGTAATTTTATATAACTTCAATGGAAGAATATCCTGTTTTTTAGAGTCTGAGTCGATCCTATATATATATTTTTTACACTTACAGCATTCGAGTACGTTGACTACGTTTTTTGAATTGCAGCTTAAATTTTTATTTATTGTGAATGTCCTTTTTGGGTTTCTGGAGATATATGATTTTCCTTCTATGATTATATTATTACTCCATATCTTTTATTCATGCATTTTGTGACGCCATGTGTTGTGTGTTCCTCAAATGCAGATGAGGTAAGCCCATTTTTTAATTTCTTGGTTGTCTCTGGCTTTTAATAATTTTTGTTGTGTCTAGTATTTTTTAAAATTTTATCATTGTTTTTAAGTTGTTCTAGATTTTTTTTTATTTCTGTGAATAGTTCTGGATTGTTTTTGTAGTATGTGGAGACTTATGTAAGGAGTTCTTCGTTGCTATGTTTTTAGGGTTCATAGTTCTTTTAATGGTATTTTTTTCGGCTAATTCGGATCCCTTATTTATTAGTGTAGTTCGGTATCCCTTCTGATGGAGGGTTACGCGCAATTCTTCTAGGCCAGTTTTTTTTTTTTTTTGAGGTTTTTATTTGTGACTATGGTGCCTATTCTACATACTAGTGTGTAAGGCAGGGATTTTATGCTGTTTTTTGGGTGGTGACTTTTGGAATTGGGGTATTTTGGGGTGTATGTGGGTTGGTGGTAAATGTCTATGATAATTTGGCTTTTTTTCATTTTTAATGAGGATGTCTAAAAATGGCTGTCCTTTAAAGTTCTATGGGAAATCTTATTTTAGAGTGTAGGTTTTAGAATAAATTATGTAAATCGTTAATATTGCCCCATGGGCATTTCCAGAATATGAAACAATCATCTAAGTATCTTTTTTATGATCTTATAAATTCTGTTTTTATATTGTTGTTGTATTTTTCACCTATGATTTCATACCGATTTATTACATATCCATGTACACGATTACACGAATATGGCCATGTGCGAAATGGACATATGATGTTGGTAACATATATACACAACGTAGAACACATAAAGAACATAGGAATCTCGAAATTCGAAAACACGTAACGACTTCTTTGTTCAGGTATGAAACCTTTTTAACTTTGAGTTAAAGGTTTCGACATAAGGAGGAGAGACACAATCTTTTTATGCTGGCTTCTTCATCTGGCCCCTATCTCGTGCGGCACCCACGGCGCACAAATTCGTCTCGCCTCAGCGAGCCCTAAAAGTCGAGCCTCCTCGTTTGGCGTCTAGTACTCAACTCTTTTTAACTTTCTTTCAATTCTCCACAAACCTCTGCGCGCTTCCGGTGTGTGACGTCACTCGCACTCCGTCACCCGTTTCGTCTCGAACTATTGTGACATCTCTGTGTGACACCTTCGTCCGCCCGCGCGCGCCCGCGTTAACACCTGCATCAATGTTTGCACCTAAATAACCAATGTGCTGAGCCGAAAGGTTCTCAACCTAACTAAACCCAAAGGCATGAGCCGAAATCCCTCGGCCATTACGTTACAGATTTTCTTCTAAATACGCTAAGGTTAGGGTGGCGTATGTTGGTACCATTTTAGTTCCCATAGCTGTTCCTAGGGTCTGGATGTAATTTACGTTATGAAATCGGGAAAAGTTGTTATTTAGTATTAATTCTATACAAGCTGTAATTATTTTTTGTTAAAATTTTGGGTGTTGTATTTTGGGGTATTTTTCTATCTAAAATGATATGGCTTGTTTTCCTAATTCCCAGTGGAGGGGATATTATTGTACAGGTGTGTGACGTCAAATGTAACCGTGAGTCAGTATCAGTTTTTTGTGGAATGGATTTTAAAAAGCTGGTGCCATCTCTTATATCGGTTTTTATCTTGCTTGGAATGGTTGTAGTAAAATGTCTATTAGCTTGCTGAGTCTATTTGTGGAGCATGGGTCATAATTTGAGGTCATTAGGGGGCTAGAATTTTCAGGTTTTCAGATTTTTGTGTTTCTACCGCTATTTTTGTTTCCTTGGACTTGGAAATTTTTGGCTGTGCGTAAAAATTGCTAGGAATGTAGTTAATTAAGAAATCTCTTTCTTTCTTTTTTTTTTTTACTTAGGGTTTCATTGTCTGTTTTGCAGAATTTTGAAATTTTTTATATCATATTATTGTCTATGTTTGTATCTATTAATTTATTGTTGGTTTCATCTTTTAGTATTTCTTGGATTGTTGTCCTGTAATATGTTTTATTTAAAATGACTCCGGCGCTTCCGTTGTCTGCTTCTTTTGAATTATATTTTCATTTTCCTTTATACTTTTAAGACTTGTCTTTGTTTGTGAGAGAGGTTTTTGGGGTATTTTTTCTTTTAAGTTGATATTCCATTTTTCTTTTTTCTTTTTCGAAGAATGTGTTTAGTTCACTATTGTTATCTTTGTCTGGGAATAATCTATATTTATTTTTTTTTTTTACTAGAGTCATCTGTATTCTTTTATTGTTCATTTTTTTCTATTGGTCTAAATTTTCTTTCAAATTCTTTGAGGTCTTTTTTCAATTCCCCTGATATTGCATTTTGGAGTGGAGCAAAAATTTTAGACCTAGTTTTTGTAAGTTAATTTGATTTTGGTTCAATTTGCATGTTGACATACAAATTGAACTAAGGTTTGTAGTTGGTTGGATTTTATGGTATATCAACTATCGTAAATTATTTAGGGGAATGTTACAAGACGAGATCTTGCCTTGATTTGAAAAAACAAAAAGAAAGGAGAAAAGAAGAAAAGAAAAAAAAAAAACGGAAGTTACCACTTCGAGTTCTCAACTCAAAATGAAAAGTTAGTCGTTCACGCATCGGATCCGCGCAGAACTTCCGTTTGCGATAAATTAACAAAAAAAAAAAATACATTAATAAATATCCAATCGGAACGCTTCCCGCGGGGCACAAAAATTGCCGTTTGTGAGCCTACAAAAAATATATAAATAGACGGACCAAATAATTATCAATCAGACTTGCTCCTTCACGCTGCCCGTACTAAGGATTCTTCGTCGCTGACCAGCGACTGTCATCCGATACTTCAAACGATCGCCGCCGCTAGGAACGCTGCCCTAATTCCGAAACCATCCCTTCACCATGAGACAAGGACAGTACATGAACTTTGTAACTACTACCACTGAATTCATTCTTTAACTGTGAACATATTTCTCCATTCTACTCTCTGTACTTAATCTATTTATAAAAATTTTCTATAACATCATTACTGTGTTATTGTGAGTATCTATACGTTCTTTGTTTTGCAACCATACGCATTTCTCGCCCACAACATTCATATCACAGATATCAACAACTCAGAATATAACAGGAAGAAGAGTAATAAAGGAAAAACAACACAACCTGAAAGTATAAACAATTATACATAGTCATGGATTCGAATACTCATACATACACAAAAATACACTGAATACACTGTTGTAAAGATTAAAAAAGAAAAAAAAACTGTCGGTGCCAAAGGTCTTCATGGACAACTAACTGCAACTGGACATTTACAGATTCAAATCCTGGAATTAAAAAAAAAACCATAACCCTATCAAAGCAGTCGCCACTATAAAAAAACCCCAAAGGGAACTCTCAAATCAGCCTTTAACTTCCTGAAGATGACTTTAAACGACAGAAAGACGTGTAGAAGTTAGAAAAATAATTTAAAAGCAAAATTCACTTGTAGACTTATTCATTTTTAAGTATTTACTTTTTGGACAAACAAAAAAAAAACCGTAGTCCAGTCTGTATCTACCCGAAGTCAGTGCCCCAGGACAGATGTTTCAAAATGTCAATTTAAGCAAAAACAAAAATGAGCTGTTTTGAATTCATAATTTTCCTTCTCCTAGATTGGTTGCCTTCTCAAAGATAAAGAATCCAGTTTATCTTACTATTTAACCATAGCTGGGGGTACAGATGAATTCATACTTTTCCAAAAGGGATTAGCGCGAAATGACACGCAAACAGCCTTGTCCAGGTTTTGAACTCAAGTCACTGGTTCCATTTTCAACAACGATAACTGTACCACTAAATGTTGCATATTGACCTTTGACAGAACTGTCAATCAGGGATTTCTTTACACAGGATGCACATGTGTAAACAAGCGGAAGCAGTTGCGTGGGTTGACAGCCAAAAGGATGAACTGGAAGAACGCATATGTTATGAAATTATATACACACTGGTACCCACAGCAAGTACGGTCAGTCTCGGAGTCACAGTCGGGCAGTCAAGAGGTCCGGAGAGCGTCAGCAAGTGCCCAGAGGGAGGCCGTGTTCCCTTGGCCGAGAAGCAGAAGTATCAAGTGGGACCCTGAATATGGCACAACTCTGTCCTCGTCTCCCTGTCTTTGTCTCTCTCACACTTACAGAAGTTTCGAACTTTTCGAGAAATAAAGATGAGAGATATATATTCTTGTAAAAAAGTGTCATGTCTTTTCATTATGGTTCATTCCTTCATTATGCCGGCCGCTGTATAACATAAGTATGCCTCTTTTTATCATTAGTAATCACAGGATTTATATGGTTGTTATGATCAGTGTGTTATATACCTCGACTATAGGATTTATACGGTTGTTATGATCAGTGCGGGATATGCATCGACAACAGGATTTATACGGTTGTTATGATCAGTACGGAATATGCATCGACAAGAGGATTTATACGGTTGTTATGATCAGTGCGGGATATGGATCGACAACAGGATTTATACGGTTGTTATGATCAGTGCGGGATATGGATCGACAACAGGATTTATACGGTTGTTATGATCAGTGTGGGATATGGATCGACTACAGGATTTATACGGTTGTTATGATCAGTGCAGAATATGCATCGACTACAGGATTTATACGGTTGTTATGATCAGTGCGGGATATGCATCGACTACAGGATTTATGCGGTTGTTATGATCAGTGCGGGATATGGATCGACTACAGGATTTATACGGTTGTTATGATCTGTGCGGGATATGCATCGACTACAGGATTTATACGATTGTTATGATCAGTGCGGGATATGCCTCGACTACAGGATTTATACGGTTGTTATGATCAGTGCGGGATATGGATCGACAACAGGATTTATACGGTTGTTATGATCAGTGCGGGATATGCCTCGACTACAGGATTTATACGGTTGTTATGATCAGTGCAGAATATGCATCGACTACAGGATTTATACGGTTGTTATGGTCAGTGCGGGATATGCATCGACTACAGGATTTATACGGTTGTTATGATCAGTGCGGGATATGGATCGACTACAGGATTTATACGGTTGTTATGATCAGTGCAGGATATGCCTCGACTACAGGATTTATACGGTTGTTATGATCAGTGCGGGATATACCTCGACTATAGGATTTATACAGTTGTTATGATCAGTGCGGGATATACCTCGACTATAGGATTTATACGGTTGTTATGATCAGTGCGAGATATGCCTCGACTACGGGATTTATACGGTTGTTATGATCAGTGCGGTATATGCAGCGACTAATTTTTGTATAAAAGTGCACCAATCCTGAGAAATATTTTAAGTATACAAATACAATCAACAAAAAATTATAAACTAGTGCCTTTTCTGGTGTAATTTATGTTAAACAACTCACAGTCAACATCGCTGGTTAGTTGTTATATATTCTTATTCGATTGTGTGTTGTAAATAAAATTAAAAAAAAACTATGATGTCATCATTGATTTTGTTTCCCACATCTAGAATTAAAGGAGGATCTCAAAGGCCAAGATACAACTGCTTGATTTGTTTGCATCAAGCACTCCTGCCTCACCCTGCCAGCTCAAAACCTTTACATACTTTTCCAGAAACGTTTATATAATATATTTACAACTAATGCTCACATGCAATATCTCCATAAAGGATTTTACGGGACATTCTTTTAATACATTTCCTCTATGGCTGACTGAAAAACTCTTCAACATCTATTTCTTTCAGCCTGGGTCTTTTTTTTTTTTTTTTCAGTAGGGGAGTCTTTTTATTATCATTTGTCTTCCTTACTTTGTTTCTCAGTTTGCTTTTTAGGGGTTTTGAGTGTTGATTTGATTTTATATTATTTTGGTTCGGAGACAAGATTTGAATTTGCAACCATACAGGTATCACCCAAGAGCCTACTTCAAATCAGGAAGTCAGCTGACTGCCACCTTCGAGAAGTCGAAACATGGATACTTCAATGCTTTACAATGTTCACTGGGCCAAATATTTTTCCTCTTGTAAAAAAACTAAGTAGTTGCCTTTAGTGTCTATTATAATGATAATATGTGCCTACACATACATTTCATATATGCATATTAATTGAAGTAAATATATTTTGTATACATACATTTCCAAATGGATGCACTGATTCTTCTAAGGTATATATTAAATAGTTGCATATCTGATTCTATATACTTACTAGACAACTCATGAATCTGCTAAGTTCCCATTTTATATACTTATCCAACCTCTCTACACAGGTACCATGTGACATGAGGTAATTTTTTACAATTTTGAATACAGCGATTTCCTTTTCTTAGATAGGTTACTATACCAAGGTTAATAAGCCTAGTATGCCCTACTATTTATCTCTAGCACGAAGGTGAATAATTAAAGGCATACCTTTCACAAGGATATTACTGCTCTGCGGAATGTAAAAAAAAAAAAACCTTGTCGAGGAACTGAACTTGGGTCTTGGTGTCCCTTTTGTAGGGTGATAATCAGTCTAGGAGGAGGAAAACTGAATTTAAACCAAATAGACACTACTTAAACATTGGTTTTTGTGTTGCATTCTGTTGGTGCAGAAAAGTTAGGTAAATGCATAGATATATTGTTCATGAGGAGGCGAGTGTTGTTTAATTGGTAAATTTCTATTTTGTTATATAGATTTCTCTTTTATCATAACAATTAGTTTTGAGCTTACCGTTAAACCATGTTAAAAGCTAAGCAGAGATGATGAGCCTTTCCTGTTCTGAGATATGTAACTACTTAGGGGCAGTAAGTAGAGTTAGCAATTTGAAGCCTGGGTGGGTTGGGTTTTATGACCTATCAACCTTTGTAGGTTATTTAATGCCAAATCCTCTTTATACATATATAAAATATGTATATGATTTCTAAACACATTTTGATGATAACATTATTAATCGAGTTAGAGCTCTTTTTTGCACACAGTTAAATGGTTTTAAGTATGGCTATATAACAGTCACAATTTGATATCAGTCATTTTAACGCACATATTGATTCATAGATAGGAACAATTCAGGTGCTATTATTCCGGTTTAGAGTGGACCTGGGAGTAATGGCAATGACGGGGTCGTCCACATTTCCCAAATCTTACCTCTCTGCATAGATGCAGTCAGTGTATTCTACAGCCCCAGCCAACCAGGCTAAGCAATCAATGTTTCTAACTGTTCAGTGAATATTTTTAACAGACATCAAATTTGTAAAATATATATAGCTTGTGCTACACTCAAAGTCAAATCTCATTATGAATCATAAACTCTTCAATGTGGTGAAAAAATTGAATGGTTTGTTGGTCTTTCGAAGTCACTGTCCGATTGTGGCAGACGTAGCAGTGAGCAATCAATTGAAAAGGAATTAAACCTGTTTAGGCTAATCGAAAAACACCAGGGAATGAAGCTGTAGACACTTTCTTGATCCCCTTAAATAAATAATCATAACACCCCACATTTCACCATGGGCCAGTTCATGCGTCTTCTACATGAAGTAGTTCCCTTGGCCACCTCAATGGTCAGGCACATACAATAATATATTCTTTTGGGATCAAGCCACTTTAACCTACATTTTCACGAGAGGCAGCGCAAAAGTACGTTTATCCTTAACTCTAACCAAAAACACAACTATTGTAAAATGGATATTCAGTCTATATACAGTGCTTGTTTTGTGGTCCCTTCCCCAATCATGAATTTGACAAGCGGCCTTACTAACGAGAACCCCCTACTGCACGGCCTACTGCAAGCGGCCTCACTAACGAGAACCCCCTACTGCACGGCCTACTGCAAGCGGCCTCACTAACGAGAACCCCCTACTGCACGGCCTACTGCAAGCGGCCTCACTAACGAGAACCCCCTACTGCACGGCCTACTGCAAGCGGCCTCACTAACGAGAACCCCCTACTGCACGCATCTGTCTTTTTAGAGGACTAAAGTTCTATTAGAGAGTCCCATGTGCCGTGAGTGATTCGGTCCACCAAGTCATACGGTTGCACCACTGTCATGTATTTGTCGCTGCCTCCCACCAGACACGACTTGACACAAGGTCAAAAGCCCGAAGGCCAATTAAAGTGGGGATAAAGGGGAGGGGAAGGTCGGGAACGAGCCGAGACTCGAACCCTGCTTGTCTGTGCTGCTCATCGGCTCACTTAGTGCAATGTGAGCCTGATGAGGCAAGCAGTTTCACGAACCCAAATGTGGGTACGGGCACGTATGCCAGTTTGCGGCTTAAACTAGACGCATGGTCTAGTGCCGTACAAGGGGGACAAAGGAGACAAAAATGCAGCTCGCCCACCCGAAGGTAGCCTAGTCGAAACTAGGTGCCTAATTAAAGGCCCCAAGTCTGCCATTGTTCCTTTTCCAGGGCCACGCTCCGGACCGAAGTCCAGAACAGGCCCCGGGGCGCTCGCCGAGGACAGGCGGTGGGGATGTCTCTGGCATAGGGAGAATGCGATCAGTGTTTTTTCCAACTCTTCGTGGCCGTTGTTATTGCCTGGCTTATAAGTGCTAGTTATAGGGTTGAATAGCACATGCGTAATGAGAGACTCTATAGTGGCTTCTTCATCCTCGAAAGACCATATGGCTCCTCGTTTATTCTCACCTTTCGACCGGCAGACCTTCTTGAAGTAGTTCTGCTTGCCAAACGCTTTGCATGTTTGTCCCCAAGCGGTACACATACTTGGTCGGTCGCCTGTCTCAGTTCCACCATACCGGTAGTTACCACAACCTCGCATTACGTTGGGGTTACGTTTCCACCATGTTCTCTCCACAGTTCTGGATAGCGTTAGAACGAACTGCACTTTGGGCCCGTCCAAGATGCCAGATATTCTATTCTTGTCTCGCATGGCCGTTTCAAATGCATCTGCGTGATTTACGTTCTGTTCTTCCAGGGTCCTCAACAACTCTGCTTTAGCCAGCATATCCGCTAGTAGCATATATGTACTATAGCCACAATTAACGTCATGTGCGAAATAGACATATAATGTTCATAACGCTAGAACATATAAAGAACATAGGAATCTCGAAATTCGAAAACACTTAACGACTTCTTGTTCAGGTACGAAACCTTTTTATTAACTTTGAGTTAAAAGTTTCGACATAAAGAGGAGAGACACAATCTTCTATGCTGTCTTATTCATTTGGCCCCCTTCTCGAGCGGCCCCCATAGGGCACAAGTTCGCCTCGCGTCTGCGAGTTCCAAAAGTCGATCCTCCTCGTTTGGTGTCTAGTATTCAACTCTTATAACTTACTTTCAATTCTTCACAAACTTCTGCGCGCTTCCGGTGCGTGACATCACTCGCACCCCGTCACCCGTTTCGTCTCGGACTATTGTGACATCTCTGAGTGACACCTTCGTCCACCCGAACATATGAAGTTGCAATCGCGTGCTTTTGAACGTCGCCGGATCAAGTAGTTTTGGATGGATTCACTCTGGCTCTGCGCACTTGACAAAAATGAGATCCTGCGTACCATGGGATTTGATTTCTGTGTAACCAACTCCTCAAGCATGTCAAATAGTTTGCTAGGGTTGGTGTTGAAAAACTCGGGGTAGGTGTTGATTATAAAGTTCTGAACAGTTTCATTAGCACAGTTACACAGCTGGACATTAGTCTGTGTGAAAGTAAGATTGATAATTTCTGTGAACACGTCCCAGTCTATTCTGAATTTTCGGAATTTTTCTGAGGTCATTTCCGAGTTGAGTTGAGGAAGTTTTGCAGTTGGTGGTTTTGTGTGACTCTCTAGTGATGAGAGTGATACTGGGGATTCCTTGGTTAGCTTTAGTATGGCGAGTATGTCCCCCATAGTCCTGATGTCTAGCTCTTTAAACTTTACACGGTCCAGCATATGCAAGCCCTCATAATCTCCTGGCTAGAAAATGTCCGCGCATAAGTCTTGGTTGAGGCAACAGATACACCCGCCTCGATAAAGGTGCCCTCCCATCCAGCCAGGTCGAATCCTGTTCGTAACGTCAAGTTGGATTGAGTGAATTAGTATACTGTTGTGTTGAGTAGCAGCAATAACTAGCTGATTACAACGGTATTTGTCGTACGTTTCATCAACTAAACGAGTATAGCATAAGGCCTTTTTAAGGTGGGCCGAGCGCAGGGCCGTAGCACAGACACGACCAATATTCCCAAAAATGCCTCGGTCACCGTCCGTATTCCCGAGAAAGTGGTGCCTCAGGCGCCAGGCAATAAAGCAATCCCCTCCGAGGTGGGTTAGAGCCAAGAGGACGGCCCCCTGTGGCTCAAGGAGTATATCAGTCTCGACCGCGTGACGCGAATGCTAGGCCTCCGGCACCTACGTTAGGCAGCCTTGACCGAATAACCGCAGCCAAATACAAGATACATCTGACCAGATCTGCGCCATTGTTCGACGGTCGGCCGAAGAGCGTCCCATCAACTAAACTAGCTGATTACAGCTGCTTGGTAGATAAAGCAATTAGTAATTATGGTACTATGGCATATTCCATTCCTTTATCTGGTTGCTCTCATTCCTCGAGTCGTGATTGGTCGCTGGTTTCAGTGTGGATATGGTGATAGATAAATATCCACCATTCTGAATTATGCTCCCATTGACTGTACTTAGTTATTGCTTGTTCCCTTGTCTGCCAACTGGATACTCTTTGGAATCCTACTGCGATGGTGGGCACCTTATTGCTAATTCTATAACGTGGGGAGGGTAACTTCTACATTCATAAGCCCTCTGTATCCATAAAGGAAAGAAACTTCTCGTACGTAAATTTCACTTCACTCGTTGATTTTGTTGTTTCTTACCATTTCTTCCTGCCCAGCAGGTGGTATGATATAAATGGTCAAGTCTGTAGCTCTCTTTCCACACTTCATTCATTGCTCATGGGGGGCATTGCTCATGTAGTGAGTCTTGGGCAGGAATAGCCTGGCAGACCCCCTTCTTTCTCCAGGTCTAGATTTGAATTCAGAGTTTTCCTTTTTTGACCGATTATTACACTAAAGTGAAAGAGTTCAGTCTACCCTACTATTGACACATATCTGGTGAAAGAATAAGTGCTGAATTCATATCTTTCTCAGAGGTATTTGTTCTATAAGAAATGTAAACATCCTATTTACCCAACCCCTCCGCTCGGGCAGGATATGACACAAGGTCAATTTGTAAGCGGAGTTTAACAGGTTTGAATTCAGAGTTTTCCTTCTCCTAGACTAGTTGCCTCACCAAGGCTGAAGAACTCAGTCTATCATACTATTTACCCATAGCTGGAGGGAGAATGATTGGATTCATACCTTTCCCAAGGGTATTAGTGCTATGTGAAATGCAATCAATCAGGTCCAGGATTTGAACTCGTGTCGCCGTGTCCATATCCTGCGACGATAACAATTACACCTCGGGCACCTCCATAAGAAATGTAAACATCCTCGTTCAGGATTTGAACTCAGGTAGCAGATTCCACTACCTACGAGAATAGCTGTTTTGCCGCCAGTGCTTCCATTACAAAACATAAATATCACACTTATGTGTATTTGGTTAAAAACATTTCTAAGTTTTGACTTCTTACCAATTGTAGAAATGTATTTTTACTATTATTAAATAAATTCTATCACTCAATTGAAATATTTCTATTTTAAAAGAAAGACAATTTGTTCTTAAATTCCAAAATTATACTTAAAGATTAATTTGACATTTGCATAAAATACTAACATGATCAATTCATAAATCCTCGTATTTAAAGCAAATAACTTATACCTATCATTAAACATATGCATTTATACTTCCCAGTGAAATACATTGCATTTATGAATAAATCATTTTTATGCCATTTCATTCTTGTTGTTTTATTGATTTATTTGATCGCTGGACCCAAAGAAATTTCATGACATAAATGCATCATTGTATGAATAGCTAAAAAGAAAATATAACCTTATTCTAATCTTGCAGTTATATCAAAGGAAAGAAATTGGTAAAAAAATACAATAAAATCACACTACAATATGCTGATATTACTGAGAGTTTTGAGCAATATATAAAGAGATATGTTCTTAACTGTGCATGGATAAATTAATATATCTATGTGCTATACATTTTATGCATATCAATGTTTATTAATAGTATACATATTTTTGTACCAATTCCTTTGTCTGTATGATAACATTCTTGAATTTGTATTCAACCAGCTTTCACTTTGTAAGCAAATAGTCATACATTTTGACAGCTTTATATTTTCTTTTATTTTGGTAGGAAGACAAGATGGGTGACCACTTAAGAACGAAAACGTCTTTAGAAACATCATTAAAAAATACCATGATGAATCCAAGAGCTTATCCTTTACTTTTTCTCTTTTTTCCCTATACTAGCTGTTCCTGGCTGTCGTTGAGGTAAATAAATTTACTTGTTATATATTTTATGTATATCACTGTTTATTAATATTAAGGTGAGTCAAAAGTTTTGCAATATCCTGGTAATGTGAGGCACAGTTTGACATTGCCAAGTCGGCTGGGGCTGTAGAATAGATTGACTGCATCCCTGCAGAGGGGTAAGACCCCCCCCCGCCCACGAGTGTCCCAGGTATGACACTAAACAATCAGATGGTGAGGTTCCAGTAATGCTGGGGCTTTGGGGAATGCGGAGAACCCCTTCACTGCCATCACTCTCAGGCCCGGAGTGGAAGCACTAGATAGGTTCCTGTCTTTGGGTCAAATAGAACTAAACTGTGTACTTATACTAAATTGAATTGCTTGAAATAGAACTGTTTTTGACATTTAAACTGCATACTTGTGCTAAGCTGAACTGTTTGAAATAGAACTATTTTTAGATAGAACTAAACTGAGTTCTAATGGTAAACTGAATTGTTTGGAATAGATCTATTTTGGCATTTAACTGTTTGTAAACAAAAATCTATAGTTATGCTAAACTGAATTGTTTGAAATTTAATTCGGCGTTAAATGACCTGAAAAGGGTTGATATGTCGTAAAACAAAACAATCAACCCGAGAAAGCAATTGCCCTAACGCGCAGGATGAAATAATAACAACACTTACCGGCTCAGCAGCCCAGCTAACGCACATCAGGCAGACAAAAATATGTCAATGAGCATGCCACTATATATGCACGCTAGCATAGCCAATCTGACCCTTAAAGTCCCCTGACCTTCCCGCATCATCGATGTTCTTGCAACCCAAGCAAAACTTTTTGGACCATCTGGTTACTGTACCGTGATCAATTGAGCCTTAACTTTCTGTGCAAATATTTTTCATTTGCTTCTGTGGTGCAATATCATAAATTCCTTCGTTACACGACGTTGCACATTCATCTGTGTAGCTTTCAAATCACATATGAAGTGAAGTAACGCACATCATGCCAGCGCACTAGCTACAACAAACCACCAACCACAGCAGGTAACTCTCACATCTTAAACTGTTTCGGTCACGTGATATATATGCAAGCAAACTTTTCTCTCCTTTAAATATCATCACATTATTTCATACCAGTTTCCTTGTCTTTATAATGACATCATAGACACCATTCTCACTAACGAGCAAAATAGTTATAAATTTGGACAGGGTTATATTTTCTTCTATTTTGGTGAGTAGATAAGAAGGGTGAACAGTTAAGAACGACAACGTCTTTAGAAAATAATGTGACTGATTCTAGAGTTTATCCTTTACTTTTCTCTATTACTGTTTTTCTTTCTAATACACTCTCTTCCTAGCTGTTGTAGAAAAAATGACTGAGGTGAATTGTGATTAAAAATAAAAAAACAAGAATTAAGATTAAGAAAAATTTTAGTTGAATTTAACAATAACATAAATATTTACTGAATAATTTTTTATCATTAAGTCTGTCAGTAAAAATATGAATACATAGTCTTCCCAAGATAAGTACACTCCTTATATATATATTTATTTAATTCTTTTTTTGGTTCCAAAATTTTGGTCTTCTAAAGATAGATAATAAATATTACCTAATAATATCTGTTACGATTGTATAATGGACCACTAGAAAAAACAAATTGCTGATATCTTTGGGAAAGAAGAGAATTTACAAAAGACTGGTTTACGTGTACTTATTCATGGGTGAAATTGTGCATGTATATATATTTATATATGATAAAGATATAATTAAAAAGTAAATAAAGTTGGCAATCATAGTCGAGAGTGACAGGGTGACCCGAAGGGGCTCTCTTTTCAATAGCTACTACACCGCGGTGTAGGGAAGGGCGCTACTCCTTTCCCTGGATTGCTCCACTTTACCCTTGATCTATACCTTATAATGGTGAGTGTTAAGCACGGAGGCATCAAGTGCCATTTTTGAAGTCTTTGGTATGACTCGATCTGGGATTGAAGCCCGGTATCCCGGACCATTGGCGAACACTCTAACCGCTAGGCTAATGGACCGGTAATATATATATATATATATATATATATATATAATAACTAGGGTGCTTATTTGCAACCAGTGGTTTCATGCATACCATCCTACGGTAATCCTCACGCAGGAGATTGCCGTGTAATGATGTGCGTGAAAACCATGGTCGCAGATAAGTATCCATATTATCAAATACATATAAAAACTAAAGTATTTTTTTTTTTTCATCATACAACGTGTGGAAGCACGTGCGATACCCTAGCCTCATCAGCCGCCATCCAGGGTGATAACACAGTTTCGGTAGCTCAAGGCGGTAAAAAAAAAAAAAAAACTAAAGTATATCTATTTATTATTATCATTAATCCTTGAGAGTTTTTTTCCATCAGCGTTAGCTAATTGTCTTTCACTGGAGTCTTAGTGACAGCAAGTCTCCTCAAATCTCCAGGACTCTTCTCAGTATTCTGGCCGATCTCAGTAATGCAGTAGTTTGGATCGTCTCCCCTAGTCCTTTTATTTCCAAGTCCTCCAGTCCCTTTATTAATCTTTTGGTTACTGTACCAAGAGCACCAATTACAAATAGTATAAACGTCACTTTCATGTTCCTCAGTTTTTTCAATTCCTTTGAAAGGTCGAGGTATTTATTCTTCTTTTCACATTCTTTTAATTCTACTCTGCGGTCAGTTCTCTTTTATTATTATTATTATTATTTTTATTATTATTATTATTTACATCTTGAGAGTTTTTCACATGTGTCAGCTGATGATCTTTCACTTGAGTTTGACTGACAGCAAGTCTCCTTAAGTCTCACTGACTCTTCTTAGTATTCTGGCCATTCTCACTAATGTAGTAGTTTGGATGGTCTCCTCTTGTCCTCTTATTTCCTAGTACTCCAGTCAATTTAATAATCCTTCGGTGATTGTACCGAAAGCACCCATCACGATTGGTATAACTGTCATTTTCATGTTCTACAGTTTTTTCAATTCCCTAGCAAGGTCCAGGTACTTATCCTTCTTTTCAATTTCTTTCAGTTTTATTCAGTGGTCAGCCGGGACAACAAAGTGCACAATTTTGCAAGTTCTCTTTTTTTGTTGATTATGGTTGATTATCATAAGGTCTGATCTTCTGGCCGAGATTACGTGACCCGTCTGTATGTCAAACTCCCATAGGATTGTTATTATTATTATTATTATTATTATTATTGTTATCCTACCACAGAGATTGTGCACTATCCAAATTATACCGCATTTGGTCTATCACTAACCCACCAAATAAGATAGCGATAACCATAAACGGTTGTTATATATATATATATATATATATATATATATTGGATTGATGATTATTAAAACAAATTGCATAAGGAAAAGTGTTACAAAATGTAAATATAAAATTATAATAGCATGTTATTTGTTCTGTTATTCTGAGTTTTATGAGTCATGGCAATCATCAAACAAGAAAGTTAATTATATTCTGATGAAACATTAAATTCTTAGTAATGAAGATGATATATGTGTGCACATTTGAGGGTAAGCTAAAAAGTTTATACGACATCATATCTGCTGTTGATGATTTTTTGACCAATGGGATCCAAGCACTGCAATAGTGATAGAAGTGTATGGACCATAAAGGAGACAATGCAGAAAAATAAACCTTATTTGGTTACATTCCATGAGAATCGGTCAATAAACTTTTCAGCCAATCCTCAGAACTGTGTGTATATATATATTAATATTATGTAGTTTGGCATGTTTATGAATAAAGAGTGCTCAATATCAGTGAAACATCATATATGTGTGTGTGTGTGTGTGTGTGTGTGTGTGTGTGTGTGTGTGTATTTACCAAACCCTTTGCAGGAGCAAGATACGACTCAATGCCATTTTTAAGCAGTGTTTTAAAGGTTCTAACTCTGTTTTCCTTCTCCTAGACTGATTACCATACCAATATCAAAAACCTAGTCTACCCTACTATTTTCCCAGAGCTGGAGAGAGAATAGTTTGATGCATACCTTTTATTAGCTCTGTGAAACGCATATAGTTATAAATGTGCATAGATACATTGATAGATATTTTCAGGCTGACTGAATAGAATTTAAGAAAAATATGTTACATACAAGAAATCAAACTATTAAGCTGTCAAGAACAAATAGCTTTCAACTGTCTATACAAGTGTGCACATTTTGATCTTAAATTCAATGCAACAGATAGTAACAACAAACAACTATCGGAAAGAAAGTCAGAGAAGCGATCTGAATGAAATTTGAAGATATATAAGTTGATGATTGTAGAAAAAAGGCTGTCTCAGAAAAGAAGCTCATATAAAGTTTGATCAGGGAAAATTTGAGTAAAATAAAGTAATGGAAATATCATCTTTAAAAAAATTAAAAGCATTTGAATTAATAGAAGGTCATATTGATGACTAGATCCAAACAAAAAAAAAAACCCTCTCTCAACAAACTATCAAGTAACACCTACCCCACTCAACAAAATATCCACAGATTTAGTGCAAAGTCTTGGTAAAAATAAAACATGACAAAAATCTGAGCATTTTTTGTTAATAGATAGGGTTCGGCTAATGGAATGAGATATATCATATTCTTTCACGTATACTGTACCTGTTTGTATATTATGAACCCAAATCCAGTTTTCTTGTACACAGAGCAGTACTTTTTGTCCAATATGTAAAGTTACTAGATATGGCCAAAAAACATATTAGAAGTACTTTTAGATGAAATAAAGTCAACGGTATACACAGGAGGATATCATTTATTTATAGAAAAGTAAATATTTTCAGATCAAGAGATTTCAAAAAACAAAATAAAGAGGTACTTGTTTGAGAAAACACTGAAAATGATGACTTATTGATTTTAACAGCATGCCAACCCATCTTGAGTTATTTTATTCCTGGGGGTTGTAGTGGTTGAATGGGATATGATGTTGATGACTTGAGTGTTTATCTTCATGTTTGTCACATCTCAGTACGATAATTCCCAGTCACAATTATATTTGATCTCTCGAAGAAGAGAAAGTGTATTATGATTCAGTATTTCATCATGCTAAATAAGGTAAAACAATTCATGATGAATGAGTAAGTAAAGTTGTCGATCGTAATCAACGGTGACCCGAAGGGTCCCTTTTCAATAGCTACTAAACCGAAGTGTAGGGAAGGGCACTACTTCTTCCCGTTGATTGCTCTACTTTACCCTTGATGCGCACCTTATAATGCTGAATGTTAAACAAGGAGGTATCAAGTACCATTTTTTAAATCTTTGGTATGACCCGACCTGGGATTGAACCCTGGTCTCCCAGACCACTGACGAACACTCTACACATTAGGCGAATGAAAAATAGCATATTCTATTGCCTGATCAAACCTAATAGAATGAATACAGGAATGGCATGAAATACTAAAAAAGTAGAAACCAGAGAAAAGTTCTATCATGTAATTGAATAGTCTTTTGGTATAAGTTAAGACTCCTTAATAGAGCAGAAGTTGTCATGTTAAGATTTACATCAAGTCATATTATCGTGCACCATACGACATGAGATTTTTTGGGAGCGAGAGCTCCACAGTCGGGAAACGCACACACGCGTGTCTCTGTCAAGGTAGGAATGAAGATACAGAAAAATAGATTTTTTTTTACTTTACTGCCCCTTTTTATTTGCTATTTTAGTCATGGCCACCTTGCTGCCATTATAATTACTGTTTGGCTGGCAAGAGATGTAATCCCCACAAAGTTAGGGAATTAGTGAGATTCATTGCCTACCCATATTTACATTTTTTTGTTTCTTAAGAGTTTTTTCACAGTTCTTATCGAATACAAATCATTTTTAAACAGATCTATTTGACCCATAAATAAACCCCAAACAAGGACTACTATTCTGTGGCAGAGTGGACCTTGGAGTGATATCAATGAAGAGGTATTCTACACTCCCCTTATCTCCAGAACTGGAGCCTCACCATCAGATGTGGTTTATTGTAATTCTCAGAACATCTCTTTGGATGAGTCTTACTTCTCTGCTGGGGAGACAGCTGAGAGGACAGGAAAATTTAATTGAAGACTTATAAATATTGCCATCATAATGACCGTAATATTTCATTTCTTAGAGAATGAATGAATATGTAGAGGTTATCCCTCGATATAGTAGAAGCAATAGGATAATCACCGTCGCAATGTGATTCCAACTAGCGTCCGGTTGGTAGATAAGAGTGCAAGCAGCAAACCAGCATCGCTGGAAGCATAATGCAGAATGATGAATATTTATCAAGCACCGTATCTCCACGAAGACCAGCAACCAGTCAGGATTCAAGTAATGAGATCACCCAGATGCAAGACTGGAATATTCTGTAGTGCTCTCAATACGCATGAATTCAGTTGTATTTTGCTTGTCAGTTGGAATTAGTGGAGGGCCACGCTTCGGACCCGCTTGAAAAGTGTCTTAGCTTGTCGTTGAGGTAGATCCGCTCCCAATGGAATTGGGTGCCAGATTCTAAATTCTTGAACAATTCTGAGTTCTCGCTCGCCTGGTGGCTCGCCCGGAACGTGTTACCTCTTTCCGACTGAGCTTTCAAAGCGGGCTTGACATGTACTCGCGGCGGCAGAGGTATGTTGGAAATGGTAAAAAACGTCTTCTACCATTGCGAGGGAGTTCGCTTATTTTGAGAACACGTCAGATAGGTGAAGGCTCGCATCGATCCCAAGCAGATAGTGCTGCTTGACATTGATTACATCGTCGATAATATTGATCCTCCGTGGAAAAGTGAGAAACTAAATGTGTTTCTCGCAATCCAAGCTGTAGTTCGATAGGTGATATAGCCGACGTGACAGAAGGGATGGTATGTGGGCGTAATCTTTTTTCATCAGGATCTAATTATTTTCTTTAGGCACCAGCTTATGGTCAAGATTTGATGCGATAGAAAAAGCTTGGACCACATAGCATTCGACGAAAGGTGGGTGAAAATAGCAAGCCTGGTCATAAGAAAGGGAGCAATGTTGGATTCATCCTTCCCTCTTCTTCCTGAACATGGCAGCTATGGTCAGGGTCCTTCGGAACCCCACCCGCGGTAAGTTTGGTTTCTTATATTCTTTCAACACTAGCTAGCAGTATGATGTGGGTCATAGGTTCCGTCATTCAGCATTTAACTATCCGGGATCCGCTCCCTTCTTTTTTTTTTTTATCCGGACGCCACTTTCATCCCAGCCATACATTTTGTATTCCGGAATCCGCCCCCTCACCCCATTTTTTCCAATCACAAGGGTTTTAAGTTGGATTCAAGCTGCGTAGTTGTGGTATTTTGGTTGAAGGTCAGTGTGATTGGAATTATTGTTTTGTATGAATGGGTTGGTGACTGTGGCTAGTTAGGGTTCATTAGACAAGCTTGAGAACCAGATGACCCCATCTCTTCCCTCCCATACTCTTTCCGCGGCTTCCTTCCCCAAAACATCATTGTATTTTAGCTTTTGTGTAATTTTACAATTTTGCTTTAAATAAAGTCAAGTTGTTGTTGCTCAACACCAAAGTACACTAGCTCGCTCAATTCAACGGAATAAACCATAAACAATAAAAATATTAACTTAAAAGTTCTGAATATTATTATTTCGTTGGTAGTTTTATGGTATAAATTTAGTTTTTGTTGAATATGGAAGCTTTTTTTTTTTTTTTTTTTTTTTTTTTTTTTGCGGGGAGTTCTCATGTTGCTTTTTTTTCTTGCTGATATTTCATTATGTCTAGTTTTTATAATTCACTCATTAATGATCAACCTAATAACCAAATCCTCAAACCAAATTTACTAAGGCTGAATTTTCTAACTGCAGTGTAATTATTTCTGGGTATAAAAATTTATATTACATGTGACCATTTCATGGTTAAATATATTTCATGTCGAAGGGCATCAATTCAATTGTTATTCACAATGAAACAATACCCCTGCAAATGTGCACTGATTTATCATTTGAAGTTCCGTTACTAAATAGAATGTGCAAAAGAATTTAACCACCATAATTGCTGAATAGAAATTAAGGAATTTAAAATGCCAAGGCAATGCTTAATCACGACCGATTACTTTTGATTCATCTAATGTTATTCATTTTGTCTAACGTATTTAAATCTTTTTGTTCACAAATCACATTATATGATAAATAATATATATACGGATATCACATATGCACATGTTATAATACATAAATATACGGACAAATAAATAAATACACAAACACAACTGAGGCGTAATTGCCAAAGTGCTGGAATGAAGCCTCAAAGCAAGAGGATTTGAACTCCAGTCGAGCAATTATGTTCACTTTCCGACTAATAACATAGAGAAAGGTACGAGCCCACCATTCTCTCCAGCAATGGGTTAAACAGTATCACAGTTATTCTTCTCTAAGGCCAGATTTAGCATGAGATAACCCATAAAGATTAATGTGCCATTTAACAAAGAAACAGATCATACATACTTATAATGCCATCAGTGGTGGACCTACATTATGCGAGGGAGGAATCCTGAATTTTCAACTGGTTCATAACTTAAAAAAAACTTTTTATTCAGTAATGAATTAGACTATATTATCAATATCATTTTCTAAAATTCCTTTCTCCTTCAATAGACCCAAAATTTAAGCATTGAGGAGAAAATAAATTTTGAGGTTCCACCGGGATTAAGGGGCCCTGAAACTTAAGATTCATTAGTTCGATAGTACAGCCCAGTCGGCTGCATCTCTACAGAGGAGTAAGGCTTCTCCTCAACAAGTTTCCTGAATAGGACATTAAGCAATCTGATCGTGTGGCTCCGGTCCTGGAACTTTGTGTAATCTAGAATACTGAAGCCTCATCATCAGATTGTTTAATATCATATCCAGGTCACTCGGTATGAGCGGGTAGTCTTACCCCCTACAGCTATATGGATGCACTACATGGACGCTACCTAAACTGCTGGAGAAAAAGCTAGACGGCAACTACATAAGAATGCTGCGAGCAATATTGAACAAGTCCCGGAAGCAACACCCCACAAAGCACCAACTGTACGGCCATCAGGAAAACTATCAAAGTTAGACGAAGCAGACATGCAGGACACTGCCGGAGAAGCAGGGACGAGCTCATAAGTGATGTACTCCTATGGACCCCCCCACCTCATATGGCCGAGCAAAAGCAGGACAACCAGCTCGAACCTACATACTGCAGTGAGGATACGGTATGTAGCCGTGAGGACCGGCCAGAAGCGATGAACGATATGGAGGAGTGGCGTGAGAGGGTCAGTGATATCCGTGCTGGCGGCACGACATGATGATGATGTCTTACCCCGCTGCAGAAATGCAGTGAGTGTATTCTACAGCCCCAGCCGACTGGGCTGATCCAATTTCAGTCTCATTACTTTTTAAAAATACTTATATATTCAGCCTTTCTTGTAACACACAGAGCCAAAGATGTAGATATAGACATTTTACACGGAGATAGATTTATTTTGAAAAGAAAACAATATATTTGTCTGTTTCAGCTTGTTTGTATCTGTCTATCTACCCCTATCAGCTTATTCATTATCAACATCTATATGTGTGTATGTTGTACAGACAGAGACAGAGAGAGAATCAGTAAGTGTGTGTGTGTAAGATAGATAGATAGAGAGAGAAAGAGAGAGAGTGAGTGAGAGAGAGAGATAGAGATAGAGAGATAACACTTTTGTCCTTTTTTTTTCTTACTACAGAGTCCTCAACCCTGATTAATTTTTTGTTGTTCAAGTCTTATATATCTACATGGGAATGGACAAACAGATTTTTTCCAGAAGGTAAACAAAATATCCCCAAAATATAATGGACAATTAGAAAATTTTCGCCATCTCATAACAACATTTCAAATAGAAGTGTACTTTGCTTGGAGGAAAAAATGCCTATCATCACGTTTCTCGAACAACGAAAGTTCTGAAATAAAATATCAGAACTAACACACCAGATAGATTTTTGTTATACTTGCTACTTTACCATAAGTGAAAAACAATGAAAATCTTTAAAATTTAAAGAATTTTCAATTTTTTCTCCAGTTATTTTTATATTGTTCTTTCTATAGACTAACTAAGTTCTGGATATCTTATAATGTAAAATCTGGTTCTATTTCATAACTCTAATTTCATTTCAGAAGGTAGCATTGCTTTAGGATGGTGAAATCAAAACTACGATAAGTATTTGTACATAAGAAGTTCTATTTCTTTACAGATATTTCCGTCCAAGAGTTAGAGATGTGTATCATACATGAGAACAATATAAGTAGAAGTAAAGTTGGCGACCTTAGTCGACGGTGACCCGAAGGCTCCCTTTTCAATAGCTATAACACAAAGGTGTAGGAGCGGGGGGCACAACTCCTTTCCATGCATTGCTTCACTTTACCCTTGATCCATGCCTGAGTGTTAAGCAAAGCAGTATCAAGTACCATTTTTTTAGTCTTTTTTAATGACTAGACCTGGGATTTAAACCCGGTCTCCTGGACCATTGGCGAACTCTATACACGTTAGACCACTTTTTTTCTGTCCATATACTACACCATACTCAGAACAGGTTTACAGTAAGTAAAGTATATCTATAGTCCAAAATAATTTATTTTTCGTCATTATAGAGAAATATCTATAGTAGTGTGTGTATGTGTGTGTGTGTGTGTGTGTGTGTGTGTGTGTGTGTGTGTGTGTGTGTGTGTGATTGTTTCTCCAAAAGTGAACTAACTTTTTACAGTAAACTTGTTTAAATATATCAGTGTATTTGCTCTAAATACTTTGTAAAGTGCGTATTATACACGAGAATTTTCGTTTCAGAATTTCTTCGTTCAAAGTTAGGGGTGCATGTTATACTCAAATGGTTACAATATTAGAAAAACATAACTTTAAAAAAATCAAATACATGTTCCAAGTAATAGGTATCAGTTTTGAATTTAATGGCATATCAGATATAGTATTTAGCCCATGGCTGGGCGGATAAGAGGGTTCATACCTTTACAAAGGGTATTAGTCCGAAAGTGAACGTGACAGCACACCTGGAATTTGAACTCGCTTACTTCGCGGCCTCAGTCCAGCAATTACATTGCGAGGACTTTCTCACAACCTCCCTAATAGAAATACCAATAAAAGTTAAAGCAATGTATAAAAATCAATGTTAAATAATACTGGAAAGAGTCAATTCGAGAAAAATTTGTATTAAGTTGTGTGGTTTGGTTTTATGGCATATCAACCATTGTAGGTTATTTAATGCCAATTCTATTTTTATACATATAAACAGTTCTATGTCAAAATCAGTTTATTATAAGTACAAAGTTTATATGTCAAAAACAGTTCAATTTCAACCAATTCAGTTTAACATAAGTACAGTTTTTTGTTTACACACAGTTAAGTGATCAAACAGTTCTATTTCTAACAATTCAGTTTAGCATAAGTCCACTGTTTAACCCATAAATAGGACCCAATCAGATGCTTCCACTCCTGGCCAGAGTGGACCGGAGAGCGATGGCAATAAAGGGGTACTCCACATTCCCCAAAACTCCTGCTTTCCAGGAACCTCGCTATCAGATTGTTTCGTGTCATATCGAAGACACTCGTTGGAGGACTCTTACCCCATCTGCAGAGACTGGGTCATTATATTAAGTTGTTTGAAAAAGCTTTTATATAAATAAAAACTGAATCTTGCAGGCCTTTTTTTACGAAGTTACTTGTTTATTTCACTTAACATTGGTCATTTCACTTGAACATCTTACAAATTCTTTCCTGTAATAGAATTCCATATATAATAATTTTTAGACCAAATTAATATTGTTTTAAAATGCTTTTAAGTGATGATCATGGTGATAGTAAATAGATCGCTCATGAGCGGAAGATAAGATATAATTATCAACATTCCGCTGTTTATTGAATAAACATTAACAGCAATGATGTAAATGCAAGATGTAAATTTTGTTGTTGATATAGTTCTTTCTGATGTTGGGTAAATATTGTTTAACATTTAACAATATTTAAAAAAATACAAATATGCTTTTGATTAGAACATTTCACTAGAAGATTTCTTGTTTTGTATCTCTTCAATAAAAAGGTTAATATGCAATACACATTCTCATAGCACAAATAGTCTGACACTCAACTTGTCAATGCAACAAATAAATCTCATTGACAACTTAAATCCAAAGGTTTCTAAATGTTCCAAACCTATATGTGGCACCAAATCTAAAAACAGAAAAAGAACCACGTGTTTAACCAAATCTAAAAATAGAAAAAGAATCACATGCGTCACCAAATCGAAAAATAGAAAAAAAATCACGTGTTTCACCAAATTTAAAAATAGAAAAAGAACCACGTGTGTCACCAAATCGAAAAATAGAAAAAGACCTATGTGTGTCACCAAATCGAAAAATAGAAAAAAAATCACGTGTTTAATCAAATCTAAAAACCGAAAAAGACCCATGTGTGTCACCAAATCTAAAAACCGAAAAAGACCCATGTGTGTCACCAAATCTAAAAATAGAAAAAGAACCATGTGTTTCAACCAATCGAAAAATACAAAAAGAACCACGTGCGTCACCAAATCGAAAAACAGAAAAAGACCCACGTGTGTCACCAAATCAAAAATAGAAAAAGAACCATATGTTTCATCAAATCAAAATTAAAATTCTAAAATCCATCCTTCTAGAAGAATAGTAATGGTTCATAGCTATTCTGAGGATATTAGTTGGAAAATGAACGTAATAGCGCGACTGGAGTTCGAACTCGCTTACTACGATGTTGTAGTCCAGCACGTTCGCCGTGGGGACTTACAGTTTTGTAGTTTCAAAGTTGCTCAGCTGAAAGATATTAGGAAAGAAAACTAATATATATATATATATATATATATATATATATATATATATATATATATATAGAGAGAGAGAGAGAGAGAGAGAGAGAGAGGTGCCCGTGGTGTAATTGTTATCGTCGTAGGAAATGAACACGGCGACACGAGTTCAAATCCTGGACGAGACTGATTGCATTTCACATAGCACTAATGCCCTTGGGAAATTATTCTCCCTCCAGCTATGGGTAAATAGTAGGACAGACTAGGTTCTTCAGCCTAGGAGAAGGAAAACTCTGAATTCACACCTGTTAAACTCCGCTTAAAAACTGACCTTGTGTCATATCCTGCCCGAGCGGAGGGGTTGGTATATGTATATATATATATAAGAGGTATACGTATATTTGAATTTCTATTTTTGGTTAAAGCGTTTCTGTACTGTAGAGGTTGGTTATAAATTCTATTTAATAATATCCGTTTTGATTGTTTAACATTTCACTAAAAATAAGAATGTATTTCTATCTTTGGTTGAAAGGAAATTTTGCAAGAAAAAATGTATGGTTATACTTATTCGTGGGTGATAGTGTATATATTACATAATGTGCGTATATATATATATATATATATATAACTGCAACTCAGTATAAATAGCACATTACAATGAGATTTTTTTTCATTCTAACGATACACTTTAAAATGTTCTAAATTATAGAATAAAACAATTTCCAGTTCAGTTTTCAAATGAATGATCATTTTTTCGAGTCTGTATTCATACTGAGCGTCAATTTTTAATCATTCAAGATCTTCATAAAATGATTACTAAGAAATACTAATTAGAACATTTCACCTCTCCTAAAATAGAAGCATAAATATCAAGAAAAGTACTGTTACAATAAGAACCAAATGTGTTTACAGGTTGTCTGGTGAACCCTAAATCTTTCAACATTGTTAGACAACCACACAGTAGCAGTACATCTAAAGGCACTGTGAAACGACTGCACCATCTATTTTCTTTCATTATATACAGAAAAAAATTATTATTCTTTAAAAAAGATATCTTATATCTTTACCAATAATTCCTCAATTTAATCTCAGTGGTAAACCTCTCATTCCTAGAAAGACAAAAAAGATAGTTGTGTGTGGAATTGACGATTCCACAATTTCAGTGACGGGGCGTTTGCTTTGTTGTGCGTAGGCCCAAGAGGCAAGAAGCTTAAGAAAAGCAGAGAACAGCAGCTTCTGCGGTTCTGATCAGCTAATTAGTGTTGGAGATAGTGTTTATGTATCGTCTCATGAGCGATGCTTACATATTTTTTACTATATCAATTCAAGAGTGTTTGAATCACTGAATATGATAAGTTGTAGATGAGGTGATATATTCAATAATTTTTTATTCTTTCTGGAAACATTATTAAGTAGACAATTTGTAATTAATTAATCATAAACCTCGTCATCATCATCATCATCATGTCATGCCGCTAGCACGGATATCCCTGACCCTCTCTTGCCACTCCTCCCTATCATTCATCGCTTTTGGCAGGTCTTCAGGGCTACATCCCGTATCCTCACATAGCTGCTGTATGTATGTTCGAGCTGGTCGTCCTGCTTTTGCTTGGGCATATGCGGGGGCCCATAGAAGTACATCACTGATGAGTTCGTCCTTGCTTCTCCAGCAGTGTCCTGCGTGTCTGGTTCGTCTAACTTGTATAGTTTTCGTGATGGGAGGCAAGTGGCCGTATAGTTGGTGTCTTGTGGGGTCACGACTAACGAAAGCATGGACAGCTATCGATAGGCTCTCGATCATATGGAAATCAGACCTGACCGATAAAATGAAGCGCAGTTTCTTCCAGGCTGCGGTCGTATCGATACTGCTATATGGATGCACTACTTGGACGTTAACTAAACGGTTGGAAAAGAAGCTAGACGGCAATTACACAAGAATGTTGTGAGCAATATTGAACAAGTCCTGGTGGCAACACCCATAAACCTCGTAACTACCATAATAATTTAGCTGAAAGTGTTAGATTAATGTTTAGTATACTTGTCATACATTTTGTATTCTCTCTCTCTCTCTCTCTCTCTCTCTCTCTCTCTCTTATACAACGTCATCTAGTTAATAAGGTGAAGGAAATCAATAGTGATGGGTCCTTTTATGTACTAGAAGGCTATTAACGTGGCTTTCTATATTGATCACTGAGCCTGGAACTATTTCTTTACCGGAGAGTCAGTGTGTTTCCACTCCATGGACTGTCTTTCAGACCCTGGCCATTAGAGGCAAACCCATGTTTAACCCATTTGTATATATCTCTCTTTTTTACTAAAATATGCTCCTCCGTACACATCACGCATTGTTTTGTAAATTTCAGATAGTTTGTACTTCTTAGCCACCAAGAATTGATGACGGAACTCTGTTCAAGCCTGAAGCAGTCTGAAATTTTTTACCATTTCCAATAGCCTCAAAACAAATATTTTTGCAAGATTAAAATAATTTTCGCTCTAAACCAATTCCAAACAATGCAGAAGTTACATTTATAGGAAAAATTATTTCGCTTTTTTTAAAAAAAAACTTCTCATTTATTGAATGGCTTTCGTATATATATATATATACGTATACATATATATATATATGCAGTATTTCTCTGTGTGTGTGTGTGTGTGTGTGTGTGTGTGTGTGTGTGTGTGTGATTTACACAATATTAATATAATTTTCATATATTTTCTGAAGCAGCACCCCTACAAATAAATGTGATGAGCCACCACTTCACCTATGGATAAATGCTGTTTAAGATCAATACTTAAATATAGAGCAAACAAAAAAAATCAAATATCTAATGGCAGTGGCCCTTAACACTCTTCACATATTAAAAAAGAATAAGAAAAGAAATAAAAAGAAGCATTCCAGTTACTTCCATTTACGTCTTTTATCAGATTTTGCAAATACTGGCTAGAAGAAATGTTTAAAATGAGATTTGTCTTTCCTTTATTGAATTTGCACTTGTACAGTCCAAACGTCGAAGGACTAAGCTCAGAGCAAATGGCTTCTCGAAAATTTGTAAAATCTGTAATGCTGATGTGGTTTCTCGAAGAAATGATTTCTGGGTAAAGGACTAACAGGCCCTATCCTCAGCCCCTCTAGCTTATACTAAAGTCAATGAGAGGCCAATTTGATCATCAAAATCATTGCCAAAAAGAAGACAGTGAAATCTCGGTAGAACCAGTCAGCCTGACAGAGAAAGTCTGAAAGAGTAGAGTCAAGTTCCTCTTGGCTAAGAGCTGATAAATGGTTACAACTAAGAATGACTGCCAGATTAATTACCACCACTCACCAAGGATACACAATAAGCACAGTGTGACCAGACGTCTCAACAATGGTTGAATTCACTCTGCAAGTTCTTTTCTTAATCTTTTCCTTTGCTTTATATCAGGTCTTTAGCGACTTCATCGGTTTGTCCCGATTACTTTATACATTGTTGTATGAATGAAATGAAATGGGATTTAATGATCTGACAAAATTGGAATCCAGTGTTTTCTTCTGTCGGCTTTTGTTAATCCTAACAAAATCTGAATGAATAAGACTCATGATAATTTTCACAATTGAACATGAAAATGCTTTGCTATTTTCTATGAAGACTTGTTGATATTTAACTTCTCCCTCAGTATAACGTTAAGATAGTAGTTAACTTGAGAATATATAAGATTTTTTTTATCAACAGTTAACTTTGTTCACCCCTTTTTTATTGATGGATTTAAGCAGCATGTCAACCCATCTGGGGTTATTTTATTCCTAGAGAATCGTGTACACTGTACATTCATATTTACTAATTTTGCATATTTGTTTCTCATGTATTTTTTACAGATAGTCCTATCGAATACGGTTTGGTTTGGTTTCTTTGTTTAATGGCATATCAACCTTTGTAGCTTATTTAATGCCAAAGCCATTCTCCTAGAAGAATATTTGTGGTACTATTTAACACATAGCTGAGAGGATAAGGGGGTTCATACCATTCCCGAGCGTATTTGCCGGAAAGTAAACGTAATAGTGAGACTGGAGTTCGAACTCGCTTACTACGATTCCGCAGTCCATCGCATTAACCATTACACCACGAGGACACCCCCTATCGAATACGAATAATTCTTTAACTGATCTATTTTACTCCTCGATGGAACCATAACAGGTACTATTACTCCAGATCAGGGTGGACCTGGGAGTAATGGCAATTAAAGTATACTCTACATTCCCTAAAACTACAGAAGCTGGAGCCTCACCATTAGATAAAGTTTCGTGTCATACCCAGGATTATCTTTTCAGAAGCGGGGAGGGGGTTCTACCCTTCTGTAAGGGACACAGTCAGCGTATTTTAAGCTCTACCAAAAGGGTATTATTTTTTAATTCTATTTTTCTTATTTCATGATAAAAATGTTGCATTCGGTCTTGAAAAAATTCTGGAAGTAGAAAACTGCGTACATTCAACGTTCATATAAAAATTTATTTGGAACAAAGAAGAAAACTGATCACGATGAGGCAAATTAACAGTAACTTTGGCGCTTCCAAAGTGGTGAAGTGGGCCTAGACAATAAGACACCAGAAGCTTCTCTCACCATTTTCTTCGACAGCAACTCCAAAACTTCGGTGTGCGCACATTTGCTGGCCTGTGCAGCAGTAAAAATAGTTAGATTGCAAAAAAGTGTTTGTCACTCGCTCCTTTAACCGTAAAAAAGTAATTAAATTGGCAAGGAGCTATCCGAGAAATTCAACTAAAAGTCAATGAAACAGAAAATTTACTTAAATTCAACGGAACAACAAAACCCAAGAATTCGACTAAAAGTCAACTTAACAGAAAACTCAACTTGAATTAAATGAAAGCTTAAAAATCAACCAAAAATTCAACGAAACCACAAAAACAACTAAAATTCAAAAAACTTTGTTTACCGAACATTCTCTCTCAGATAAATTCCCGCAAATCACAACAAATTTGCAACACTTGATCCTTTCTATTTTTTTCTTTTCTTTTGTTTCTCTTATATAAAATTTGTTTTCTAAAACTTTGTCGTCAGTATGATTTTTTGAATCAGTATCCAAAAGCCCCCACCAAAAAATCATTTTCCCAATATGTTATAAATTTAGTAGTTTACCCAAATATTCCGGAATTTTTATTGTTATTTTCCTTTAATATTTACATTCTTTGTGTAGATGTTTCTTAAGAGCTTTTTTGTCCGTAGTTATCTGATATCAAGTATTACTATCTAATGTAAATAGTTTGGACAGAGTTTTATGGTTTCAAGTGTTGTATACTCATATAATAAATATGCATATATACATATATACAAGCAGAATACATATTGACGCAATAATAAAGACGAGCGACACAGTTCTTAGAAAAATATACCTCTCATTTTATTTGAAAGGTTGCGTGTGAGAGGGAGTTGGAGAAAGAACAGAACTGCAACATATTGACCTCCTCAGCCCCTCCGGACATAGCCGTGTGTCGTTCTTGTTCTCCTGGACTGCTCAACAGCATCTTCTCACCAACTGGTCTCCAAACTAACTGACTTCCTGTCTTCACCGAGTTATGTAATAGTTCAATCGCCCTCTCAATATCGCTGGAATGGCATATTTGATTGTCATCAAGCGGAAATAACTGTCATGCAGTTCACAGGTCACTCTCTTCCGGTGCATCAGTCTATGACTGTAGCATGGGATTTTACCTTGTCCCATATTGTCAGCCAAGCCCGCCTATGCAATTTCTTCACATAACTGCCATCGGAATGTGTCACTTCCTTCCAGTGCATCACTTTGGAATGGCAACTTTTGCCGGGTCGAAGGTCAATATATAGCACTAGCAGTCCTGCCAAATAATGATTATATGATTTCAAGAAATTGTTTCTGTTTAATGATCATCATTTGCTTGTACTCAGTCATATGATTTCAAGTTACTAAGAATAATAAACCTTAGAAACAATAATAGCTTCAAGTATTCTTATGACAAATGATTTACTGTATATAGTATAAAGCTTTCCCATCAAATACGAATAATTTTTAAGTAGATCTAATTTACCCATGAATGGCACCCTAAAAAGTACAACCGCTATAGTTCAATGTGGATCTGGGTGTAATGCCAATGAGAGGGTACTCCACATTCCCCAAATCAGCATATCTTGTAAGGTTATGTTATTTGGTTTAATGGTAAACCGATCTTTGATGGTAATTTAATGCCAAGAAACGGACATTGGCATGATGGTTAGAGTGTTCGTTAATGGTCTGGGAGACCTGGGTTCAATCCCAGGTTGAGTCATACCAAAGACTAAAAAAATGGAACGATGCCTCCTTGCTTAACACTCAGCATTATAAGGTAGGTATCAAGGATAAAGTGGAGCAATCCAGGGAAAGGAGTAGCGCCCTCTCCTACACCTTGGTGTAGTAGCTATCGAAAAGGGAGCCTTGAAGTCACCCTCGACTAAGGTCGCTAACTTTACTTATAGGTATAGATTAGTGGAAAAGAATTAAATTAATCAGACAGAATATATGCAGAAAAAAGGAAACGAGCAAAAAATATATATTGACGTATTTTTTATTTGTTTATTTGTTTTTGTTTTTTTAATTCTTA
The DNA here is from genome assembly GCA_963585895.1 of Sepioteuthis lessoniana. Lineage (NCBI taxonomy): Eukaryota > Metazoa > Mollusca > Cephalopoda > Myopsida > Loliginidae > Sepioteuthis > Sepioteuthis lessoniana. The sequence continues at coordinate 36,647,750 of OY757917.1, forward strand.
TATCAACATGTTTCAACTTCAAAGGTTTGGAATACAAAAATATTCTATTAAAATTATTTTAAATGTGAGAAATAGAATAATCATAACAGATAAATCTTCGTATCAGTTGGAAGTCATCGTCAGGACAAAAGAATGTTTCTCACTCTTAAAATAATTTTAATAGAATGTTTTTGTATTTAAAAAGTTTGAAGTCAAAACGCATTGGCATAAAAATAAACAAAACAAACAAACAATAAATAAATCATCAAACTACATCAGTTAATATTTTTCGTTCGTTTCCTTTTTTCCACACACACACACACACACTTATATATATATATGTGTGTATGTGTGTGTGTGTGTGTGTAATTTGTAAGATAATAGTTTGTAGGAAAGTTTATTTTAAAACTAATTAGAGGCCATTTGTTTGCACACAGTTAAATAGTTTCAAGTATTGCAAGCACTAATAATTCTATTAAAAATTGATCGTTTGTTTTTACACAGTGAAATGGTTTCAAGTATTGCTATTTAACATTAATAATTTTATTTATCTAATATTCCTACCTAATTTTATATTAATCTATTGTGTGCACAGTCAAATAGTTTGAAGAATTGCTATCTCAGTACAATTGACCCTCAGCCACCGCCTTCTTGCACCTTCAAGATAAAAGGGTTCGGTGTTTTTTTTGTTTTTTTCTTTTGTTGCCTCAAAAGCAATTTGAAGAATACAGTCGGGACAATCATATGAGCCCTTGAGCCAGACATGACCAGCTGATTGATCGGATCGGGCCACTCCGATCGCCCGTCTAATCTAGTATGAGTTGAAGCGGAGTGTTGTAGTTCACATGAGCGCTTTGGTTGCCAGGCCACGGACTGTTCAGTCACCAGGATCCGTCCACAAGCATTACGAGTCGCCACCCACGACCAACAGGCAGCATATTTGAAGGAGGGTCTTACCCTTTTGCCGAGGTGCAGTCGGCATATACTACATCCCCAGAACTGGAGCCTCATCAAAAGATGTTGTTTAATGTCTTACACAGAACACATAAAAAAAGCCTAAGACTTTTTGCGACTATATCCAAAGGGATTGGAGTATCACTTACCAGCTGTTATCATAATAAGAAATTATTTTATTCTTCAAACTCTGATCCAAATTTTCTCCTCTTATGTAGTGTAAAAAAAAGACTTCAGTTTGGGCATCATATTTGCTTCTAGATTTTAAACAATGCTTTACTATTTGAATTTATGGTTTTAAGTTTAAGTTATGGGGTTTAAATTGGTAATGTTGTGTACGTACATGTTCGTGTTCACTTATATAAAATTTCTCAAAATGAAGAAGAAACAAAAAGCTTATATTTTATAACAGACTGTTTATTCCTTTTTTAAAAGGTTTACGGGAAACAAAGTTATAAATGTTTCGTTTGGTTAGTCTGTAATCTTTTCTGTTTAGGCGTAGGGTCAGAAGTAAGTTTCTAATTGAAATAGTTAACATATTCACAACTGGATGTACTCAGATCAGCCATTGCGCTGTGTTGAGAAAAAAAAACAAAAGCAAATATTTGTACTTACTTCATGACTCCTCAAATGGGAGCTACGGAAAATGCACCTGCATGCCACGCCTTAGGAAATAAAAAGAGACTGTTTATCTCCTTTGCGGATGTGGGGTCAGAAAAATAGGCAGATAGCAAAAAAACTTTTTGCGTTTTTTTTTTGTTTTTAGCCTCATGGGGAAAATTTATTTATTCTAATTCATTGTGATATAATTCTTTTTATTCTATTCTATTTCACCACAATGTATTTATTTGTTTTTTTTTTTCGTTTTGTTTAAATTCTTCTCTATTAAAAGTGAAATTTGCTAAGGATACAATATGGTTGTAGTGGTTGTTGTTTAGCATCAATTTAGTAGAAAGTGAATTTTTCTCTCAACATATTTATCAACATTAGTTTACAGTCGTTGATGCGTAGTATCACGCACCAGGCCTCGAAGTGAAGCTAATGGGTTTTACATACATTATTGCAGTAGTTCCCATGGTATTATTACAAAACTCTTACCAATAAAAAGGTATGATAAGAATTTGTTCAAGTATTAATTTTTCTATCTAGGTGGCATGTGCATTTCACTGCTACTTCCAGTGTTAAGAGCTGAGAATGTTTGTGTTGTCTTCCTGTGGTGGATCACTATGGTGTGTTTGGCCGTAGCAAGTGGAAGAGAAGACAAAGAACAGTGACTCTCTCTTGCTGGTTTGTAGTGACGTCTTTGGAATTCTTTTGTGTTTCCTTTTGGTAATGGAATAGAATACTAGTAGTTTCGCCTCGGGTTTCGAAATAAACCATGTATATTTTCGGGATGTGAAATTTTGTTTCTTGGGTAATGAGGTAACATGATTATCAAAACGAACGTGTTTGTGAGTTACTGTTTCTACCTCTCTTATTTAAACTTTTTCGTCTCTTGGAATATACGTGTAGGAACTCGAAAATGTAGGATCTTAGCTCTGCACATTTTCTTGATACCGTTGCCTGTTGCCATTTTCCATTCTGATGATTTAAAACTCACACAGTTTGTCCTGGGACCGATGGTGATTGCATCTTTTCGTTGGATAGTTTCTCTGATCATTTTATAGAGCCAATTTTATCAAATTCATCTGGATACATCTGGATGAGTTATTCAATTTTATTCATATTAATTTAGTTTTTTTTTTTTCCTTATTGTGGTTTGTGTTTTCCTCTTTACTGTACAGTGTAAAGTTCTTAACTTAAGTTGTTCTTGCGAAGCTAGTCTTAGAACTGCTGGTCTTTTTACATCCCCTATGTACAATGTTCTATTGTGCCACTCTGAACTGTAATATTTGCATATAATGTTGACGCTACCGTTGCATTTTATTGAGGTTCTGTTGTATGCTACCAGTTAAGTTTTCTTTATTTTTGTTTTCTAGTTCGGAAAACCGTCTGGATTTAATTGTTCAGGGAACATTCTGCAGAATGTAGTAACTGGTAGTGTCTTTTCCTGGTCACCCGAATCTATTTTTAGGCGCTGTCTGTGTATTCCACTTCTGTTCGGTAGTCCTATGTTTTGGTACGCAAAGGCTTTATTATTCTATTGAGACATGGAGGATATTCAGATGCTACAAAATGTTAGCCTCTCGAGCTGTTCTTCTTGTCTTTGGGTGTTGTACACTGTATCAATAGAAACGAGTTGTCTCTTTTTGTATGAGTTCTGCTTATAACGATATTGGTGCAGTCACTTTGGGTTCATATAGCTCTAACTTGGTCTCTGTCTTCGTTTTGCTCTGCTCGACAGGTAAACCATAGCTCAGTTGTTGGCTTTATCACGTGCGTTGCGTATTGATCCAAATCTTGGACTGGCTTTTCGGCGGAATGCATGACTTTTCCACAACTAAGGCACGTTTTTTGCTTTCCAATGACGTGTTGGTGAGCCTATGGCTTATATAACAGTATTTGTAGCTTCGTTGATAGTATTTTGCATAAACTAAATTGTTTTATATGAGCGCTAGATGTTTCGTATGTTTTTCCTAAATGAAGTGTCTCCTCAAGTCTGAGTGTGTTGTCTTTATTTGCTAATTACTCCTGGAAGTCTGCCTTTCTGGTATTACCGATGATTAGTTCATTTATTCGTTTCATCTGCTTGGTTTCTGGTAGGGAATACTCCTGTACAAGTCACTTGCATCTGTTCCCAAAATTATCTTGTGACTCTTCTGCTGTCTAAATGAGATTATTTGGGGAAATAATTGATAAGGCAAACATACGCAAGGTTAACAAAAGGGTTTACATATGCTATTCTTTTTTCATATACAATTTTCCCCCCATTTACCACGTGTTCAAAAAGTATGTTTTAAGTGTTAAATATACCTTGGCTATAGTAGCAGAAAACACACTCATCAGTCGACCGAGTCCGGCAGAGTAGGGTAGAGAAAGAAAGGTAAGAAAGAAAAGGTGAAGGAAAAGAGAAGTGCAATGCTAGCGATACTATAAACCAGTAAAAAAAAATACGACTATGTTTCTAACTACAAAGCAACATTTTTCAAAAAAAAAAAAAAAAAAAAAAATTATTCCCATGGAAATAAACTTTACAAATAAATGCTAACACCCGCATTGCATATGTTTCCACGAGCTGGTAGAGTTATGGTCTTAACTCTTTTTGAACATAAAACAAATAAAAATATTTTTAAAAATATATAATGAAATAATATGAAAGAATGTAAACTTAAGATTAAAATACGGAAAAGCAATTGGAATTTTACCATGACATAATCATCGTCGAACCACCAAAAGTTATTTAACAATTTTTCAAGTAATTACCATCGCTTGGTATTACAATTCAAAAGTTCCCTTTGTTCTTTCAAATATTCTTTTTCTTTTACATTTTGGGTCATTTCTGTCAACTGAATGTCTGCTAATCTGCCGGGAAACAGTGTATCTACAGCCTTTCTCAACAGTTCGGTAGACGGGTCCAAACTGGTTTTCTAAACTTCTCTTTGGATATCATTTTCAATACTTCGATTTTACGATGTGGAGAGATCCTTACTCTCTCTCTCTCTCTCTCTCTCTCTCTGGGTGGGGGTAAGCACGTGGTACCAAAACGCTCACTTCCCTTCTGAGTAGGAAAGAACCAATTTGGGTTGCTCCACAACTTTCAAATTCCTTTCCTATGAGTTTTTTTAATCTTTGGGTGGCTATACGAGAATAACAACCCAGCTCGACAGAGTACCTTGCATCGGCTGAATGGTCGTATTCTCCGCTAAGCAAAATGGCCAAATAGGCGTGTTCTAGTCAGCTCTCAGCTAAGACCAAATTGCTCGACGGCAAAGTGAGCCAAAACGAGGCTCGAGGTGAAAAGGAAAGATACCAGCAGCAAAAAGCAACCCAAAAAGAAAAAAAGGGCCTAAAGAGCTTGACTGCCCCAGGCGACTGGTTAATATAGCCATGACGGGGCCAGTAACGGCCAAACTTCGAAATAAGCCAATGGCATTCAAGCATTTATTAACTCCAGAATTTACAAAATTCCAACAATTAATTTAAAATTATCTATCTATAGTTCTTATTCGGTTCTAGTTGCTCTAAAAATTTTCCAAAAGTATAATGTCAGGCGAACTTTTCCTTCATGAGCGTCCAGGTGATATATCTTTTCAGTCTTTCGTCACCTTCGTTACTCTGCTTTTATCCTATTTACTATGAAATATAATTCCATTTGCTCTTTCAAAAGTTGGAACGTTTTCACTGGGTTTAGAGTTGTCCAATCCATAGCAGGAATGTTCATAGCAGCTATGATAAATATTTGTGTCTACATATACACATTAAGTGACAATAGATAATCTATGTCTGTTATCCATACATATGTGTAGAACGGGCGAGAAAAGTAGGGACTGTTTGCTGGTATGTGTAAGGAAGTGGAAGAAAACGGTAAGCTGAGAGAATAGTATGGTCGAAGGAACAGCAAACTGACGGTAGAAGAAAGTTATTATGCCAGAAATGTTACCAGTAAAAATGTTCATTTAAGAATTTTTTCCTTAAAAGTTGAAGTACGTGGCGCATTCAATAAGTTTCCAGACTTTTTTGTACAGGCATTTAAAATTGTCGTAGACTCTTAAAATTTAACTATGTTATTGCTATACGTCTTATGAGATGACTGACCAATTTTTATGATTTCAGCTTCAAATCAACAGCTACAGCAGCAATTGGAATACACCCTACAAAAGCCTGATTGTCACAGCTGCTTAATTTCAAAAATGCAATCTGGACGTGAGGACACTTTAGAAGAACAATATGCAATAAAATACTGTTTTGAACTTGGAAAAAAATGCCGCAGAAACGTATTGGATGCTTCAGACTACTTTTGGGGCATCTTGCATGAATCTATCATCAGTTTTTGAGTGGCATAAGAGATTCAAGGAAGGTAGGGAGTCTGTGAGGGATGATGAGTGGTGTGGGAGAAGTAAGGAAGTCAATACACCACAGTTGATTGGCCAAAGGGTTAGGGTTAGGGTTACTATGTTGAGGTTTTAAGGGAGTTCAGGAAGAGATTCCTAGGGAAGAAGCCAGCACTCTTGAAATCGGGTCAGTGGCATTTCCACCAGGACAATGCACCAGTCCACAACTGCATCCTTGCCACAGACTATTTGACCAAGATAGGCATCAAGACAGTTCCTCAGCTTCCCTATAGTCCAGACCTTGCTCCCTGTGACTTTTGCTTATTCCCTAAGCTCAGAGGCTGTCGTTATGAGACAATTGAGGAGATGAAAGAGGCTGTGACGAAGGTCATTGACACGCTCACACAAGAGGACTTCGATGGGGTCTTCCAGAAGTTAATGGAACAGTACAACAAGTGCATTGCAGCCAGAGGAGATTACTTCGAAGGGGAATAGAGTTTCATGTGTGTACTATCAATAAAAGTGCCCATACGAAAAAAGTCTGGAAACTTATTTAATTATCCTCATAGTTACATTGATAGTCGCTTCAGTATGCTTTTGAGAATCAGTTTTGAATCAGTCTATAGTTTCTGGTGTGATATTTTTGCGATGCTTTAGTTTTTTGCAATACAGACCTGTTGTTAATCGCTTGATTGATTGTGGGTTAAAAAGGTTGTTTCGATGAGTTAATACTGATTTTTTTTCCTTTTTGATACTCCGTATTTTCTGCTGTCACGATCAAGAATTTTGTTGTTGTTGCTGTTTTTTAGCATTAATTAAGTAGAAAGCGATATTTCTTATAATACTTTTATCAACGTCAGTTTACAGTCAATGAATTATCTGATGCTTTGTATCGCGCGCCAGGACTTGAAGTGAAGTGTTTCATGGTATCACTACACTAATAGGTTAATAACACACATCAGTGTACGAAGGGAAGTAGTTTCCATGATACTATTACAATAAGCTTCCCCCTCTCTGAAATGTTTCTAACATTATTAATTTCTGGCAATTCCTGTTAATATTTTCCAGTTTCTTAGAATTATATTTGGTTTGGTTTCTTTGTTTTATTGTATATCAACTTTCACGGGTTCTTCAATCCCAAATTAGAATTATATATACTGGTTTGCAATGATGTAAAGTGCAATGCAAAAATCTGTCACAGTAAACTATTGTCAATTTCTAATAACTTGCATCTCATTAGTAAATGTGCTGCAATAGTAATGTGAATACTTAAGCAAATTTTTGCCACTATTTGAAGGCTAATCACACATGTCGATTTGGCTGCTACTGTGATTTTAGAAAGCTAGCCATTCGTGTAAAAAGACGGACGTGGGGTAGGCTTGTTACCGTACCAAAGCAAGCCTGGATCGAACTGTTCAATGGAACTAATGCCCCTTCGCTTGTTTATTTTTGGGTTTCTCATTTGCAAATGAAGCTCCGTTTAGACGTCTTTAAAAAACATTCCGGCTCTTTGATTGCCCCCCCGCAAAAACCCAACAAATCTTTATCTTTGTGAGGTGGGGGTATCTTTCTAGAGTCCTTTGGATTTTTTCTACAAGTTTTTTTGACCACGTTACCCCCAAAAGCTTCTATAACACGGTTGTGTTGATGGTTTGCAAGCAAGACTAGCAAACCTTCACAGGTGAGTTCGAGTCTCATTAATTGGGTAAATTACTACTTGCTTTTTCCCCCCTTATACAGCTTAAACAAATAAATGGGGAAGGGAGCTTTTTGCAGCAGTACATTTACAAATCTTAATCTGAAAACTCTCATTTTTTAAGATATTAAATCAATTATAAAAATGGCATATTTATATTTATTTGAATATTTTTACCGGAATTAATGAGAGTACACAATTTTTAAGGCTTATTGATGCATTGAATGTGAAAGGTTCGGCCATCCCTAATCGAAGGATATAAAATTTCTGATGATAAAACAAGAATAACTTTTGTTTAGCAAGCATTTATACGGTGAACAACGCAAAGAAAAAAGAAAGAAAAGAAAGCTATTCTCCCACTTGGAGAAGTTACTTGACTAAAACAAACTGAAAGAGATGGCTGCTACCACAATTAGGGTCATACCAATTTGTTGGCAAGACATAATGGCGTCTACAAACAACAATGATCACAATGCACAAATTTCAGAAACAAAAAAAAAACGAAACTTTGTGCCATTTTGAGTGCACTGAAGACTTTCTTTAATGCCTTGTAATTTTATCTAGGCAACAGAATAAAAATCCCCTCAAAATACTAACCTCAGCCATTGACTTTATTCTAATCTTATAAGTATATGTGTAAAAATTATCAGTGAACAAAATAATCATTTATGCAGTGCAAGTCAGCATCTCAAGGGAAATCTAGATCTTCTCTCCTCATTATTAAATGGCAAAATGTCTTTGCTTGTCTTTCAAAAAATAATAAATGAATAATAAAGTTTATGAAAATAAGTCAAACATAACAGCTATGAAAATAACACAGAGAACAGACAATAAACTCTTAATCTCATAAATAAAGAGAGAAAAAAAATTGAATAACCGTATAAAGTTCAGCAGATGTTGATTATCGGTTGCAAAAAATAAGTAGCTTTCCATTTCATCTGGATTGGACAACCTTTCATTATTGTTTCATTATTGAACAATAGTTGTTTTTGTTTGTTTTTTTTTCTTCTTTAAACATGCAATCTGTGTGATTGGAATTATTTAATACACTTAATTCCTAAAAGAAGACATGTGTTTTATGCGATGCACTTCAATGATGAGAAAATGAGTATCAGTTTACAGCAAATTATCAAATGAAAGCAAAACAAAACAAATAAAAAACTCAGGTGAAAAAAGGATTTGTTTCATTGTTTGTTGTTGTTTTGTTTTGTTTTGTTTTTTGTTTTGTTTTTTTGTTTTTTTTTGTGGCGTGGGGAACAGCTAACATATTTCAGTCATCTTAAAAAACCAGCTAATGTAGTGACCAATTAAATCCCTGTATTTTTTCTCACTTAACCAATTTGAGGACAAAAATCTCTGTTTCAAATACAATAAGACAAATACAGCCAATGAACGATTTATATCGACAAATTCCATCAATTATAAGAAAAAAAAAAAAGCAAAATTTCTTATGAAGCTGTTGAAGCGAAAATTTTTATACGAATAAATTGTTTATTTCAACAACTTGGTTTTCAATTTTCTGTAATATTTCTTAACCCCAGCTGATTAGGAGGATCGACGTTCGACTTTGCGTTGGATTATACGGCTTTTGAGCTAGTCAGCCTCCAACTGGCGCCAAATTAAACCGGACCAGTTTTAATCTTGATATATTATAACAGGACCCTCATTTGTTCCCATGGCAACAAACTTTCTCCCGTCACTCAAGGACTCCGCATAGAATACAATATTACGCATAGTAGAGGAGTGTTCAAATGAACATTCCACTTCACTCAGTTCTGAATTAAAATGTCTGACATGCCCAATCTCCTCTATTCAAGTATACAGGTTGAGTCCCTGCTGAGAGCATACAGTATTAAGAATTGTGTGCTTACTGACCCCCTAAAAATACCGAAAAGAAAGACCAAGTTTAAGCATGAATGGACCAAAGAATTTGGATTTATATCTCGAAGCAGAAAAGATGATTTTCACGTCTTCTGTATATTAAGCCGTTGTAATGTGGAAATTGGGAGTAAAAAGAAAAGGTGCAGTTTATCGACACAACTCTAAGATAACATAATAAATCCTCTTTTTTCTGACCGAGTCCTCTTTTTTGGATAAAGACGTCCAATTAAGTGTAATTCGTACATGACCACCCAGCACCCAATAGATAAATCCAGAGGTGTTATTTAACCAGTTTACAGACTTTTAGTTTAGTTTTGTTGGGTTTTACGGTAAATCAACCCTTGTTAGTTATTTAATGCAAAATCCTCTTTAAATATATAATATATGATTTGTAAACGCATAGCTTGTAGATAATTTTTTAAAACTAGCCAGAGTTCATTTGTTTTCACACAGTTAAGTGGTTATACTTATGATTTCTAAGTCAATAGTTTGTAGCTAATCTTATTTGTAAATGAGTCAGATCTAATTTGTTTGCACCAAAGTATTATTTGCACACAGTTAAACGGTCCCAAATATTCTAACACAAATAATTCTATTTAGTATCTGTTTGCTCTCACTTAAATGGTTACAAATATAGCTAACATACATAGTTTTATTTGCACACTGTTAAATGGTTGCAAACATCGCTATGTAATGCTAACAATTCAATTTTTCAGTAAGAGAGTTTTAAGTAGTGCTAATCAAGACTAATAATTCTATTTAACATTACTGATTTGTTTGTATTCATTTAAATGGTTCCAAATATTGCCATGTGTCATTAACATTTCAATTAAACATCAGTCATTTGTTTACTCATAGTTAAATGGTCAAAGGGTTATATTTCTAACAATTCAATTTAACTTCAGTCATTTGTTTGCTCACGATTTAAACAGTCAAACAGTTCTATCTGGCCCATAGAGAGTATCCTATCAGGAGCTACTACCCCGAGTCAGAGTGGACCTGGGAGCAATTGCAATGAAGGGGTACTCCTCATTCCCGATATCTCCAGGACTGGAGTTTCCCCATCAGATTTAGTTTTGTCTCCGGTCTAGGATACTAGTTGGGGTAGAGGTCTTACCTCTCTGTAAAGATGCAATAGGCGTATTATACAGCCCCAGTAGAATGGGCCACAGACTTTTTCATACTGCAGTTAACATATTTTCTGGCATGTAAGACAAGTGGTTTAAGAACCGGACGTTCGCGCCGGGTAAGTGAGCTAAGATTTTACTCTAACAGAAGAACAAACATATAAGCCGCAAACTTTCACGACGATGAATAAGTTTTATCCTATAAGGAATTTCAGGACCGACATGCAAGTAAGCATTTTAAAAGAATACTAAAACATTAACACACACTGTAGACATACAAAGATTAATACTCACACACCATATCTTTTGTAAGTTATTTATCATGTTGTTTCTTTTATAAATGATATTTTTTGGCATTAAGCTTTTCATCACTGTAACCAGAAAGCCCCTCTACTATTATAGTGGGCAAAATTTTCTTGTAAACCCGGTCAACTAATTCGCAACCACATCCACGCCATACTCATTACTTGTATGATCATTCGTATTTGCGCAATTATTAGATATTATTATTTTTAAACAAATGTGCTACACTCTTTTACATAGGATGTTAAAGTACTCTAGTGTCCGAAGCGGTCTCTTTCAGTGTCATGCTGTTGTAAGTTATGACCTTATTAGTCAATAAAAATGTTCTGAAATGTATACTCGTGTTTGACTCACTCTCCAACTTCCAGCGCCTCATACAAGGTAGGAAAAATCAGATCTTGAATTAGCTGAGTTTTTCAAACCTCATTTTATTCAGAATTCTATTTTTCTTTTCGTCTAATTAGTTGAAATTTGTACTTCTTTTCTCGTTTCTTCGTTATTCTCTAACTCGCCAATTATAGACATGCATAGTGTAAAATACTTCTTGCCTGCACCCATGTCACTCAAGTTTGACTATGAAAATTTGTCTGAAACCTGGAGGAACTGGAAAGAAGAATTAGAACTATTTTCACAAACAGGAGAATCAGATTCAAAACCCGAAAAAGTCTAAACTTCCATTTTATTAAAATGTATAGGAGCAAAAGGATGGGACATTTTTTTCACAATCAAGTGTGAAAATGACGAAGATAAAGTGAACATTAATAAAAAAAAAAGTCATTAAGAAATTTGTCAATTACTGTGAACCTAAAAACAACTTAAGTTTTTTACTTGCAAGCAAATGAATAATCAAGATTCGACGACTACGTGGTGGAATACCGTCAACGTTCGAGTAAATGTGAATTCGGTCAGTTGCACAACTCCTTAAACAAGGACATTTAAATAGTCGGTCTCAAAGACTTACATCTCACAGAATGCCTACTCAGGGGACCTGACTTAACACCAAGCAAGGCAATTCAAGTTGGTCAGGCGGCCGAAGAAATCCAGAAGGAACTTGCAACTTCAGAGATCCCAGAAATGGACATTACGTTCATAAAACGTTGACAGACACGGAACGCATTCTCAAACTAACCGCAATGAATACAAATATGAACAGTACAAACCACGTTGCAAACAGTTGCACTTCAACTCATACAAATTCTGTACTAGTTGTCATCTATGTGGATAATACCCAGCATATCACAAACGATGCAGAAAATGTAACCGCAAAGAACATTTTGCCAGTTGTTGTGACGAACGTAAATCAGTGCAGCAAATAGAAATATACTCTGACTCAAACCCAGATCAATCAAATTTTTTCCTGGCCAAGATCAATCTCAAGAATCCCCATGATGAAACGCACCTTTCAAACGAACCACCTACATTCTCCATTTACTCACTCAACTCAGGTTGGAAAGTTAAACTCTGGACCGCAAATCTCCACACAAAAATGTTCAATGGTTGATGTTAAAATTGACTCAGGCGATGAGCTATATATACTTCCCAAAAATATAAACAACTTAATTGACGTCCAAAATTGAAGTCAACCTCAGTGACTCTCACCGACTACAACAACACTAGCATTCCTGTTCTTGGCAAACGCATAGATTCAATAACTCACAAAAATACAATCTCCCAGTAAAGTTCAAGGTAGCTGACAAGACTTCTCAATCCGTTCTAGGTGCTGATAACCGTAAGTAACTTCAACTAAGCTAGCGGATCTTTAACCTTAATACATATCTACCAGCATTCCTTTGAAAATATCAAGATTGTTTTAATGAAATTTGAACTTTGAACCCAACACACCCCACAGAGCAGTTGATTCTTCAGTTTCCCCTTAAGTATCAAGGAGCAAACGGGAGACCTGTTAATAAGGCTTTAATGGCGAATAAATGTTTACATGACTTCTACACAGAAGAGTAGTTACAAAGGCGGTTAAGAAACAGGGGTCAAAGGGAGATAAGTTCGAAATCAGGGGTGGGGAAGCGTTTAGAAGACGGCACTGCCTAGGAACAATTCTCCAAGTGTTGAGGCCTTGAAGGGCCAGAAATGAATAACAAAGAGATGTAAGGTTTACAGCAGTATGTATTTACGGAAATACAGACAGTAACGGTTACCGGTGACTCGCTTGACTCGTTTATCGAGTCAGACACTATTTATAACGTAGGGGAGGGTCCACGCAGTGACGTCATGGGATATATCACCCTAGCAGAAAAATTCCCTTTTCATTAAAAAAGAAGTTAAAAGCAGAACTGAACAAAATGACAAAATAGATATAATCAAACTAGTTAATGAACATACCGAATAGGAAAAATCAAAAGCCAAATGGCTCTCTCTACGCATTTATACTAATTACCACCCCCCTCCGCTCGGGCAGGATATGACACAAGGTCAATTTTTAAGCGGAGTTTAACAGGTTTGAATTCAGAGTTTTCCTTCTCCTAGACTAGTTGCCTAACCAAGGCTGAAGAACCTAGTCTGTCCTACTATTTACCCATAGCTGGAGGGAGAATAATTGGATTCATACCTTTCCCAAGGGTATTAGTGCTATGTGAAATGCAATCAGTCTCGTCGAGGATTTGAACTCGTGTCGCCGTGTCAATTTCCTACGACGATAACGACTACACCACGGGCACCTCTCTACGCATTTATCGTGATCCCATAACTTAAATAAAGTTATAAAGTCATACCGCTGCAGTAGAAACATGAATTACTATGTGTGTGGTGGTGATTTGGTAAATGACTTTTCGAAAATTGAAAATAAAGTTTTGTGGTCGTTTTCAACTTCAAAGTAATGTCCACTTACAAAGTCGTAGAATCTTTTTTAGGCGAATAAAACTCTGAGTACTACTCGTTCTAAAGGGCAGTTGTTCTGTTCAGCTGGAGTAGTAGCACGAGATGTGTACGCTACAGGGTGCCTTCCTCTTTTACTCTTTTGTTTAAAGATGACTCCTAAACCAAGTTTACTTGAGTTCGTTGAGATTTTTGTTGGAAGCAAAAGATAATAAAATTGTTGTAAGGGTTGATTTTTGAGCCGGTTCTTCAGTCTCTCAATGGCTTTGTGTTATAGCTGATCAAATGACTATTCAACGTAGTTTTGGAGTTATGTGTGGAGTGAAGCAGTCAGCTCGGAGTTGTTGGGAATGAACCTAAATAAGTAGTCGTTTATGTCAAGAAAAGGTTGCAACTCTTTGTTATTCGAGTGGAGGATTTTTACAATTGCTTCTATGTGAAAAATAAGCGGCAAAGAGGATAAACCGAAACCCAGACAATGGATTCAACTGATATTTCGTCTCTACCCAAAGACAACTTCAGAATGTTGGTAATATCGTAGCTGTAGGCACAGAAGGAAATTGATAAAAAAAAAGGGTGGAGCAGAAAGAAGGAGAGGCAGAAAAGGAAAAGAAAGAGAAAAGAAAAGGAAAGAATCTAAGTGTTAAAGGGGTGAGGCATCGGCAGGTCATTTTCAACTTCCAACCACAGAGATCTTTGCAGATATGCATAGTGTAAAATACTTCTCTAAAACTGATGCAAGTTATAAATCTTTTGGAAGATTCCTGATGAAAAGAATAGTCCAATACTATTCTCATTTAATTCTCTCTTTGGTCGTCATAGATTTTCTCACCTGCCATACGGTATATAGCGCAAGCGAATATAACCAGAGACTCAGACTGGTATTTGACCATATCAGATAACATGGTCTTTAGCTCAATCAAAGCAAATGTGCCTTTCTCTCAACTCACCTGATCTACTCGAGATATAAAAACACAGCTCGCCGATTTTTAGAAACAGCAAAAATTTCACATTCGAACCACACCATCAAACAACGCCCTGACTTTTTTCAAATTTCACCCTACCTGGCAAATATTATTTTACCGGAGAATAATATCAAAATTGACAATGGATTAGAGTAATTTTTATAAAAGAAAAATTAAACATTTATATCCCTCCTTCCCTCACCTCCATACTTCTGGGTGGTTTTTCATTGAATATGATATTCTGGTATTCGTGTTTTGGTGAATGTGATATGTTTGTTGCCAGCTGTGCCCTTCCCTCTTTGCTTACCTATTGTCCAGATGTTTATAATGTATAAATGTATAGCCAACATTGACCTGCCGATGCCTCACTCCTTTAACACTTAGATTCTTTCCTTTTCTTTTCTCTTTCTTTTCCTTTTCTGTCTCTCCTTCTTTCTGTCCCACCCTCTTTTATCAATTTCCGTCTGTGCCTACAGCTACGATATTACCAACATTCTGAAGATGTCTTTGGGTAAATAGAGACGAAATATCACTTGAATCCATTGTCTGGGTTTCGGTTTATCCTCTTTGCCGCTTATTTTTCACATAGAAGCAATTGTAAAAATCCTCCACTCGAATAACAAAGAGTTGCAACCTTTTCTTAACATAAACAACTACTTATTTAGGTTCATTCCCAACAACTCCGAGCTGACTGCTTCACTCCACACATAACTCCAAAACTACGTTGAATAGTCATTTGATCAGCCATTGAGAGACTGAAGAACCGGCTCAAAAATCAACCCTTACAACAATTTTATTATCTTTTGCTTCCAACAAAAATCTCAACAGACTCAAGTAAACTTGGTTTAGGAGTCATCTTTAAACAAAAGAGTGAAAGAGGTAGGCACCCTGTAGCGTACACATCTCGTGCTACTATTCCAGAACAACTGCCCTTTAGAACGAGTAGTACTCAGAGTTTTATTAGCCTAAAAAAGATTCTACGACTTTGTAAGTGGACATCACTTTGAAGTTGAAAACGACCACAAAACTTTTTTTTCAATCTTCGAAAAGTCATTTACCAAATCACCACCACACATACAGTAATTCATGTTTCTACTGCAGCGGTATGACTTCACTCTTAATTAAATTCCAGGGAAAGATGCAGTAGTCCTTGAAACACAATCACATGTAGACTCAAATGAGTGCTAAACCGAAATCTCCTCAGGATATATGAAAACCCATGTAAACCTCTTCAACAAATCACTGCCAATAAATGAAAAAAACTCAATACTTATTGTGGAAAAGCAGCAACTGACGAATCTCTAAAATTCGTGACCAAATTCATACTCTTCATGAATGGTCTGAAAAACAAAAAGTAGAACCGTCGGTAAAACTGCTCTACAATTGCAGAGCGGTCATCTTTTTTGCTAAATGGAATATTGCAAAAAGTAGAACCGTCGGTAAAACTGCTCTACAATTGCAGAGCGGTCATCTTTTTTGCTAAATGGAATATTGCAAAAAGTAGAACCGTCGGTAAAACTGCTCTACAATTGCAGAACGGTCATCTTTTTGCTAAATGGAATACTACAAAAGTAGAGCCGTCGGTAAAACTGCTCTACAATTGCAGAGCGGTTATCTTTTTTGCTAAATGGAATATTGCAAAAAGTAGAACCGTCGGTAAAACTGCTCTACAATTGCAGAACGGTCATCTTTTTTGCTAAATGGAATACTACAAAAAGAGAACAAAATAATCGTCCCAGATCTGAAATTTCACCCACTCGGGATACGAAGACATTAAAAAATGTTTCACCCGAGGAAGAGAATAGATCTAATGGCTTGATATCACAGTAGAAATCAAAGACATGGTTAATAACTGCAGCTCCTATCTTGATGAACGCAACCAGCTGCCTGCTGAACCAATTATACCCCATGACATCCCTGAAATACAATGGACCAAAAATTGAGAGAGACGTCTTTGAATTCCACAAAACTCTGGTGTGATCACTGTTGATTATACCAAGTTTTTCGACATTCATTCTCTTACCGACAAACGATCTCTTATTGTTATCATGCATTTTAAGAGTATATTTGCAAAATTCATCATTGCTAAAACTCATCCGTGACAATGGTCAAAAATTCAAAGCAAATGAATTCAAAACATTTGCAAATATTTGCTCAGGACTTCTCTCCTCCTACAATCCAATGGTTTTGTGCAATGCATCATATGTGGGGATTAGAAAAGAAAAAAAGAAAATGAATAAAGTAAAATAAAATAAGTTTAAAAAATGTAACAGTTCCCAGAAGCTTCTGACTCGAAGAAAGAACAGCGCATGCCAAAAGAAAAGACCTCCCGGGCGCTGTAGAGAAATTCGATTAATTCAGCCGTACCCCAGACACAAAACGGGCTTCCTTCTCTTAGCTGCTGGCAGGTAACGCACCTGTTCGCCCATGTTTCGGACTTGGTGGATGATCGAGTCTCCTGTTAGCAGCGGCCTCTATTGAAAAACACCAACCAGACATAGCCATGGACTTTAAACTCTTAACACACCAAAAATTGCAACGCTTTGTCAGGAAACGAGACATATTTCTACTGCTTTAAGAAAATTCTAGTCACCACAGAACAGTCATTAAAAATCCTCAAAGAAAGTTAGAATTTAAAGGTTTCTTCATCTCTTTCCTTCCTTCCTTTCGTAATTCCCTTGCAGCCTTCCACAGACAAAGAAGCCAACAAGTTAAAAGAAGAACAAAATGAGAGATTCGTAAACCTAAAATCAACCAACAAAACCAACAACGACGTCGATGACAACTTTCGAAACGAAACAAATACCCAAACAAAACCTTCTATACCCATACATCTAAACCATCAAATGCATTTGGAAGAAAACAATGAAGAGTAACCAAGACCCATACCAAGATATTCTTGTCTTTGGCTCTACCCCGTTTAATGATGTACCATCACTGATAACACAACTTATGGATAGAAATCTCCTATTGATCGTTCCTCATATCGAACAACAATCCACCAATTCGACTCGGTGTTTACCTAAACTCAAATCTAGTGATACGGTACGGATACTCATAAAACATATATGGGAAATGAAGGGAAGGGTGCTTAACTAGTTAAAGTACTCCTTTTCCGATTTAGTGAAGACCGATGAATGTATCAAAATTAGATGTAATCGGCGTCACTTACTCAACACAAGGGAGAGAGTACATATTAACCCAGATGTTGATAATGAAAGCATTATTCCGTCAGAAGATATATCTGTCCATTATGGTCAGCATCCTGAATGCTAACGGACAGATAAGGAACTGGAAGATCAGCCACTTCATCGCATAACGCGAAGTGGCTGGCAAAATATCATTTCCCTGTGATACGAATGTTCATCAGTCTGTTTGAACTGATTTAGACATACTGGTGAACATTTCTTTCTTTTTTTTTTTTTTTTTGTTTCGTTTTTGTATGAGGTTTTCTTTACTTTTTCGGTTCTAATGGAGAACGTGATAGTACTTCCTAAGTGGCCTCTTTTATTCTTTTACGCTGTTATAAGCAACAACCTAGTTGGTCTCTAAAGATATTCTAAAATGTATATATGTGTTTGACTCACTCTCCAACTTCGGCAGTGATTAGATGAATTTTTCTCTGGCGGACGCATTCCCTTATAGAAGTTAATTGGTTGCACTGAACCAATCAAATCCACCGGCGGAAGGATACAAAAATCTGGACCTTCTGCGAGAAAAAAGGGAATTCTCTCTCTTTAACAAGCGGCCACCAAGGAGTTAACAAAACAAAATGAGCTGATCATCGTTTCTTTGCTTCCTGAACTGACAGGCCAAATACGCGTACACACACACTTTTCTTACCGACGAAGGCCTGCGAACTTTCACCACACCATAAATAGACAGGGGACCCAAAGAATTTTATGTGTGTATTACTTGCAGGTTACCCTAAAAAACAATTAAATTTTGTGTAAAGGGATTTCATCATCATCATCATCATGTCGTGCTGGTAGCACGGATATCCCAGACCCTCTCTCGCCGCTTTTCCCTATCGTTCATCGCCTCTGGAAGGTCTTCAGTGAATCCTCACATAGCTGCTGTATGAATGTTCATGCTGGTCGTCCTGCTTTTGCCCGGCCATATGTGGGGGTCCATAGGAGTATATCACTTATGAGCTCGTCCCTGCTTCTCCAGCAGTGTCCTGCATGTCTGGTTCGTCTAACTTGGATAGTTTTCATGATAGGATGCAGGTGGCTGTATAGTTGGTGTCTTGTGTGGTGTTGCCGCCAGGACTTGTTCAAGATTGCTCGCAGCATTCTTGTGTAATTGCCGTCTAGCTTTTTATCCAGCTGTTTTGTTCGCGTCCATGTAGTGCATCCATACAGTAGTATCGATACGACAGCTGCCTGGAAGAAACTGCGTTTCATTTTATCGGTTAGGTCTGATTTCCATATGATCGATAGCCTATTGATGGCTGTCCATGCTTTTGTTAGCCGCGTGTCGATGTCCTTTTCGGTTGATGAGACGCTGCTTCCTAGGTAAGGGAATTTGTCTACTAGTTTAAGAGGGGTTCCGTCTAGTGTGGAGATGTCACCTGTTTGATTATAGCACATATATTCCGTTTTGTGTGCATTGACATGGAGGCCTATGACTGCAGCTGCTCTTTCCAGACTATGCAGTAGTGTTTCGGCTTGATCGGGTGTATTAGCCAGTATCGCTCTGTCATTGGCGTAGTCGGCGTCGGTAATCGTTTTTGCGGGGTACCTTCTGCTTCTTTTCTTTGTCAGCTCGAAGCCGTTTTCTCTGATTTCATCAATCGATGTTCTAAGCACGTAATCTAGACAGATGACGCTCACATGGAACTTTAATATTCTTTACACAACTACCAGTGACTCATACATGCTCTGTAAAAACAAGTCTTTTATAACATCATATAAGAATATTTACAGTTATCATTAATTATTCCTTTTTTTTTTTTTTTTTTCAAACATAAATATTACATGCTCGCAGTGATTATCACTTGCTCTTTTGTCTCTCCTCATTTTTTCTTATTACTAAAGGATATAAGACAGGACTTTTTTTTTAATAAGGAAAATTGTTACTGTTCGGTACGTTATATATTTTTAACATGGATAGTAAAAAAGCAAAGACAATTGTTTGAAGGTTAAAGTTATAATATCCACGAATAGATAAATAAATAAATAAATAAATAATAAGGTGCCCGCTACACTCTTACGGTGCAACACCAACAATCCATCTGAACCCACATATTAACAAGGAAATAAAGAACTACTGGTAGCCATCATGTGGAGATAAAATAAAATGCAACCTGATTAGAAAGTTTCATCATCCTTTCACTTGTTGTTCCTCCCGAGGACATCCTTCATTCATCAACAAAAACCTACTATCATCTTTCACTATCCACTCCTTCAAATCAGGCCACTCCTTGGAATCTCGGCTGATTCTATTTACCTCTCTCAGAAAATTTACTTTTAAGAAACATCTTATTTTTTTTACACTAATATGATTAAGAAACAGATAAAGAAGAGCCAAAGCTCTACGGCAATTGAATAAAAGAATATGCTTCAATTTTTTCCTAAATATTTACCAATACTAAATTTTGGCTGCTTCTTTGTTTAATAGCATATCAACTTTCTTGGGTTATTTAAAGCCAAAGGCATCCTTGTAAATAGACAGTAGTTCTATTAAACCCATAGTTAGAGGTATAAGATTTTGGTTTCTTTGTTTAAAGGCATATCAACCTTCTTGGGTTATTCAATGCCAAAGCTATAATGTCTTTATATCTGAGGTAATCGGTACTTGCTAGGAATTGATTATTACCAAGGTGAATCGATAAGATGGATGATTATTAAAGACAGAGGGAAGACGAAGATCTGCTGCTATGCCTGGTATATTCCTTTTCTGAACAAATACCCGCATGTAGTAGGGGCCATAACCCCTATGGCATCAGAGGTTATTTCCCTTTTGTTAAGATATTACAATGCTTTTTTTTAATAATGATAAGAACAATGACAGTGGTAATAATAATTATCTGGGGAGGGAGTTCATTCAGTCTGTGAAGTGATTGTGATGCTTGAACCGATGGCTCGGACTTTATGTAGGAGGAGACGTCTGTTAACCTGAATGAGAGAAAAGAAAACGACAATGATTCAGACTATGGTGTACGGGTATGTTTTTTTTTTGTTAGTGGTCAAATCTTTTGGGTAGCCGTTTTGTTCTGCCTGAACGCCTGAGGTTTAGAGTTGTGTGTTGTGCCTTGTTGTCTTTGGGTTCTGGTGGTGTTGTCGTATGTGTGTAGCTTTCATCTTCAGATGAGGAGTAATCCAGTAGGTTAAGTGTGGGGTTTGTTGTTGGCTTAAGGATTTTTTGAAGAAGCTGGAATTTCTTGTAGTTTGGTTACCCTTGTGTGTGGCGGTGATCATGGTTCCCTTTTTCTTTATTATAGTCATTGGATTAGGTTGGTAAGGTGTGAGAGCCTTTGAGGTGTGGTCGCTTTTTACAATGACTGTATCACCCACTCTGAGATCATTGGGTTTCACGTACGCTTTTCTATCAGCGTATTGCTTTATTGTTCTCTTGGTTTCGGTGTCACACTCCCTAATGCTAGGGTTTACAGCTATGGGTGTGATCAGGTGTGGCAGGCGGTTCTTTATGGTCCGGCCAAATAGGATTGTGGCTGGGGGTACGCCAGTGGTGCAATGTGGTGTTGTCCGGTAGTCCAGCAGGAATTTGAATAATTCCTGCTTCCAGCTTCGACTTTTGTTTAGAGCAGTTTTAATGGACTTTTTTACGGTGTGCAAGAAGCATTATGTTTCAGCATTGGCCTGGGGCCATAGGGGTGTTATTCTCTTGTGTTTGAATCCGGTGATGGAGGCATAGGTTTTGAATTCGTGGCTGTTGAATGGTGGGCCGTTGTCCGTTTTGAGGGAGACTGGCACGCCAAATTCGGCGAATATCTTGTCCAGGCGGGGTATGGCTGATATTGTTGAGATGAAGTCCAGGATGTCGACAACAACATAGCATGAGTATTCGTCTTTGACAACAAGGAGGTACTTTCCATTTTGGAGGCGTCCAAAGTCAGCACTGACTTTTGCCCATGCGGCTGTTGGTAGTGGGGACATTTGCAGTGGCTCTCTTGCCGGTTTGTGGGTACTGATCTGGCAGGTGTGGCAGTTCTTGATGTTTTCTTCCACTAGGGGCTGCATGTTTTTGAACCAGACCTTTTCTCGCAGGAGAGCCATGGTTTTCACAATGCCTTGGTGTCCGGCATATGCAATTTTGGCAGCTCTGTTTTGTAGTGCTTCAGGCAGTACGATCCGCCCCCCTTTGAGGATGATGCTATCTTTGTGTGCTTGTGATAGTTCGGCACGATTGGCTTGCAGAGTGTGGAATGTTGCTTTGTTTATGCCATCCTCGACACCATGCCATTTGTTGGTAAGGATGGCTTGGATGACGGTGGTGAGTATCTTGTCTTTTGCCGTTTCCGTTGCAACTTCATCAATTGTCATTGCTTTGGGGGTTGAGGTTGAGAGGATGTAGTTTATATATTCCTCTGCTATTTTTTGTTCTCTGTCGCTCGGTGGTAGGTGCGTTGGATGGCGGCTGAGATAGTCAGCTGGATTATCATGGCCTGGTCTGTATATGACAATCGTGTCGTATGGTTGTGTTCTCAAAACCCAGTGTTCAATGCGTGCTGATAGTTGGGAGCGGGTGTTGTTTAAAATGGATGTTAGAGGTTTGTGATCTGTAAAGACAGTGAATGGGGCTCCAAACATATATATATGTGAAAGTTTTCACACACCCATGTAATAGCAAGTGCTTCATGTTCTGTTTGGGAGTGAGTATCTCTGTTCAACTGTGGATAGAGCACGACTTGCAAATTGTACTATCCGTCCATTTTGTGACAGCCCGGCAGAAATGCCTACTGGACAGGCATCCGTATGTATTTCAGTGTGTTTGTTCGGGTCAAAGTAGGCAAGTGAGCATGCTTTGCTCAGTGCCTCCTTAATGTTTTTTAGACATTCAGTGTGGCGTTCAGTCCAGGACCACTTTGTGTGTGTGTTTTTTGTTAGTTGACGTAGTTTATAGGTGAGGATTGCATAGTTTGGCATGAATTCTGCTCCACAGAAGTTAGTCATCCCCAACAAACTTCTGACTTCTGATGCGTTTTTAGGGTCGGGTAGTCCAAGGATTGCTTTTATTTTGAGGTTGCTTGGGCTGATGCCTTCATTACCGAAGGTATGTCCAAGGAATTTCAGTGACCTCTTGTTGTACTCACATTTGCTGCCGTTTAGGGTGAGTCCTTTTTCGCGAAGTCGTCTGAATATCGCATGGAGGTTTTGGTTGTGGTCTTGCTGGTCTGATCCGAAGCAAAGGATGTTATCGCTGATGTTGATGGCTCCCTTAATCCCTGCAAGTGCTTGACTGATTTCTTCCTGGAATATCTCACTGGAGGAGTTGACACCAGAAAAGAGTCTTTTATACCTGTACAGGCCCAGGTGTATTGCAAAGGTGGTTATATATCGGGATTCTTCAGCTAGTTCCAATTGGTTATAGCCTTGGTTGACATCCAATTTGCTGAATACATTAGCTCTTGATAGAATAGTTTTCAGTTCATGGAGTGTGGGGGTTGGGTGTAGTTTCCTTTTGATAGCTTTGTTTGCCGCCCTCATGTCGATGCAAATCCTGATTTTATTTTGACCCTTTTTGGGTACTACCACAATAGGAGATACCCATGGGGCTGGTCCGTCTGCCTTTTCAATCACTCCCTGTTTCTCATCTTTGGCAATTAACTCTTCTATATCTTTCCTTACGTGAAAGGGGACCCTGCGGTATCTCTGAGCGATGGGTAGTATGTTTTCATCAATGTGTAGGTGAACTTTTTTTTTCTTTGAGTTTACCTAGGTTCTTGAACAGGTCTGCGTAGTCCTCTAGAAGTTTCTGAGTGGACAGTGGGGTTTGTGCATCAGAGTTACTGATGTGGTTGACTGAATGGGTGTTTGCTGATAGTAGTTTGAGCCTTTTACACATTTCCCAGCCGATAATGGGTTTTCTGGGTTCTTTATTACATGTATGTCCGCTTGGTAGGAGATACCTCTAAACTCTAGAAGTGTGCTGAATTGACCTAGGACTGGGATGGCTTCCTTGACACCGAATCCAGATATTACAGTTTTTGTGGGTCGGAGGAGGGGTCTTAGGGATTTGAAATCTGCCTCAGACAAAATGTTTATGGTGGCGCCAGAGTCAGCTAATACATTGAACATTTGACGGCCATCACCAAAAGATAAGTCGAAGTAAGGAAGGTTTTTTACTTTGTATGGAATGCATATTCCATGTCACTGCCGCTGTTTGAGTCTCGTTGATGATCCTCAATACAGTTCACCGGTCGTCGACTGGTTTGAGCTTGTGGATGTGTGTGTGGGAGGGCGGTTTGTTCTCCGTTGTCTATCCTCTTCGTTTAGTTTTCTGAAACAGACAGAGGTGAAATGTCCCCATCTCTGGCAATAAGCACACTGGTCCTGGAATGCAAGGCAGGATGTCGGTCCCCGTTCATGTGGGTATTTTCCGTTGCAATTTCTGCACCGGTTTTGCTGGGGGCGTTTGCGTGGCTGTTGCTGTTCATGCTCGACTTTGTTGACTACTGCATTAATGGATGTGGTAGGTTTCGTAGTGTAGTTGGCGTCTTCTAAGCGCATCTGTTCCAGATGTTTGGATATGGTTTCCATCGTTTTGGCGTAGTTTATTAGATCGACTAAAAGCATGTTTGAGTTCAACAGTCTCTTTTGGCGAACTTTTTCTGATAAACAGCCTATCATTAGCTGGGATTTTATTTCCGCATTTATATCTGTGAAGTGGCACATAGCTGCTGCCTCTTTTAATTCCCGATAAAAGTCCTCTATGTTTGGGGTGGGTTGTTTGTTTTTTCGGAATATAAATCGGTTATATTCGGTGTTGTTCTCTGGGTTGAAGTGGTTTTGCACGACCAGGACGAGCTTATCAAAGTGTGTTTCGTTTTTTTTTTTTGGTGTGGATTGTACAGACGGCAATTCGTCAATAAGATCATTCATCTGTTCTCCAACAAAAATCAGTAGTATTGCTTTTCGTCGTTTATCGTCTTCTATGTTGTATGCAATGAAATCATTTTTCAGTCTGTTGACATATTTTGTCCATTTTTGTGGCTGTTTTCCGATTGACAATCAAATTCAGGGTAATGTGGTAAGGCGGCCATGTTAGTTTTTTTTTTCTTCGGCATGTGGGCGGGTTTGTTCTTTTCTTTTTTTGTTTTGTTTTTGGTGAGTAAACGACTCTTTTTTCGTCGCCAATATAATGTCTTTATATTTGAGATAATCGATACTTGCTAGGTATTGATTATTACCTCGGTGAATCTATAAGATGGGTGATGATTAAAGACGAGGGAAGACGAACATCTGCTGCTATGCCTGGTATATTCCTTTTCTGACCAAATCCCCGGATGTAGTATGGGTTGTAACCCCTTTGGCATCTGAGGTTATTTCCCTGTTATTAGTTAAGATATTACAAAAGCCACCCAAAGCAGTAATACTAATTAACCCAAAGATGAGGGGTATAAGAGGGTTCGTCCTTTTCTCTAGCGTATAAGTCCGAAAGTAAACGTAATACCACGACTAAAGTTCGAATTCGTTTACGTCGAGGCCGCAGTGAAGCACTTTAGCCACTTTACACCACGGGGACTTCCCTTGAAGTATAAGAAGTTTGGTTTGGTTCGTTTTCTTTGTTTAATGGCATATCAACCTTTGCAGGTTATTTAATGCCAAAGCCATTCTCCTAGAAGAACAGAAGTGGTACTATTTAACCCATATCTGGGAGGATAAGGGGGTTCATACGTTTCCCAAGGGTATTTGCCCGAAAGTGAACGTAATAGCGCGACTGGAGTACGAACTCAGGTACTACGATTCCGCAGTCCATCGCTTTAACTATCACACCACAAGGACATCACCCGAAGTATAAGAGAGTTCGTATATTTCCCAAAGTGAATGTTATAGTGCAACTGGAGTTCGAACCCGTTTTCTACGATGCCACAATCCAGCACATTAGCCTCTACTCCACAGGGACTCTCCTCAATAATTAATGTTTAAAAGTCGCTTTCTATTCTATTAAAACAGCCCAGTCGGCTGGGACAGTAGAATATACTGACTGCATCCCTGAAGAGGGGTAAGATCCCGACCACGTGTGTCCTGGATATGATATTAAAAAAATCTGATGGCGAGGGTCCAGTCTTGGAAATTTGGAGAATGTGAAGTACCTCTTCATTACCATTGCTCCCCGGTTCACTCTGACTCGGAGCGGTGGCAACTACGGTAATCTATGTATCAAACTGTGTTGGATTATGACTGTTATACAGCAATACTTGAAACCATTTAACTGTGTGTAAAAAAAGAGCTCAAGCTCATTTTAGAATGTTATCTAGAAAATGTGTTTAAAAATCATATACATATATATATATATATATATATATATATACGTATGTAGAGGATTTAGCATTTAATAACCTACAATGGTTGATATACCATATAATCGAACCAAACCTAACTAAACTATTTCTAAACGTTCCACTGCAAATAATAAAAGTTGAGAGAAGAATACATTTTTTTTTTCGTGATAAAAGTATGAATGGCTCATCCTAAATAATAAGGAAGTTCGTTTCCGATAGAACAATTTTCTTTTCCTGTCTGCGACTATATTTTTCCTGTCTAACTTTAATAAGGCAACACATATGCACTCAAATAAAAGAAAATAACAAGTGAAGATGCAAACGAAGACAAATGTTAACATTATAATAATGAGAAGTGTATTTGCTAAGTTCGTATATTTAGTTCCAGGCAGGTGTTGATAAGGCCACATGCTCGCACACACGAAAAACCAATGATATTAGGATGGCACATGGTCAATTATTTCAGAGTGATACAATATACATATACACATATCGTTTTTGTCTTATTTCGTCTCTATTTTTGATGAAGAATTAAATGTTGTTAGTTTTTTTTGGTTAATAAGAATTTTTTCTTCCTGTCAGTGAGTGAATTTTTCCAATGTCAGTGTTAATAAGGCCACATACTCACACACACGAAAACCAAATATTAGGATGGCACATGGTCAATTATTTCAGAGTGATACTATATACATATACACATATCGTTTTTGTCTTATTTCGTCTCTATTTTTGATGAAGAATTAAATGTTGTTAGTTTTTTTTCGTTAATAAGAATTTTTTCTTCCTGTCAGTGAGTGAATTTTTCCAATGTCAGTGTTAATAAGGCCACATACTCACACACACGAAAACCAAATATTAGGATGGCACATGGTCAATTATTTCTGAGTGATACTGTATATATCGAATTTTCCAAGGTCGGTGTTAATAAGTCCACACACACTAAAACCCAATACTAGGTTGGCACATGGTCACTTATTTCTGAATGATACAGTATACATATACACATGTCGAATTTTCCAAGGTCAGTGTTAATAAGGCCACACACTCACACACAAAACCCCAATATTAAGCTGGCACATGGTCACTTATTTCTGAGTGATACTGTATACATATATACCTATCTATTTTTTCCAAGGTCAGGGTAAATAAGGCAATACATATACAAAAAAGAAATGATAACGAGTAAAGAGATGAACGAAGACAAGAGTTATTATAACAATGAGAAGAGTATTTGCTTAGTTCATACATTTGGTTATTAAAGAAAAGAAAGTATATTCTTTTTATGACAGTCTATTTACTTGTGATAGTTAGTATAATGCGGTCATTGTAGAGAAAGGGTGTGGTGTGTGAGTGTGTTTATGAGTGTGTGTATGTCATCTGGTATTTCAGATGCCGAAGTGAACTGAAAATGGTTGGTGTGTCTTGGCTTTGATGGCAGTTGGTCGAGGCCATCTGACGTGGATTCCGGGAAGCCGGCATTCATCTCACGCGCAGTAAAACCAGCGTTCCTTGTGCCTTAGGGGTCCGTTCCCCCATGCTTTAAACCTCTCTGGAGAGGCTAATTTTATCGCCTAGCACCCGAGGCGCCCCTTTTCAAAGGAGTGAAGACGAGGTTCAAGGCATTTTGAGACCGCCGGGCGTGTGTAGGTTACGGTCCAGCGCCTGGTTCCTAAAATAAAAAAAAGACTTTATGCCATACTCTGGCGTACGTTGAACGCTCAACAAACATCAGGTGTGCTTTCTGGAAAGTCGCTCTCATCCTCTTGGTGGTGAGTTTCTGTCTGCCTGTCTGATGAGGGTTAATTTCGCTGGTCTTTTATAACCTTACCGCTGAGAAAAGTAAATCAGAAAGCTATCTTCCAAAAATTGTCGGGAACGTATTTTATTGGTTAGTAATTAGCCAATTAATTCCCACGCCGCTTTAGAAATGGGATTTTTTTTTTCTGTATATCTTATTGTTTTTCTTTTCATAACTTCTTTCGAATCAAATCATATCCGTATAACTTGGTACAAGAAACAAGGTAAAAGGAGTTGTTAGAGTATCTCAACCTTTCTTTCTTACCTTTGTGGAACTTTTAAAATAGATTTCATATCTCAGGGAACAACAGTGTGAAGAGTATTATGTACCACTATCTATCTATCTATCTATCTATCTATCATTTTAACTACTATAAATATTTGAAGCCTTTATAATAATAACCAATAATGTACCAACAATATGCTGTATGTGTATAGTAAAATTACGAATTTAAATTAAGCAAAATTACTCAAAAATACATTAACCTATTCATTACTGCTTCTTGCAGATCCACAAGTGACCTCTTGCAAAAGCCTACGGCTCCCAGGAACACTACTTGAGGATCACTTGCTTCAAAATAGTTTATTTACCAATAGCAAATATTATGCTTTGTTTTACAAATCAGTTAAATTTTTGGAGTGTTCTAAAAGCTTCTCGGAAGATATTTTATTAAAGATTTACATAAAACTGAAAAGCAGAAAAAGAAAAAAAACAACAACAAAAAGCCCCACCAAAAAAACTGAAAACATATCTTTCTTACCAAATTTTGTTATGTTTCATGAAAAAATTGTGTTGGTTGGTGTTATAGCCCCAAATATTTAAGATTTAACAAAAGTCTTACGTTAGCTACCAAGGCATCTAATAGTTTACTAATTTCGCGAGACTTGTTTTTCCTATTCCTCCTTCACAAACGAAATCTGATTCGTTCAAAGATTTTTATTTCAATATTCTCTCTTTTTCACATACGCAAGGTCCGTTTTATTCGCGTCAATTGAATCCCAGTTGTTCTTGTTCGCTCTTCCAATGTGCCCTCAAGAGTGCTGTCTGTAGTTCATGTACACCCTAAATTATGAATATACATAAGCACTGGCAATATTACAGTGGTGCCCATGCGCAGATAATATCTTGCAAATAGTTGCCTACACAACCAATATGTGAAGCGACAAAAACCTCAAGAGAGGAGAGAGAGAGAGAGAGAGAGAGAGAGAGAGAGAGAGAGAGAGAGAGAGAACCAAAGGATTGTGGATCATACTTTGAGAAAACAGATTTATATCATAAGGTCATTGCAATTTTTAAAGTTTAGGTTCTATATCTGAAGGCGGAATTAATAGATCACGTGATAGACCATATGACAGAACACCAATAGTTAATGAGTGATCAAAATGAAATATATCTCAACCCTGATATACAAATATGATTTAATACAGTCCTTATCAGACAAGTATCAGTCGAAACCAAGATAGCTAAATACGAGGGTCGGCTGAAAAGTTAATTGGCTGACCAAGATACTCTCATGGAGTGTGACCAAATGAAGTCTATTTTTCAACAGTCCTTTCATGCAATCCACACATTTATTCTATCGGTGTTACATTGCTTGTATCTCATTGGTCCAAAAAGTCATCAATAGCTGATATTACGCCATCATATTAACTTTCCAGTCATCTCGTTGCTATTTCCCTAAAGGAATAGATACGTTCATAAGGTTGCTCGTGTTAGTGGCTACTTGCCAGTTCCAGATTCCATTTTCTATCTCTGGTTTGCTTCTATTCTTTGAAAAGTAAAGATGCTGTCTTCTGCCTGGCCAAATTGTACTGTAAAGCTAGCATTACTATCATC
The DNA here is from genome assembly GCA_963585895.1 of Sepioteuthis lessoniana. Classification (NCBI taxonomy): domain Eukaryota; kingdom Metazoa; phylum Mollusca; class Cephalopoda; order Myopsida; family Loliginidae; genus Sepioteuthis; species Sepioteuthis lessoniana. Next base: position 36,677,519 of record OY757917.1, read on the forward strand.
ATTTTTACTGTCATCTATCTCAATAAAGCCTTTTCTCCGTTTTTTGTACCTCTTTCATATACTGCTTGTTCATTGTATGAAAAATATGGATTAACCCTTCTAACATTGTGTACCCAGATGAGCAAGTACCAGAAGTAGGATGATGTCATCAGCAGGCAGGTACAAGTAAGAAGTAAAGCCATTCTTTCGCAGGTCGCAGGCCGGCTGTCGGTAAGCAGACGAATCAGCACTTGGACGGACATTTGAGCCCTTCCAAAACCAACCAGCAGCGGCCCTTTTAAATCAATAAAATTAAAGAACCTGAAAGATACACAAGAAAGACAAATAGGATATTCAGACCAACACGCAGTTAAGTGTTTATTGTAATTATAACTTTGTCCCACATTGACTATTGACCTCAAAAGGAACATGTTTTTAGCAACACATTTGCACCTCGTATATAAAAGTGTTTGAAAATCCGCTTGAGTTGTCTCTTCTTTCTTACGACCTATATGAGAGAGTTGTTAAAATTCACATAATTTAACCATACGTGCATATTTTATCTGTCGAGACACATTTGCATATTCCTTTCTATAATACTAGTATGTATATCTTATACAAATTAAATGTTTCTCCATGTGTATATGAGCTTATCTTGTCTTTCGTTCCGTTTATTCAGTGTTAGTGTATCATTGGACATACAAATGCTAATATTGAATTTTGGTGAGTGGTGATGTGATTAAATATCCTCCCTAGCACCATCCACCCTAATATATATATTAAATGTTTCTGTATGTATAAACGAGCTTATCTTGTCTTTCCTATTTTATAATCAGTGACAGTGTTTAGTTTTTGTTCTTTTTCTTTTTATTTTGTTCTTGGTTTGTTTTCTGAGAAGGAAAACTCACATTATCGAAACCCTACAAGCGTAACAGCAGAGATCTATATACCAACGACAATAAAACCGTGGAGGTTAAACTCCTCGACAATTATCCTGCTCTTGCTTGTCACTGTATTATAGTCTCTGAGGGAGGAGGATATTATACGAGCCACAAAAGCATATAGCAACAGAAACCATGGGCTGCAGCATGTTTGATGTGAAGAAGAGCAGATGAATCCAAAGATGGATCAGCGGTGCGCTTCGCCAGATGCTGGGTGGTGAAACCTCATAGGTCAACGGACAGGATAATATAGTTCAGTGAAGAAATAACTGTTACACATCTATAAGTGTGGCGTCTATATATATATATATAGAGAGAGAGAGAGAATTCCATGCTATCAGCATGACGATAAGGATGATGATATATCATGAATGTATAATTGCTTATATTGGTTCTTGGTGAATTAAGGTTCGACTAAATATCTTCCCATCCCTCCAAGAAACCCATTGTCAGTATTTTGCAGCAAAACTGACCAATTTTATTTATTCTTGCAATATATCCGGGGTTCAATCCCAGGTCGCGTCATACCAAAAACTTTTAAAATGGTACTTGATACCTCTTTGCTTAACACTTAGCAATATAAGGTACGTATCGAGGGTAGAGTGGAGCAATCCAAGGAAAGGAGCAGTGCCTTCTCCTACTCCTCGGTGTAGTAGCTATTGAAAAGGGAGCCTTCTGGTCGCCCTCGACTTATGTCGCCAACTTCACTTACTTTTTTTAGTCGCTTCATACATTTTTCATATTTAATTTTGTTTTCATTTAATGTTTGAAATGTAGAATAATTAAATGAGAAATGTGTTTTTATTACGTTTTTGACTTTAAATTAAATATATATTTATGAACTTGCTGTAAAACCTTTTCTGCGATTTGATTTTAACTTCAAAATAACAATAATGTACTATTTTTAAAACTGTATCCAACTTATATTTTGAATTTAAATACAAAATAAAATGAATTTTCGATTGGTAGATCTCGTGGCGCCTTTTTCTATTGGCTTTCTCCCCTCCCCTTAAATTTAAAAGCCGACTACGCACCCACAGTTTGAATAGCACATAATTTCTGCTCAGTATGAACGAATTGATATTGTCTACCTTTATGAGGTTCTATGGCAACATTCAGAATGAAAAAAACAGAAAAAATAATTAAATTTGGTATTGTAATAATGCAAGACTTCTTTGTAAAATCCCCCAACAGAGAGCAAGGTAGAAAAGATGAAGAAGAAAACAGTCCTCTGCAATGAAAGGGTTTCGTTATCTGGAATAGATCGAGTTCTTAAGTTAAAAGGAGGATACTCATTTTGATTTCAAAATATTAAACTTCTACAATGGTTTAATGAAATAAGATATAACTTTTATTTTTGAAAGAGACAATTTGAAATGAATCATCTGATGTAAACTGGTGGGTAATTCCAGTTAGTTTCTCCTAGGGCCCATTCTTAAGGCGTCATACTCTTTTTTAAATTCACCATTTTTATCCATGTGATGAGTAAATCCTAAAAATTGTAGCCCAATAGCATTAATCATTCTTATTTTATGACCATTTAAGATTTTAGGAAATTTTCGAAAATTTCTATTTTCTTAGGTTTTATTTTTTCCAATTTTGGAGGCTTTCATTTTGAAATTGTTTTTTTTTTCAACGAACCTTGATAAGGTTGTTTTTCTTATATCCATCCGAAAGTTTTTTTTTTAAATCAGTTAGAATCAATTGTTTTAACAAAAATTACTTTGAAAAACTAACAGGCAATAAAATCTTTGAAAAAACCTCCGAGGAGCAAATTTAAAAAAATTCAAAGTTGAAGTAGTTCTTGCTCTATGACCTCATATTTATAGCACTGCATCGACTCCACTCTAATTATAGACTGAAAGTAGTCGATCAAACACTCGAAATCCATTTGATTAGAAGTGGCTTCATCCTTAATAGGGCCTTGTAAATGCAAGAAAATAGTGAATTTTTTTCGATTTCAAACCTCATCACAGAAACATCAAAACCACAGAAAACTATACACATTCCTGAAGTAGATCTGTAAATGAGTCTAGATTTTTTAAAATGGAATAGTTATATCAATCTTGATCTTTGATTTCGGCCCCCTGAAAATAGACCAATTCAGAAATTGCAAAAATCACCCAACAGCAAGGTTCCGGATTTTAATATGCGACAATTTCAATGATTTTGAAATTCATTTGCCTTAAAATGTTAATATGCCAACTCTACAAAAACAAATATGTCATTGGCGAATGGGCTCTGATATTTCTAAAACAGCTTTATTGATTCAGGGGTTTACAGTATAAAAAACAATGGGCAAACACGTCACTTGTATGAATCAAACCCATAAAAATATTTTTCATATCAAGAGTTTATATCAGTCTGAATCAAAACTATGTTTTATGAACATGAGATAAAGGATTTAGAATACACCCTTAAATATGTTATTATTCAGTCTAAACAACAATAAACAAAAAAAGCCAGCAGATAGTTGGAAATGCAAAATGCTAGGGAAAAAGTAGCATTAAAAACGCTGTTTTCTGTGAATATAATGGAAAATACATGAGTGTCGTTCAATAAATAAGGTGAATTTTACCTAAGGAGTTGGCAGTAGGAATCACTGCTTGCACCTTTTTCAAGGAATTTTGAATCACCTGAAAACAAATATTTTGTGAGATTATATAATTTTTGCAATAAACAAGTTCCAAGCTATGCAAAGTTTGCATTTATGGAAAAATATTTTTTTATTTTTTCAAAAATTCCTTTTATATATTAAATAAAACTCATGTATTCATTCAATAAGGTGAAATATTGGTTGGTTGGTTGTTTGTTTGGGTTTTATAGCATATCAACATTTGTAGGTTATTTAATGCCAAATCCATTTTCATGCAAATAGTTCTATTTTAAACAATTCAGTTTAGCAGTAGCACACAGTTTAACTATCAAAAACATTTCTATTTCAAGCTATTAAGGTTATTCGAACATTTCTAATTCAGCTAATCCAGTTTAGTATAAGTATAGATTTTGTTTACACACAGTTAAATGTCAAAACAGTTCTATATCAAACAATTCAGTTTAGCGTAAGTACAATTTCAATGTCAAAAACAGTTCCATTTCAAACAATTCAGTTTAGCATAAGCACGCTGTTAAAATGTAAGTACAGTTTAATTGTCAAAAATATTTCTATTTAAAGCTATTCAGTTCATTCAAACAATTCAGTTTAGCATAAGTATACAGTTAGTTCTATTTAACCCATAGGTAGAGCTCTATTAGGTGGTACCATTCCGGGCCAGAGTGGACCTGGGAACAATGGCAATGAAGGGGTTGTTTAGTGTCATATCAGGACACTCATTGTGGGGGGGTTACTCCTCTGCAGAGGTGCAGTTGGCGCAGCCGACTGGGCCATACACAGAGTTAATATCAAAGCAGTTTTATTTCAGATAATTCAGTTTAGCATAAGTACACACTTAAGATGACAAAACAGTTCTATTTTGAACTATTCAATTTAGTATAAATATGCAGTTTAAATGCAAAAAAACCCCAGTAAACTCACAAAACCATGGTTTAGTTCTATTTAACCCATAGATAAGACCAGCTATGGCTAAATAGTAGGACAGACTAGGTTCTTCTGCCTTGGTGTGGCAACTAGTCTAGGAGAAGAAAAACTCTGAATTCAAACCTGTTAAACTCTGCTTAAAAATTGACCTTATGTCATATCCTACCCGAGCGGAGAGGTTGGTAAATATGATAAAGGGGTACTCCACATTTCCAAAGCTCCAGCATCACTGGAACTGCACCATCAGATTGTTTAGTGTCATATCTAGGACACTCGTTGGGGTGGGGGTCTTGCCTCTCCACAGAGAAGCAGTCTGTGTATTCTACAGCCCCAGCCGACTGGGCAAAGGTAAAATATAGCCTAAGAATTTGGTAGTCTCAAGCTCTGTTTATTGTTACACCTTTTTCAAGAAAATCAACAGACATAGGTTCTTTCATGGCCCAGAAAACTGTCAGAAGGACTGTCTTTACTGATTGATGCACTTGGAACTTTCCATTTTACCAGAGTGTAAGTGCATTTCCATTCTTTGAATGGTTTTATTTTTATTTGTTTTAGAGTCGTAGTGGCAAAGTCACCTTTTGCCTATATGTATACATTTTTTGACTAAAACATTCTTCTCTATTAACATCACATATTCTTGTGTAAATTTTGCATAGTTTGGACTTCTCAGCCACCCAAAATTTCATGACAGACTTCTGTTCAAGGCTCATGCATGGTTTGATTTGCCACCATTTTGAATAGCTTGCAAATAAATATTTTTGCAAGATTAAAACAGTTTTTCCAATAAACCATTTGAAAAGAATGCTGAGTTTATATTTATGAAAAAAAATTCTAAAAAAAATTTGGTCTTTTCAAATAGTTCCCTCAATTCAATGATCCTCATATCTGAGGATCATTAAATAAGTTTCCAGATTTTTTTCGTATGGGCACTTTTATTGTTAGCACACACATGAAACTCTACTCCCCTTCGAAGTAATCTCCTCCGGCTGCAATGCACTTGTACCGTTCCAACAACTTTTGGAAGGCCCAATAGAAGTCCTCTTGTGTGAGCATGTCAATGACCTTCGTCACAGCCTCTTTCTTCTCCTCAGTTGTCTCATAACAATGACCTCTGAGCTTAGGGAATAACCAAAAGTCACAGGGAGCAAGGTCTGGACTATAGGGAGGTGGAGGAACTGTCATGATGCCCATCTTGCTCAAATAGTCTGTGACAAAGATGGAGTTGTGGACTGGTGTATTGTCCGCATGGAAATGCCACTGACCCGATTTGAAGGGTGCTGGCTTCTTCCGATGGAATCTCTTCCCTTAAAACTGCAACATAGTAACCCTAACACTAACCCTAACCCTTTGGCCAATCAACTCTGGTCTACTGACTTCCTTACTCCTCCCATACCTCTCCTCATCCCTCACAGACTGCCTGCCTTCCTTGAATCTATTATGCCACTCAAAAACTGATGATAGATTCATGCAAGATGGCCGAAAAGCAGTCTGAAACATTCCATACGTTTCTGTGGCATTTTTTTCAAGTTTAGAACAGAATTTTATTGCATATCATTCTTCTAAAGTATCCTCACATCCAGATTGCATTTTTGAAATTCCCCAGCTGTGACAATCAGGTTTTAGTAGGGTGTATTCTAATTCCAGCTGTAGCAGTTCATTTGAAGCTGAAATCATAAAAATTGGTCAGTCATCTCATAAAATGTATAGCAATAACATAGTTAATTTTCAAGAGTTTACGACAATTTTAAATGCCTGTACAAAAAATTCTAGAAACTTATTGAAGGCACCACGTATATATATATATATATATAATAGGTCCCTTCTTAGTCAAAAAATTCCCTTATTTATTGAATTGCCCTGGTATATATATATATATTTTGAAAAATAAATAAACTTAGAGCCAGCTTGAAAACTTAACTCGAGTGATTTAAGTTTTAACAGATGAAGCCACTGAATTGTTATTGTTCTTCATATTCTCCATTAAAAAGAAAATGAAATGCCATAAGCTTTCTAATTCTTTTGTTTACTGGTTTCAGTTGCAACATCACTTTGCACCCAGATTCAGTAGATGTTCTCCTATTTGTCTTTCAGTCATATAGTAATTAGCTCAGCCTAGTAAATCTCTTCAGTTTGTAATAAATCTAAAGAAAATGAACTAATAAATGTCCAAGTTAAGAAATTATTCATATGTAAACAGACAAACAAAGAAAAGATAATTAAAATGTCTTATTAACTCTCTGGAGCTTTTCAAAATAAACTGTCAATTTTTTTTCTGATGATAATGTATTCGTTTAAATTAAATTATATGGATAAATAAAAGTAATTATTTAAAAATAGATTTGTACAGCTCGATTAAATACAAGTTCTTTTTGAATCATTCTGGCAAGTTAAATGTATATTATTTCTACTGACATGATCCAAGTAACCTTTGTAAAATGAGAAAATTCTCCTCAAGTAGAATCCAAGGTTTCAAGTGGGACAAAGCACTTCAGATGTCTTTAACCAGTTACATAAAGAATCTTCACTACTTTTAAGCATAGTCTCACCCATAAATAAGCTCATATCAAACATTATTTGATAAAAAAAAGTTAATTCTCTTCTAAATCAAAAAGACCAGAATTTCATTATGTCAAAAATCAAAATGGAAATAAGTAAAGCTGATGACCATAGTCGAGGGTTACCTGAAGACTCCCTTTTCAATCGCTACTACACTGAGGTGTAGGGGAGGGCACTACACCTTTCCCTGGATTGCTCTACTTTACCCTTGATACATACCATATAATGCTGAGTATTAAGCAACAAGGTATCAAGTACCATTTTTTGAGTCTTGGGTATGACTCAACCTGGAATAAAACCCCAGTCTCTCCGGCCACTGGCCAACACTCTATCACCAAACTCTGACCCCAAAAATATGAATATATAGCTGTCCTAAAATAAGTACATTTCTATTAAAAAATTCTATATCATAAGTATATTTTCAAAGTAAACATGATTTTTTCCTTGGTTACAGAGTTACAAGTCGGTAAATTTGGGTTAAATGATCCCTAATCATAGATGTTTTGTCTATATAATGTCTACCTGGAAATAATAAAATCATAAATATATATATATATATATATATATATATATATATATATCATTAATAACAAGAAACTTAATGGATATACTCCATTATAAATTTAGTTCTAGGAATCCCATCTGAAGAACATGCTGATGAGCTGGTGAAATAAATTTAGAATGAAGTATATCAATTAATTTTCTTGTTATTAATGATATATTTTGTTCTGCATGGAATTTTTTATATGTTTCTATAAATTAATTAGCTGTGCATTGAGCACTCTATTTGGATTATTCTTTTAAGTCTATTCACAGACTTAAATGATATGGTATATATATATATATATATATATATATATATATATATATATATATATATATTTATATTTATATTTACATGTATATACATATTTAGGTTCCTTTAATATCATTCATCATTTTAGGAGAATAATACAAATGTTGACAAAAATAAATATAAAAATTATAATATTAGATAATTTGAAAAACAACAGAATAGTCTGGTTCAAGTCTGCAAAAAAAACCCCTTTAAAGACAGAAAATTAATATGCTAATACAGGTGGTATTTTATTATAGTAGAAGCGTTACAGATAAAAAGTAAATATAAAAATGCACGTGGTAATTTATTATTTTTCCCTATGATATTTTTATATTTGTTTGCTGTTTTTTTTTTTTTCATTTTTTATGAAAGCTTTTCTCACAGAAGTAATAAAGTAAAAAAAATTGCGCTTTTTTTCCTAAAAGTGCTAATGGCTTTTTTTTCTCCAAATTAATAAGCTGTTATCAAATTAAACAATATAATAATAAATGGAGTGATAGCTTAGAATAAACTACTATTGGATACAAAACAAAAAGAAAAAAAGAAAAAAAATGAAGTATTCTTATCTGACGCAAAATAAATGAAGTTCCCCTCTGCTTTCTAAATTAAGGCTTGTCTTCTCAGTCTCCCACTGTTTGTCATCAATCATAGTAATTTCTTCACCAGACAACACAGTGAGAATCACACTAGAGTCGAACAGGTATTATTCAGAAATAAAGAAGAAAAAGTCCATACAAATAGGCGTATCAATGATTACAGGATTGAATTCCAGTTACTTGGAACAGCTTCATTTATACAATAAAGAATCTGAAATTTAGATTTGTACATTCAAACTGCATTAAAACAATCTATTTTTGTTCAGAAAGTATCAAGACTAAAACTGTATTTACCGATACAAAAATGAAGAATAAAAGCTTAGTTTTTTTCACAATATGACGTGTGTTCAGAAAGTATCAAGTCTAAAGCTGTATTTACTCAGACAGAAATGAACATAGAAGGAAATTTTAATTTTCTTCAAAATACGAGTTGTGTTCAGGAGTATCAAGACTGAAACTGTATTTACCAACTGATAGAAATGAACAATGAAAGATTGATTCTTTTTTAAATTGTCCTCATGGTATTCAACACACTTATTCTAGCAAGTTTTTAATTAGTTGGAGCACCTTTAAACTCTTCTTTAACCCAGTCAGCTAGGGCTGCAGAGGGTAAGACCTCCCCATTAATGAGTATCCTGGATATGACACAAAACTACATTTGATGGTGAGACTCCAGAGAATACAGAGAACTCCTTCACTGCCATTACTCCAAGGCCCACTCTGACCCAGAGTGGTAGTAATTGATAGGGTCTTATCTATGGGTCAAATAGAACTGTTTGACACTTAAACTATGCAAACAAATGTCTTGTTAAATTGAATTGTTACAAATAGAACTGTTAAAACATTTAGCTGTATGTAAACAAATAACTAATTGAATAGTTTGTAATACATAGCAATACTTGGAAACATTTAACTGTGTGCAAACAAAAGAATAATGCTGAATTGAATTATTAGCATTAAATAGCAATACTTTAAATAGCAATGCTTTAAATGCATGCCTACATTGAATTATTTATATTACATAGCAATACTTGAAACCAATTGACTGTGTGCAAATGAATGAATATTGTTCAACAGAATAATTAGTGTTAATAGCAATAAGTAAATAAAGTTGGCGACCATTGTTGAGGGCAACTAGAAGGCTCCCTTTTCAATAGCTGCAACACTGAGGTGTTAGGGAGGGTGCTACTTCTTTCCCTGGATTGCTCCACTTTACCCTTAATATATACCTTATATTGTTGAGTGTTAAGCAAGGAGGTATCAAGTACCATTTTAAAAATCTTTGGTATGACGTGACCTGGGATTGAAGCCTGGTCTCCTGGACTATTGGTGAACACTCTACCCACTAGGCCAATAAGTATGGATGATGTGTGTATTCACAGAGACTACTGCCAACCTATTCCTATGATACATTTTTCTATCCAAGGGAAACTAACACAGAATATTTCAATAAGTCTATTAAGACAATAACGATATACATTTAGTATACATACATAGTATACATAATTAAGAAGCATGACATGCATCATCATCATCATCATCATGTTGCGCTGCCAGCATGGATCTCCCTGACCCTCTCCCGCCAACCTTCTCTATCATCCATCGCTCCCAGTAGGTCTTCAGAGCTGTTATATATAGGTTCTAGCTGGTCGTCCTGCCTTTGCCTGTCTATGTGAAAGGGTCCACAGGAGTATGTTGCTTATGAGTTCATCCCTACTTCTCCAGCAGTGTCCTGCATGGTCTGGTTTGATAGGTGGTCATACAGCTGCAGCTTTGTTGGGTGGTGCCTCCAGGTCCATGTAGTGGATCCACATACCAGTATTGACTTGACTGCTGCTTGGAAAAAACTGTGTTTTATTTTATCAGTCAGGCCTGACTTCCATATGACTGATAGCTTATAGATAGCTGTCCATGGCTTTGCTAGTCACATGTTAATGTCTGTCTCGGTTGATGAGATACTGCCTTCTAGGTTGGTGAACTTGTCCGCTTGTTTCAGAGAACTACCATTTAGTGTGGAGATGTCGCCTCTTTGATTAAAGCACATGTATGTATTCTGCCTTGTCTGCGTTGACATTGAGGCCTATGCCAGCAGCTGCCTGTTCCAGACTATGTAGCTGGGTTTCAGCTCGGGCGGGTGTATTTGCCAGAACCACTATGTCATCAGCATAGTCTGCATCTGTAATTATTTGTGTGGAGTATCTTCTGCTTCTTTCCTTTGTCAGCTTGAAATCATTGTCTTTCAGAGAACTACCATTTAGTGTGGAGATGTCCCCTATTTGATTAAAGCACATGTATGTATTCTGCCTTGTCTGCGTTGACATTGAGGCCTATGCCAGCAGCTGCCTGTTCCAGACTATGTAGCTGGGTTTCAGCTCGGGCGGGTGTATTTGCCAGAACCGCTATGTCATCGGCATAGTCTGCATCTGTAATTATTTGTGTGGAGTATCTTCTGCTTCTTTCCTTTGTCAGCTTGAAATCATTGTCTTTCAGAGAACTACCATTTAGTGTGGAGATGTCGCCTCTTTGATTAAAGCACATGTATGTATTCTGCCTTGTCTGCATTGACATTGAGGCCTATGCCAGCAGCTGCCTGTTCCAGACTATGTAGCTGGGTTTCAGCTCGGGCGGGTGTATTTGCCAGAACCGCTATGTCATCGGCATAGTCTGCATCTGTAATTATTTGTGTGGAGTATCTTCTGCTTCTTTCCTTTGTCAGCTTGAAATCATTGTCTTTCATTTTATCAATAGATGTTCTAAGCACATAGTCTATACAGAGGACTTGCATAATATACATAATTAAGAAACATGACATACTGTCCCAAACTGTATAAAAAGTATGTAAGCAGTTCCACAGAACCAACAGGCTGATAGCTGTGGTTAAAAACTTACATTTTTTCTCATGCAGGAAAATGGTCCACACAGGACAATTTGCATGCATGTGCTGGCTTTTAAAGAAGAGATGAAAGGCAGGTCCTTTCTGGCCAATGTCTGCTATCAAAAAGTGATAGAACTCACTTCATGAAATATCACATGACCAAACCGTCAAATGATTCTCAGAAGCTCTGCTTACAGCCCCTAAAAAGGATGACCACTATGTTTTGTTCCCCAACACTCGCATGAAAACAAATGATTAATATTGAATAGAATTAATAGTGTTAGATAGCCATAAATGAAGCCATTCAACTGTGTAGAACTAATAGGAATATTAGTATGCAAACAAATGAGTTCTAACTCATTTAAAAACGAAATTACCTACAATATATTCACTTAAAAATCATATATGTATATCCATTTAAATGCGTGCAAACAAATAACTGATATTAAATTGTTACTGTTACATAGCACTACTTGAAAACACTTAACTGTGTGCAAGCAAATGATTAATAGTAAATAGAATTATTCATGTTTGATAGAAATACTTGAAACCATTTAACTGTAAGCCAAAAAATGAGCTCAGGATTGTTTAAAAATGTTATCCATAAAATGTTTTAATAAATTATATATAATGATATGTATCTTTTAAGATGGTCTGGTATTTAATAACCTACAATTCTTGATATGCAGTAAAAACCAACCAAACCAAATCATATATATCTAATATATATGTATGAGGAGGATTTGGCATTAAATAACCAACAATGGTTGATATGCCATAAAACCCAACTAAACCAACCTATATATATATATGTAAAAAAAAGATTTGATATCAAATAACCTACAATGGTTGATATGCCACAAAACCAAACCAAACCAAATCATATATATTTAATATATATGTATAAAGAGGATTTTGCATTCAATAACCTACAATGGCTGATATGCCATAAAACCAAACCAAACCAAACCAAACCAAATCATATATATATATATATATATATATATATATATAAAGGATTTTGCATTCAATAACCTACAATGGTTGATATGCCATAAAACTCAACCAAATCAAATCATATATATATATATATATATATATATATATATATATATATATATATATATAAATGATTATGCATTCAATAACCTACAATGGTTGATATGCCATAAAACTGAACCAAACCAAATCATATATATTTGATAGATATGTATAAAGAGGATTTTGCATTAAATAACCTACAATGGTTGATATGCGATAAAACCAAACCAAACCAAACCAAACCAAACCAAACCAAATCTTATATATTTAATATATATATATATATATATATATATATATATATAAAGGATTTTGCATTCAATAACCTACAATGGTTGATATGCCATAAAACTCAACCAAACCAAATCATATATATTTAATATATATGTATAAAGAGGATTTTGCATTCAATAACCTACAATGGTTGATATGCCATAAAACCAAACCAAACCAAACCAAATCATATATATATATACATATATATATATATATATATATATATATATATATATATATATATATATATAAATAGGATTTTGCATTAAATAACCTACAATGGTTGATATGCCATAAAACTCAACTAAACCAAACCTAACTCCTCTTTTGATATGGTGTGAAAATCTGCAGTTGTATTTCTTTTTAATATCCTCCACATCCTCAGATTTTATCTTTGAGATTAGACATCAGTTTAGTAAAGAAGAAAAAGTAGCACCAAGCTAGGACTGGTTAATCCAGAAGATTCTGCATTTTGTTAAAAAATATCAGGACATGCTTTCTAATTGTTTTTTTTTATGTCTAGACATCATCACACATCTGCACACACATCTTTCTTTAAATTTTGAAATTTAAACCAATTATAGCTTCAGTCACAATATTTTTTGATCATACATTCTGAAATATTTATTTTGTATTTCAATAAGAGAATAATGGGTTGATAATATAAAGCTTATATGATTGAATTATGAATTTTTCTTGTCGACCCAATTTTGCATCGAAACACTTAAAATTGCATTTATGAAGCCATATAGGTAAACTTTCATTCTCTGTGTGAGCCTATTCTAATTACATTTCTAAGAAATCATTCATGCAAATGTCAGAAACTTCTTTCAGGGTTTTACCTTGTGTATATTTCATATTACTTCTTAGACTTCTATCTTTTATGATGATCCATGCCCATCCTCTTACCTTGCTTTTTCAGATATCATATTCAGTGTTCTATCAACCTCTGTCTTTGCTGTTCTCAGTTTGCTCTGTGTCTTTTGGTTGCTGTAACCCCATCTGTCTTATTTTTCATTTCAGGGGATAACGAAAATACAGACATTATTCATGTACATGTCTTATTTTATTTCTTACTAGACAACACATTCATTTAACTCACTGCAAACCTTACAGAAAATTGATGAGCACAGGTGGAATAGACAACTGCTCCATTTGACTGACAAACTGTTACCTCTATTTTTCCAATGTTTGCTGATCACATGACTGTTTAATGTAATGACACATGTGGGTTCAAATGACTCTTGGTATCATTTAAATGAATGAATCCCTGTATTTTTCCACCTGTTTATCATTAGAACTTACTTTATATGTCAGTAACAGATTTTACAAATCTTCATATTGTTGTATAGTACACTGTGTCATTATTAACAACGAGGAACACATATGTATATAAAAATATAAGATTATATTTTTATTTTCGGTGATGATACTTGTGTGGAGTAGAGAGCAATCTCAGAGAGTTCGCACACACGGAGGGGCTGTCAGGAGATGGACGAGCCAGTGAACAACTGACCTTAGCCGAAATTCGGGAACTTACATAGTCTGCAACTCTCACGTGACCTGCACCAATTCCTCTTTTTCGTTAACCATGGTTATGCCCACATATCACTTCTTTGCTTTTCATTGGTTATGTTGTCTGCTTCCCATTGGCTACTTGCCCAAGCCCAGTTCTGTGGGCGTACGCATCTGCCACTATCACCGAATTCAATGACGCCCACTGTTTGGTGATTTTCCGATATCTTCAACTGGATGCACCTGTTTTCAACATAACAACTCTGGGCATGGTGACATTTCGGCAATCACCTTGTTGATATTATCCTTGAGCGGATATGATCCTGTCAACATCCTCTAATACACAGCACCTGTGGACATGATGACATTTCGGTGATCACACCGGTCTTATCAATCTATCTGTCCACAACATCTACCGTATTCACACCCGCAGGTCACGTTAATAAATTACAATATAGCCGTTTACTAAAAGGTAAATCTATATAATGGAAAAGTGATTAACGAATCATATCTTTTATATCATTTTTGGCTCTGTGAAAATTTTTTAATGCTTTGGAGAAAAATATAATTCTAAATTGCATAATATTACAGAGATTTATTGATTTAAATATGCTGTTATTTTATCTGGATCATTAGACCAAACTAACTTATAATGTTGAATAATTTTTTCTGCTCTATTCTGAATGACTACTTATAACCATAATTTCTAACAATTAATTATATGAATAATTATCTTAATAAAATAAATAATTCATGGAAATTTAAGTTCTGTAAGATTAGTTGTTTTGTAGCAACATGGCTCTAAATTGCTTATTGTTAGAGACACCTTCTCGATGAGAGCTCCTCTTTCCTCATTAGGAATGAATATTTTTTTGCATTAAAACCATTCACTGAGTTCAGTAAGCATGTATACCAAATTTGATAGCTTCGCTCAAACTGATTGGCTATCTATAGAGGATAGACAAACACTTCCTAATTTTAAGAGTGTGTGTGTGTGTGTGTGTGTGTGTGTGTGTGTGTGTGTGTGTGTGTGTGTGTGTGTGTGTGTGTGCATATATATGGGGGGGTGCTATGATATGCAATGTGTGTATATCTTTGATACTTGGTGATTCTTTAAAAACACTATCTATTTCTTTGTTACAAAGAATTGTCCAAAACGTTAATGGAATAAATGTGAAATCAAGTGCACTAGAGGAAAAAATCTTGGAGAAATCAATATTAAAAAATTGTCTCAACCTTTAATGTTTGACTGGGAATAAGAATGATCAATTGGATTTGCAAAAGAAATAATAACTCTACAATCCTTACAATAATAATTGGAAATAAAAGAATCAATAGTTTTGAACTAAAATGGCATTCTTAATACTGTGAGAGTTGTCATTATTGGACATTCTTTAGTTGAATTAATGAAACACACAAACAAATCCAAAATACAAAAAGAAAGCAAGCATATATATAGATGTACATACAGACATACAAATTTTGACTCTTTCTCACACATGTAAAATTTACATCAAAATATACACATTCTGAAAGAAAGTTAAGCCCACATAAACACATTATATACAGGAAGTTATAATTCATGCTTACAAAACTTTTTTTAGCTTGATCACTGAAGTTAAGCAATAATCAGTCTGTTCAATAGTTAGGTGGGTGACCATTTAAGAATCCTGTGTATGAGACTAATCAACACTTAAATTCTTATACATTTTGCTGTATATTAGTTATCAAGCTAGTTTTGCTGATCAATTACAAGTGAGTTTTCTGCGCATTAAATGCCCCATATTACCTTTAAGATTTTATGTATTCCTTTGTTTAAAGGCATATCAAACTCCATAAGTTATTCAATACTGAAGCCATCCTCATTGGAAATTTGGTTTGGTTTTATGGCATATCAACCATTGTTGGTTATTTATATAATACTAAAATCTGTCTTTTTTTACATATATATTATATATATGATTTGTAAACACATTTTGTAGATATACACAGTTAAATAATCAAATAGTTTTATTCCTAACCATTCAGTTTAGTATAAGTCAACAAAGATAAATGGTTCCAAGTATTGCTATAGATTACTAACAATTCAATTAAACATCAGTCATTTGTTTACAAACTGTTAAATGTAACAGCAGTTCTATTTCTAACAATTTCATTTAACATTTGTCATTTGTTTGCACACAGTTTGTACTCAGTTTAAATGTCAAACAGTTCTATTTGATCCCTAGATAGGACCCTATCAGGTGCTACCACTCTAGGCCAGAGTGGACATGTGTGTGATAGCAATGAAAGGGTACTCTGCATTCTCCAAAGCTCCAGGATTACTGGAGCCACACCATCGATTTGTTTTGTGTCATATTCAGGCCACTCATTGGTGGGGTCTGTAGATATGCAGTTGGTGTATTTTACAGCCCCGGCTGACTGGGTTGGGTAGAAGAACAGTAGTGATGGTATAAAATCTTTAGCTGGTGAATAAGGGAGTTCATTATGCCACGGAGACTCTCCCATTTTCTTTTTTAATTGCCATGTTTAGATGATGTGATACTGTTGGCGTATTTTCTTTTTCATTGCTATTATGAGCTTTTTCCTTTCTGACAGTAGCCTTATATATAACATTACCAATCAAACAATTACCCAACAAATATTATATATAAGTAAAGTAAAGTTGGCGACTGTAGTCAAGAGTGACCAGAAGGCTCCCTTTTTAATAGTTACTACACCGAGGTGTTGGGGTGGGAGCTACTCCTTTCCCTGGATTGCTCCACTTTATCCTTGATCCTTACCTTATAATACTGAGTATTTAGCAAGGTAGCATCAAGTACCATTTTTAAAGTCTTTGGGATTGAACCCACAATGGGCTTAATAGTTATATTTCATTCCCCCTTGAATAAAGAATGAAATACCACAACTAAATCCATTGTAAGGGTTTGGTTTATCCCCTTTTCCATTTATTTTTATCATTATACAATATATATATATATATATATATATATATATATATACACAAGGCAGTAGCTCTCTGAAACTAGTTGACGAGTTCAACTACCTAAGAAGTGGTGTCTCATCAACCGAAAAAGACATTGACATGCGACTAACAAAGGCATGGATAGCTATTGATAGGCTAGCTGTCATATGGAAGTCAGACCTAACTGATAAAATGAAACGTAGTTTCTTCCAGGCAGTGGTGGTGTCGATACTGCTATATGGATGCACTACATGGACACTAACTAAATATATGAAGAAAAAACTTGACTACACAAGAATGCTATGAGCAATTTTGAACAAGTCCTGGAGGCAACACCCCACAATGCACCAGCTATACAGCCACCTACCTTCCATCACGAAAACTATGAAAGTTAGACAAACCAGACATGCAGGAAATTGCTGGAGAAGCAGGGATGAGCTCATAAGAAATGTTCTCCTATGGACCCCCTCATATGGCTGAGCAAAAGCAGGACGACCAGCTCGAACCTACATCCAGCAGCTCTGTGAGGATATGGCATGTAGCCCTGAGGACCTGCCAGAAGCGATGAATGATAGGGAGGAGTGGCGAGAGAGGGTCAGGGATATCCGTGCTGGTGGCACTACATGACGATGATGACAGTATATATATATATATATATATATATATATATATACTAGAGTTTGAAGAAGTTCTTCCTTGAATAAAGAATGAAATATCACTACTAAACCTGTTGTAAGCCTGTAGTTTATGCACTTTTCCATTTATTTTCATCATCTTGTCAGATTTACCAAAATCTACTATTTCACCAAACTGTATAATTCATATTAATTTATAATTTATATTAATTTATATTAATTTATAATTTATATTAATTTACAGTGATACATCTGTACTTTCACCACACCAAACTATTATTTTCAGGTTTGTGAGTTTGAAGCAGTTTTTTTCTCAATATTCCATTTTATTATGGGAGATTTACTAGTTTCAGCTTTTATCTGCCATATATGTTTACATATAGAAGTACCGTTGATGTCTTTTCTGTTAGTATATTTTCTGTTGGTGTATTTTGTATTAGCGTATTTTCTGTGGTATATTTTCCATTTGTGTATTTTCTGTTGATGTCTTTTTCTGTTGGTATATTTTCTGTTGGTGTATTTTGTATTAATGTATTTTCTATTGGTGTATTTTCAGTCAGTATATTTTCTGTTGGTGTATTTCCCATTAGTGTATTTTCTGTTGGCATATTTTCTGTTGTTGTATTTTCTGTGGGTGTATTTTCTATAAGTATATTTTCTGTTGGTGTATTTTCCACTTGTGTATTTTCTGTGGGTGTATTTTCCATAAGTGTATTTTCTGTTGATGTCTTTTTCTGTTGGTATATTTTCTGTTGGTGTATTATCTGTCGGTATATTTTGTATTAATGTATTTTCTATTGGTGTATTTTCTGTCAGTATATTTTCTGTTGGTGCATTTCCCTTTAGTGTATTTTCTGTGGGTGTATTTTCTATAAGTATATTTTCTGTTGGTGTATTTTCCATTTGTGTATTTTCTGTTGGTGTATTTTTCATGAGTGTATTTTCAGTTAATGTATTTTCTGTTATTAAACCTGAAGTTATAATTATACATTTCATTTTCCCAATTCAATGGCACCACTGTATATCCTTTCATTGTAATTAATAACTTTTCCCTTTCTAATAGCAGCCTTATATATAGCTCTTTCAATTAAATAATTACCATTTATATATATATATATATATATATATATATATATATATATATATATATATATATATATATATATAACACTTTCAATCAAAATATTAGCATTCAGCAGGCATTTTTTTTTCTATTCCTGCAGGGGCATCTAACATTCTGGTTCTAATCCTCTTCATTTAAGATTTTTAAATTTGGTCTGCTGATGATTTTTCAAAATATTGTACATGCACAACAGTAACTCATTTTTAAATTGTTTATGTTAAACAATTTGTCGAGTGCTGCAGATTTTTCAAAATGTTTTTTTTTTTATGAACTGAAAAAATATTCTTCCCACGTTTATTTTAACAGTTTTGCAGTAGGGGGTCAAATCATATTATGTTTCTATTTTTTGTGCCTTTGTTGTTATTATGGTTGTTGTTTTGTGTATAAATCAGTTTGGTATATATCCTGCTGTTTTAGAGCCGTTTTGTATTCCGTTTTAGCTTCATTGTAAATATTAACATTGCAAGAATCAGTTGCTAGTCAGTGGGATTCGACTCACTAATAGGTTTTATAATGGTAGGCGGGTGATCAGATTTAATAATTGAGAATAAAAGGTGGATATACATTCGTGTTTGTTTGAGGGTAGCCACAACTCACAAAAAATGGTACGTACATTATAGCAAGATTTTTATTAGAGCAATATACTTAAAATGCTCTTACTTTAAGAATAAAGCAATTTCCATTTAAATTTGCAACTGAAGAACATTTATTTAGAGTCTGAAGTTGCATTGAATATTCTTTTTTTCAATCATACAAATTCTGGATATAATAGGGGCAACAACAACATATTAATCAAAATCTTTTACTCCTCCCTAAATAAGTAAAGTTGGCCGACAATAGTTGAGGGCAACCCAAAAGCTCCCTTTTCAATAGCTACAACACCGAGGTATAGGGAAGGGCACTAATCCTTTCCCTGGATTGCTCCACTTACCCTTGATCCATACCTTATAATGCTGAGCGTTAAGCAAAGAGGCATCAAGTACCTTTTTGAGTCTTTGGTATGACTCGACCAGGGATTGAACCCCTGTCTCCCGGATCATTAATATAATCAAGAACTGATCTTAAAACAGGAGCACCGTTGGTTTGACATTAATCTAGTCAATAAATACAAAGGTCATTCTATAAACAAGGTGAATTTTGCCTAAGGAGTTGGTAATAGGAACCATTGTTTACATTTGTCTCGTTTTCAGGAACATAAAGGGATTGTTCCTTTCATGTCCCAGAACATTGTCAATATGAGCTTATATACTGACCCCTGTGCCCAGAACTATTTCTTTACTGTAGAAGTCATAGTGTTTCCACTCCATGGATCAATTTTTTTCTATCTCAAGCTTGTAGTGGTAAAGACATGTTTAGCTCAATTGTAAATATTTTTTTACCAAAAACATATAGTCCAGTGGTTCCATATGTCATGCACAAGTGTTTGCCGGATTTTCTAGTCATGGTAATTCAGTTTACAAGAACTAATGACATATCGACTTCTTCATGTCACGTAAAAATGGAAATTATTTTTTCCATCAACTGAAGTTGTAATGTGAAATATGATTGATTTTAATGGCATTTCAACCTGTCAAGGGTTATTTTGTGCCCTGAGATTAGGAAATCGGGATCCTTGTATGTTCCTACGTACATTTATTTATGCTGTTGTTTCTTCAGTTTATTTTACACATGGGTACATAATATCACGTATGCATATCAAATACAGATAATTTGAACACAGTTGTGTAGTTTCAAGTAACTGGTAATAATAATAAAAATCCCTAGTAAATGATTGAACAGTACTATTTGACCCAAAGATGGAACCCTAACAGGTACAACTATGGATCAGAGTGGACATGGGAGTAATGAAAATGAAATGGTACTTGACACTCCCAAGAAAACCAGAATTGGATCCAGGCAATCAGATGCAGTTTAATGTGATATCAAGGACCACTGAAGTTGAATTTTGAGTTATTGCAATAATTAAGTTTTCCCCTTGGATGAAAAATCAGGACCTTTTAGTTATGAATTTTTAATGGAATATTGTCTGACAGCATGCAATTCCAAATATTATAAATATATGTGAAGGAAATTCTATTGATATGTTAATAGTATTCTTTAGTTAAAACATTTCTGGATGGCATTTTTAGATATATTAGTGCGTAAAATACTCTTTTTTAAACTGAATGCCATAGTTAAAAGTCTTCGTTTTTGGAAATACATTTTTAAAATTCTACTCTGGTTAATGATATTTGGTAATTTTTTAACTAAACATGTTTCCGAATACAAAAATATGACATAAGGAAATAAACACTATCATTTTACAGAGAGCTTGATATTTAATAAAAATATATGCATAGGAAAATTGTTCAGTTTACTTTCAAAACAAAAGAGAAATAAATATACAGAGAGATATATAAGTAAATAGATATTAGTATTATACTTAGATTTGATCCTTAATAAAGATATACTCATTTACAATCATCCAGTTAGTTGGTTGTGTTTTATGGTTTATCAACCTGTGAAGACTATTTAATGTCAAATCCTGGTCATACATAGATATATATATATATGTATAATTTGTAAACAAATAGTTTGCCGGTAAAATTACTTTTAAATAAGCCAGAACTCATTTGTTTTCACATAGTTAAATGATTTCTAAAATTGCTATTCAATACTAATAATTCTTTTGAATATTCATAATAATTCTTACTAAAAGATACAATTCAGTGTCATACTCAGGGTATTTCTTGAAGATGTCATATGCCTTTACAAAGGTTCAGTTGGAATATTCTCCAGGCCCAGTCAACTGAGCGGAAAATTGTCCCATTTAATTTAAAACATAAGAGAAATAACTATCTCTAGAGAGATAGAACAAAAAAAAAACATTACTATTATTCTTAGATTTGAGATTTAATAAAATTGACAATCATCCTGTTTACTCTGAAGACCCAAGAGAAATAAACATTCAAGAGATTTTACAGTTAATAAAGATATAATTATGGACAGTTTTTAAATTTACACTAAAAATGGAAGAGAAATAATTCCACAATAGCTTCATAATTTTCATAGTCCAGCAACGTGTGTTAATATGTGTACATGCACAACAGTCATGGGTTTAGCCAATTCACACATCTATTCATTATGTGGAATTTCTCAGGGATTGAAATTTGAAGGTAGTCCCCAATTCTAGTCATGTAACAAGCTTGAATTCAAGTTTGAACAGATTGTGATCAACAGATTTGAAAGAAAGTAGATATAAACAGTGATTGATAGAAGTTGACGAAAGTTTTTTTTTTAACACATGAAACAAATCTACAATGGAATTGTATGAGTTTGCATAATTTAGAAAACAACCAGATTAGCAGAACCCAAGCCAATTGAAGGTGAATGTCAACCAAGAAAGATCACATTAATTCTGAAACCCATCAAAGTTTTCAACCTGTAACTGACAACAGTAACAAACAGTATTTCAGTAATGTCACCCCTTCAAGCAGTGTTGTACTTTGTTCTTACAAAAAAATTGAAAGACTTAGATTTATTCAGTTTTTCTCAGAATGGATCAAATTTTCTTTTTGAATAAAGAAGGATTTCTGTTTTTTACTGGAGATTATCCAGAGCATTCAACCTGTGGTAACAGTGGATATGGGATAGTAACAAGGATTCTTACTATTTTAAAATGACTATTAGCTGTATATATATATATATATATATATATATATATATATATATATATATATATATATATACATATATATTGTATACTTAGACAACAAATCATTATCTAAACAAGTTTGGTTGAATACTACTGATTGTTTCTTTTTTAAAATCTTCAAATGAAGACGTTCAAGTCTTTTCACTAGTCTTCTATTGTCTAGGTCTAAAAAAACAATCCACAGTATAAACTAAACCTGTTTATATATATACCCAACACTTTCACACAAGCAGGATGGGGCACCCAGTCAATTTCTATGCAGAGTTTAACATGTTTGAATACAGAGATTTTCTTCTCCCAGACTGGTTAACATACCAAAGTTAAAGAGTCTAGTCTGCTGTACTGTTTACTAACAGTTGGAGAGAGAATAGTTAGATGCAAAATTTTCCCAGGGTATAAGTACTTTATGAAATGCAAACAGCTTTGTCCAGGATTTAAACTCAGATTGACGAGTCCATTTCTTATGATGATATCCATTACACTACGAAGAGAGTAATATAAAGTTTATCAAATTTTAAATGTTGAACACTGGAGGATAAATAAACCAGCATCAAGTAACAGTTAGAACTGAGAATTGCATTTTCGAATGTTAATGACCTGATCATAAATTTAAATAATGAAGAAAGAGAATTCTGATTCTGGTTCAGCATTGTTTCTTTTCTTTTTTTTTTTCTCCTCTGTGAGGAGATAGGAATTGAAAAAGTTCACATTACCAGGTCATAAGAATGTTTGTGTGTTCAAAACAGATAAACAGCAGCAGCAGCAGCAGAGGTAATTTACTAAGCTTTTTTTGCTTAGATGTGGCACAAGGCCATATGAAAGGGGCGCCCAATGAGACTCGAACAGCAGCAGCAGAGCATGCTCCTAATATCAATTGTCTTCGCAGAAAAGACACAGGAAAAACAATTCATAAACTAGACAACATTTAACTGAGAAGGCAATGAGTATTTAAGTTTTTTGTTTGGGTTTATGGCATATCAACCTTTGTAGGTTATTTAATGCCAAATTCATCCATACACAAATAAACAGTTCTATTTCAAACAATTCAGTTTAGCATAAGTACACAGTTTAATTGTCAAAAACATTTCTTTTTCAAGCAATTCAGTTTAGTATAAGTATAATTTTTGTTTAAACACCGTTAAATGTCAAAACAGTTCTATTTCAAACAATTCAGTTTAGCATAAGTACAGTTTCAATGTCAAAACAGTCCTATTTAAAGCAATTCAGTTTAGCATAAGTATGCAGTTTAGTTCTGTTTGACTCATAGATAGGAACCCATTTGGTGCAACCACTCCGGGCCAGAGTGGTTACACCTAATAGGGAGCGACGACAATGAAGGGGTACTCTGCATTCCCCAAAGCTCCAGAATAACTGGAACCTCACCATCAGATTGTTTAGTGTCATAATCAGGACACTTGTTTGGGGGATGGGTCTTACCCCTCTGCAGAGAAGCAGTCAGTGTATTCTACAACTGGGCAAGAGCATTCAAGATGAAGGATACACACAAAAATCAATTTTTTGCAGGTCTATTCTGTTTTGCACAGTTTTTTAACAATAAACAAATAACGAAAAAAAAAAATGAAAATGGCATCCAGTTATCTGAGAAAGATGAAGTGTGAATCGATATGATATATAAATAGAGACTAAGTGGGGCCCCAGCACAGTGGAGAGCTCAGCTCCTTGATAGGCCCCATTCAACTCTTAGTGAGATTTTTTTTATAATGTTAATGAAAAAGTATTTATTTACCCAACACTTTTGTAATGAGCAGGATGCGACACAAGGTCAATTTTTAAGCAGATTACATGTGGTTTGAATTCAGTGTTTTCCTTCCCCTAGATTGGTTACCTAATTTAGGCTAACCAGCCCATTCTACCCAACTGGCTTAACGAGTAGAGTGTTTGCCAATAGTCTGAGAGACCGGGGTTCATTCCCAGGTTGAGTCATACCAAAGACTCAAAAAAAGGTACTTGGTGCCGCCTTGCTTAACACTCAGCATTATAAGGTATGGATCAAGGGTAAAGTGGAGCAATCCATGGAATGGAGCAGTGCCCTTCCTTACACTTTTGTTTAGTAGCTAAGTTGAATTTATACCTTTGCCAAAGATATTAGCACAAAGTGAATTGAGCTCTATATTGATAGAAATATCCATAAACTTTTATTTATAAAGCTCTTTTGATGGGGTTGTTGGAATTCTATCATAAAGCTCAGTAGTGATGAGTCAGTGCTCACATGATGAATTATGAGTTGAAGTGAGATTATATGGACATTGGGACATTCCATTATTCAAAAGTGGCTAAATCCATTTTCTGGAAAGTGATTGGTTGCTGGCCCAGTGAGTGGGTATATTAGTGTATATATACACTGGCTTGCTTCAGTGATGTTATAGGTGTTATAGGTTTAATCAGCCTTCGGGCTTTTGACCTTGTGTCAAGTCCTGTCTGGTGGGAGGCAGCGACAAATAACTTACTGGTGTTATTGGTTTGGTATTGAGTTACCGCCTATTTTATTTTTTGTCTGCTCGCTGAATGCTAGCTGGGGCTGCTGAGCTGGTATGTGTTGTTATTTTTGTTTATTCTGCACATTAGAGCAGTGACTTCTATAGGGGCCAAGTGACATTTTCAAATTGACAAGTTGCCACACCAAGGTTAAAGAACCAAATCAGCTTTACTATTTATCCATAAGTGGAAAGAATAGCTTAATCTTTACCTTTCTTAATGGTATCAGGTGAAATGCATCAGCCTAATTTAGGATTTGAACTCGGGTTGCTGAGTCCATTCCTATGACAGTAACTATTATACAACAAGCACTTCCCTCCAATAAAGTTTTGTCACCTGGTATTGTGTTATGACAATCAAACAGTTGTTAGTGAGTTTGAATAGTATATGATCTCAGAATAAAATCAGGAAATCTATTATAGAAATTTTTGAATAAGTTTTTGTTTTATTGATTGATTTTATTCATGAGCCATGTGGACTTTAAGATCTATTTTATCAATACAAAAAAAAAAAAAAAATTAAAAATTTTTCATAATCTTTTAATATACAAACTTTCCTAATATATATTTACCCAACCCTTCAGTCACATGCATGATGTTTAATAGATTCAAATTCAGCGTTTCTCTTCTCTAAGACTTGTTGCCATACCAAGATAAATGAGCCCCATCTGTCCAACTATTCACTCATACCTGGAAGTAGAATAGATGGATGCATACCTTTCCCAAGGATATTAGTTCTTTGCAAAATGCAAACAGACTTGTCCAGGAGTTGAACTCGGGTCGCCATGTCTATTTCCAATGATGAAAACTATTACACCGCAGGCGTCTCCATCTAAGAGCCAAAAGAGAACTGGAATCTCAACTAAATTACCTGGATTTGTTCATCCATCTTTTAAATATTCTATAACTTGTTCCATGTAGCACATCATGGCTTACAGGCTAAACAATATAAAGGATGTTATCACAGCTGGACCAAAGAAATTATCTTGCACAACATCAACAAGAAAGTCAAAGAGCATATTTTTTGATGAGGGTGACTCAAAACAAGGGAAGATTTTTTTTCTTTCTCTCCCTTTTTTTTCTCTCTCTTTCTCTCACTCTTTCTTTCTTTCTTTCTCTCTCTCTCTTTCTCTCTCTTTCTTTCATTCTCTCTCTCTCTCTCTTTCTCTCTCTCTTTCTCTTTCTCTCTCTCTTTCTCTCTTTCTTTCTTTCTTTGTTATTTGTTTACCAGAGTTATTTCGTAATAATACTAGAGTGAAGTTTTGCAATATTTTGGTTTATTCAAGTTTGCAGCACATATATCACATGGCTGAAGCAGTACCAGCAATGGTTATTATTATAATAGTAGTCAGTGTGCTGACACATTGCACATTGCTTCACTCTGTGAATGATTTGAAAGTCACACTAATAATCATGCAACATAGGGTTATTCAGATACTTATGCTTCACAAATTTGAATTGGTCTATAAAGCTAGGGAAGCAACCAGAAACATTTGGTGTGTATAAGTTACAGTTGATTAGAGTACAGTAGATTACAGTTGATTAGAGTACAAGAAATTTCACTTGGGCTGCAAGAACTTTGATGATCTGGCAAGTTCAAACTTTTAAATGAATTAATTTCTTTAGTCATCAGTAGGGGAAACTATATGGAAGTACGTATAGTGTAATAGTTATCATTGTATGAAGTGGACTTTGCTAGCTGAGTTCAAATCCTGAACGTAGGTGTCATTTCAACTATTCTCCCTCCAGCTAAGAGTAAATAGTAAAGCAGACTGAATACTTTCACCTTAGAGAAAAAAATACACTTGTAAACATGGAGAAGGATGGTCACCACCCAATTATTCCTGTCCAAGACATGCTAAATGTGTAGCCCCTCTTATGACCATCAGTTTATAGGACCAGTGAAAAAGGGCAAATAGCAGGACTCTTTAGCCTTGGTAAGGCAACCACAAGCCTACTGACACCTGGAAAGGGATGGTCCCCCCTATGCTAATCCTGCCCAAGACATTCTACATGAGTAGTGCCCCCGCGATTAAATAAGATTATGAGCTAATAAGATGGAAAATTACAATAAACAATTTTTGGTTCCTGTTTGAGATCAAGTGACCACAAGTAGAGTGCTCTTTCTTTCTGCTGCTACAATCCTGTCCACACACTGTTATCTATTTTCAGTGCTGAGTATTAGAAAATAATATTTGTTTAGTTCGAGAGTGTGTGTGTGGGGGGGCTTCCACATCAGGTAGTCCCTGCTCTCTTTCTTCTAAAATGAATATGAGCAGAGTCTATTCCCCAGCACTTCAAGCACACCAAAATGGGAAATGCTCAGGGATCAAGCACTTTTTGTTACTGCAATGCTTAAGCCTCAATTTGTGAGTGGCCCACCCAACTATAAAATGGCTTCATGTCAAATCTAACTATGTGGAAAGTTAAATAAATACTACCATTATCTAATATTATATATATAGATATATATATATATATATAGATATATATATATATATATATGTAGGTCATTTGGCTGAGTCCATGTCTACAAGAGGGGAGGGTAAAACTGACCAGTGTTCTCCTGTCTCTAATTTTTTGCTGATCTTCACTAACATATATATCTGTGTCTTCATAAAAAAACATCTTCTAAACATGAAATAGAAAAAAATGAATTAATTAGATATTAACTTTATCTTGATTTCCATCTGAAATTGATTTGATGCAAAAAAAAATAACCAAAATTTTACAAAAAAATATTGATTTTATATTAGATGTTTGAGAGACTATTTGGAAAAAAGAGTAGAACTGTTTAAGTTTCTTCTTTGCTAAGAATAAGAGCAATATTTTTCTGTCTTCCAGAAAAATGGAAACTTATAATTGTATTTGTAGAGTGTTTAACAAAACTTTTCAAAGATATTTCTTTTACATAGATAAAAATGAAGTATCTGTATTAATGCTAAACCCTTTTAATCATATCATCTAAAATTCCAAAAGCTGAGTTGCATATAATAAGGTTTGGTTTCTTCATTTAATGGAATATCTATCTTTGCAGCTTATTTAATACCAACTAATAAAAGAGTAGTGGTATTATTTCATCCATAGTGGAGGAAGGAGAAAAAGGTTCTTACCTTTTTCAAGGGTATTAGCCTAAAAGTGAATGTAATTGTGTGACCTTTGAAATTGCTTACTGCAAGCATGTTAGCCATGATTTCACATCAGCTTTCCCAACATATTTTCAGGAATTCATAAAATTTTACCTTACTGTAATGTTACTTTTAATAAGAAAAGTGTTTGTAAAGAAGGTTACTACTAACACATTTTCTATAAAATGTTTCAATGATTATTACAATTTCTTTTTGTAATTAATTCAGACATTTTACTTATATATATATATATATATATATATATATATATATATATATATATATGAGGTGCATACCATAAGTTTCCAGACATTTTTCGTGTGGGCACTTTTATTGAGAGTACACACATGAAACTCAAGTCCCCTTCAAAGTAATCTCCTCCGGCTGCAATGCACTTGTTGTACCATTCCAACAACTTCTGGAAGGCCCCATGGAAGTCCTCTTATGTGAGTGTGTATATGACCTTCGTCACAGCCTTTTTCATCACCTCAATTGTCTCATAACGACAGCCTCTGAGCTAAGGGAATAACCAAAAGTCACAAGGAGCAAGGTCTGGACTATAGGGAGGGTGAGGAACTGTCTTGATGCCCATCTTGGTCAAATAGTCTGTGACAAGGATGGAGTTAAGGACTGGTGCATTGTCCACGTGGAAATGCCACTGACCTGACTTGAAGTGTGCTGGCCTCTGCCCTAGAAATCTCTTGCTGAACTCCTCAACCTCAACATAGTAACCCTAACCATAACCCTTTGGCCAATCAGCTCTGGTGTATTGACTTCCTTACTCCTTTCACACCTCTCGTCATCCCTCAGAGACTCCCTGCCTTCCTTAAATTTCTTATGCCATTCAAAAACTGATACTCGATTCATGCAAGATGATCAAAAAGGTGTCTGAAGCATTCCATACGTTTCTGCAAGAGAGACTATACTGCAAAATAAACCTCATTTGGTCACATTCCATGAGAGTATCTTGGCCAGCCTATGAACTTTTCAGCCATCACTTGAGTATATATATATATATATATACATATATATAAATATATATATATATATATATATGGAAACACACATGGTGTAAGAATGATCATCATTGGAAATGGATACAGTGTGTCTGAACTCAAATCCTGGACAAGGCTATTTGCATTTCACATAGTGCTAATACCCTAGGGAAAGGTGTGATTTCAACTATTCTCCCTCTAGCTATGGTTAAATAGGGCAAATTAGGTTCTTTAACCTAAGTAAAGTAACCAGTCTAAGAGAAGCACAAGTCTGAACTCAAACCTGTTAAACTTCTATTGAAAAATTGACCTTGTGTCATATCCTGCTCATTTACATGGGAAAGTATATATATATGCTAACATTATCTAAATTCACAAAGCATCTGGGGTTTGGGTTTTTTGCCATTAATGTTCATTATGCCAGCTATGGTTAAATAGGGTAAATTGGGTTCTTTATCCTAAGTAAAGTAACCAGTCTAAGAGAGGCACAAGTCTGAACTCAAACCTGTTAAACTTCTATCAAAAAATTGACCTTGTGTCATATCCTGCTCATTTACATGGGAAAGTATATATATATGCTAACATTATCTAAATTCACAAAGCATCTGGGGTTTGGGTTTTTTGCCATTAATTTTCATATGATTTTTATTAAAAATTTTACCTCTGAGCATTCAGTGATGTTAAAAGTGATTTGACATCCTTTCAAAAGCAAGAAACTAGAGGAAAAGATAAAAGAGAAACATTTGTGAATTCATCCATGCTTTTGTGCAATTGTCATATAAACATGGATTAATTTGTTAAGTGAAGAAAAAAAAAAGAAAAAAATTTTAAAAATGCAACAAATAAGACAGAAATAATTCCTAAAGCATCGTCTCTTTCATCTTTCTTTTGCTCTACCTATCTATAAGCAATTTTTATCCTTTCATCCCTACCTACCTGCCTCTCAGTCTTTCGCTCATTGTCTCTTGATATACAACTAGCAAGCATGTCTCTTATCTCCAACCTTTTTCCTTTGAATAAATATACATCAATGTGTGCATGGTGTATATATATATATATATATATATATATATATATATATATATCGGCAGCATTTTCTCTTTTAAATATGTTTGATTAAATAAGACAGACATTTTGCTTCAAAACATTATCAATTATAAAAAATGTAAAAATAAGGCAGTGAAATATTCCAGCTATGATTGTCAGGTGAGTTGGTTATTCTCACATCTGCCTTATTCAACTAACTACCAACTCTGTTCTTTAATAAATAAATATTCAATTTGCAATTTGGCACTGGATCTAGCCATGTGACTTACCATGCCATCCATGTTTTATTTGTGTGATTAAAAAAGAGTATAAAAGTAGTGTACAGTCGTTCTATTGGTTTAGACAGATGTATGGATAACAAGCTCAAGAGATGATCATTGCCATTAAACTCTGGGTCAACAGTCTAGTACTCTGTCTTACTTTTCATTTTTTTATAATTGATAATATATGGTGATACAGCTCAGCATTTTTGTGTATTGACTGTTGTAAACATGTTATGTATTAGCAGTGATTTTAGCCTTAAATTTAAATCTTGATGTATATATAGAGTCAGCCTTTGGAGTTCTGGAGTCGAATTCAAAACATATATGGAGAAATGTGGAGAAATGTGGAGAAATGGTAGATTTTGGTAAATCAGTCAAGATAATAAAAATAAGTGGAAAAAGGGATAAATTAAACACTTACAATGGGTTTAGTAGGAAATATTTCTTTCTTTATTAAAAAGAAAAAACTTCTTTGAAGAAGTTCTTCCTTGAATAAAGAACGAAATATTACTATTAAACCCATTGTAAGTGTTTATGCAGGACAGTGCTGAAGAAGTAAGGATGAACTAATAAGTGTCATACTCCTGTGGACCTCTTCACATGGATGAGCAAAGGCAGGACGACCAGCGAGAACCTACATACAGCAGCTTTGTGCCAAAACGGGATGTAGCCCTGAAGACCTGCCAGAAGCAATGGACAATAGAGAAGGGTGGCGAGAAAGGGCCAGGGATATCTGTGCTGATGACGTGACATGATGATGCAATGTTTGATTTATCCACTTTTACACTTATTTTTATCATATTGCAATGTTTTGTCATTGGTACTTGACACACTGTTAGTAGATTACCCTTGAATGTGTGGCCCAGATTGGCTCAGTTGGCTTAAAGCTGGGCATATATATATATATATATTTATATATATATATATATATATATACATGTATATTTTGGCAGCATTTCTTTATTAATACATATTTCATTGAATATAATAGACATTTTTTGTCTACATATTTTTTTGTTAATCTTTTTGAATGGCTGTACTTTCTGCCTGCCTTTGGGCCATCATTGGAGGGGGATATATTACAAAAGTGATGTAATTCGAAAAGTAAATGCCACACAATACGACAGTACAGACACTCTTCTTACAAAGTAGTAATGTACATACAAAAGGTACATCACTTTTGTAATACACCCTCTCCAGATGATGGCCCAAAGTCAGGAAGAAAGTATTTGGGAAATAACTAATTATGGAAGGTTTATCAACCACTTCCCACTGAATATCATAAGATCAATATGGCAATTCAAAAGGATTAACAAAAAGATATGAAGACAAAAAATGTCTATTATGTTCAATGAAATATATATATATATATATATATATATATATATATATATATATATATATATATATATATATATACTCCTTTAACTTTTAATTTCATTTCATTTTTCTCAAGCTTTTATACATCCTACCTTTCCTCTTTCATACCCTTTTTTCTGTCTTATTTTCTGTTTTCTTCTCCATTATTTTTCCAAACTTAATTTATCATAAAAGTATTAATATGTAGATTTCTTGGTCAGAAAGTATATCTAATACCTTCTCAGAAGGCTCAAAGGATCAAGCAAATATACTACACCCTGATCACAGATAGAAAAGTTTAATGATCATTTATACAACCAAGCATAATAATAGATTATGATATTTCAAGATACTGAAATCACATTATATATATATATATATATATATATATATATATATATATATATATACACACACATTTTTTGAAAAGAAGAATCTTACATATATTATATATATATCATATATATTATTATGTATTATGCATTATAAATTGAATTACCATGACCAGCTTTGCCTTCTGTGGTCATTGGTTTGATCTCCAGTGGTAGAGATCATGGTATACACTACTGATGAGACCTAACAAGGTCAAAACAGCTGTCCAGAGTTCCTCTATGTTGCTTGCCGGATTTTCTGGTCATGGTAATTCAATATATATATATATATATATATATATATATATATATATATATATATATATATATATATATAAGTAAGCCAGCAAAAAGCACATCATAGTGAAACTTTTATTGATAACATTAGAAATTTCATAACTTTGAGAATAAAGTAATTTTCACTCATATTTGCAATTGAATGATAATTTTGTATGCGGAACATCATTTTTTAGTTATCAAATTTTTCAAAATTATAAAGATTACTATGAAATGTTAATCAAAATTGAAGGATTAGCATTATCATGGACCACAGTTGAAACCTTGTCAGCACACAGGTCTTCTCTTTTAGACCTAAGTTATTTATAAAGCTTAGATTAACTGCGGCACAAGACCAAAAGTATGAGACACTCAGTGAGAATCAAACTGACTTACAATGGTGTGCTAATCTACCTTGCTAACAATTTAACCTTGTAAGGTACCTTTCATCTATTTTATGCCTAATATCCAATTGTAATTATTAGACGTGGATAAGTTTCATATTTCAAAAGAAATAAAGAAGGATCAAATCTTCTCCTGTACCCTCTCTTTTATTTTTCCTTTGTTCTATCCTTCAATAAAGAATTGAGAATGAGAGGCAGGTAGGTAGGGATGAAATGATAAAAATTGCTTATAGATAGATAGAGCAAAAGAAAGATGAAAGAGATGATGCTTTAGGAATGTATTACATCCTACCTCTGATAAGTAACCATACACACATAAACAAGTACATATTTACCTTATATATATATATATATATATATATATATATATATATATATATATATATATATATAACAGTGTTGGTTGTCACTATCCCACTTCATGGGTTTGTGGCAGACCAAATGTGCAATAATTTGGAGAGTGCTCAATATCTGATGGTGAAGTTTCAGTCAATATATATATATATATATATATATATATATATATATATATATATATATGAATTTAATGCACCTTCTCTCCAACTATAAATAAATAGTTGGGCAAACTATGTTATTTAGCCTTGGTAAGGCATGCAGTCAAGGTGAAGGAAAAGTCTGAATTTGAACTGGCTGTAATCCACTTAAAAATTGACCTTATGTTACATCCTGCTAATGGCAGAGGGTTGGAGTCAATAACTCCTCCATATATCATGAATATGTTTGGTCAAAAATCATAAACATGGTTTTCAACGGTTTCTAAATATAGTTTTAAAAAATTTTTGGCCTTCCAAGATTTCTTAAATTTTAAATAAGATTTGAAATTTTTTATCAATGTGCTTTTCAAATTATTTCATAAAAAAAAGATTATATATATATATATCAGTGGCGACTCTAGCCTATTTTGGCTACTCGTGTTCCCCCCCCCCGCCCTCAGTCAACTGCAGTTCCCAAGCCGTGGTCCGTGGACCCAAAGTAAGTCATCATAGTTGCTATTGCGTGATTCTCCATTGTATAGCACAGATTGACAAACGTACCTTGAATGGTGTTTTTTTTGTAAACAATCAAGATACTATATAATTTGTAGTCTTGTTAATACAGTAGATAAGATAATTTTTTTTCCTTTCAAAAGTATAGAAGAAAAGAGAAGATGTTCATTACTATGACGAGAAAAATATGTTTATTAGAATAAAGAAACTGATAACAATATACACAGACACAGCTAGTAGTTTCAATTTCGCTTAAAATAAAGATTATTTGTTGAAAATGTATTCAAATAAACAAATTTTAGTTACAGAATGTAATATATGCAACATTCATTAAAGAAATAGACATCTGTTAGTGAAAAAACGAATTAAAACATGCCGTTTAACCAACATTTACCATAGCGATGAGGATGACGTTCGACGATGGCTCTAATCTGCTATCCCCCCTCTCTCTCTCTCTCTCTCTCTCTCTCTCTCTCTCTCTTGGTCCCTCTCCCTCTTC